>OZ020551.1:62391685-63591685 GCA_963971465.1 Lepidochitona cinerea | reverse complement strand
ACTGCATGTGACGTCCTACGGCGGCACAACTGAGACCCGCCTGTAACATGCCAATGGCACGTTCCCTTTGCTGTGTCGTAAGTCGGGGCATGGTAACGTTTTCTGATTTTTTTTTCGTCTTTATGCTGAGCTTCGTGTAAAGTGTTGAACCCACGACAAATGAGCCCTGAAAGCTGTTCTCAGTGACGGTGAAACACTCAATGGACGTTATTAGGAACTGTTGCGTAATGTTCACGACAGGCGCGTCGGGTACACCACAGTTTATCCAGTTATTGCAGTTCAACTCGAACTAACAATAAACAACAAAATGTAAATGGCCAATAGCCTTACTGGGGTAGAAACATAAAATTCAACCGTGCGTTTTTAATGGCGCTAAGTAAACATGTATGTGAATGGTTTCCAGCAGAAAGGGGCCTCGGTGGTCCAGTGGGTTAGAATGATCGTCCCTCAGTCGAACACGGACCTTCCAATCAACACTCAGACCAAATAAAAAAAATGAGAAATTTCTGGGTGTATTTTTCACTCGCTCGGCATATGTTCAAGAGTTTCCAGGAACTTGCTGAAAGTCGAGGGTTCCTCCCCCACTAAACCAGGCGCCGCTGCCATATAAGTGAAATAATCTTGAGTGCGGCTTGAAACATCAATCAATTAATCAATCTAGCAGAAAAGCAGGTACATGTACCAACTTAAAATGTTAAATATTCTTGAAAGTGACATAAAACAACTGATCATTGAATTAACCAACAACAGCTTTTCAATATGTTACAAGTATTTGTATATTTCCCATACCTGGGCACAAATATATGGTGTGTTTAAGCCTGTTTTAAACTCCTCACAATGCCGAAATAAGCTCAATGAAATGCTTGTTTTTTTACTAATAGGTATTAGTAGATGTCCCATGTTACACAGATAGACATGTCCTGATGACTGTAGAAAACAACCTGTTTAAACCTGGGCGATTAGATGAGAGACTTCAAATTATCAATCTGCAGAAACAATTGCTTCTGTACGTATTTTTGTTCGTTATTTTTACATCAAAATATAAAGTTTTGCTGTCGATTGTTTGTATACTCAAATCCATATTCAAGCGCATCTTCTTAAGCCAAGGTAAAGTCTCCATAGTCACCTGTGTTTTACCTGGACAGAACATGAGTGCTCAACCTGAAAATTGAATAGCGCCCACTGCAGGTGAAAATGTAGAAGTGGTGTTTTCAATCATCCACTATAACCCCTCGGCCAAAAGTTGTCCCTACGTCTGTTACCGAATTATCTCGAAAACTAGTTGAGCTACCGGAATGAAACATGCTTAGGTGTTAGAACTCAGTATGGGTAGGAAGCCTATTAAAAATGAATGCCCATGGATAATTTTTTATAGAGTTATGCCCCTTTGCTGTATGTATGACTTATTCTCTATATATTATGTATTATTTGCCTTTACAAGACATTTAACTTTTTTTGGTTTTATTTCAACTACACGTACTAGATATGCATGCTCATGTATTTAAAAAAAGCCTGCAATCATTGTCATTAATGTCTGTCTGTCTGTCCGTAAGTACGTTCCTTCCTACATGTAACATCCAATGTTGAATTATCTAAGTATGGATAGGAAGTACGTTCCTCCTACATCCAATGCTGAATTATCTTATTACTATATAACCTGAATTATATGGTTAGGAAGCATATTCAAATTGAATGCTGCTGGGTCTAAATTCTTGTTACTCACAACATGCCTTTTTGGGGAAAAAAAATTCTAGGGCCGAGGGGTTTTGGTTAGCACAGCTTCATGTTAAACAAAAGTCGCCATTACTTAATTTCCGATCCAGTGGAAGATTACATGTGACAGAAGTTTTCGTTAGCTGCAAGAAGTTTTACTCCCATTCAATCAAAAGTCGCTGTTTGAAGGCTGATGTTCTGCCATGGTAAAATATGGAATGGCTGGAGAAGTTAATCTAAGAGGAAATCACCTTAATCATATTATCAAGGCTGCAGTTGTGGGTCACTTTTTGGAATCCCATCAGTCAATAGATTTTTGTTATTCACTTGATTGCCTTATGTGGAACAGTTGCCAGGTACCTGCCTAGGGTCAGGGTTTCCTCTGATAAAACACCATCATATATGTCACAGTGTGTGACCTAAAACGTTCAGTTCAGTTCAGCGCAGTGAAATAATCTTAAACGCTGGGTATAAAAACTGAATGAATCAAATACATGTACATTTAACTACTGAAATAGCAGATTTTTGTAAGAAGAAGTTTTTATCAGAAACTTGCTTTTTACTAACCTGGAATTTCAGAGAAACTTTTTGTTGAACTTTTATCAAATACTGTTTCGTAAATTATTAGATTTATTGAAATATGTGAGTAATGAAGCTAGAAGAACATCCTCATTGGCCTCTTTGATATTCACCATCAGCTCATAGTGGCAAGGTCTAAATGCAGTTGTTTCTTCCATGATGATGTAGTAAGCCTTCCGTCAATGGGTCACCTGTTGGAATCCCAATCAGTCCAAAGAGGAAAGAAATTGATAATAAATCCTGCATGTTTTTCTACTTGATCACCCTATGTGGAAGAGAACCCACTGAAGGTCGTCCCAAACCCAGTTTCGCCTGGCTTTAAACCTGACAACTCTAAACCTGGCAAAGCTGCCATACAAGTGAAATAACATTGATTCTTGAGTGTAGTGTAAAACATTCTATCATTCCTACAAGCTTGTGAATTTCTTCTTCCATACAAATCCTGTTTCTTCCATAGGGCTGGTATAAAAAGCTGTAAAGAAGGTGGAAGTATTGTTTATTCCACCTGTACTTTGTCTCCAAATCAAAATGACGGAGTGATTCAGGCAGTGATTGAGGAATTGTGGAACAAGACAAATATAAATATAGCTATTGAAGACATAAGCTGGATGAGAAATGCTTTCAATCCAACGTTCAGATTCTTTGATGGTTGTCGGTTTGGTCAACTTGTTCTACCCACCCCTAGGGCCAACTTTGGTCCAATGTATTTTTGTAAACTAAAACGGTTAAATTAAGAATCTTTTATATTGTTATTTTTTAATCAAATTAAAAAATTTGCAATGAAAAACTGGTTCCTCTGTTTCTTCTACATGTCTGCCTACAACCTAATGAAATATCATGGGTTTTGGTTTATTACAACAATTTATGATTGGGTATAAAGGTATAAATGACATAGAACCCTTTTTTTACTTTTCTTCATGAGTATTTTAGTCAAGAAGATAAGTGTTCATTAAAACACATGGGCACAGGGAAAATCTTCTCGACTAAAATAACCACGGAGGCAAGTTTCTAGTTTTGTTAAAAGAGGGTACATGTATGTCACTTAGACCTTTATACCCAGTTATGGGTTGTTTTAATAAACCAAAACCCATGAATTTTCGTTACGTTGAAGACAGACAGAAGTTTTGCATTACGCCGTAATTTTTTCTGAAATACTTTCTGAAATATATTGACAAAATTGTAGGGATCTTCAGCTATGACAGGTAAACTGAAATGGAACAAAATAAGATAATGGGAATAGAAACGGAAAATATGTAATTTGGTTCCTTGCTAAACTATTTGTGAACTAATAGATCTTTTAAACTATTGTTTTTTTATAACCAATGACTGGCATTTTACTCTGAAGCAGTTTGTATTCTTCTTTTATAACCTGGGCCATAAACACACCTGGTGTAATACTGTTTTTCACACAAGCTGCTCTGCCAGAGTGTTTTGAGTTAGAAAATATATAATGCGTATAATATATTATATCATCACAATTTTACGTCTCTAACACCTATCTAGCCATCAAAGCTCTGGGTTTCGTTATTTACCAAGTTAAAAATCTGTTGTCCGCTTCATGATTTGATCATACTTAATTGTATCTCTTTGAAATTGTAGTTGAGTTGAGATAGTCAAAGATACGGATGAGATAGCTGTGAATAAATCTATTTTAAGTGGCATGAGCTGCCAAATTTCACACCTTTTTCAATATTTATGATCGTCACGACAGTAAGAGGCTTTGAAGGCCATCGAAAATCTAAATGATTAGCGTTGGAATGAGGAAAATCCATAGAGCATGTGGCCTAAACAAACCGGAATAGTGTTCGAAAAGTAAACAAAATTTAAATAACCGGGACGACCATTCATTCATTCTAAGTCAAAGTTAGTTCAAAACAATACTTTATCGTAGATTCTCGAGACTGGAAGCACTAAAACACTTCTGAATTATACGTTTTGAAAAAAAATAGCCGATAATTTCAACATTTTTTTTTTACGTCAAAATATCAACATTTTGGCAGCTCAGCTCATTTTTAAGACCATTTACCTAATTCCCATTTTATTAATCAGTTTTCCTTCCATAACTATTTTAGACAAGAAGATTTTCCCTGTGCCCGTGTGTTTTGGTGATCATAAATATATAACTATTCCATAACTATTATTGTAATTGACATGTGACGTCCCAGAGTTTGACAGAAGCAGACGGCAGATGTTGGTTTCAAAATGTCTACACCAGAGCGCATTGTACAAGGCCTTACTGACAGGATATTAGAGTTGAAAGACAAAACTACTGTAAGTAAATCTGATTGCCGTTTTAGGACAGTGAAAGAGGAAGAAACTTTTCTACTTATCCAAGAGCAAAAACACAGAGAGCAAAACTAGGTCGGACGTCAATTTGTTAAAGGCATTGATAAAATGTGGAGAGGGCGACCATCGGCTTCTTGAAAACATACATCCTGTTCAAATTGACAGCTTTCATGGAAATAACTTCCACAGTCTATTAAAGCCGGGCCCACTTGCCGCCGTAGCCTGTTTAAATTTGCTAAGAAAACCAATTTACATGCGCTTACTACGACTAATACCACTAAACTTACACATAGGACACATAAAACATGTCTAGTTAGCTTTAGATTGTAGAAATGGGGTGAAAAACAAACGAAGAATCGAAGCCTGATTACAACAACAACGATCAGTGTCGGTCAACTTTCGTGTTGGATTACCCTCATTCCAGGCCTTTTTATCCGTGGTTTACACTCAAACAATTATCAGCAGGCTTTTCCAGTCGCTGTTAACCGATCGTCAGACTGTATTTCTCAGATAAATAGGCCTACGTAAAATTACACTGTGCCGTTAGTTCACTCACTCGACTGAAACATAAAATCGCCAATAGGGGGCAGTGTGGTTTGTTTACGTTCCGGGCACCTAACAATTCAAATTTTCAAATTCAAATTAAAAATACAAAGTGACGTCCAAACTTTTAAATTTTGGTAAAAATAGAAAGTTCCTAACTTATATTGTCTGGGAAAAATACAGAAAACGGACTTTCTTTTTTAATGTAAACAATATTCCTGATTTTCGCGGCAAGTGTGCCTTTAATAAAAATATTATGAATCGAGTGTTTTGGTATTGCCTTGATATTGGCCTTCGGGTGGTTGCATTGACCCTCGGCCTGCGGCCTCGGGCCATTACGGCCACCCTCAGGCCAATACCAAGGCAATACGAAAACACTCGATTAATTACATATAATACTTTAGCCACAGAGTTTGGATATCCCCAGCTACTGGCAACTGTGCTAGTGTTTTTAGTGTTAGAACGTTCTAGTGTTCAAGTGATATCCAAAAATCGCTTGCCAATATGACTGAAGTTGGGATGTTCATAATTACGCCTTTTAAATGAATTATTTGGAAGGACTTCGGATTTCAGATTTAAGCTAAGTCTTAACTATCCTTAATCTCAACTACCTTTCAGCTATTACCGCCTAATAAATCTTTGAAACATTCCTCTTTTCACTGAACCAGTTGATTTCGTCGAAATCCGCTGTTAAACTGTTAAATCGCTCTTTGTAAAGCATAGCATAAAAATTGGCCTAATGACTTTACACGAGTTATCTCACCCTTATAATGGCGGTTTAATGTGTGGATCTACCTGACCGGCAAAGTAATTAAACCAGGATAGAGACACGAGTGCGGCTAGGATGTTCAATGAAAATCCCGACTTTCGTCAGATTGTAGCTTGCCCTGCTTGGCAACTGGATTTTCAAACAAGTTCGGTCTAAATGCTGTGATATCGTACCAGTTTTCTATCTAGCTTGTTTTCACCAACCTAAAATAGGATTTGTCCTTCTGCGTTGTGTTGAGATATCATACACTAAAATTACGGGCCATTTTCTCTTGGACTAAGCTACGTCCCCTTGGCAGTATGTTCAGATAGAATGACCCAACTCTATAAAGTTCAGCATGCTATATTTAATTTAATGGCCTTTTGTTTCGCCAAATAAAATAGATTATTTCGATAAAAACAATCGCAACAATCTTGTTTCAGGAAAACGTTGAGATAATACAGTGCCGATTATTTTGTTTGTCTTTGACTAGTTCATTGAATTAAATACTTGTAAAT
Source organism: Lepidochitona cinerea (assembly GCA_963971465.1). Taxonomy (NCBI): domain Eukaryota; kingdom Metazoa; phylum Mollusca; class Polyplacophora; order Chitonida; family Tonicellidae; genus Lepidochitona; species Lepidochitona cinerea. The sequence continues at coordinate 63,585,298 of OZ020551.1, read as the reverse complement.
ATATTTCAACTGTACAGAGATTCTTGTATAAGAACATATAATGCAAACTTTACTTACCATAACTGACCATGATCATATTTTTGGCAAAAATCTCCAGTTCACTTTCTGCACGATAACGTCCAAATATGTTAAATTTTCTTGGTATGCCCGATAAAAGAAAAGGCATTCCTGCACGGGACTCAAAATATGGTAAACCTAAATAGTCCGATCATGTATCGGACAGTAGATCACATAGAATAACACGAGACCTCGATGGGACGATCACTGAAAAAAGTTTATCATTTCATATTGATGTTGCTTCTGCAACTTTAAAGTGGCATGATCTGCCAAAATGTTGATATTTTGACGTTAAAACAGAATGTTGAAATTATTGGCTATTCTTTTCAAGACGTATAATTCAGAAGCTTTTAAGTGCTTCTAGTCTCGAAAATGTACGTTAGAGTATTGATTTGAACTATCTTTGGCCTAGAATGAATGAATGGTCGTCCCGGTTATTTAAATTTTGTTGACTTTTCGAACACGTTTTCGGTTCGTACAGGTCACATGCTGTATGGATTTTCTTTATTCCAACGTCAATCATTTGGTTTTTCGATGACCTACAAAACCTCTTACTGTCGTGACGATCAGAAATTATGAAAAAGTGTGAATTTTGGCAGCTCATGCCACTTTAATGAAGTGATGCTATTTCAAAATCAGAACTCAAAACCAAAATCAGAACTCAGAAAAAGTTGAGCCTGAGCTTCTCTTTTGAACAGGGTTTGATGATTTTTCACGCAAATCCCAAATATTTCTCTAAAGATTGCCCATGCAGGACTTAAAAGGTATAGCGGTCTTTCTGGTGAGTTTTCAATCGTATTCCAAATGGAATGACGTTTGTAAGTGGCATGAGTTGCCAAAATTGTGACTCCTTTGATTCCACCATCATGTCCGATAAAATCTCACACGTATTCACACCTGTCCTATGGCCTTGTCACCCTACCCGTCCGTATTTCTTGAAAAATTAGAAAATTTCCTGACTGGGTTTTCACTCGAACGACATATGTGGGATGGTTGCCAGTTACCATCGGAAAGTCGTGGGTTCTCTCCGGGCATAGAGCCCGGTTTCCTCCCACAGTAAAATTGACAACCCCGCCATGTAGGCCTAAGTGAAATGACCTTGAGCGCGTCGTAAAACACCAAACAATCAATCAACCGTATTTCTTGCCCAGGCTATATCTTGGTTAATATTTTGACGATTGATGCGAAGCTACCAAGAACGTCTATAGTTGTACATCGGGCCGTTTTGATCTTTTGCTTCGGATTATAGAATCTAAGAAACCACGAGTTGGATTTTAATTAGATAGAAAAACATTCTTGATGGCCTCACTTTTGATTTAGTGATTTGCGCATGATATAATTTTCCCGGTTTTCGCGTCAGAAACATAGCTGGCTGTCTTTTTTTACTTGTGGCTGTAATTTCGTATTGGTAAGTGGATGTCTAGGCCCCTGCGTCAATGTTAAAGTCCGTTTGCCCCTGTGTGTGTATTTCTTTTAATGATATATGCTGCTTAACCGTTCTACTGTTTGTCAATTTAACCAAAGGCAGGTCTCTCATATTTTCTCCACACCACCGACCCTTTACTTAGTCTATTTGTAACTTGATATACCTTAATGCCTGCTTCGTGTAATTACGTTAGAGAATGGCCAATTACGAGTATAGTTCGCGGGGGCCTCTGGATGTATGAACCGGCATAAATTATTGAATGAGATTAGGTTATTTGAGGAGTGGAAATACCTCATTATATTGCGTAGTAAACTTTATCACCTGGGGTACAAAACTTGCTGTATAAAGAAGCAAAATCCATAAATCTATAGCTAATTCTATAGCCTATCTTTATCCTGCAACTAAGTGTTCAGAAAGTGTATATAATTAAGGACAGATCAATTTCAAAGCGAGGATGCCAACAAAATTCTGAAGATATTCACTAACATTATTTTCACACGGAAAAGGTCAAATGCATAATTTGTCATATATCCCGGGTAGCTTTTGTCTAGCAATTAAATATGACAATAAAGTCAACAGAATGTAAAACAACAAAAAAATCGATCAATCAATGCTTGGGGGAGGTACATGTGGGGTCATTGGTTTCCCATGGCCATGTTGACCGGCCCCTCACCCTTCCCAGCCCAAGTGATTTCCCAAGACCAAACTGTCGGGTCCCTCACCCCTCCCAATTCAAGTGATTTCCCAAGACCATGCGGTCCGGCTCCTCACCCCTTCCAATTCAAGTGATTTCCCAAGACCATGCGGTCCGGCTCCTCACCCCTTCCAATTCAAGTGATTTCCCAAGACCATGCGGTCCGGCTCCTCACCCCTCCCAATTCAAGTGATTTCCCAAGACCATGCGGTCCGGCTCCTCACCCCTTCCAATTCAAGTGATTTCCCAAGACCAAGCTGTCGGGTCCCTCACCCCTCCCAATTCAAGTGATTTCCCAAGATCATGCTGTCCGGCTCCTCACCCCTCCCAATTCAAGTGATTTCCCAAGACCCTGCTGTCCGGCTCCTCACCCCTCCCAATTCAAGTGATTTCCCAAGACCATGCGGTCCGGCTCCTCACCCCTTCCAATTCAAGTGATTTCCCAAGACCAAGCTGTCGGGTCCCTCACCCCTCCCAATTCAAGTGATTTCCCAAGATCATGCTGTCCGGCTCCTCACCCCTCCCAATTCAAGTGATTTCCCAAGACCCTGCTGTCCGGCTCCTCACCCCTCCCAATTCAAGTGATTTCCCAAGACCATGCTGTTCGGCTCCTCACCCCTCCCAATTCAAGTGATTTCCAAAGATCAAGCTGTCCGGCTCCTTACCCTACCCACCCCGTGATTTGCTCCACCTCCAACATACACAGAAGAAGAAACACGGCATCGCCGTTTAGGGAAGACGGTTTCACACTTATATTTGTTTTGAAAAACTTTGAAATAAACATTATGGTGGGGTTTTTTTTCATCGCTTACATAAAGCCATTCATCAAACGTCGTTGAAAAATTATTAGTCGTCACGGTTTGTTTGTACTCCTCTAATTATGTTTCATTTGTCCGTATTGTAGAGAAACACGTAACTAAGTTAATGAGCCGTCAGCGCAAACAATTAGTATCAAAATACTATTGTCTACAAAGAGATAATTTAACACCTAATTACCCTGTAGTTTTCTGTATTACAACTGTTCTCGTGATATTTAATTCTTCGTCCAGCTGACATGAAATTTGAGTCATTGAAAAAAGTACACCTTACAGGAGCCCAACCTGATAAACTTCAGACCTTCAAATACATACAAGTCTCTTGTATAAACTTTAACACCCTTTAAGCAAACAGCGATTCTTTAGGCACTACACAATAGGCCACTGTTCGTTGTGCGAAAACGATGTAAATGCGAATGCTTGTGTTCTGAAAAGCTTTGAGTGAAATAGTTACATACTGTTTCCATTTTAAAGCAGAATGAGTATCCCAAAGACGTCGTCAAAGGGCTATTTCTAACAAAAATCATACCCAATGTAAGCCAAGCCTGAGGCATAACTTCCATGGAAACATATACCTTCAAAACTACGTCACAGCCAATTGCAAAGTTACGTTTGGTGTTGCGGGTTTTGGGTTTTTTTTAATTCTAGAAACAGTCCTATGACTTTAAAGGGTGTATTGCTTTAGATTTTAAGGTGAACCATTCAAATGCGTACACTAACTGATAACTTCTCTAGTTGTTGGATGAAGTTGCAGACGCGTCATCAGGACGTACATATTTTGCAATGACAGTAAGCCTTACTTTGTAGACTTTCTTAACATGTCGGGTATATAAATGTTTTGAGAAACAGCAAGTAGTTCTGGCTTTAGGATAAAACTTTCACGGACGTTGTCCGGTGACTAAGATGAACATCTCTCGTTCTGCTCTTGCATTTGAGGGAACCTTTCTGGCACGTCGCCTAATTCGTGCTAAGATGAACAACTCTGGTTCTGTTTACGGTGAATGAAACGCCTCATCCGCTTCCAGGATGGAGTTTCTAGCTCCGCTCTGGCTCATGGAAAACCTTTCGTGTACTCCATCCGGTTACCAATAGGAACGTGCCAAGCTCTACTCTTGTGCATAGATTTTCTGGAACACATGTATTTTAATTTCTCCAATGCTTGAATTAACTAAGACTGAAAGATTACAAAAGAGTGTTTTGCTTCCTTGTATTATCATTGGGACATTTGTTGGGCGCCATTTGAATAGTGATGTTGTTCGTTTTGCGGCTACCTTTGTGGTCGCTCTACAAAGTTGCATCACAAATGGCACGTTTACACGGACGAGTTGATCCGCGTTTATATTATACGATGCATTTTATATATGGTTGGTCGACTGCCTTTCACACCGACACAAGCCTTTCGTCGATGGGTTACGGATTTGATTACCGAACATTTATTAAAAGACAAAAATCGTAACATTTCGTAATAGTTTTTTTTCACACACGATTGCCCTATTTAAAAGGGTTGTCAGGTACGGGATCAATCAATCAATACAAGATTTTTTATATACAAGACACAATTCCAAACAGTTACTTCTGAATGCATTGACTCGTGTCGGACAGCTCTGATTGATTGACTGATCGATTTTTTTTTTCTTAAATTGTTATTGCCCCGACTGTAAGAGGCTTTCTAACTATAGACGTTGGAATGGGAAAGGGCCAAAGAAGGGCTTATGTAATATCAGAAGTCTACTTCTGGTGATATGTATGAACCTATATAGTGCCCGAAAAGTATAAATAAAACAAGAAGTTCAAATCTGAAACTTTTAAGTGATACTATATAGTCTCATAAATGTTCGCTAAATACGTGTTGTGGACTCTCTTAGCCCTAAAATGTCCCGAAAAATAACAACATTTTGGCCACTATAACACAGCGCCCACTACTAGTTGACTTGTTTCCAAGTTTATCACTCAAAACAAGCCGATTGAAAAATAAATTTAAAAAAATGTTTTGACTGACTGATATATAACTTAATCCATTACTTTACAAGTAACCATGTGTCTCAAATCTCTTTAGACATATATACCATTGTAAATAAATATCGATTCTTCTATAGCCTACGGTGGTGTCCCCTTTGGACCACCGTATAAGCCCACGTCACTTTTCCATCTTCAATAAATAAACATATACATATATCAGACAAAAAGTATCATACGAATTTTGAAATCTTAATGGAAGAAAGGTTCTGGCCTTCTGACGTCCAAAATTACCCAACCATCGGTAATTATCGCATACCAATTAACATTGCTAATTGTCTTCTTTTTATGGAAGGCAATTAGGAAACTGACTTTTTTTCATAGCATGCAAGCTAAAACTTTTTTCCGGATATTTTAGTTTCACTCTGATTTAAATCAAACAATGCTTGAGGAGGTACAAAAAAGCACTATAGACTGGAGTCGAGTTTCAAACTGAAAGACACTCGAGAAGTTCACGCATGCTGATCCGCTTGGCTTCCGAGCCTTTGTCCAATTCAAGTTTTCCTTACGTTACTTATTAAAGTCGAGTGGGAAAACGTGATGGATTTAAGAAATGGGAGGTGGGGGGGGGGGGGGGGGCATTACATAAGAAAATATTACAAAATTATCGGGACTATACGGGTCTCTATTCTTTAGTTGTTATCGCGTTTTTCGCGGGGATATATGCTGTCAACATTGAGGTAAATGTCCGTATATGAACAAACAGGTTTATTTCATGATAAACAGTCATAACTTTTTTCACAGTTGTTAAACGAGTTTTAGTTTACTGCGGGACAATAAATAAACACAATTAACGTAATTGTATTCTGTGACAAACTTGTAAAGTAGGCGATGAAAAGTGAATTGTTGCGTTGAATGTTTTGGCGGCAATTTCGGCAATGTGCTTTACTTGGAAGTCAGCGTGACATTTGTTATAGGTCTGTATATATACAGGATGTCCTATATAGGCTTTCGGCATTATATTTATCATTCAATAAGCTCAACTACCATACAGTTAAAATATTCAGGTCGACTTAATACGAATGACTCATATATATAATAAAGACCTGTTATCGTATACTCTGATATTTCGATTAACTTTCAATAGAATAGATCTAAAAAGAACACAAACCGAAACACGATTGTAATCAACAGCTGACGTCTGTACTGACCTTAATAGCTGAAATACCAGGTTGTATAGAGAAATCAAAACGTATCAAAGTCTTAAATATTTTAGCATATTTCTGATTTATCTTAAAGGCCCACCCGCCACCTGTAGCCTTCTGACATTTTCAAATTTAGGAAGCAAATTCACAGAAACTTAAAGGCTGTATAGTGATCATAAATATAATAGGAATCACTAAAATTTCATATGTGTCTCACCAACTATGTCTAGTAATCTTTAGAATGTGTCATATTAAAGTCTTCAATCTCAAAATTATTGACAGACTTTTTTGTCCTCAAACTAAATTTGTTGAATGCACAAGTCGATAAAATAGACGACATTACTGAGATCTTGAAAACCCGTGGCCGCAGCCGAACGTAGACCCAAGAACAAGGCAGAACTGTCGAAAAATGGTTAAGGGGTGCTGTACGAAGTATTAAAGACACACTCAATAAAGGGAGGAGGGGATGGGGGTTGAATGATTCTGAAACATGCTTTTGGATAATTATGACATTTTGTATGGACTATGAAATTTTTTTTTCTGAGCCTGTATTGAACTGTTGTAATCGCTTTCTTAACTTTACTTAAAAGGAAAGAAAATCCAGCCAAACGTGTACATTCATTAAATAGAGCAGCCTAATAGCTTTTGATAGAAGTGTGCAGTTTATTCGTACGATTTTTTGCAGATTTTTGAGAGATTTTTTAATTTAACTTAATTATATAATATAGGGCAATCCAGGCCTCTAACATATTGAAAATGTTTCTGTGTAGAGTCTATTAATGTAACTTTCATGGTTATTATTTTCGTTTTCCATCGCCCTTTTGTTTTGTTTTTTAGCCCGCCATCATTCTGATGGAGGGCTATTCAAATCGCTTTTCCGTGGTCCGTCGTCCGTCGTCCGTCCGTTAACTTTTTGCTTGTTACCTTTATTCCAAGAAAACTACCAGTTCAATCTTAATCAAACTTAACATACAACATCACCCTATGGTCTAGTTGTGCACCGTACGTTTTCATCTCATTTGCATATTCAATGTGGCCACCAGGGGGCGATATTGTTTTTTTTTGTTACCTTTATTCCAAGAAAACTACCTGTCCGATTTTCACCAAACTTGGCTGACATTATCTCCATATAGTCTAGTTGTGCATCCTACAGTTTCATCTCATTTGCATATTCAATATGGCCACCAGGGGGCGATGTTGTTTTTGTTGTTGTTACCTTTATTCCAAGAAAACTATTAGTCCAATCTTAATCAAACTTAACATACATCATCTCACCCTATGGTCTAGTGGTGCACCGTACATTTTCATCTCATTTGCATATTCAATATGGTCGCCAGGGGGGGATGTTTTTTTTTGTTACTTTTTTCCAAGAAAACTACCAATCCAATTTTCACCAAACTTGGCTCACATTATCTCCCTATAGCCATGTTGTGTACTGTACATTTTCATCTCATTTGCATATTCAATATGGCCGCCAGGGGGCAATGTTTTTTTTCTTTATCTTTGTTCCAAGAAAACTACCTGTCCAATCTTAATCAAACTTAACATACATCATCTCACCCTATAGTCTAGTTGTGCACCGTACATTTTCATCTCATTTGCATATTCAATATGGCCGCCAGGGGGAGATGTTTTTTTTTTTTTGTTTATTGCAAGAAAACTTTTGCTTGTTACCTTTATTCCAATAAAACTATCAGTCCAATCTTAATCAAACTGAACATACATCACCCTATGGTCTAGTTGTGCACCATACATTTTCATCTCATTTGCATATTCAACATGGCTGTCAGGGGCGATATATTTTTTTTGTTACTTTTTTCCAAGAAAACTACCAATCCGATTTTCACCAAACTTGGCTCATATTATCTCCCTACAGCCATGTTGTGTACTGTACATTTTCATCTCATTTGCATATTCAATATGGCCGCCAGGGGGCGATGTTTTTTTTTTTCTTTATCTTTGTTCCAAGAAAACTACCTGACATTAATCAAAATCAACATACATTATCACCCTATGGTCTAGTTATGCACCGTTCATTTTGATCTCATTTGCATATTCAATATGGCCGCCAGGAGGGCGATATTGTTTTTTCGTTACTTCTATTCCAAGAAAATACTGGTCTGATTTTGACCAAACTTAGCGGACATTATATCCCTCTGATCTAGTTGTGCACCCTACATTTTCGTCTCATTTGCTTATTAAATATGGCCGCCAGGAAGCAATGTTGTTTTTTAACCAAATTTGAAAATGAAACTTATTATCATTATTCCATGAAAACTACCGACCTGATCTTAACCAAACATGACACACATCATCCCTCTAAGTTCTAGCTGTGCACCGTACATTATCATTTCATTAGCATATTGAAGATGGCTACCAGGTGGCAATGTTGTTTTCAACCAAAATTTCTAGGGGAGCTTAATTTTGCAATTCACAATTTAATTTTCTTCAACAATAGTTATCTCCCTGGAATAAGATTTTTTATGTAGGCCCCAATTCCTATATCCAGTTATTGCTGTAAGTGAAATAATCTTGAGCGCAGCGTAAAACACCAAACAATCAATCAATTAATTTAATATGAATAGATGAACGCGGGCGTTAAGATCCCTTTAAGGGATCTCTTGTTTTTTGTATTAATAGATCCCTACTTTAAATATATAATTGTATTTTACCTGATTTCAAGGTCGTCCAAATTATAATAATAAGAAATAAAGGCCTGCATTAATCTCCTCTGAGAATTTTTTTTTTAAAATCCCTTAAAGCACCTACCCTGCATGTATGGTGTTAATCACAATTTAATGCGTGGCTAATTTGTGAAAGACTTGATTTGCTATCTTTTCTTAACCAACCAACAGCCAACGAGTTTTATGCATATTATAATATTTCTTTTCGAACTGGGAGTTATACATGTAGGTACAGTAGAGCTCAGTTGGTGATTACACTTTCTTGAAAAAGGGCAGAAATTCTTCTTCCGATTTTTGGTTGAAAGTGTAATCCCAAAAAATAACGCGAATACTATTATACTCACTTTCTATATTGATTGATTGTTTGGTGTTTTACGCCGCGCTCAAGATTATTTCACTTATTTGGCGGCGTTGTCAGTTTTATTGTGGAAGGAAACCGGGCTCTATGCCCGGAGGAAACCCACAACCTTCCGGTGATAACTTGCAACCATCCCACATAGGTCGTTCGAGTGAAAACCCAGTCAGAAAATTTTGGATTCGAACCTGCGACCCATTGGTGGAAGGCTGTTCGGATGGAGCGTCCAACGCTTTACCTACTGAGCCACGGAGGCCCCCTTTCTAAAAGACACTAACTAATTAATCTCAGTTGTAATGGGTCAAACCAACATTTTGAAATTTCCCTTTCACCTGGCCCTATATCTGCATGCGAATGTCGCCAATTATCACTTGGAGGTCGGGGATCCCCTCCAAGACTATGATTCAGATTCTTTATTATACTGAACACCCAAACAATGGTGAGGGTACAGAGTAAGAAAAAGTAATGCAAATGTAAAAAGTAAAATACATATGAAACATCAGTACTAAACAATGTACTGGCCAAGTTATAGTAGTTGAAGAACAATGTTGAAGGCGGTTGATCACAAATTCAACAATACATGTAAAGGCATATTACAATTATGAAAAGAAAGTTTAAAAAAGCAAATCCCGGCAACAGCCCTCAATTTAAGTGAAATACGCTTAAAAGAAGCGTTAAATGCAAATCAATCAATCGATTCCTAACTTGGACAGGGACTATAACATATCAAATGAAAACCCCATGAACTGGGCCACTTGGTTCACACGTAGCCACTTCATTCAATCCCTGCGCGAAGAGAACCTTCTAGTAAGCCTGTGTCACAATTCAGAAATAATAATAACAGTATAAATAGCATCCGCCAAGAGATTTGTTATTCCTACCCCAAATTTTCTTTCTTTTGTTGTAGGCATGTGGAGGCTAACCATACACAAAGCCGGTACGTTCTAGTCATCAATGTATAGCCTATATTTAGACTTCACTCGGTACCTACAGCATCATAATCCAATTGTTACTTGACCGGTCTATAATAAGATTATCTTTTCAAAATAAAATAACACACACAGAAATTCTTTTTAAAGATTAAACGTTTTTAATGAAAAGATATGTTTTGCCTGTAGTACTAAATAGTGCGCCTCTGCCAAGCGAACTGTCCGCGAAAACGCGATAGCTTCGAACAAATTATAAAAGTATGTGATATTAATTGCCCGGCCCTCGTTCCATTTTAAAAAATCCCTTTAAATACATTTTAGTATTTTCTCTCAAAACATCTTTGATATTTGAGGTTAGCAAACATAAATAAATAAGTCCTTTGAGTTTTCATTTTGGCGGGAAAATAACACAAACGGTCTACTGTATCTCTATTTGTATCAGGTCAGAATGAGTTATAATAAGATTAAATGTCAATAATGAACTATCAATTTATATCTATTTCAAGTTAGACTTAAATACCCATACATTAACAACAGAGGGTGACAAAAAATATTAAGTGAAATTATCTGTTTATGAAGTGCGAAGCAGTCAGGCGTGACGTTGGTCGGTTATCTGTAGGTTGATTATAACAAGTCAAGTCCGCTATAGATCTATCAAGTTCACACAGTTGTCGTAGCTTCGTGGATACACTACCTACCCGACTTTTTCACTCGAGGTTAACCTACTCGTATGAAAAGCTGACTTCAAAAAGGTAAGACGAGTCACCCATCAGAATGTCTCTATTTCATTATAGGTTTACCAAGTGTCAAAGTCAAATAGCTCATTAGCGGGCTGAGTATATTTAAACAGTTGACCTGAGAAGCTTTTGTCTAACATTCTTACTTCAGCTTACATAGAGTCGTGTGTTAAAAACTAGTTGGATATTTTAGGCCTATTTATACGATCAACTCAACACGATATATATGTGGTGGGTGACTGTTGTCCATGATCATCAGTCTGATCGAACTGAATTACCCGGACATTTTTTAACTCAGCAAAGTATGTCATTATTGTCTGACGTAACACGGTATTAAGCTATAGTGTGGGCGAGATATTAGACTGGTTGCGTTAATAACATTTGACATCGTATCCTAAACAGAGCTCACAAACGGGAGATGTGGCTGAGTGAATGGGCAGATAGCATCTATAATATGTATGAAGATAACTTCAAGATATCTCTAGCGAACTAAAAATAAAGTCCAATATAGGCCTACATAGTTTTATGTATCTAGCATATATTTTTAAACTTCAATCGCATTGAGCGAGCAGTTTGGTTAAGATATATGTGCTCAATCGATTCGATAAAATACACATAGACTTTGTGACAAGATGGATTTTTTACCATATAATTAATTTGTTTACGCTCAGTATTAAGCTTAAATCGATTAAGGTAAAAAAAAAGATATAATTTCGTGGCCTACTTAACGCCTAGATGAGAACAGGCCATTTTAGTGTTTGCACTGAAAATTTATTACGCCGGTCTATGGCAGAGTCTACGTTAAGTTAATATGGCCTTATCTACAGTATGGACCTAGTTACTGGAAATCCAGACAGACATATCACATATACTAGTACATTTAGTTAATACACGTCTTGTGATATAACCGGTTGAAATTGAACTCGTGTGATCTGGGTTGAATTGAGGTCCGAGGTATTACACTGAGCTAACAGTACATTATTAGCCGGTAACCTTTTCTACAATAAATTATGTATTTATCTTCGTCGTTTCAGGTCAGTGTATATACAGGTTATATTAAGGCCAGGCGAGGAGAACCGCCCGAGGCCATCAGTAACACAGGTAACACGTCTATTCTGTGTACCATATACACACAAACGAATTTTTTCACCTGACCTAGCCAGCTACAGTAAAAGCCAGTTAAAGAATTACTGAGTGGGTGTCGTTTGATGAATTCAAGGTGGTAAAGAATGAAGTAAAAATTGTTTTCTCGCGGGGCGCAATACCCGACACGTGATTCAAAAACTAGCATTCACCTGCGGAACAGCTTTCAAGTGAACTACTTGAGGACACAGTGTATACATTGTGAATCCCTTCTGAATATTAACAGTTCGGTATCGACCTGACTCAACGCCACAGTTTATTCTCTTCAACAGCTGCCGGTACGACCTACCTAGGTGTGTCATAAAAATGGCATGCGGCCAATTATAGGCTTTCAGCGACTTGATGTTGTAATATACAGTGACACATCACAGTCCCCCGGATCCTGAACGAGTAACAATATGGATTCCCGCTATAGGTTTGGGTACCGGCCCAGTGACCTTAGGCTTAGAGCGGATGGGGACATGGATTCCGAGGAGGCCTTGGCCAAATCACCAATTGCCCGAAACTTGGGACATACTCCGAGTACACCAGGGACACCAAGATCAACAGAAACAGAGTACAAAAGGACGTTGGAAGTCTCGAAGGCCCCTGATATGTTCCCTTGTAAACACATTTTGTGTCATCGTTGTTTAAGGAAAAACGTCAAGGACAATGTGGTTAAATGTCCCATCTGTGGTACAACTGTACAATATGACGCCCCAGCCATGGACCACGGCGTCAGCGGCTATGAAGAGGAGAATAACAATAATGCTATGCTGGTGACAAATTTTGATGAAATTGTTCAGAAATTTAGAGGCATTGACCGACCGTCTTTGCTTCGGAGGATGAAGGAAGATAGCGTACAGACGGCAACGATAGGAATGACGTACACGTCAGTGCCTTGTGACCTCTGTGAAGAGGACCACGGGAACCTAAAGGTCCTACAGGAATTGAACAAGCTATCCGTGGTCCACAACAGGCCTCAGAATCTCAACGGTTACTATTACAGACTATGTATGGGCGATGTGGTCACCACCTTCTACAGTAAAGTCAATTCTTCCTCAATTTGTGTACCGTGTACGTATCGAGGATTGAGGAAAAGTCAACAAGTTCCAGCTCTGACTATGGGAGATAATGGTTCAACTGAGGAAGTTCCAGCTGACCTTTGCTTGGCGGAAGTTGGTAAACTCATCGTCAAGAAGTCTGCCCCATTAGTGTGTATGCAAGGCAAGAACATGATCGAGGTGGACCATACAATATCCGTTAGAAATCGAGCTGATTTGTTCGACTTTAACTACACGGCAAATAAAATACAAAAGATGGTCGGTCAACAGGAAAGTGACCTTATTAAAAACGTTACTCGGCAAATCAATGACAATGGAAAACTTTACCACATTCAGGAATCGAATAAGTTAGCAATTGATGATGACCCGACGCCTAAAACTGATATTTGGTGAAAGATATCTGTTTTACAATTTGCGCTGTGGATTATAAAATTAACGCCTGCGCCCTGTGTTACAAGGCTGGCGTAAAGATTCGCATAGGCCTACATCATGTGTATTTACGTCCAGCGTAGCTTACGTCAGCTTGATAAGACCGGGCTCTGACGATCAATCCTTTTGGACCAATGGGATGTCTTGTCGACGTCCACCTACCAAATGATGTTATCTTCTGTTTTGCTATGACATATAACCAATATTACCAAAGAAACTTCGAGTTTCAGAAGAGCGTTTACCAAATACAAAATAGTGGTCATTGTGACACTTTGATTATGTTTTGAGGAAGATAACGTCAGACAGTTGAAATCAGCGTCTTCTTCAAAGAGTTTCTTGATCTTTTTCACCAATTTACACATATTTGGATCCTTTGCAATTGATTTTTTCTTCATTGGCACCGTCTTGGTGTATGAAATGTTATTCTGGATTTTGTATATATCGCTTCAAACCAACGGATTTCTTTGGGAATAAGGTGCTAATGTTTTTTTTTATTATATCTTGCTTTCGCCAGCATCATCATTGCAAAGGGGAGCATTCTGGAGACGTGTATCTATTATTGATTTATGTGCAGGGCCATATATTGCCATCGAGCTGGATTTTGTTGTATTTTGTGATACGATTGTATATACCAAATTTGTTACATAATCTTGCCATATCTATCGAGTGAAGTGTTTTAATATTACCCAATGGCTTTCTATAATCTAGAACGCCTGTAGACCAATGGCTGTTTTGTGAAGGTTTTGAGACGACTTTCTGCAACTTATGCAAATGAATTATCTCGTGTATGTGCTTTGCATAACGTAAGTCTGTATCCAATAGCATTCCCTTTATATACTTTATACTCAGGCATCACGCAGTAAAGTCGCTATATGGATAAATATATATAAGAATGAGCTGACTATAACATTAATGAACATTAACTGGTGACCTTAGCTGGCTTTGAAATAGGCTGTTGATTATAAAGGCACTATACATGAATGAATTCTGTGGATTGTATTTGTGATGACACATGTTATGAATGCAACTGTGTGTGTTTTAGAATGTCAAAGGTCATTTGTTTGAATACCTATGGATATTACATTGATATATAGACTTATATATAAATATATGGACTTTCTTGAATATACAGCAGTCCATTTCAAGTATACATTTTCAGGCACATTTTCCCACTAGTTTCTGTAGGCATAAAGCTAAATGACGTCTCTCAAACAATTAGAGGATATTTGAGAGGGTTTGGCTTTGTAGTGACAGCCTTGTTATAACTCCTTGTAGCCAATGAATTATATAGTTCATTGCTTGTAGCAACACGTTTACTGGGCACCTATAATGTTCAGTGCAGAATTGCTCACGTCGGCCATGTTTTCCCTCCTAATATCCCAGTGACGTCATTAGGCATCCGGCCTATTTCACGGTTTCAGTAGTATAACTGCCTTTTTGTATTTTTCATATAGTTGTCATATAGTGCTTTGATGTCTTATTTATTCTTGTTTCACAGGGTGCCATCTGAACATATTCGATAAATCTCGCATTATTTTATCTCTATTCGTTTTGTCACAAGTTAACACAAATTTCACCTCTATCAATTTATGACCTATTTCTTCATTGGATCAACCTCAGGTTACAGTGTCTTAGTCTTATCGAGATTTCTTTCTTTCTTCTTATTCCCGTGAACCCATTGTGACTGTCTCACGTTTTCAACCGTCCCAAAGTTTGTTTTCTTTTTTTCAATTTTCTTATCTGAATCGGTTTTCCGTTTTTTTTCCTACTACAGCCCGGTGAAATTCTTTTTAATGTTTGTCACCCTTAAAAGGTTATCTGATAAAATTTATAATTTTTGTTCCGCTTTCAATAAACAGCTTGTCACTTAGGGCCAGTTTAGTGAGTATTTCGTCTTCTTTATTCTGAGTTGATTCAATTTCCTGGAACATTTTTGTCGTATCTCATCTCCCTTTGTCACTTGTCGTTTCTACAATGTGTTTGCCCATTCAGTTTTAACTTTATTCATCTTTATATCCTAAGACGCTTCACGCCGCCGTAAACACTCGTTGAGCTACGATAATTTGTTCCTCATTTCTGGCGTTGTTTTAACCTTTTCGTCATCGTGGCTTGATATCTACTTCTGTTACTTCATTGAACCGTTTGCCATTGCGCATGTATGTGACAAGTCTAGATTGTTCACAAAAGTGTTCACGAGGGCCAAGTGCCAATTAAGTCTAAAGTGTTCACTAAGTGTTCACAAGTCTAAAGTGCTCATTACGTCTTAAGTGTTCACGAAAATGGTCTTACGTGCTCACTAAGTCGAAAGTATCCACTAAGTGTTCACAAGTCTGAAGTGCCCATTAAGTCTAAAGTGTTCACAAAGTGCTCGCAAGTCTTAAGTATTCACAAGTCTCTTAAGAGTTCACAATTCTAAAGTGTTCACAGATCTTAAGTGCTCACACATCTAGACGGTTCACCATATGCTTTTTGTCACCTCATAAAACTTCCTGTTAGTCACTTCGAGAAAGTGTCACTGGTACATTGATACATACAAATACAGTTTTGCTCTATTTGTTAAGTCAGTCTGCTGTAAAGTGTTTGTCGCAACACACAACTAACTTTTTGTCGTTTGTCGCTTCAATGAACTGTTTGTCATACACTTGTGGAAATACTGGCTTGGGCTGTTTTTTACTCTGTTGCTCCGTACAGAATTGTTCATTTCATCAATGCTTTAAATTACCTGTTAACTATTGCTTCTAGCTACTTGTTATCACTTATCGCTGCAAACAATTATCCCTTCAACAAACTGGTTAACACTAATTATACTAACCCTCTTACTTCAAATGAGCATTCTTTTAATTTTACTTCTAGTAATTCTGCACGTATATGGATTTAAACGGTTTTTGTTGCCACCTGCATGTCGTTGCTACCTAGCCACCAAGGACAAGTTATCCGACTTACACCCAACTTTCTAAAGTTTTGTCCGATCAAATCTCCAATTTTCTGCCCTGTCTCACCCCATCAGTTACCTCCCCTTTTTACACGTTTAGGCATAAAATAAAATATTCATTTTATTAAAACCAAGTTTGGATTATATGTAATCTCGTTTGGATATATCTCACAAAACGCATATACTCGTTTTGAACCATCCTAGACTTAATTTTAGCTCATTTTTTTTAGATTGATAGCTTTCCTTTATATATTTTTGTTGTTTTAAGAATCTCTAATTTTAATAATAATTTTATTGACGAGTCTTGTTTTGTAATTCAGAGTTTATATTTCATAATAACCGGAGGCTTTATTTCTCATCTCACATTTTCGCAATGCTTTTTTCACATTAGAAAAGCCTGTAAAAGTTCTATACATTTTATATATATTATTTGCTTTCACTGTGTGACATTCGTGTTAAATGGAATAGGCATTTCGTGTTATTGTACGTTTTATCAATTAAATGAAGCAGACAATATTGATGTTAAAGCTATGTTTCATCAGAGGCTGTCTGTCCAAAATTAGCTTACATTATCATGTACATGTAAGTCATTAAGCTTATATATTATATTTATATTTCATTACATCTTTGTTTGAATACCTTTGCGCTCACATTCCATCCGATAATTGTAAGGTTGTGGACTTTTACTGACTAAAGTTGAATATTTTAAAATGAAATTGTGTGAATGTTATGATTTTATGTCGATTAGACCTATACAGACAAAAAAAAATGACCTCTACTTCATGTTGTATGACAAAACATTGTACCTGAATTATACGTCTAGGGCGACATTGGATCGCGGGTGGTGGGTGGTGCCTACTTTACACAGGGTCCGAGAGGCTTTTACGAGACGATTGGGAGGGGGGCTCAGTGGGGCGGGGGAGTGACTTTCCCTGGTCAAGAAACAAGGGGCGATGGGCCGTCCGGCACCGATAAACATCCAGAGCCGAGAAGGTCTGAGATGTATTTTAAATATCAGCCAAATTTCTGAATTTTATTTTTTCAAAAGATAGCCCCGTCGGTCAATTCAAGAACAGTCGACATTCAATGCTGTAGAGTCATTCCAGATTTGATATGCTTTTTGGGGGTATTTCTATAGTCTAAAGAGTACAAATTTCAAGTACATGATTATAATTGAACAAGACGGCTGTCGATCCCAAACCAGCTAGAGAGGCCCCAGGGGTCAACTACGCCCCGGAAGGTTAGATACCGTATAGATGGGCGGAGATGCGTTTTTAAGGTTTTCCTGCAGATAAAATACACTCTTTTTTTGCGAGAGGCCTGGGAATACTGAATGTAAAATTTAAAATGTTTCAGTCGACAGATGCTCCGGCTAACCATGCAATTGAAAATGTAGAGCTGTTGTTAGAATTATGCAAGTAAACCTACTCTGAAATTTCTGCACAATAAGGGGACATTAACATTTCTCTCTATTTTTATGGAAAAAATGAAACAATGCGATATTTACACGCTAACCGTGAGAGTGTATATATTTATGAACCTTAAACACACGGAACATTTTCGAGTGTATCGAATGGGATCACCGATGTACCCTTCAATTCATATTGATACGAATCTAAAGACATTGCGTCTTCAGTGAGAACATAATGCTTTATTGGTGTGAAGGGGTCAAACCCCGAAAATTTAGATTTTTTTCTTTATGTTCTTTAAAAGTGTATGTGCATGTGTGGGGTGGGGTGGGGTGGATATAGTGTTTACAATAGTACATGTATTTTGAACAATTGGATTGTCGGCTTTACAAAAATTATGTATAGCACAATATATAGCATAGCATATTTGCATAAACAAAACATGTGTTGGAAACAGAGCCTGTGTCGCTGTCATTTTATCCAATCGTCACACACTTTGGCCAGAAACTCATATAACTCCTTGCAGTAAGAAAACACTTTGCCATTGTTGAGATTTGACACCTGTTGGACAGACGGATCCGCATAATGCATTCACAGAATTAAACCATTTCTATTTCAGTATAACGAGGGCAGCATAAATATGGACCTGATTATAGTACAAGCTAATGGAATATCATGGGCATTGATTTGGTATAACGGTTCCAAATGACACACAAAAAACCCCCACAATTATAACCTTTAGAATTACATGGTCTACATGGTTTTTCTAGGCCTAAAAAATGTCCCTGTGCACGTGTGTTTTAGTATTAAAAAATATACACGATCACATATATTATTTATGTTATCAGGATCAGATACAAGCCCGACAAATTAGCTTTAAGGTAACATTTTTTGGGGGGCGGGATGGGGGGGGGGGGGGGCGGGGGGTTAATGGAAGCATAAAAATTGTTCATTGACCATCGTCCGGAGCTCACTTTTTTGTGTTGTTGTTGCAATTTTAAGAAACATATTGATTGATTGATTATTTCACTTATATGACAGCATTGCTAGGTTTAGTTAGGGAGGAAACCGGGCTCATTGCTCAGAGGAAACACCCGACCTTCGGCGAGTAGGCCTACGTGGTAACTCTTCCACATACGGCGACCGAGTGGAAAATCCACACAGAAATTTTTCAATTTTTATTAATTAGGTCTGAGTGTGATTCGAACCCACACTGCATCCATGAAAGGTCTGTGTGGACTGAGGGACGGTCACTTTGACCCGCTGGACCACCGAGGCCCCAAGAAACATATTGAGCATAGTGATCCAAACTATACGGACCTATAGGGCCTATAGGCCTACATGTATGCATACTCCCTCACGATCTTGTTGTTCAATCGGATTTCTCCTTCACATTAAGTATGGTTTATTTGATTCTCTTTAAAAAATGTTTCCTATTTCAAATCAAGCTTCATTTCAGTAGCGACGTATTTTATTAAACAAAAATCAATCAACGCAAAGCGTTGTCGTATATGGAAGGGAGGTAATCAAGCTCGTAATTTACCAATCGTGCCCACATGCTTACCTCCCCTTCGCTTCAGAACTGCATGCGAAGATTAACTTCTCTGTTTAGATTGGTAATTTACTAGTATCTATTTTGTAAATACGAGTAATGGTTCTTTTATGGGATCTATTCAATGAGGTATATTGTACGTAGGCTACCGTTTTTTTTCTGTATTATTTAGAATACACTGGTACAGTAAATACCTTCTGGTCTAAAATAACTACAGTATATGGAGACGAGTTTCGAAACACAAATGTTTGGTGGTAAAAATTATTAACGGATTTCAACACAGCTTTTATCGCTTCCATTTTTAAAGAGGACTTTTCCACACCACACCAAAGGGAATCTATACCGATGGAGTCTGAGTTTGATTGAATGATTGATGTTTCATGCGACACTCAAGGTTATTTCACTTATATTTGCTTTGAAATGTAAAGGAAGATTTGAAAAAAAAATGTGACTTTGAGAAAATTTGGTTACGTAGTTTTCGGAATGGATGAAATTAACAATTGGTTTAAATTTGAAAGTTTACCAAGCTGTTTTACTTGCTGTGATCTTTAATCAACTTAACTGTCAGGTGGAAAAATCGCTAAACATTTGGTACCAACGGAAAAGAAAGATTAGCGAGCTTCTTTTAAACTGGTTTATTTTTTGTTTGTTTATGTTTTCTTAAGTAACATGTCAAGACGAAAAAACACTATAAATGCTTATAATAACTTCTATAGACTAGGCAGACAACACAGACGTCTCGCTTACACTGTTATATTCTCTGAACTGAACAAAGTACAAGTCATCGCGTACATTGCCTCAAGCCGATATTGTAGATATTACATCTCTCCCTTTTTTCAAAACATTTTAAATGTCAAAACATTAAACAAAACATTAAACATTAACTTTCTTTCTAATGAACTACGAATAATGCAAAATGTACTTATAAAACATTAAACTAGTGAAAATCTATTTGATTATAATGATTTTAAGAAACACGATGTTTAAACGATTATAATAAAAATCATCAAATAAACCGTTCGATGGTTAAGCAAACATTATCAATATATGGTATATAAACGAAAAACTTAGTGTGAGTCCTGAACGTAAAATGTTTTTCAAAGTCCGTCCATAAAATAAAACTTTACTTAAAGTTATTCAACATAGTCCTTGAGATATACAGGTTTACGACGGATTCTAGCAGGTCGACTTGTTTGAGTTTCAACGTTTTCGGGTATTATGTTATCCAATGAAGAATCGTCTGTTGTTGATAATTCATTTTGTGTTGGATCATCTTCAGGTTTTGTTTCTTGAAGTATCTTCTCTCTCCAGCTGTCTTGTTCCATTTCCTCAGATACCGGTATTTGTCCATGATGTAGATTCTGTACAACAGCATTCACTAATTTGAACTGACTCGAGTCTCGAGATATTTCTCTTCCATCTGTTACTCTTCTGGCTGAAATAGTTGACCCGGTAATCCGATATATGATATAGAAAGCTGGTTCATACACTGTTGACCATTTGTTTTTCTTTGTTTGTTTTAACAGAACATAATCACCTACTACAAATGTATGTTCCTTTGTGTTCTTATTTTCAGCATTTTTCTTAACAGTTTCTTTATACTCTTTATCATGGTTGTTAATTTCCTTGTCCATGTCCGTTTCAACAGAAGTAGCTGGTTGATAGTCCATTTTGGTTCTAACATGTCTATTCATCAATGCTTGATATGGCGGAATTTTAGTTGCTGGATGTGGCGTGGAACGATACCCAGTCAACATCTCCTGCACTGCAATCTTAGTACTGCTTTGTTGGATATGAGCTATTTGTTCTGTCTTGTTAAGGATTTTCATGAAATTCTCTGCCTCGCCATTAGCTCTTGGGTGTAATGGAGTTATGCAATGGTGATGAAATCCCTCTCTTTTAGCAAAATCTGAAAAGTCCTTAGAATTGAAGGGGGGTCCATTGTCACTTTCAATTCTGCGTGGAGTACCATACGTAGCAAATACCTTCTTCAGAATTTCAGTCACAGGACCAACTGCTATAGATCTAGTTTGTTCTACAACAGGATATCTTGTTCTTTTGTCCACCATCACTAAATTATAATGACCATCAGGATAAGGTCCTCCAAAATCAATAGACACAGTGTCCCATGGTTTATCTGGAATAACAGTCATTTTCACTGGTTCTTGTCGATGCTCTTTTGTTGTTACCTGACACTCATAGCACTGCTTCAGAATTTCTCCGATATTGTGGATATTACAATGCTTAGACAGTATGTCACTTTACATGAAATAATAAATTTGATACAAGCCTATGTGACAACTTAAGTAAAAATAAACAACACAAACAAACACGCACACCAAGGTAGATAACTAAAATGATATATTTTGGTTAATATTTACCAAATTATATATTTATGAACACTAAAACACATAGGGCACAGGGAAAAGCTTCTTGTCTAAAATAGCCATGGAGACAAGTTTCTAATTGTATTAAAAAGAGGTATATCATTTAGACCTTTATACCCCATAAATTTTTGCAATACACTAAACCTACGATATTTCATTAGGTTGACAACTGAAAGGAGCTTAGCCTTGGCCAGCAGAATGTTCTGGAATCATTTTGTAATACATTGACAATGGTTACGCGTCTTAACTATGGCAAGAACATTGGTAGACTGAGATTGAACCCCATAAGTTTTGCCACTTACCTGCTTCCCTCGTTCGTTTATATATATAATATAGTTAGCATTTTCTGCCTTATGCAAAGTCATTCTTTAAAGTTCCAGATTGCTACATTTGTGTGATCGTATTCCTCTTGAAAACATAACGGATTCAAACCCAGATACCGGTTGAATAACTACCTTCAATAGCAGTTTGGGGGGACTCGATGGCTCAGTCGGCAGAGTGAAAGTCCCTTCCATCAATGCGACGTCGATTGGAATCTCACTCAGGTCAAATAAAATTGAAAACCTTTTCAGTATTCTGACCCCACTAAAGCTACCAATGCCGCCATATAAATGAAATAATATAGATTGCGGCGCAAAACACCAATCAATCAATAGATGTTTCGAATGATTTAGATTTTGTAATGTACCAATGATTTTGATTTGTGGGTTCAACACTTTTTTGTGTAAAATAATAGTCGAACATGTAGCTACAACAAAAATGCACAAGCGTAGGCCTACTTATCACACTCTTGCCAATGTAAAGACAAAAATAACACATGATGAGAGCTGAACGACTGAAAAACTGAGACCAGCGGAACAATTAACACAGTAACAAATGAAAAAGGCTGAATATAACGGTTCTAAAGTCATCGGATGTCCATTGGCTGTACAGAATGATGGACAGAAGGAGCATCTCGACTTTAGTCAGATTGTTCTGAAAGCAGAAGCGACAGCAATATTGCGGAACTATATTCTAAGCACTTCTGAGAATCGAATGACAACTTCTGAAAGTGATGAGGGGTGCTTGATCACTATATACAGGACACAAAAAAAACTGCATGCAGCTATCGCTGGAGATAGGCCTAGCCTTCATTCGGACTGAATGAATGACTGATGTATACTATGAAAAACTCAACATTATCATGCACTTATATGGCGACTTGTGTCAGGTTAAGTGGGAGAGGAAACCAGACCAGAGGATGGGATGGGGTTATTCTGGGGGCTGGGAAAGTTACCTATGGCTCTCTGGAAACCTCATCTTTTAAATGACAGTCAAATAGCAGAGAATTTAAAGTGGCATGAGCTGTCAAAATTCACACTTTTAAAATAATTTCTGATCGTCACGACAGTAAGAGGCTTTGAAGGCCATCTAAAAACTAAATGATTGGCGTTGGAATGAGGAAAACCCATACAGTATGTGGCCTGTACGAACCGCAAATGTGTATGAAATGTAAAAAAAATTTAAATAACCGGGACGACCATTCATTCATTCTAAGCCAAAGTTAGTTCAAAACAATACGAACATTTTCGAGACTAGAAGCACTAAAAAGCTTCTGAATTATACGTCTTGATAAAAATAGCCAATAATTTCAACAATCTGTTTTAAAGGAGATATGAACAAGATTTAAAGCTGGTTTGTGCTTGTTTATTGACTAAATATATATTTGAAAATTATCAGTTGAAACGAAACAACCTTCGCGTTAGTTCCCTGGTAGTCAAAAAACGAACGGGGAGGAAATATGCATATTTTCCGTATCTTTCGTAACTGCTCGGAAAAATGACGTCATACACGACCTTCGATGTGTACAAACTGCCACGAAGACGTACTGAGACAACAGAAATCGTTTATTACGTCATCGCTGTGAGGGTACGTACACAACGGAGGTCGTGTTTGACGTCATAAGTCTCTGAGATAATTAACTTTCGTAAGCAATGTAGATCGGTAAACGTAGCTTGAATTGTGTATGTGCTGCGACCGAAATTTAATTTTCTTTTTGGTCAGACTTTTAAAGTACATGTTCTACAATACAACTAACGCAAATTAGAGAATATTTCCAAAAGCTGTTCATAAACCCTTTAACGTCAAAATATCAACATTTTGGCAGCTCATGCCACTATAACGTTCTATAGTGTCCGTTTAAATGGTTTAGCCCAGGACATCGCGAGAGCTATATATATCCATGAAGATTTGGGTCGACATTTAGGTCTATTGATTGATTAATCGATTAATTAATGTTTTCTGCCGCACTCAGGGCTGTTGATTGATGCGATAGCTTATAGCGGCTAGCTTCTTTGTTCTTTCTACTATTCACAATATATGCCTCCAGAAAATCAATTGTTGGCGTCTAGGGACGCGAGTGTGAGGGTCCATGGCCGGGCCGCGTAGCCTCCGAAGTTCTGACTTTGGATGCGTTCTGGGCTATTTCTAACATAAACAACTGTAGCTCCGGTATGTATGGTATAATTTTGCCATGAGGTCCAAAGGGCCGAACGTTACAGAAGTTAGCCATTTATAAACTTTGGGAATCCCTATGGAGCAAATCCAGGAGAGCCCAGAAAAAAAAAAAACAGAAACTGTTCCAACCACCGCTAGATATTGATAAATTGTAATAAATCTGACCTATAATTCGACAATAGATGAACTAATATTAAGACAGAAAAGGTTGGAACTTCATTTTTATTGCATCGGTGAATGCCAATATTCGGAGTAAATGCAGTGATTGTATAGTGAACCGTAAACTGCGGTAACTTTGAACTGCGGGGTATCTTTGAACAGTCAAAGATGAAACTCTAAATTTTCGCTATTTGGTAACAACTACTAAGAAAGTGGTAATAAAGTTAAGTTTTTAGCTTTTTCGCCATTTTTTCACCATCGAAAAAGCTAAAAACATAATTATTACCCGTGTTCTTAGTATTTGTTACCAAATAACGAAAATTTAGATTTTCAGCTTTGCATGACTGTTCAAAGATACCCCGCCGTTAAAAGTTACCCCAGTTTACGGTACTTATACGGTCTACATGTATACCCCATGATTGCCGTTTTTTTTTCTTCTGAATGTTAAAGGAGAAGAAAAGGAAAAAAACTAAGTAAATACAGTACAGGCGCGACACATTTTCCTTTCTAACGGTACCAAAACCATATTTCTACGATTTTTCCTCGCTCAACTGTGCTATAAGAAAGTTAACAATCGTTATCAGAGAACGTCTAAACTGACTCGGCAGCCATCTTCACAGCAGAGCTTAGCTGTGTGTCTCGACCGGCCAATCAGCATACGCCTGGCCACCTGTCACTCACTAGCGTAAGAGAAATTGGTCAACTCTGCAAGTCTCCCATTTAAACCTAGGTTAATTTTGATCATTTCGACGCGCTAATAAGATAAACACTCTAACAGCTCTGAAATGTACACTGGCTAGTAAATCAACCTTTTGGGAAGACGTGACAGGCTGCTATGTTGTCTACGCGACTTGTGGGGATCGTTGTAGAATTTTAAAAAAAGGTAGTCTTACCGCTGACTATGCAGGTTATAACCATACAAGATATGATAAGCTCGCAAGGGAAGTAATCTACTAATACTTTTTCCGGTCAATTACAAACCGTCAATGGCGCGCTCCACTGACGATCGAGCACGAGCTTGTCGGGTAGATTCATTTTCATTGTATTTTCACACCGTAAACCACGTGCAAGACTCACACACATGAATATGAATATATACGCCTAGGGTAGGCTACATATTTAGAAGGAGGCTGAGGCCCTAATTCAATATAATATAAAATGCCTGCAGGGAGGGGCCTGCCACGTAGGCCACGTACGCTATATCTATATATGTTTGGATATTTATTGGTCGGTACGTAGGCCTAGGCCTACCTAGTCGACAACCAATAAATGTCAGAAGTTATTGAATAAGGAATAAGACATTTGCTTTAGTGAAGTAGGGCCTATACCCTTTAGTAGATGGCCTACCATTTTCAGATTTAGGCCTATAGGCCTACCCGTACATATTCCTCAATATGTTGAGTGGATTGAAGTAGGCCTACTGATACGTCCACATGGTCTGCTTCAATACCACGTCAAATCTAAGAGTTGATCTCAGAATTCTAAAATAATTATTACTCGAAATTTATGAATACTACCCACCTGAAACTGTGCCAGCAAGTGGTATTGAAGAAGGCCATGTGACCGTATCAGTGAAACTTCGATCCACTCAACATTGCGGACTAACCGGTAGGCCTACATGTAGGCCTATATGCTGAAAACTAGCCCGGATTTTCGGTCTATGGGCGACTTGTATTATATTTGGCTGGTTATGTGAATCGCCCTTTATGACGAATACGGAAAAAACAAAAACAAAAATTCGGCAGAGCCAAGATTTCTCGGCTAACAGAAAACATGACCCGAAAAACTAGCTATTTCAAATTTTATCTAGACATAAAATGAATCTGATAACTCAGAGATTGGAATTTCTTCCAATTCTTTAATAAATTCATTATTAAAATACTAAAAACTTCGGATGTTTGGTTCGGTCAAGCCTCTTGAAAGCCAAGGCTTGGTTTTACCCGGATAGCAAAATAGGCCTATTGAATGAATCGAATGCTTGCTGAGAAATCTTGTCTGTGTGGTTTTCTTTAGGCCTACTTTATTATTATTACCAAACGTCAGGGAGTGTAGACTGTAGA
Source organism: Lepidochitona cinerea (assembly GCA_963971465.1). NCBI lineage: Eukaryota > Metazoa > Mollusca > Polyplacophora > Chitonida > Tonicellidae > Lepidochitona > Lepidochitona cinerea. The sequence goes on along the minus strand of OZ020551.1, from coordinate 63,558,830 downwards.
TGTAGGCCTATGTTAGATTCTCAGCACCATAGAGGCTGATTGCTCGGGCTAAATCTATTGCATATGTTTTCTCTGTGTCTCAAGTTGATTGTTAAGTTAACAGCCTATTCCTATTGGTGTCCACTCAATATGTCATGGTCAAAGACGCATGAGTCAGAGGAACTGCTTATTTGCCTTGGCCGTTGGGAAACAAGCCTCATCTCCATCGGTTGCAGGTCATGTTTTCCGTGACCCGGAAGCTGAAAGGTTGCGATTTGCATCCAACGCGCAGCTGAGATCGATAGCCCCCGCGCATGTTCTATGATAAACTCGCTGTTGTTGTGACATTTATGAAGCGAGCATTCAAGCGCGATGGTTTTGTTCAAAAGATAAGGCTACAAGGTTTCTTATTGAAAAATGAATGATAACGGAAACAAATTCAATTGCTGGTAAGACATGTTTTATTCGTTGGTTAAACGAAATAATTTTACCATAGAATATAGCTGGAGATATCCAAAGTGTGGCCGAAGTATCTATCTGTCTATACAGTATACTATAGTACGGCCGTAGACTACACGTACATCAATCATCATACATGTATGTATGATGATGATGTTACCAACATAGATATCCAAACATAAATAACGATGTACGGTACCTTTTTAATATTATTGAATTACATAGTTCATACACTACAGCCAGACTACAGCGCTGTCACTAGACTAGTGTCAGCAGGGACTACGGCCGTACCCTAGCTCCGGTATGTAGCGTTAATGTGAGGACCGAAGGTCCGAAGTGGTTAGACCATTGTTTGTTTTCTACAATTAGGACTACCTAATTGATGACGAAGAACGGCATGTATCATGTAGTACGGCCTTACGTAGCTGCTAGCCTATTAGTAGTAGTACTACTACTAGAGTACTACGCCGAAGCCAATAAAATTTGCTTCTTTAAAGTGGCATGAGCTGCCAAATTTCACACTTTTTTCATAATTTCTGATCGTCACGACAGTAAGAGGCTTCGATGAAGCTAAATGATTGGCGTTGGAATGAGGAAAATCCATACAGTATGTGGCCTGTACGAACCGAAAACGTGTTCGAAAAGTAAACAAAATTTAAATAACCGAGACGACCATTCATTCATTCTAAGCCAAAGTTAGTTCAAAACAATAATTTATCGTACATTTATGAGACTAGAAGGACTAAAAAGCTTCTGAATTATGCGTCTTGAGAAAATAGCCAATAATTTCAACATTCTGTTATAACGTCAAAATATCAACATTTTGGCAGCTCATGCCACTTTAAAGTGTCAAACAAATTGTGCCATAGTAAGCACTAAACATGTGTTTTAAAATAAACCGAAATATCTACTGTACCCTATCTTCCTGACTGGCAAGTAAGTAATGTTACTCTTTACGTGTGTCTCTTTCCTGTGTTCACAGGAAAGAGACATACGGGTGCGACATATAGCGCACGCTCTGTAGTTTTCAAAAATGATCTCAAGACGTAAATCCATCCCCAAGTGAGGTTAAAATTGGAGGAGAAACATACAGTGTGTAAGCGACCAACTGTAACACTAAACTGACTGTCACTCTTCTGGATGACCTCATATGACCTTTGCTCCAATTTTTCCAACAATTTCAGCATCATTTGGACATGGATTTACACCTCGTCATTTTTCAAAACTACATGTAGAGTATGCGCAACACACAGTTAAAGGAGTAAATATTTTGAAGGCTCATGTTTTGTTGAAAAATTAACTTTTGTCCATCCACCATATAGCTGTACCTCCTATCCATGGGTCCCTATCCTCTGCAGGGATGTTGTGATTATGCGCATGCACATTACAGCTGACAGCTCAGTTTAGAAACCGGCTTTGACAAAAATCTTATCACAGAAGTTAACATTATGAATGACAACACAGGACTTATAAATTGATTTTAAAAGTTTATTTGATATGTTATGGATGATTATGTTGGCTGACTTTTTATACAAAAATCATCGCATGCTAAAAAGCAGTTAATCAGATCTATGACATTATAACTTGACATCACAGCTGCGTATCCTGGTCACCCTGGCAAGGAGGTATAGTATATGGTCAGAATTTGATTTTTAGGCAAAACTAATTGTAGTAAACAATACTCTAATCAGCTAGGAGCTCGAATATTGTAGAACAGTTGCTCTTTTGAAACGGTAACTACGACTTACTCGTACTTTTGAAAAAATCATTCACCGATGCAATAAAAGCTTAAAATTAATGACCAACCTTTTCTGTCTTAATATCCATTCCGCTTTTGTTGAATTATAGACCAGAGTTATTGCATTACGTCCATATCTAGAGTTGGTTGGAACATGTTTTGTTTTCTCAGCCATTCAGGAATCTTCATATTTTAAAGATGGGTACCCTCTGTATTGTCACATTAACGCTACATACCGGAGCTAAGGCAAAACAAGAAAGTATTTACAATGAAATATATGAGCACAGGGATAAGTAAGTACTTGTAATGTTACTTTTAAGGGTTGGTCTAAGAAACCTATTTCATAACTTCCCATTTTATCTAAACTCTATATTTATTGAATACCCCCCCCCCCCCCCCCACCCCCCTTTCCCCCTCTTCATCTTCTTCATCAATGCCCCAAATGACAGTTGCAAAACCTTGGAAAGTGGAAGGTGGCGACAACGATAGGTTTACCACCTCACCCTCCCAAATAAATAAATACAAAATTTGCCACACTAAAAAAATATTTCAAAGTAACTTTAGACTCATTTTTGTGAAATAACAAAACTCCTGTGTTAACACCAAGTTGTACAGTTTGGGTGCCCAAACCAGGGTACTGGTATGACAAAAAAAAAGTTCTGATTGTTGCTTTAAATATGTAATACAAGTAAAAACTGCTCTGCAAAGTATTTAAAACATAAATATTGGGGACATATTGGATAGAAATGATGGTTTATGGTGGTTTATTCAGCCTTTATGGGCCCTGGGATGATATTGTCAAGCCATACTATGGGTGCCCAAACCTTTGCCCTACATTATGACAGTGGCTGATTAATGTTTACTGAACGCTTTTGTTTGTCTGTATCGCCACAGGTACTTAGGTAGCTATATTATTTACGATTACTATTATGAACGTTTTGACATGAGGGGAGCACTGTAGGAGATATTATTGTTTCGCTTTTTAGAGAAGAAGAAATATTTAATTATAAAAACATACAATTTTATCAAACAGGCTCTTATAAAGCGTATATATTTTATAAACATTAAAACACACAGGCACCGGGAAAATCTTCACTTACAGTAAATAACCATGGAGACAAGTTTATATTTGTTTTAATAAGGTGGGGGGGGGGAGGGGGGAGGTACATGTGCATGTATGTCATTTAGACCTTTATACCCAATCATACCCTTGGTACTGTATTTCATTAGATTGAAGACAGACAGGAGTTTGGCTTTTAATAGTCAGTTGAATTTTGTGGAATACCGTACTTTGTAACTTATCAACCAAGTTGTATGGCTTTTCACTGTTCAGTCATGGCTGGAAATCAGGTAAAGTGAAATTAAACAAAATTCCTCCTTTATCCAGCGGTCATTTCTAGTTTTTAGCATGATAGACAAAGTGCTCCCTTGAATATTTTTTAAAAAGTAATTTGGAGTTTGGATACTCTTTGCATAGCGGTAGTACAACAGATCTTTCTGTCTTTTTCCCCCCTGCAATAGCATAAAGCGTCTGGCGGATTTAGCGTTCAGCATTTCCATCCCTACAGTTTTCATCGGATTCTCTTAAAATGAGGTGGACATACAGGCTAGTATGGAGGATGAGCATGATAATGCATCTCCAGTCCTATTTGTGTTGCGTTAGTTGAATTATTTCCAGTATTTCCTTTTTTAACAGTATTGGAGTATATAGTGTTAGAATGTGTATGCTTGTCAACACCTACATGTATTGTATCCTACAGTTTTCATTAGATTCTCTTTAAAAATATATATTTGTTGGGCTTACCATACTGATTATCGTGCGAGGATGTGCACACTGATCTCCTATAAAGTTAACCGCTTTGATTATGATAGTATTGGGGTATATCAAGAGTGAGTCTTAGCTTGTCAATGCATCTGACACATTTCATCAGATTTTCATGAATTTGAGTTGCTCTGTTTCAGTTATTTCCAGAGTTATTGCCCTTTGTTAACAGCATACAAAGATGTAGACCTTTGTCAATGTATTTCCTCCTACAATACAGTTTTCATTCAACATTGTTGAGGATGACTACTGACTGGCAAGAATGTAATGTAACTTGTTAATAACCAAGTTTTGTTGAAACTGGAAAGAAATGTTTTAGTTAAGAGTATCAGTTTAAAATTTCTCTGACATCTTTATTATGTCTTTAAATCATGAAATCCACACAGAGCGACATTTTTATACGCCCAACTAAAAAAAGTCTGTTGTATTATGGTATCATCAGCGCTGTTCTTCTCGGATTCCCTTCCTCTCCACAACTTGAAGAGTTTTGATCTAATCTTTACAATTCTTTCACAACATATACTGTCGATTGCATAATATGGCTTCTACATTCGATTATGTAATATTCTGTCTTGGTCTATATCTGCATTCCCTTCCGCTCCATAACTTGAAGAGTCTTAGAATAGAATATTTATTCACTGATACTGAATATATTAATACAGGGGCTTTTTTAGTTGTTTGTCAACGGGAATAAAAACCCTAAGGGCTTGTTTTATCCCATTATCATTACTATTAAATTACATAGAGTGCACAAATCAAATCAAAGTTTTGATCCGATCTTTACAATTTTCATTGGATTATATGTAATATTCTGTCTTAGTCTATACATGTATCTTCGTTCCCTTCCGCTCCATAACTTGAAAAGTTTTGATCCGATCTTTACAATTTTTTTACAACATATATACTTTAGGGGTACCGTAGAAGGTGTGTCATGAACCATTTATGACATCTTCTGTTGCATAATATGGCATCTATATTGGATTATGTAACATCTCTTTATGTCTACATGTATATCTTTATTCCCTTTTGCTCCATAACTTGGCCATTTTGGATCCAATCTTTACATTCTTTCACAGCATACACGTTATTGGTAAACGATGTGTCATCAACCATTTATGACATTTGGTTGCATAATATGGCATCTACATTAGATTGTTTAATATTCTCTTTTAGTCCATATCCTGACCAGATCTTTTGGCCAGATCCTGACAAATTTTGTATAGAATTGACATGTATGTCGGGATGGTGTGTCGGAAACTCCTAAGGATATTCCTGGTTACATAATATGGCATCCATAGAAGTTCATCGAATAGAGAAAAGAAAATCTTTCATATGAACATTTAAAGAAATAGGTTCTATAATGCAGATTAATCAGTCATAGTGGAGGGCGTATGTTGAGTTTACTAAAACTCTTGTTTCATTTTATGAATAACTGGACATTTTTTATGTGTCTCGTGTTCAATTTGAATAATTTTGCTAGCAGTACACTCATATAAATTTGGTTTCTTCACAAATGTCATACTGGACCTTTCAAATGCAGCTACATATAGAGCCTATAGATGTAATAGATGGTTTTGTTCATTTTGTTTTGCGACATACTATTGTACTTATTTTCACTGATTTGTTACCAAATTAGAGATACAACCATTATCGCCTCTTTATATTCGTTTCTTGTGTAATGTGAACAATATGTTATAGTGGTCCCCTGGCTTGATCAGTTCTCTAAATCCCTCTCATTCTCTATCTCATCCATGTTCAATGTCTATTAATCATGTAGGTAAGCCATTATGCTGTCACAGTCAGATAATTAATAGAAATCATTGGAATGAAATTTTTATCATTTTGTTCTTTCTGGTTGATTATCTATTTGACAGATTACCGAATTAGACCAGAGTAAAATCAGATTACAGTTATTCCGAATAAGCTGCTTAAAATCAGATATTTATCATTGTTCAGTAGCCTGCAATAAGATCATTAGCTGATATAAAGTCTTGAATAGCTTAAGGGCTATAAACTGCTAATATTTTGATTTTTTGCGTGATTAATTTTAATTGTCATGAGGAAGCAGGCTTCTTAAATTCATTGAAAAGTGTTCATTCCTTTATCTGTTGGGGGGCCTTGGTGGCTCAGTGATCAGTGATAGTTTCTCAGTCTGATACAGGCCTTCCATCAATGAGATGTGTGTTCGAATCACTATTCATTACAAAGAAAGATTTAACAATTTCTGAGTGTTACTGTATTTTTCTCTCGTTGGAGGTATTTGGAAAAGTTGGCATATACACAATGAAGATCGGGGGTTTCTTTGGGGCTAAGACTCCAGTTTCCTTCCCCACTAAACCTGATAATTACCGCCGAGCCTGATGACGTCACATAGATTTACGCTAAGCTTTCTGGGTAAAATATACCTCAGTTCGCCATTTTGTTTATTGGTACTTACAGCAAGCGGTCACTTTTTTGGAAAACATTGATGACGTAACCTGTTTTTATCCACACATTTTTCGAATAACTTAACGCCCTTTACGTCTTTTTCGCGATAGAGTATTATTCCAACCCCCATATTTAAAAATTATTTTAAGATCCCTCAATATCCCGAAATGCTTTGCGCGTATATTCCAAGTGACGTCATCAAACAATCGGTCAATACTGCCATATAAGTGAAATAATCTTGAGTGATTTGTGAAGCATCACTCAATCAATCAGTCAACAGAGTGATTATGGCAGCCAAATTGGATTATTTAATATTTTCTCACGGTGTGTCAAACATTGTTTATGACATCACCTGTTGCATAATACAGCAACCATATTAGTTTATGTAATATTCCACAATTTTGATGGGGTTCGGACAATTCTTTCCGATTGTTAACCTTATCCATGGACGGTAGTTGTGCTGCAAAATATTTATGACATCATAAGTTGAGTAATATGGCAGCCATATTGGTTTATGTAATATTTTCTCTTTCCATAACTTTCTTAAATATGATTCGATGTTTTCAATTCTTTCACTGACGGTGTGTTACATTGTTATGGCATCACCTATTGCATAATACACCAACCAAAGTGGGTTATGTAATATTCCCTTTTCGGCTTTTCCCTCCTATTATTTTGGGTTTTCCTAAACTCTCGTTAAAAATAAACAACATGTATCCATATCATTAGCAGTGTCTAAATCTTTAACATGACTGCATCCCCTCCTTAAGACTAGCTCAGGTCGACTTAAGATAAGATCGTCAGCGATTGAATCTTAAGGCGGTTCATTCTGGCTCAAGCGGGTCCATCAGTCAGCTGATACAAGTCTTTAGCTCATGATGATATGAGAAGTTAATCTGAAGGGTTTTGATTGATTGATTTGAGCTTCTTTTTGACATCACATCAAGAGAGTCAGACATCATTTGTCATAATAGCACACTTTGATCTAACGGCGTAATCACAAATGAAGCTTTGTGGTCTTGAAGTGACATCATAAATGCATACCCCAGTCAACGTTCTGTGGAAAAACCTTGAAACCTTGAAATACTTTTTAATATACATTTGAGCATTTTGCTTTGATCTAACAGCATAATCACAGATTTTTAGTTTTATTCAAATCGTGGTAAAATGTAGGCTGTAGACCTTGGAAAGAATAATGTTGAGTCCGGGATGAACACTAAACAATCTATGAAGACATCCAAAGGAAATGTGGAATCTGACTTCAAAGTAGTCAGGTGGATTTCAACATTATTATATTTCAGTGGATCTAAGAATTTCATAGCATTTAATTTACTACCTATATTGTTGTTGAGTAAGCAGATTAAGTGTCTCAATGTTAATAGTTGATTCAGACATCTTCTTCTCGACTTGTCTAGTCAATTACCAACATCGTCACAAGACAGCTGATGCGGCTGAAGGGATTTGAACCCACTGCCCATCGTCCAACATTGGTAGCTTTTCTCGGCGTCTTTACTGATTCAGCCACCTATCCTGGTAATAGCACAGTTTGTTCTACTAAATACTGGTGGTGGAAGCCGGCACAGGGGCTCAGTTGGCTGAGCAATAGTCTCTCATGTGAACAAAATGCCTTCCATCAATAGTGCAAAGAAAATATGGAAAAAAATTCTTCATTGCCCTTCGCATAATATTTGCCTTGTGCATGTTGAAGTTTGGGGTTGCCTTTCAGGTAAAGAGCCCGGTTTCTCTGCAACTGTGCCATGCCACCTGCACCATTAATATGAAATATTCTTGATTTCAGCGTAAAATGTTAATCAGTCAACCAAATAAATTTAATATGCAATGGTGCCTGAAATAAATCTATTTTAAAATAAAGTAATCCCTTTTGCAACATTTTCTGTTTAGACATCAAGCAATTGACAAACCTTTTAATGTGATTGTCAGCAAAATGGAGCCTTGATATTGTAAACACTTTTTTTTCTATATCCCTGAGGGTTAAATGTTACAGTATATCTAGAGGGGAAACAATGTAACTGTATACATGTTTGATGAGTAATCGGTTAGACAAAATCAATCAAGCTGTTATTAGGTTAATCAACCTGTTAGCTAAGCTATAGTTCATCATTGTCACTGAACGCTGGCAAGGTACACTTTGTCTATAGCTCTCTGTGTGTTTTTCTTGTACAGGCTAGTGGCACCTAGAAGCTGGCAGAGATAGTCAGTGAGGGAGAAGGATTGAAGGCTTGTCCAGACAGCAGATTACTCAAGCCTTTTACGATGGCAGCATGATAGAGAAAACATCAGCTTTACCCGCACATGTTTAGTCTATTTCTCCTCAGATCCTTAAAGGACATTGTCCGATCTGGCCGTCCTTCTGGAGCTGTTCAGATGCCGTTGACTGTACCATACAATTACATCATGACTTCTTGGCTTGATGTGTAACTCTCAAATCCTATTGTATAGACCATGCCAGTGGGGCGTATTCAACTCTTCTGTGTGTTTCCTGTTTGAAGAATTTCTCCGATTCCTTGGATGTATATAATGGTTTGGAGTCAGTGTCTGGCAGCAGACTGTGTTGAACTGTGTTCTAACAATGCACATCCACTTTGAAGAGAACAGTTCCTCACGTTGTGATTCTACTATTCATTGTTTATCATGGATGGGGAAGGTCCCGGATACGCTACCTGACGAAGATGGCTGGAAACTCAACCGTAACCAATATTACCAGGAAGGGTGGCTGGCTGGGGGAAACGCCAAAGGGGTGATAGGGGTCACCTTTACAACAAGTCACTGTCAAAAGTATGACCCACCCTCGAGATCCAACTTTAACCTCAGAGGTCATCGAAGTGAGGTGAGTACAAAAACATTTATTTTTTCATCAGCAAAGAAAATATATTGAAATTTTGAATCCCACTTGTTTTCCATGATTGTAAAAATTGAATATTTTTAAATGCAAGATTTGTATTCAATTTTGAAACTGAAAGTAAATGTAACTATTTTTCCTTGAAGAGAATCAAGTATGCTAAATTTTTATAAATAAAGTCACTGCAGCACAGGGACATAATTAATATTGTTTTGGGAAAAAGGAATTTTATTAACCCAAGAATTGTAATATTCAAACAGAAACTAAATTGTAATAATTCAAATCTTTTGAAAATACACATTATTGAAATACCCATGTGATGTTAAGTAAGTTATACATACATGAATATTCAAAAGTATTAAAATGGTCATTATCAAGTATGGAGAATACATTTTTGTGGCATTAAAATATCTATTTAGAATATGAGTTGAACTACATGGTACCATATTAGATTATCTTTATGCCAGGTGTTCTCTAAAAATGCGGGGCCTCCGTGGCTCAGTAGGTAGAGCGTTGGACGCTCAATCCAAACAGCCTTCCACCAATGGGTCGCGAGTTCGAATCCCACTCAGTCCAAAAATTGGAAAATTTTCTGACTGGGTTTTCACTCGAACGACCTATGTGGGATGGTTGCCAGTTACCAGTGGAAGGTCGTGGGTTTCCTCCGGGCACAGAGCCCGGTTTCCTCCCACAATAAAACTGGCAACGCCGCCATATAAGTGAAATAATCTTGAGCGCGGCGTAAAACACCAAACAATCAATCAATCAATCAATCTAAAAATGCTGATTATAATGTAATTTGTAAGTTGGCACAAGGGTGTTTTTAGAAGTATGTTAACTTGTTGTGAACTATTGCTACCAGAGGCCAGAAAACCAGAAATTTGAATTGTGTTGAATTTGCTCTGTTTCCATGTTATTTCTTTTGAGAGGGACTCAAATTTTTAATCTACTTGTGCATGCTACATGTACACGTAAAACTGCGGAAAATCGAATGTCCATAAATTCATAAAATGCAAGTCTTTTGAGGTGACCAAGTACACTAGTGTTAGCAAGTTTATGCACGATCTCAGCAACAGGTTTAATTGTGGACGTATCATGATTATTGTGTATACATGTAGTTCTGTATTATTTTAACAAAGCCTCAATGACCACCTGCTGTTTGTATGCAATTTATAAACATATTGTTTACTGTACACAATATAGTCAATATGTACATGTAAATTATAAGTACTCTTTTAGACCCAGAATAACCCAGTTCAGGGGAGAGACTTTAAAACAGCCTCAAAATAAAATGTGTTCTCCGGTCGTTACATTTAGTCTGATGTTTGTTGATTGATTGATTGACTTATTATGTGGTCATATTGAAGGGTGAGAGTGATTGAGTGAGGTAAGATTTAATGCAGCTTTCAACATTATTTCAGTCTTATATCGATGCTTTGCCTCAACAAAACTGCCCACCTTCAACAGGTATATGTCAGACTGACAAGTCAGATTTGCTTCATGGGACATGTATTGCCAGTCTGTTCGAGAACTGTAATTGTAAAAGGATTTAAAAGACAAGATATGTCACATGTAATTTTTTTTGTCCAAAACTGTGCATGTACCAAGTATATTCTAAACTTTCCATTAGTAGAAATTGCAGTATTTTATTAAAAGTTTTATTTGGATTATCGGTTGGATGTTATTAGAGAAATTACACGTTTTATAGTTTGAAATGATATCAAATGATGTTGGCCTACTGGGGATATATTAAAAAAAACTAGTTGATGAATTCTACGAATATTTTTTTTCACAAGGTAAATAGAAAATAAATCTACCTTTATTGTACATATTTAATGATCTATCGCCATATCTTGATACTATGAAATCTTTACTTATGATACCGTTAAGTTTAATTTACAGTCTGTCAGGAATTGATATAGGAGAATAGATAAAAAAGATTCCCATACTTTAGCCTTGTACACTTTAGGATGGTTAATTACGTAGTATTGAAAGGATCTGAAGACCAGTAACTAGTCAATAAACACGGGGTTGGTATGGATAACAAATTTCTCCGTTTATTTTTCTGACGACCTTTCGGTGTAGATACTAACACCGTTTTCAAGTCAATAACAATAAATGAGAACAACATGAGTATTTAAGCGAGTTATGAGTAAGACATGTCATGGAATACTCATAATTCGCTTAAATACTCATGTTGTTCTCATTTATTGTTATTGACTTGAAAACGGTGTTAGTATCTACACCGAAACGTCGTCAGAAAAATAAACGGAGAAATTTGTTATCCATACCAACCCCGTGTTTATTGACAATTCAACTTCTAAATGCCACTAAAACAACAGTAACTAGTCTCTATAGACCTGCTTATTTGTAACAATGAAAGTCATCATAAATAAATATGAGTTTGTTTTTGGTTGGTGCTTTGTGTATTTAAAGTAGTGTTAATATTATGAAACAAAATAACATTCCAAGTCCCGGATACAATGTAGGTTATGCAAGTATTACAGTTTGCAAGCTTCAATTTTTCGGTCCGACTGTTATTCGGAAAGATTTGCTGCGGAGACAGCTATTGTATCTAGTTTCTGTGTGCCAATGCACGTCTTGAGCCTGGTAGTTTATTGATTTCTTCGTCCCTCACTTGGTTTACAGATTCTATGTGAAGACAGTCACTGACTTGTCTGTTTGTCTTCACTTGGACCTGTCAGGGTTAATAGCTTCCCTTCCTAATCCCATTATTCCTCCTAGACCCTGTTGGATTTTCATCATATCCTAATTACACACAGACTTTCTTATAGTGTTAATTGATTGTTTACTTGTCTTGTGCTTATTAATATCAAGTAGGTTGTTTATTATGACTGCGTACACGTGTCATTTGAGCCTGTGTCATAATATTCCAAAGGTCACATGAAATCCACCCAATTGATTTTTTTACACCTTTCCGTGATATTCTGAGACTGTGTATTATACATTGACTGCCAGTAGACATTTACTGTAATACTGCCAGAGTGGATTCATCACTGTTCACAACTAACCTCCACCATATACAATGAAATAATCTTGAGTACGGTGTATGGTATCAATTATTTATCCAAAATATCATGTTTGTTAATGCTGGGTATCAGTATCATTTAATTTTTAAGCAAGCATTAAGATTATCAGTGAAGACTTGTCTTATATTCCGTGGGGCTCTGATATATGTAGAAGTCTAAGTTTCTAAGATCATGAAAATTTGTCAAAATATCCAATTTAATTCCATATAATTTTGTAAAGATATTATATAAATTATGTATTTTATTTATATCTACCTAAAGCTTTTGGAAAAATATGTTATCAGTATTTTATGAAAATGTTAACTATTTTCTCAAGTACTATAGAGATTTGACAGTAACATCAGTTCGGTTGCCTCTGTCTGTGACTGTGGTTTCTGTTGCATTAAAACCACGAAAACTAAAATCTGTTTTCAGCAGTCTCACATATATGAAAGGTCTGTACATGTATAGTGTTTTAATATATATATTTATGAACACTTAAACACACGGGACACGGACAAAATCTTTTTGTCTAAAATAACCATGGAGACAGTTTCTAATTGTGTAAAAAAGGCGGTATAGTATGACATATTCAGAAACTGAACAGGTTGATAATAAGTTGATTTCCAACAATCAATCTTCCAAAAGGATTCCACCCTCTCGCTGGGGGCGGTGTGGTTTTTGTCATTGCCATTTTCGCCTACCTAGCATGGAGGAAAATTAAGTACTCCAAATACATTAGCCTTTCTGACGTCAATATGGTCTTTGGAGGTTTTAATGTTAAAATTTAGGTGGGATGGGGGTGGGTAAGATCTTTTGGTCGGTTGGTACTTTTGTCGCCATATAACCTTAGCTGTTGGGTGCGATGTTAAGCCCCAATCAATCAATCAACCACATGGATTCCTTTTTAATCTCTTCCACTGCCAACTAAATCTACACACACAAAAACATAATTCTATTGAGTTTTATTATTTGATTTACAGTACGATTTAACATTAACTGACTGAATTACCATATCTCTTACTTAGTGCGGTGTGGAAGACGAACTATCGCTGATGATTTCAATCATTGGACGAGTGTGTACTTTACATGTACTTAACAATCACAAATTCAATGTATCTTTCTATTTGTTTGCTATCCACTAAAAAAAACAAACAATATAAATGTATGAACAACAAATTGGACTGTCACTAGCAAAATATTAAGAAATAACAATTGGTCACTGAACCAGTCTAGACCAGCCTAGCAATAATACAATTAGAAACAGATGCTACAAGGTACATACTGTAAATCAAATCGGGCCGTCCTTAAAAAATTGTTTGCTTTGCATAACCCGGCCGCCCCTAGTAATAACCTGCCTACTCAAAATTACAAAAACTACTCAAATGTTATCCACCTTCTGCTCAGAATTTTGCTGTAAGAAATGTTTGAAACTCTCTTTAAAAGTAGGTTCCATACTAATGATAAAACTGAGGGCGTGGTGATGTCTTAATTTTTTATCACAACAATGAATACAAAAAATTTTGTTCTGAATCAGCATGCCTCTATGTGTGGCCTTTTTTATTATGATTAAGATTTTCCCACACACATAGTCACATAGTCCACGTTAAAAATTAGAAAATACATATAAAATAAACCTACCCACCTACAAAAACTTTACAGAGAGGTCGGGTTATGCGAAGAAAACTTATTTTTAAGAACGGCCTTGGCTAGGGTTAAGACCATATACATTCTGAATATTGGACAGGCACAAGATATTTTCAAGACATGATAATGTCACAAGGTTCTACAGAAAGTAAGATAACTCTGTCGTTATCAATCCCTATAGGCAAAAGATTACAAAGTAGCTGTAAAGATAAAGGTTAGCTGAAAAGATAAAAAACAAGCCGAAAGCCATACCACTGGTGGCCAAAGGTGCATGGGCAGTCGATCAAAGCTAATAAAGAAAGGACAGAGTCTGTCTAAAGTTGGGGTTTTCATTTGCATGGAGGCGTGTAAATTTACAGTTTTGTCGTGTAACTTATGTTTCATTTACACTGTTTAGTTGTATTATATTTTTTTAAAATAAAGTCAGACGTGTTGGCACTATAGTTTTAGATAATAGTGTAAAAAGTCTAACACCAATTCCCCTAAAAACAAGAGTTTTGTGTGTAACTGAATTCTGTTATGGTGGAGGGGGTGAGATTGAAATATTTTGATCTAGTAATGTTCCTGAACCCTATGTGCCATCATGCTCCTGGCTTTATGCAAGTACAAAAATCTAAATCCGTAAACCTGAAAAACTCCACAATTTTCTAGTTATGAGCTGAGGTGAATTGTTTAGTTTCTACATGTACATGCCCACATGTAATATTTCGTTCCATTGTTACAACTTATCACAATTGCAATGTCTGGGGAACTATAGCCTTTGTAGGATGTTATAAAAAAGGGGCTTACACTCTCTGAATACAATATTTTCAGTTGGGAGTAAATTGGGTGCACTATGAATGCGTTTAGTCCACGGTTTCAAACAAACTGTGACAAACGGCCTAATCTGGCTGGGTAAATTGCCTCGGTGGCTTTACGGAGAGAATCGATATGGGTAGTGAAGCCAATGAAGGGAGCCATGATCAATGAGATTTGCCAGTGAATCCTGAAGATACATGTTTTACCATCTCAATACATACATGTGGTTAGGAATAGGCCAGCCTCTATCACATGGATTACTTCAATCGTCTATCGGCTCCACTCAACATGGCCGTCAATTGATTTGAACTACAGTTACCTGGAGGGAGCTATCACTATATCGATCACCAAGAGGCTTTATATCAACCTATAGTTTCTCAACTGAAAAAAACATTAACCAAAGCCTTCTTGGCTTTTTATTTCACTAGAAGTTTATACTTTTTTTCTCTTGATCACCGTTAGTGGAAAAGTTGCCAGGTACTCACTGAAGGCTCGGGGGTTTCCTCCGGGAAAACAGCCTGGTTTCCTCCCCCACTAAACATGGCAATGCCACTATAATATAAGTCAGATAATCTTGATTGTTTCTTAAAATGTCAATCAATTTAGATAGTAAAGGCACACTTCGCATGTAAGATGAACAAAGAATTTTCTCTTTTTTTTGGTCAAAATTCAAACGTTTTGATATTTTGTAATTTTAATTTGAAAATAAAAATTTGATTTGTTGGGTTCCCTGACATGTCAATAAACAATGACTGCATGTATTTGAATACCCAATAAATTATTTGTTCGTCTTGAACTGTTAAGTTTGATGGCTATCGTGTTTGTTTTCAATTTTTACTCACAAAAACAGGTTTTATTGCAAGATGTTATTTTCTTTGAGGATAGGGTTGAGGAATATCATGCCATTTTATTTCACTTATCATAAAGAGACCTATGTAAAAATCAAACCTTTCCATATAATCTGGTATTATGAGAAACTGGTCTCATTACTATTGTAATAAGTGTTGGCATCCTGCCAAATGCTGCTCTACACGTGATAGAAAAAGTAACACATGAATCTCCCTGAGCTCTCACTTTAAAACAATGGTTATAGCTTCTATGTAAAAAAAATCTTTTGAGCTAAATGTTAAACTATTGATTGAGGTTTTACGCCACACTCGAAATTATTTCACTTATATGGTGGCGTTGCCAGGTTTAGTGGGTGAGAAAACCGGGCTCATTGCCTGGAGGAAACCCCCGACCTTCGGCAAGTACATGTACCTCTTCCACAAACGTCGAACATTTGAAAAATCCAATTAGAAATTTTTCAGGTTAAATGAACCAGTTGCTGTTAAACTTATCAAAAAAGATCTCTGTTATTCTAGAGCTAGGAAGTTGATTACTTAGTTACAGTTTTGTATCTGGGTTATTTGAATATTGGATTGAAACTAATGCAGATCTACATACTTTAAGCTTTTTATCAATGCCATGCCTGATTGAAGATTTTTTGTGCGTAAATTTTTTTTAAAAATATATAATCAATTTTGAAAATACCACGGTTTGGTTGAAAATGTGTAAGCTTTAAATTGTCAAAATGGTGGTACCCATGTTGAATCGTGTGCACCCTGAAATTGGCATGTAATATGTAAACTTTTTTGGTTGTCAACGATGTCTCATGTGTTGAAAAATGAAACTGTATCCTGTAACCTATGATAGTGACAAGTCATATTTAGACTTTTATGTTCTTTATTCATGTGTTTATTGCCCTTTCATGCTATTTGACAGTACAAGGAAGTCAACCAACTGTGCTTTATGATTATAGACCAGTCGTCTATCGCCGAAACTGACCATCTATTGTCATCCCAGAAACTGACAGGTCCAGTGGCATAGACTGGTGTAGGTGCATAAGGAGTGCCAGTTTTTGATGGTTTGCAAATGGCCAAGTTGACCATTAACTGGTACGTCCAATATGTGAGTTCAACCATGTCAAATGAGAAATACTGGTCAGCTACTCATTTTGTGAACAGTAATTGGCAATTGATCGCTTGATTTTTTTCCGTGCCAGCAAAAACACTGTTGTCAATTTATTTCCCCACCTTTGTCAAGTTGTGTAGCTGTCAGATCCCCATGAAATCTCTCTGCCACAAAATGTTAATCCTTTCACTTTGCTTTGAATTAAAATTGTAGAGGCACACTCGCTACGGAAATGCAAAAACTGTTTAACTTTAAAAGGAAGACCGTTTTCTGTATTTTTCCCCAGTTAGAAACAAAGTTTTGACATTTTCTATTTTTAATTTTATTTGTTATATATCCACAATCTCAATATCATAATAATATCTTGCCATAAACATGAGAAATACAGACGACAGTTTCAGATGGTATTAAAAATATAATAAAGAGTTCAATATATCAGTTAAGTTACAGGGTTTCTGATCGATGCTCAGACTTCACTTGTAGGTGGGGGTCTCTGTGGTCCAGTGGGTTAGAGTGATCGTCCCTCAGTCCACACAGACCTTCCATCGATGTTGCGCAGGTTCCAATCACACTTGAGCAGACCAAATAAAAAATTTCTGAGTGGATTGTTCACTTGGTCGCCGTATGTGGAAGAGTTGACAGGTACTCGCCAAAGGTCGGGGGTTTCCTCTGGGCAATCAGCCCGGTTTCCTCCACCACTAAACCTGGCAACGCTGCCATATAAAAGAAATAATCTCGAGTGCGACGTAAAACACCAATTAATCGATCACTTTTAGGTATGCTTTTACTTAACAATTTAGACAGCACAACTGGATGTATTTTATTTGTTCCGTGTTTGATTAGAGGGATTTTACTAATGTTTAACTTATATAAATTTGCTTTCTTCCCAAATATCAGAAAGGCTAGTGTGGCAAGTAGGTCTTTAAACATAACATTCTATTGTTGAATCCGATAGTCGAACTAATAAATGACCCGCTAGTGCTAGGATTATTTATATGCCTATGGTTATGGTTGTCTTGTCATTTGAATATTCAAAGAGAGCTATTACCAGTCCTCCTGAAAAGGCACAGTAGAGCAGTTCACACTCCACAGTAAATTAGTGAACTTAACTCTGCAGTAAAAGGCCAGGAGCCTGTTTGTAAAACGGTGTAGATGTATTTTTTGGCGTAGCTTTCATAGCAAGGTATCTCTACAGTGTGGGCTGCCATGACAGCACTACGCTGTGCGCGCTTTGGTGAAACAGGCTCCTGTATGCTCTAATCTTCTCAAGCCAAGTTAAAACCTCCATGGCCCCATTCCGTGTTTTACATTTCTGAGTGAGTTTTTCACTCAGGCACCCTATGTTTAATAGAGAGTTGCCAAATACTTGTGGAAGAGTCTTCCCCCACTAAGCCTGTCAACGACGTCATACAAATGTTATACTCTTGAGTCAATTGAGGAAATCACATCTGAAGCCATCATGATCAATGCATGTCAGATTTTCGTCACTTTCGCGAATTGTGATGAGTACTCTTTGTGTTGAAGTAAGCTACTTGAATGATAAATATAGCTGTAAATTTATCAATTACAACAAATTACAAGCAAGGATTTTATTCCGAAATATTGGATGTTTTCTTCTTCAGCCGTCACTTATTTATAAGTCTCAAGTGGACTGTGCATTATGTATAGCGAAACTTGCAAACGTTTTGGAGCTCAAGCACGATTCCAATTTTACTCTTCAGATTACAAGACACACATGAACATCTATGTTTTTTTTTCTTCATTTTCTTTTGACAAAAATATAGATTTAGACTTTTTTTTTTTGTCTGAAAGGATCATTTTCACACTATGGGACACCATTTTGCTCTTGCCCTTCTGGGAACGCAAGTCTATAGAATATAGATTTGTGGTGTTAATGGCTTGTCGAAATCCTGGGTTGTTTTCCATATGGTTTACCCATTTGTCTATTGAGATAAGATTGTTCATGAGCCAACATTGCTGGCAAATGTACATTTAGACTTTGGATTTGGACCAGGAAGTAGTAATTTTCACACTATGTGGTGCAATTTTGTAGTTGCATGTCTGGAAAACAAAATTATGGAAAACAGATTCTGTGGTATCAATGGTTGTTTGAGTAATTGGATGTTTTCTATATGGTCTGCCTATTTGTCTATTGTGCCGTCCTCCTAGTTTAGGTGACAGGACATCATACTAATTACTGATGTTAGACAATCACAAAAGTAGAATATGATAGTTTGTGGAACATTTGGTGCGTAGAGAGAAAAGGGTGATCTGTAGTGGACCCAATCAGGGGACAATCCCAACCTGATGGATTATTCATTGAGAATACATTTAGATACATCTCTGGTATTTTATGCTAATAAACAGTGATGTAGGTCTCGAGACTGGTCTTGGTCTCGAGACCAGTTTGGCTAGGTCTTGGTCTTGGTCTTGGACCTTCTGGTCTTGGTCTTGATCTTGGTCTCGAGCCTTCAGGTCTCGGTTTTTTAGACCGAGACCAGCACGAGACCGGCAATATAAGTTATATGCGCAACGCCCGGACGCCCGTCGCGATTGGCCGTTAGCTCTGCGTATAACGAAAAACCTGCCTGGCAGCTTTCTAATTTAAAAGGCAAGCCTTTAGCTCCCTAGAGTCAAAATGTAATGCGTTGTTATTTTTCTTTTATAGAAAAATAACAATTTTTAAAAACTTTTCTGGAATGTGGATATAACATGAAATTCTCAGCGTGATTCAGCGCCGACTTTTCGGCATCCTCTTGCCGAGGACTTGAGCCGCACATGTTTTAGGCCTAGTGACGCAGAATACACAAGCTACCAGCCGTATAAATTTCCAGCGATTTTCTTGATGGCAAAGTCATAAAACTATTACAACCTGGTTTAAAAATGCTTTTCCTTACTGTTCATTCCGTTTGTCCCGAAAATTAAAAAAAAAACTTTTTAGAAGACTTTGAATTTGAAAAATTCACTTCAGCGAGTGACCGTCCGACATACTTCCTGCATTTACACTGGCTGTGGGATAAACACCGGCTACCAGCGATCATATTTTCGGTCATTTATATTGAAGACAAAATTTAGAAATTATAAAAATCAGACATATTAGTGCCTTTCTTTACATTTTCATACAATTTTTTAAATAAAAACTTAAAACTTTCTTGTGGAAGACTTTGAAAAACGTGCAAAAATAATTTACTTTGGCGAGTCATGACTTGATCTACATTTGATACTACAGAAAACATAGCTACTGGCTGTCGTAATATCAATCCATAATCTCAAAGCAAAAATTATGAAAGTGTAAAAATCAGATTAATTAGTGCTTTTCCTTTCTTTACATATTTTATTTGTGGATAAAAACAATCAAAAATCTCCTTGAAGTTTTGAAAGTGGAGAGAAAAAACAAAGCTGTTTTCGGATGCAAAATGGCGTCACGTAATCGAGTGAAGTCATTTCAAGAGAATTCACTGCAGGATAGCATTTCTGTCCGAAATGGTGATTAAAACTCCGAGTTTACCATTTCTGATATGGATCAAACGATTACAACATTCCACCCGATTTATTGGGGTCCATATTTTCTACTGGGACGGAAAACGGGAGCGAAAACTCATCGGTGAAAACAACAACAACGTTCAGAACTATACGATAAAATGAGAAAAAAACTTTGCCTGCTAACTTATTTTTGCAGCTTTCTGAATACTGGACCTGTGAATTTATTACACCCACATGAGATTGAGGTTGTTTTCTGCATTTTTTTGTTTGTTTTATAACTATGAAAATATATTTTTTTTGTCATACAAAACTTGATCTGTCAAAATATAGGCAAATTGAAATTTGAAAATGCATTACAAAAAAAATCCATTTTTATCAGTAAAAGAATTTGAAAATTATTAAAAAATGTAGATATTATAGGCAACATTGTAAAAAGGCAACATAGAAGAAATGAAAACATTACATCAAACAAGTTATTCAATGAAATATAGCGTTTATTACTTTATTAATGTCAAGTTAAAGGCACACTTGCCGCGAAAATCCAGAACAGTGTTTACATTACAAAACAGTGAACGGTTTTCTTTACTTTTCCCAGACAGAAGAAGTTAGGAACTTTCTATTTTTAACAGAAATGGAACGTTTTGGCATCATTTAGTATTTTTAATTTGAAATTGAAAAACAGATTTTTCAAGTACCAGCAATGTAAACAAACATCAAACCTGAGCAAGCGGCCTAATGTTTTGAGTCGTGTGTGCGATTTAACGACACAGTGTAATTTTACGAACTTTATCTAAGAAATACAGACTAACGATCGAGTAAGAGAGACTATAAAAGTCTGCCGAGTGCAAACCACTGACAAAAACGCCTGAATGAGGGTAGTCCAACACTAAAGTTAAATAACACTGATCGTTGTTGTTGTTGTAATCGAACTTCGATTCTTCGCTTGTTTTTCACCCTCATTTATTACTTTCTAAACCTAATTTGGACATGATTTATGTGTTCTATGTTTAATTTTAGTGGTTTTAGCTGTAGTAAGCTCGTGTAAAATGGTTTTTTAACAAATGTCAAGCAGGCTAAGGCGACAAGTGGGTCACTTGTTTGAGGGGCATATAGAAGATGAAACGTTGCGCCTAAATATAACAGAAGTTGTAAATCCAGTGAGAGTTCGTTTAATGACAAGTGGGTCTTTAACAAATCCTGGTCTTGGTCTTGGTCTTGGTCTCGGGCAATAGTGGTCTTGATCTCGGATGCCTGGTCTTGGTCTCGGACCCCAGGTCTTGGTCTTGGTCTTGGTCTCGACCTACCAGGTCTTGGTCTTGGTCTTGGTCTCGGGCGGCCTGGTCTTGACTACAACACTGCTAATAAATCTCTCATCCAGTTGTCTGCAATAAGAAGTCTTCAATTTGACCGATATCTATTCAAGCATTTCCAATTTTTACAGACATTAGTGGTTATATACAGTATATATCATGTATGATCCGTGGCATATCTTCATTTCCTACAAGCTAATTTCACAAATTGATCTTTATTTAAAAGTACAACCTTATATACATGTACCATGACATCCTAGTTTAAAGGGACATGAGTTATCAAAATTCTAATATTTTCTTAAATTTTGACTGTCAAGAGAAGTTGAGCATTTGATGTACATTTTTTATCATCCATAAGATTATTCCGTGAAACCAGACTCTGGACATTGACTTCCATAGAACATTTGTATCAGGACAGTTTACTCACTGATATTTGACCCATGAAATCATTCAGTTTACACAACGTTGCTCAATGTTTGCCAAAATGTAGATTTAGACTTTGAATTTTGACCAGGAAGTAGTAATTTTCACACTATGTGGCACAATTTTGTAGTTGCCTTTCTGGAAAACAAAATTATGGAAAACAGATTCTGTGGTATGAATGGTTGTTTGAGTCATTGGATGTTTTCTACATGGTCTATGTATTTGTCTATTGTGCGGTCCTCCTAGGTTAGGTGACAGGACATCATACTAATTACTGATGTCAGACAATCACAAAAGTAGAATATGATAGAAGTTCTTTGTGGAACGTTTGGTGCGTAGAGAGAAAAGGGTGATCTGTAGTGGACCCAGTGAGGGGACAATCCCAACCTGATGGATTATTCATTGAGAATACATTTAGATACATCTCTCGTCTTTTATGGTAATAAATCTCTCATCCAGTTGTCTGCAATAAGAAGTCTTCAATTTGACCGATATCTATACATGCATTTCCAATTTTTATAGACATTAGTGGTTATATACAGTATATATCATGTATGATCCGTGGCATATCTTCATTTCCTACAAGCTAATTTCACAAATTGATCTTTATTTAAAAGTACAATCGTATATACCATGGTAGCCGAGAAATCTTGGCTCTGCCGAATTTTTTTTTTTCCGTGTTCGTCATAGCCAAGATCACTTCCATAGTAAAAAAGTGATATATGTTAAGGAGGCCCGCCTAAAAAATCGGCGGCGCAAATTTCACAACAAATAAGCAAAGAATAAAATATTTACCACTGCATTCCGATAGTATAGACCACGAAGAAGGAGTTTGTCAAACTTATGCCGCTGTAAAGTGACTAAAGATATATGATTGAAGTATTTCTACGACGCCCCGCACAGTTTAACTGGTCGTTTAAATGTTTTACAATGGCGGTTACGTCAGGTTGAAAGCCAGTGGACTTCGAAACAAATATTGACTGCATAAGGGAAAGTTTACCACTTTACAGCGGCGTAAGTTTGACAAACTCCTTCTTCGTGGTCTATACTATCGGAATGCAGTGGTAAATATTTTATTCTTTGCTTATTTGTTGTGAAATTTGCGCCGCCGATTTTTTAGGCGGGCCTCCTTAACATATATCACTTTTTTACTATGGAAGTGATCTTGGCTATGACGAACACGGAAAAAAAAAAATTCGGCAGAGCCAAGATTTCTCGGCTAATACCATGGCATCCTAGTTTAAAGGGACATGAGCTATCAAAATTCTAATATTTTCTTAAATTTTGACTGTCAAGAGAAGTTGAGCATTTGACGTACACTTTCATAGACTGATCCAGAGACATTTTGATACCTGTATACAGGTATGGGCGCCCAAACTCACAAGCAATAAATCCGCCCAAATTCTTAAAACCAACCGATTTTAATGTCAAAATAGCATTTAATGTTAAATTTTGGGCCAGAGATGTTGTTTTTGTCTTATTGTTGGAACGTTTTGAACCGAAATGGTATGCCCAAATTTTTCCTGGATCAGTCCCTGACTTTTTATCATCCATCAGATTATTCTGTGAAACTAGACTCCGGACATTGACTTCCATAGAACATTTGTATCAGTACACTTTACTCACTGATATTTGACCCATGAAATCATTCAGTTTAGTTAACGTTGCTCAATGCTTGCAAAAAGGTAGATTTTGGATTTTGACCAGGAAGTGGCAATTTTCGCACTACATGTATGTGGCACAATTTTGAATTTGAATGCTTTCTATATAGTCTGCCTATTGGTCAACATTAATCAGTACATGTAGGTTAATTAAATGTAGATTTAGATTTTTGGCTAAAAAGGAAATTTAGCACTATGTGGCACAATTTTTTTAGTTGCCTTTCTGGAAAGCAAAATTATGAAATACAGATTCTGTGGAATGAATGGTTGTTTAAGTCATTTGATGTTTTCTATATGGTCTGCCTATTTGTCTATTGTGTTGTGTTCGAATCCCACTCAGTCCAAAACAATTGGAAAATTTTCTGACGGGGTTTTCACTCGAACGACCTATGTGGGATGGTTGCCAATACCAATGGAAGGTCGTGGGTTTCCTCCGGGCATAGAGCCCGGTTTCCTCCCACAATAAAACTGGCAACGCCGCCATATAAGTGAAATAATCTTGAGGGCGGCGTTAAACACCAAACAATCAATCAATCAATCTATTGTGTTGTCCTCCTAGTTTAGGTGACAGGACATCATACTAATTACTGATGTCAGACAATCACAAAAGTACAATATGATAGAAGTTCTTTGTGGAACATTTGGTGCGTAGAGAGAAAAGGGTGATCTGTAGTGGACCCAGTCAGGGGACAATCCCAACCTGATGGATTATTCATTGAGAATACATTTAGATACAGTTATCATTGATCCCTACTGAATTTTACATGGAAATATTTTCTGGTCCTTTATGGTAATATAAATAAGTCTCTTCTCCCCTCGTCTGGAATAAGAAACAAGGATACTTGTACATAATGTTTCCTTTCCTTTTCATGTACATTGTATAGATCTGTGTACATAGTCATATATAGGGGCATGTCTTTACTACATCTGATGAGGAATCTCTTATTTTTCCCCTTATGGAAATTTTACTGAAATTAACAGCCTTGTTTTGTTAGTTTCACAATGGTCTTCCAACTGTATGTTATCAGCTCCTTACAGGATGGTTTCTGAGTGGATTTTTTGTTCGGCTGGCGTATGCCAGGTACTCGCCGAAGTTTGGGGGTTTCCTCCGGGCAATGAGCCCGGTTTACTCTCCCACTAATAATTAAACCTGGCAATGCCGCCATATAAATGAAATAATTTTTAGTGTGGCGTAAAACATCAATCAATCAACCTTATATAATGGCAACCCATGTTTAATGCTTCTCCTTGTTAATTTAGTCTGTAATATGTACAATGTAAGTCAAGCTAACAAGGCTTGACATTGGTGCCAAAGAAACTGTTCTGCAGGATATTTGTACCATCATATAATTCTGTTCCAGACACCCTTACTTCATTGTTGCATGTACAATATGAAAATCACACACTGTTGAAAATCTTTTTGACTTGACCAAATGTATTAAGTCTCTACTTGTATTCTGTTTTATATTCAGTACATGGGCGAATGTTTCTTATTTCTTATAAGATTTCAAAATACTGTGACATTTACAATGGCGAAATAATGAGAGTCAAGCTAATGGACCTGTGGAGATAGTGCATGGGACAAAGTGGAGGGTAAGATAGTTTTGAAATGTCAAGGGGCCTTGGACGGTGGCTTGGTCTCTTAGTCCAGCACAGACCTTCTATCAATGGATCGCGGGATCCAATCCGCACAAACAAACATCTATAAAAAAAACACACTTGATGACCCTATGTGGAAGGGTTACCAGGTATCAAGCAAAGGTGGGGTTTCTTGTTGGCAGAGAGCTAGGTTTCTTCTGTGTCATCCACCCCCACTAAACCTGGTAACCTGGTCATATTAGTGTTCATAAAAATATTAACGGAATAATCTTGAGTGTGGTGTTAAACATTAATCAATCAATCAAAACTTTCAAAGATCACATGCTGATATAGAACATCTAAGGACATGAGTAAAGACATTGTGCCCTTTAATAGTAATCATATTTCTATTAATACACTTCAGGGGTAATTTGTGCATTTAATTTGAAAATAATTTCTGACGATACAGTGATTTGATTTTACTTGGACCTTAAGCCTGTGGTAAGACAAATTAATTGTTATAACCCAGTTGTCTGGATGATTGCTGTAGGAAATTAGATTATGCCTGTAGGGTAGCACAACCTGTATCCTGGCAACTATTCGACTTAACACCAATTGACAAGATGTAAGTCTAGTTTTGATAGCCATCGATTCTGTAATCCACAGCTGAAAGCTTTACACGTGACTCGCTAACTAAGCCTCTTACGTCTCCACAGTTTCCAGGTCACCATTTTGCGAAAAAAAACATTCCTGAATAATTTCTTTCTATAAGTGCATGTAGTCAAGGTCCCAAGTTCTGCAAAGTCTAACTATATGTACCCAAGCTCCTGCCAGTCATCAACCTATAATGAAATGTCATGGGTTTAGTTTATTACAACAACTTATGATGGGGTCTAAATGACCTTTTTTTAACACAATTAGAAACTTGTCCCTGTGGTTATTTTAGACAAGAAGATTTTCTCTGTGCCCGTGTGTTTAGTGTTCATAAATATATATGTACGGTAGTCTGTATCTAATAACCTGAGTGCTACGACATATGGGTAAATTTTGTTTCTTCAGGTATATCTCAAATAAGTTGAAAATATTAAGAACAGTAAGACAAGCAGTAGCTATGTATGTATCTGAAAGTACACCTTTTTCCTATTTTCAAACTTTGCTGAAACTGGGTTATATTGATAAATTTTGCCTTTTCGACCTATGTGGGATGGTTGCCAGTTACCAGCGGAAGGTCGTGGGTTTCCTCCGGGCAAAGAGCCCGGTTTCCTCCCACAATAAAACTGGCAACGCCGCCATATAAGTGAAATAATCTTGAGCGCGGCGTAAAACACCAAACAATCAATCAATAAATTTTGCTCATGCCCATAATCATATGACAGTCGGTTGTTTAATACCAAGATGGTCAGTTGTGACTGTCATGGTGTGTAACTCACACTTCAGGGGGCTGTTTCTCAAAACATTTACGCCGATGTACGTCCAATGGCAACATATACCTTCAACTTTTAAATACAGAAGTAAAGTTACGACCGGACGGGCGTAAGTATGTTGAGAAACAGCCTCCAGCTCTTTGAGTGATTTTACCTATAGTTAGCTCATATACATGTTCATATACTCAGGACCAAAACCTCCAAAAAGTCAGAGGACAACGCAATGAATGGCCAGAATATTAGGGTTCAATGGTCTGCTCTGAAGCCCCTGTTAGAAACTCTCACCTGGCTAAAATGGGTTTAATTGATTAATCTTTTACACTGCACTCAAGATTATTTCACTTATATGACTTTATTGGGGCAGGAAACCAAGCTCATTGCCTGGAGGAAACTCCCAACCTTCAGCAAGTTCATGATAACTCTTCCACTTCAGTGATTGAGTAAAAAAAATCCATTCAGATTTGTAAAAAAAATTATTTGGTCTAAGTGGGATTCAAACCTTCGCCACATTGATGGAAGTCCTGTTTTGGACTCTGACTGAGGGACAATCACTCTAACTGACTGGGCACTGAGGGACCGCTAAAATTAGAAGTAAACAAATTAGCTGCTAAGAGAGTTGTGATAAGATGGACAAATAGTTTTATTCCAGCTGTTATCGCAGTATTTACTAATACTGTTAGCTTGTCGTTATATTAGCCAATCTGTAGTATTCATTCACATTGTAAATTAAATAGAATTATGCAATAAGCGATGTTGCCCTAAATCTACTCTCAAAGTAAATTGATTTAGAGCGATTTCGTGATAAGCCTTGACCTATAATATTGGATAAATACTTAGACATGTAGCCTTAATAAAAAATGAGGTTTTGTTTTATCAAGCAAATCATTTATCCATATTCAACTGTTATGTAATATTTCTGAACACTAAAACACACAGGCACAGGGAAAATCTTCTTTTCTAAAATAACCATGGAGACAAGTTTCTAATTGTGTTGAAAAACTGTTATGTACATGTAATAGCTACATGTAGGGCAATGAGATTTTCTCAATCACAGTTGACATCAAACATGTATAGCCACGTGTTAAGCGATGCAAATGATACATTTGTTGAATTAATTTGTAACTGCCTTGGTAAAACAAGATTTCTACATTAAGCTTTATCTGTTCATCTATGGATGTAGAGTAATCTTTATTCAGAATATACTTTGAAGTAAAGATTGGTTGGTTGATCAATGTTTTTATCCTGGCTATTTCACCTTTATGGCGGATATGCTGGGTTCATAGTTGGGGGGCGGGCCTCGGTAGTCGTCCCTAAGTCCCACACAGACCTTCCATCGATGAGGCGTGGGTTTGAATCACACTCATACCAGATAACAATTGAAAAATTTCTCAGTGGATGTTTCACTCTGTTGCCATATGTGGAAGCTAGAGTTGCCAGGTACTCTCCGAAGGTCAAGGTTTCCTCCTGGCAAATAGCCCAGTTTCCTCCCCCACTAAACCTGACAACGCCGCCATACAAGTGAAATAGTCTTGAATGTGGCGTGAAACACCAATCAATCAAAACAAATCAATCATAGTTGTGGGAGGAAAGTGGCCGTTGTGCCTGTAGGAGACTTATTCCGAGGATATATAAGAAATATATAAAACTCTCTCTAAACAAAGGGTCCATACTAATGAGAAACGATTATTAAAGACATCATCATGAAGTACGTTGTTTGTGAATTACACGAGCTTTCAACATCTATACAGGTGTCTTTATCAGGTATAGCTGAACGTGATACCGGTATAGGTGTCGAAAACTCGGGTTGTTGCCTTAATGTGATTGTGATGCCTTAATCATTTCTCATTTAATAGTGATAAATACTTGATTGACTCATTGGCTGATGTTTTATGCCGCAGTCAAGACTATTTCACTTACCATAGACTGATCCAGAGACATTTTGATACCTGTATACAGGTATGGGCGCCCAAACTCACAAGCAAAAAATCCGCCCAAATTCTTAAAACCCAAACTCACAAGCAAAAAATCCGCCCAAATTCTTAAAACCAACAGATTTTAATGCCAAAATAGCATTTAATGTTGAATTTTGGGCCAGAGATGTTGTTTTTGTCTTATTGTTGGAACATTTTGAACCCAAATGGTATGCCCAAATTTTCCCTGGATCAGTCCCTGCTTACATGTACATGGCAAGGTTGAGAGTTTTAGCGTTGTAGGAAACTGACTGTGTCTGGGGAACCCTCTTAGCTTTCATCGATACTTACCGCACTGATCAAGTGGAAGATAAATACTCAAGTTAACAGATTGGTTTAGGGTTTGTGAGTACATGTTTGACATTTCCATTATTTGATTTCTTTGAGGACTCTAAATTCTCATTTCATAGCTCTGACAAAAAACTAATATTATTGACTGTGTTTACATATTTACGAATTCAGATTTATTTATGGGAGTATTTTCTAAGGGCACTTGTAAAACTTGTTGTTGACAGTTAGTCTTTGAAATAAACCTGTTATTGCAGACAGTGAATTTCATATCAGATATTTTTTAATAGTATTGACCTTTTTTTTAAAGTAAACAGTTATTAATTTACATTAGAATAGGATCATTTGTACAAAACAGATTTCCATTGTCTGAGCGAATTCTCTTCCTAAATAAGTAGACTGAGTGACCTACCAATGACGACTCCAAAGGAGTATATTCATTGGTCACTTTCCACTTACATTATAACTTGTGCGATGTAAACGACCCCTCCCCCACTAAATTTGTTTTTTCAAGCATTGGTTTTCTATTTCTTTTAATTAGTCGCAAGTTTGGAAACTGATTAAAAATTAGTTCTTAAGGGAAATATTCTTTTCTTTAGTTCATGCTGTGAAACCGAGTTTAAAATGTCATAAGGAATGTTTGTCAAGAAGATGGCCAATATATTGAGTGACAATCCTTCAGATCAAGTGCCAGTAGGTCTGGAAAATGACTAACTTTGTCCAATGTTATGACTGTAGTACTTTGTCGAGGTGACAAGGAGCGATATAAAGAGATGTCGGCCAGGCCCTGCCAATGACAGTCATCTTCTTATAAAATGGGAAACGCTCTATCATATTCTTCATGTTAATAATATAATGTTGAAATTTGAACCGTATATCACTCACAACACACCTTAAAGAAAAAAACTAATTTTCAATCAATCTCCAAACTTAACAATGTCTACTAAACAACTCCTCAATCTGATGTTTACTCAATTTTGATGCCAATAACATCTAACTTTCTTCGTGTACTGTACATGTATGCATTTTAAATCAAAGCTGCATTTTTTCTAGTATATTAGTAAAATTTTGTATTGATGAGCTTTAACTTAATTAAAGAGCCCCGTGACTGTTTTTTCCCCAACTAAACTTGGCAACACCGCCATGTAAATGAAAGAACTGGCGTTAAACATCAATCAATTCATTTCCTCTTGATACTTGTTCAGTTAGTGTTAAGAATTCTTAGTGGATTTGTGCATTTTTATTGTACAGCTGCCTCATTTATTCAGGAATCTTGTTAGGAATTTTTTACTTTTTGTATCGTTGACCTTTTACTTCATTTAATTCTTATGATGCTTGTTAAGTTGTTGTTAAGAATTCTGCGTCAGAATTTTGGCATTCTTAATTTACCAGCTGTCTTAGTTTTTCTTGAAACCTGTTAAAACCATTTTTTTGTTGTTGTAGCTTTACCCTTTGAGAATTAATATATGGATTTTGTAATTTAATATTCCTGCTTTTGTTTCTTTATGGAAGGTTGTGTTGGTTCGGTGGAATGAACCATATCAGAAGTTGGCCACATGTGATGCCCATGGTATTATATTTGTTTGGATCAAACATGAAGGTCGCTGGTCCATAGAGTTGATCAATGATAGAAATAGTCAGGTGAGTGAGGACAAAAATACAGGTCGTTCAAAAAGGTGTTCATGTTATTGTTAGCTAAAATTGACTTAAGCATCCAAAATTCAGATTTTTTTTATAATTTCCAATTATCAAGATTTCAGCGTTTGAAGAACTTTGAGGGATTGACTTTGAAATAAAACATTTTGGTTTAACCAGTAACCAATATGAACCGATTATCTGCAAAGAAATTTTTTTTTAAGGATGTACAACTTCTGGTTTATTGAATAAACACAGCCAAAAAATTCTTATAGCCAGGATATATGAGTATAGGTGGAAGAATTACAGTCTTTCAAGTAAGGATAGGCTAATCACAAAAATAATGAGAATACAAAATTGAGTTTGTCCAATCAGCAACACAAATCAGCCTTCAAACGACAAAATTATTTGATTGACAGGTGACAGATTTTGCTTGGTCACATGATGGCAGGATGGCATTGATTTGTTACCGAGATGGATTTGTACTTGTGGGTTCCGTGGCTGGTCAGAGATACTGGTCCTCCATGCTTAACCTGGAGAGTTCCACAATCACCTGTGGGCTCTGGGATCCTGACGACTCCAAGGTAACTCATGGCCTTCATTTATCAAGGGCATTTGGGCTCAGTCTGTAGAGAGATATACACTCTTACGCGGACACAAACCTTCGAACGATGAGTTGTAGGTTTTGAATCTTACGCAATCTTAAGAATTGAAAAAAATCGGACTGGTTTCTCATAATTGCCCTATTACCCCCAGGTCTTTGTACAACAGTGGGGGTTTATTCTCTTCAAAGAACTCAGTATCCTCCCCCCCCCCCCCACTAAACCTGCTAATACTACCATATATGTGAAATAATCTTGAGTGAGATGTGAAACATCAATCAATTGATCAGTCGCCAGAGTGAATATGGCAGCCATATTGGAATATGTAATAATTAGTCTTTTGGCTCAACTGGTAATAGTCTCTCAGTCCGACGTTGACCTTCCATCAATAAGTTGTGAGTTTGAATCCTACTCAGTCAAAGAACATAGACAAAACTCTGATTGTGTTTTTGTCTTGATCATCCTGTTGAATGATCGCCAGTTAAATGTATGTTTGAAATTTCTTTTGGACAAGAAAATCTGTTTCTCCATTTAAACTTGGCAACGTAGCTGTATAAGAGAAATAATCTTGATTGCAGTGCAATACATCAATCAATTCACTCTGACAATTTTATAAATAAGGTGGCTATATGGAGCAAACCAAGGGCACAATCTCCTTCTGTAGCCAACTCAGAGATATAAAAAACAAAAACATGTTTTAATATATTTTTTTTTCAGGTGATGTTTGGGACATCCGATGGTCAGGTAGTTGTAATGAGCAGTGCTGGAGCCATGTTGGTACAAGTCACAATTCATGAAAGCATGGAGATCACCACAATGGCCTGGTCCTGTGAGAAATTTAACATGGATGAAGCGGAAAGTGAACGAGGGATAAAGAAAACTTCTTCAGCTTCTGGCAAGTTTAAAAATTTACTTACTAGCTTCTGCCAAGTTTATCATACGGTGACTAACTAGCTTCTGGCAAGTTTGAAATTTTACTAACCAGCTTCTGGTAAATTTATTATGTATATAACTAGCTTCTGGCGAGTTTATTGTTACCTGGTAAGTTTATTATGTAACTAACTAGCTTCTTATTATGATTCACTAGATCACCCTAAGTGGAAGCGTTGCCAGGTTTTCTCCCCCTCTAAACCTTGCAGTGCCTCTAATTTTCACTCAATTGACCTTTGTAAAGTGACCAAGGCACATGACGAAGGTTGGGGATTCCACTAAAGCTGGGAAGCACCGCCATTTAAAAATGAGTATGGCGTAAAAACCTCAACCAATCTTATTTCAGACTGTTAGACTGTTATCTTATTTTAATTCACCTCCTTTACCAGGTTTTATTGACTGTTTATGTTCATCATCTTTGTTGCAGACACTACCTCATCATCCCCTGATCCTCGTTTAGCTGTCTGTTTTAAACATGGTGCTATCTTTCTTATGTCCAGTTACGATGATATCTGCCCAAGAATTATCAATACTATGTTAACTGGTAAGTTAATGTTTTATCTGTTTCAAAATACAGGCCTTTTAATCTACTTTAAGGCTGTACGACTGATATTCTAATTTCTGTTATATCTATACATGGATTACACAGTCACACCAGTGTGTCTATAATATAATTCCTAATTTAAAGCATGCTCAGGAATGCCTTTGTCACCAAAATAATTATGCAGATAAGTTCCCCCCCCCCCCTCCCCAAACAAAAAAACAAAACAATTGTGATACAGTAAGTTCAATTCAATATTACACTTCTACATACCCCCCCCCCCCCCCCCCCTTTCCAAAAAAAATAACCAATTTGAAACATCAGATCTGTTATCAGTATTCTTAAACTGTGTTGCATCGTCTATGTACTAGAATATCATCTTGAATTTTCCTGATAACCAAGAAAACTTCATTCTAAGATTTGTTTCCGCAAAGAATGGTTAATTTTGTGTTTGGTGGAGGGTTTATTGTGTGTCACTTCCATAAATCCTTCCACAGCCTTTCTTTGGTGCTATGCAATATCCCTCTCAGTTAGTTTTATGTCCTCGTTAAGAAAGGCAGTTAGTTAGGTTTCTCTCATAAAACTCTACTGATAGCAAATTTACCAAGGCTGACTGCATTTCAAATAAGAGACTCTGTCACTGTAAATGACTGTCCGACACAGGCCTACCATGGATGCAGCGCAGTAAGAGTTACCAGATACTCGCCGAAGGTCGGGGGTTTCCTCCCTCGCAAATATGCGAAGCAAAAATTGCTAAGAATGCCTCTCCTACTATCTAGAGCATCTGAGCTTCCATGGCCTACACTACCTCTGCCAAATTCTACTGTTGCTACTACATAAAACATCAATCAATGAATTAACTAGCTGGTTTTATTCCCCTTTTTTATCTTTGATCATCTGTTGTAGGTTTAAAGATGGATTGGTCTAACTGTGGTGAGATATTAGCTGTGGGTGGGTTTGTTCGTCTACCGAATCTACAGTGTAAAAATGAGGTGCATTGTTATAGCAATGATGGAAGTCTAACCTATAAAATACCTCTACCATCTCAGGTGAGTTTGTTTTTAATATACATGTACATGCATATAGTAGTGTCTTCTAGTGCTTTTTGTGTACTCTCCAAAGGTAGGGGGGCCTCGGTGGTCCAGTGGGTTTTAGTGATCAGTCCCACACAGACCTTCCATCAATGTGACACAGGTTCGAATCACACTCAGACCAAATGATAATTGACAAATTTCTGAATGGATTTTCCGAATGGATTTTTCATTTCACCAACATATGTGGAAGAGTTGTCCGGTACTCGCTGAAGGTCGGGGGTTTCCTACACCTGCTTTAAACATTATGTTGTCAGTTAAGTTATCGTTAGTAGCATTCTGAGTTTTTGTGTAATATCTAGGAAACATGTATGTTTCATCAAATGGCATTTGTTGTATCTGGCAAATAAAACGAATTAGCAACCAATCATCTTGTGGTTTACATACCATGGACTTGTGATATGCTAAACAGTCTGAGATCCCCACCAAAAGCTCATTGCAGAAATAGAAATGCATACAAACAATTTAAGATTTTTTAATGGCATTTAGAATTTGAACGCATACAAGAAGGTGAAGAACTACTTCTGGATAACAACTTCTTGGTTTATTTATTGGTTGACAACATTTCCTAACGATGTAAGAACTAGGTGAAGCGTCACCCAATAAACAAATAAGTTGATACCCATAAGTAATCAATTGATATCCATTGTGACACAGGGACTCTCATTAGATAACCTCTATATTTATGAACACTAAACCATATGAGCACAGGGAAAATCTTCTTGTCTAAAAGAACCATGGAGACAAGTTTCTAATTGTGTTAAAGAGGTATATCATTTAGACATTTATACCCCATCGTAAGTTGTTGTAATAAACCCATGATATTTCATTAGGTTGACGATTACATGGGTTGTCTGTTTGTTTTCAGGGTAAGCCCCTCACCGCCCTTACCTGGGGTCACAATGATAAGAGGTTATTTGTAGCAGCTGGCCAGGTTATCCACGTTGCCTGGGTTACTAAAAAGGTACCAAGACTTCAGTTCCTGTGCAAGAGGTGCATCCAGAAAACAGTCCGTCTTGAGAGGAATATCAGCAAACTTTGTCTTCCCTCCAAATTAAAAGCTGGAGTCCGAGCCCTTTTCTCACCTACTATCAAGGTAAGAAGTTTTAATGTATAGAGGGAAAATAATGTAAGATTCAAGATTATTGAATTTACATATTTGACGTCGTTGGAAAGAAACACTCCTCTTTGTCAAGAGCCAACCCCCTACCCTCTGCAGGTACGTGACAATCATTACATATATATTTATGAACACTAAAACACAATGGCACAGGGAAAATCTTCTTGTCTAAAATAACCATGGAGACAAGTTTCTAATAGTTTTACATATAGGTAGGTGAAGTGAAAACCCACTGAATGCAATTTGAACCTATTTTATACACATGTAACTATGTCATACCCAAGATTTTAATTGGGGATTGGTTTTTGCTCAATGAATTAAAAGCTGCAGGCAAGTGGGGAACGTAAATCTTTTGCCAGCACCTCGCAACCATCACGTCTTTCACTGATTCGGACATAACCCTATAAAAGTATAAAACTAAATGTTTCAAACGTTCAATCAGACCAGATAAAAATTTATGAGTGGAAGTTCAAAGTAACATGAGTTGGTTAAAACATGAACTCTAACCTCTTTATTTGCAATGGAAGAAAGAATGTACATGTCTAACTATGGGATATATATTAAGTGGACAGAAGTAGTCAGTCTGATTTTTTGCTTAACGGACACAGAATGAAGCTTGTTCCACTTTAAACTCCTCAAACGAGGTAAGGGGTGTGTGATTTCGTTAATCAGGACGTCATTAAAGGTTTTTTTTTTACCATGATGACTGATGATGTCAGATCGAAAACCACAGAAAACATCAAGTGAATTTCTTTACTCATTTTTATTGAGTTTATGTTAAATTAAATTTATGTTATAAATACATTTTTGCAGATGTCCACTTATTCACATTCTTTCAGAAAACATTAAAAAACAATAGTTGTCCGTGATATGACCTTAACTTTTGACCGTAACCTTCAAACAGATTGCACTCTTCATCGCATGTGTTAACGCAAGTCTGTGGAAACACAGCATTAAATGTCTTATCAACAAACTGTTGGAGGGTTACAATAAGGTGAAGAATAACTTATGGATAACAACTTCTTGGTTTATTGGGTGACGACGTTTCGATGTAGTTCTTACATCGTTGTCAAATTCATTGACTTTGATAACGATGTAAGAACTACATCGAAACGCCATCGCCCAATAAACCAAGAAGTTGTTATCCATAAGTAATTCATCACCTTATTGTAACCCTTTCAACTTCTAAATGCCATTGAAAGATTTGTTGGAGGAGTAGTCAATTTAAAAAAAAAAAGGTTTGTAAAATATCCTTCTGTGTGTTTAAATTGGGTAGAGAAGGGTCGTCTTTTGGTTGGTTTGTATGTTTGTTGCCATTTGACCGTAGTTGTCGTGTGTGACATTATTCCCCAATTAACCAATCTATTTGTTTGACCTATAAAACTGTGTGTTTCTTTAAAGAAAATTTGATTAACAGCATGCCTTTTAAAGAAAACTCACCGTCTGTTTTTCCATAGCTATTTTAGGTAAAAAGATATTTCCTGTCATATTTCTTTTTCAGCTGAAATAAATATATAGAATTTCCTCAACAAAAACTCCATATCTAAAATGACTGAGAATGGAATCCTATAATTATCTTGACTTTTTTGCTTAATTGGTACATTAGCGGAACTTAAGAAGTTATCATACAGGGTAATGCCCTCATATTTTCCAGATTTAGAATAAGAGAGCAGCAGGTGAACAATTTACTCAGAGCTGTCATTATTTGGTTTTTATTTTACAGGATATCTGTACATAGACTGATAATGTACCAATTTTTTCTTGAATATTTTTAAGGAAACTTTTACAACACAAAATATGCCAAAACTATTTTTGAATTAGAACAATCTCTATTGATTTTGGCAAACGTCCTAAAATTAGAAAAGGCACTCAGACAAGCTGAATTTTTGTCAAAATTTTTTATGTTTAGGATAGATTTTTTTTTTCTCATTAAAATGAAGCACTTCTTAAAGGGATAATGAAAAATGATCTTATAAGGGCATGTATATGGACTATATATTAGAGCTACCTGGTACAGTAGGTGTACATGTAGGTTGTGCTTGACGTCATAGGTTACTGAACTTTTGTAATATTGTAAAGCGATTGATAAAGCTTAGCATGTTCTGCACTCAGAATCTAATGTTTTTGTAAGTATAATGTTCAACAACATACTTAAAGCAAATTGGAAATATTGCCCAAGGTTGTTCATTAATCTTTTAAGTCAATATTCCGGATGTCTTTAAATGGGAAAAAATTTCTTGTTCAACAAATCGTTTTAAAAGGGGCTGTTAAAAGAAGGCCAAATATATAAGTCTTTGGTTATTGGTTCGGGGTCAAATCCAACTCAGTCCAAAGAAAAACAATCCAATGCACTCACTAAATAGCATCAAACGGTTGTCAGCTACCTGCTGAGTGTTCTGGTGTTTCCTCCAGCAAAAGAGCTAGGTTTCCTCCCCCCCCCCCCCTCTACCACTAAACTTGACAATGTAGCCATATCAGTGAAATATTTTTTAGAGCAAGCAATGATTAATGTAATTGATTGGTGCGGTTTTGTTAAGAAAGATTGAAGGGATAAATTCCTGTTATATTTGGTGAGTCTTGCAAATCAAATATTAAGGAGTTATCTTCCCAAATGCCAAGAAATAAAAGCTAAACTAAAAACAGCCTGAACATATCCAGAGGGGGTTTTGTAACTGAGAAATTACTGTATAATTGATCACACAGCATCCTCCAAGTGCTTCAGTTGAGTTGTCTTGCCTCAAGCAATACCAGTTGCATGCATGGAGGTGTTATTGGAGCTGACATTAAAGTAAATTATTATATAATCAATGTTTGTAATACTGGTTTATAGAGGTATAACATTTATCACTGGTGATGTTTTTCTTGGAAATTTTCAGCAGCACAATCCCTGGATTCCCTATAGGATATCTAATGTAACTGTTAAATCAACAAGCCTTAGGGGAAGAATAAAGAAACCTGTTTATTGATTGGATCCCAAAATTGAATGTGTATTCAACATGTAGGATATCTTCAACTCATGATTGGAATATCATGGTTTATTACAACGACTTATGATTGGAATAGCATGGGTTTTGGTTTATTATATCAACTAATGATTGGGTATAAATGTCTAAATACCCCCCGCCCCCATTTGTATAGCACAATTAGAAATTTGCCTTCATGGTAATTTAACAAGATTTTCCCTCTGTTTTAGTGTTCAGAAATATAATTTACAATGTAGTTAACAAGTGCAATTTTAGAAACATCAATCAATCAATACCATGTCAACACAACGTGCATTTGAAATATCTAAGAGCTTTGCATCAAAATTTAAAAAAAAATCAAACAACAGCTACATGTATGGCTATTACATACACAGAACTGTCACTAAATTCTCTGATAATTCATTTATCAAGCAACATCCTTATTTGTGGCTGTAAATTTGGTCAGAAAAGAATTTTTCGGTTTACTTTTCCTCTGATAAAATTGAATTTCCCCCACGATGAGACATCTATGAAAATTTCTCTAACTCTTAGTGAAATTCGTTCCTGTCAGACGATATTGTCACAAGTGACAATGGTAAGTTCCATACAGGGATTATTAAAAAAAAAATTTCATGACATAGTTTTAAGTAGGTAATGTTCATCAATTTTTAGTTTTTTAATTTTTTGGAAAATTTTATGGACAACTTTTAGATTTTTCAAATCTTCCTTGTGATGATGTGGTATTTAAAAAGACCATGCAGATGCATCACAATAACTTAGATCTATTCGACATTTTACAGATTAAGGCAACTTCAAGTACTATCTCGTATAATAACCAATTCACCAACCTGCTGATTGTGTCCAATTCATGGACAGGGCTTAAACCTGGTTTGTGTCTGTATATGGGCTGAATGTATGTTTGTAAAAAATTGATTGAAATGAAAGAAGCTTTGCATTAGTTCCCTGGTAGTTAAAAAAAGAGTGAGTAGGAAATATATACAACCTTCTGTGTGTACAAATTGTTATCAAGAAGCCCTAACACAGTAGAGTTTGTGTTACATCGCCACTCTGAAGGTTACATTGACAAATATATCCCTTAGCTATACATGTAGGGCTTTTTGGAATTCAATATTATTTTTTTTTAAATAATAAATATGTCAATGTGAAGGTCCCACAATGACACATACTACATGTATATTCAGGCAATATGTGAACATGTGGTGGGTTTTCCTTCTTGAAAAATTATAGATTTGTTAAAATGTTAATCCTTTTGGTTTACAACCATTTAGATTCCGTCAGCTATGCTTGTCTTTTAATTGAGCTTTGAACCTGACATCTTACTATTTCTTCATAGAATTCTGAAGACATTTATACCCATGGGGAAAAGCTTTGGGAAAGCTAGTGGGATAACAAGTGGCTGTTCTGACACACTACAGTTAACCTGGAATAATTTACTGTCACTATGTAATGACCAGTTAGATTGAATTTGATGGCATCTCTGAAAGCTCCTCGCTTGTTGACTGGCCACTAAATTAATCCAGACATTGAAGCTTTCTGTAGGCAAATTCTCAGACTGGCAAGTGTTCTAGATATATGTCAATGACCAGTTCAGGGTTCTAGATATATGTCAATGACCAGTTCAGGGTTCTACATATATGTCAATGACCAGTTCTGTGGTCTACATACATGTCAATGACAGATTTATCTCTTCTGTTTTATGCATATATGACAATGACATATTTGCCAGACCAGTGTTCTTTTTGTATGTCAATGACAGATTTACCAGTTCTGTTTTCTACATACAGTACTGTCAGTGACTAAGTAACAATCCTCCGCGGATCCCCTGCGGACCCAGCATTTATCCCCTGCGGAACATCCGCGGACCTTTTAAAAATCCTCCGCTGAGCCGGTTCGAATCCCCCGCGGAGGTTCCACGGGGCCGACACAAATCCCCCGCGGAGGTTTTCTATGCCTTCACCGATGCTCTTAAGTCCGTCAGTTGACAGTGGCAAGCGTTCATATTTCGTAAGGTGGTTTAAATAGAATAGCCACGTGTGGATTACACCGTTACGGCCGTACTGTATACGAAACTGCATGAGCACTGCACAAATCACTATTTAACATTGCAAAGAATCTTGTTTTAGTTTCAATTAGTCAATTGAATGGGAACAGCATGAATTTTCTAATAAATCAAAACTAACTTCATTCATTATTTCGTAAAACTTTCAAATGGATAGAAAACTCATCAATACACTGCGGGAAAAGATCAAGAGGATTCCAGTTTGACATAAATTAAGTGAGCTGTATTCAGTTTGGACCAATCAGACGACGGGAACATGACCTGATTGATATTTAAACCAATCAGCAATCAGCGAAATGACCTAGTTAAGAAACAATGCGTTATTTTTTTTTTTTAAATACATACAAATTAAAAAAATGTTTTTTAGAAATTCATTAATTGACATATAATGCTTGTCAGATGAAGACAATTTATTTGTTCAGCTGATTCAAGGCATTGAGGAAGAACGAACAGTCTTGCAGGGGTAGGCCTATGTGACCGTCTTAAAGACTAGTTATAAATTACAGTTTTACTTGTTTCAATAGCACATTGAAAATACCTACCTTCATAAATGGTGTTGTAGAATTTTTATTTTTTCTATTTTTTTCTTTAACAATTGCGAAACTACTTAAAGGAATTTGAACTAAATATCCTATAAATAAGCTAAATATTTCTTGATGGACTTAACTCAAAATAAAAACTTTGAAAACTCAACCTCACAAAATGGTCAGAGATGGACTCAACCTGCCTTGCTGCTAAACAGGGCATGGGTTTTAACACACAGACGGTCTTTTAGATAATATTGGTTTAACAGAAATCACCTTTTTCTGAGTGAATCGCTACTTATTTCTAAATGCAAGCTATTTCTCGTGGAATAAGAAAAAATAAAACGTGAAGATGAATTTAATTGATTACGGACAGTCAGTTTCAAGTAAGAC
This sequence comes from Lepidochitona cinerea, assembly GCA_963971465.1. Taxonomy (NCBI): domain Eukaryota; kingdom Metazoa; phylum Mollusca; class Polyplacophora; order Chitonida; family Tonicellidae; genus Lepidochitona; species Lepidochitona cinerea. The sequence continues at coordinate 63,518,102 of OZ020551.1, read as the reverse complement.
AAACTAAGCATTTCCTCTTTTCCATTTTACACATTAGTTTTCGCCGTGGTAAGCCTAAACTTCTCTGTTGCAAGGTTTGTCACAGTCTATCGTCTCAAATGCAGTTCAGTTCCCCCGCGGAGCCGGCACATTTCCCGTTCATATCCTCCGCGGAGGCAAGAGAAATGCCCCGCAGAGCTTCTGATTTTCCATCACCGATCCTCCGCGGAGGTGTTAGCCAAGCTCTGCGGGGGAACGAAGGAGGATTGATACTTAGTCACTGACAGTACTGTATATGACAATGACAGATTTACCAGTTCTGTATTCTACATACATGTATATGTCAATGACCAGTTCAGGGTTCTACATACATGTCAATGGCCAGTTCAGGGTTCTACATATATGTCAATGGCCAGTTCAGGGTTCTACATATATGTCAATGACCAGTTCAGGGTTATACATATATGTCAATGGCCAGTTCAGGGTTCTACATATATGTCAATGGCCAGTTCAGGGTTCTACATATATGTCAATGACCAGTTCAGGGTTCTACATACATGCCAATGGCCAGTTCAGGGTTCTACATATATGTCAATGGCCAGTTCAGGGTTCTACATATATGCCAATGACAGATTTACCAGTTCTGTTTTCTACATATATGACAATGACAGATTTACCAGTTCTGTATTCTACATACATGTATATGTCAATGACCAGTTCAGGGTCCTACATACATGTCAATGGCCAGTTCAGGGTTCTACATATATGTCAATGGCCAGTTCAGGGTTCTACATATATGTCAATGACCAGTTCAGGGTTCTACATACATGCCAATGACCAGTTCAGGGTTCTACATATATGTCAATGGCCAGTTCAGGGTTCTACATATATGTCAATGACAGATTTACCAGTTCTGTTTTCTACATATATGACAATGACAGATTTACCAGTTCTGTATTCTACATACATGTATATGTCAATGGCCAGTTCAGGGTTCTACATATATGTCAATGACCAGTTCAGGGTTCTACATACATGCCAATGACCAGTTCAGGGTTCTACATATATGTCAATGGCCAGTTCAGGGTTCTACATATATGTCAATGACAGATTTACCAGTTCTGTTTTCTACATATATGACAATGACAGATTTACCAGTTCTGTATTCTACATACATGTATATGTCAATGACCAGTTCAGGGTCCTACATACATGTCAATGGCCAGTTCAGGGTTCTACATATATGCCAATGACCAGTTCAGGGTTCTACATATATGTCAATGGCCAGTTCAGGGTTCTACATATATGTCAATGACAGATTTACCAGTTCTGTTTTCTACATATATGACAATGACAGATTTACCAGTTCTGTATTCTACATACATGTATATGTCAATGACCAGTTCAGGGTTCTACATATATGTCAATGACCAGTTCAGGGTTCTACATATATGCCAATGACCAGTTCAGGGTTCTACATATATGTCAATGGCCAGTTCAGGGTTCTACATATATGTCAATGACAGATTTACCAGTTCTGTTTTCTACATATATGACAATGACAGATTTACCAGTTCTGTATTCTACATACATGTATATGTCAATGACCAGTTCAGGGTTCTACATATATGTCAATGACCAGTTCAGGGTTCTACATATATGTCAATGACCAGTTCAGGGTTCTACATACATGCCAATGATCAGTTCAGGGTTCTACATATATGTCAATGGCCAGTTCAGGGTTCTACATATATGTCAATGACAGATTTACCAGTTCAGGGTTCTTAATATATGTCAATGACAGATTTACCAGTTCAGGGTTCTTAATATATGTCAATGACCAGTTCAGGGTTCTACATATATGTCAATGACCAGTTCAGGGTTCTACATATATGTCAATGGCCAGTTCAGGGTTCTACATATATGTCAATGACAGATTTACCAGTTCTGTTTTCTACATATATGACAATGACAGATTTACCAGTTCTGTATTCTACATACATGTATATGTCAATGACCAGTTCAGGGTTCTACATATATGTCAATGACCAGTTCAGGGTTCTACATATATGTCAATGACCAGTTCAGGGTTCTACATACATGCCAATGATCAGTTCAGGGTTCTACATATATGTCAATGGCCAGTTCTGTTTTCTACATATATGTCAATGACAGATTTACCAGTTCAGGGTTCTACATATATGTCAATGACAGATTTACCAGTTCAGGGTTCTTAATATATGTCAATGACAGATTTACCAGTTCAGGGTTCTTAATATATGTCAATGACCAGTTCAGGGTTCTACATATATGTCAATGACCAGTTCAGGGTTCTACATATATGTCAATGGCCAGTTCAGGGTTCTACATATATGTCAATGACAGATTTACCAGTTCAGGGTTCTACATATATGTCAATGACAGATTTACCAGTTTTGTGGTTTACATATGACAATGACAGATTTACCAGTTCTGTTTTCTACATATATGTCATTGACAGATTTACCAGTTCTGTTTTCTACATATATGTCAATGACAGATTTACCAGTTCTGTTTTCTACATATATGTCAATGACAGATTTACCAGGTCTGTGGTTTACATATGACAATGACAGATTTACCAGTTCTGTTTTCTACATATATGACAATGACAGATTTACCAGTTCTGTTTTCTACATATATGTCAATGACAGATTTACCAGTTCTGTTTTCTACATATATGTCAATGACAGATTTACCAGTACTGTTTTCTACATATATGACAATGACAGATTTACCAGTTCTGTTTTCTACATATATGTCAATGACAGATTTACCAGTTCTGTGTTCTACATATATGTCAATGACAGATTTACCAGTTCTGTTTTCTACATATATGTCAATGACAGATTTACCAGTACTGTTTTCTACATATATGACAATGACAGATTTACCAGTTCTGTTTTCTACATATATGTCAATGACAGATTTACCAGTTCTGTTTTTCTACATATATGTCAATGACAGATTTACCAGTACTGTTTTCTACATATATGTCAATGACAGATTTACCAGTACTGTTTTCTACATATATGACAATGACAGATTTACCAGTTCTGTTTTCTACATATATGTCAATGACAGATTTACTAGTTCTGTGTTCTACATATATGTCAATGACAGATTTACCAGTTCTGTTTTCTACATATATGTCAATAACAGATTTACCAGTACTGTTTTCTACATATATGACAATGACAGATTTACCAGTTCTGTGTTCTACATATATGTCAATGGCCAGTTCAGGGTTCTACATATATGTCAATGACAGATTTACCAGTTCTGTTTTCTACATATATGACAATGACAGATTTACCAGTTCTGTTTTCTACATATATGTCAATGACAGATTTACCAGTACTGTTTTCTACATATATGTCAATGACAGATTTACCAGTTCTGTTTTCTACATATATGTCAATGACAGATTTACCAGTACTGTTTTCTACATATATGTCAATGACAGATTTACCAGTTCTGTGTTCTACATATATGTCAATGGCCAGTTCAGGGTTCTACATATGTCAATGACAGATTTACCAGTTCTGTTTTCTACATATATGACGATGACAGATTTACCAGTTCTGTGTTCTACATATATGTCAATGGCCAGTTCAGGGTTCTACATATGTCAATGACAGATTTACCAGTTCTGTTTTCTACATATATGACGATGACAGATTTACCAGTTCTGTATTCTACATACATGTATATGTCAATGACCAGTTCAGGGTTCTACATACATGTCAATGACCAGTTCAGGGCTCTACATATATGTAAATGGCCAGTTCAGGGTTCTACATATATGTCAATGACCAGTTCAGGGTTCTACATATATGTCAATGACCAGTTCAGGGTTCTACATACATGCCAATGATCAGTTCAGGGTTCTACATATATGTCAATGGCCAGTTCAGGGTTCTACATATATGTCAATGACAGATTTACCAGTTCAGGGTTCTACATATATGTCAATGACAGATTTACCAGTTCAGGGTTCTTAATATATGTCAATGACAGATTTACCAGTTCAGGGTTCTTAATATATGTCAATGACCAGTTCAGGGTTCTACATATATGTCAATGACCAGTTCAGGGTTCTACATATATGTTAATGGCCAGTTCAGGGTTCTACATATATGTCAATGACAGATTTACCAGTTCAGGGTTCTACATATATGTCAATGACAGATTTACCAGTTTTGTGGTTTACATATGACAATGACAGATTTACCAGTTCTGTTTTCTACATATATGTCATTGACAGATTTACCAGTTCTGTTTTCTACATATATGTCAATGGCAGATTTACCAGTTCTGTTTTCTACATATATGTCAATGACAGATTTACCAGTTCTGTGGTTTACATATGACAATGACAGATTTACCAGTTCTGTTTTCTACATATATGACAATGACAGATTTACCAGTTCTGTTTTCTACATATATGTCAATGACAGATTTACCAGTTCTGTTTTCTACATATATGTCAATGACAGATTTACCAGTACTGTTTTCTACATATATGACAATGGCAGATTTACCAGTTCTGTTTTCTACATATATGTCAATGACAGATTTACCAGTTCTGTTTTCTACATATATGTCAATGACAGATTTACCAGTACTGTTTTCTACATATATGACAATGACAGATTTACCAGTTCTGTGTTCTACATATATGTCAATGACAGATTTACCAGTTCTGTGTTCTACATATATGACAATGACAGATTTACCAGTTCTGTTTTCTAATGTCAATGACATATTTACCCGTTCTGTTTTCTACATATATGACAGTGGCAGATTTACCAGTTCTGTTTTCTACATATATGTCAATGACAGATTTACCAGTTCTGTGTTCTACATATATGTCAATGACAGATTTACCAGTTCTGTTTTCTACATGTATGACAATGACAAATTTCATATATGTCCATGACAGATTTACCAGTTCTGTTTTCTACATATATGTCAATGACAGATTTACCAGTTCTGTGTTCTACATACATGTCAATGAACCAGTTCTGTGTTCTACATATATGTCAATGGCAGATTTACCAGCTCTGTGTCCTACATGTATGCCAGTGACAGATTTGCCTGACCAGTATTTTTGGTGTATGTCAATGACAGATTTACCAGACGAATGCTCTGGAAGTATATCAATGACAGATCTACCAGACCAGTATTCTTGGTGTATGTCTATGACAGATTTACCAGACCAGTGCTCCTTGGTGTGTGTCAAAAACAGCTTTACCAAACCAGTGTTCTTGGTGTGTGTCAATGACAGCTGTACCAAACCAGTGTTCTTGGTGTGTGTCAATGACAGGTTTACCAGTCTAATGCTCTTGGTGTATGTCAATGACAGCTTTACCAGACCAGTGTTCTTGGTGTGTGTCAATGACAGCTTTACCAAACCAGTGTTCTTGGTGTGTGTCAATGACAGCTTTACCAGTCTAATGCTCTTGGTGTATGTCAATAACAGCTTTACCAAACCAGTGTTCTTAGTGTGTCAATGACAGCTTTACCAGTCGAATGCGCTTGGTGTATGCCAATGATAGATTTACCAGACCAGTGTTACAATTTAGTGGTCCAGCAATACATCAATAAACTGCGATGACACACTTGCTGGACTACGGAACTGTGATATATGATCTGACACACTTGCTGGACCACTAAACTGTGATATATCTGACACACTTGCTGGACCACTAAACAGTGACATATGTGACACATTTGTTGTACCACTAAATTGTGATATATCTGACACACTTGCTGGACCACTAAACAGTGGCATATGTGACACATTTGTTGTACCACTAAACTGTGACATATGTGACACATTTGTTGTACCACTAAACTGTGACATATGTGACACATTTGTTGTACCACTAAATTGTGATATATCTGACACACTTACTGGAATGGTTTTTACTTAACAAATGTACCCTTAGCTGCCTCAGATTTCTGTAGAAACCAATTTCCTGTCCAAGTTAGCTTTTCAATGGATTGCCCAATCCAAGATTTTCTCCCCAGAGTCTACTGCAGTAGGAAATCCCTTTAGATTCTACTCACAAATGCATGTAACAACCAAAACTGAGTGGAGCTTCTGACAATAGTATCCTTTAAATTGCATAACAACTTTTAATTCTTTTTTTTCTAATTCTGAGTAATATTGATGACTGCAAACAATGTATAAAATTAGATACCATCTCTATCCACATATACGGGTCTGAATTATTTTGCATTTTGATAGCTTATTTATAGACATGGCTCATTATCATTCATTACATGTAACACACCAGCATTGAGATCAGCTTTTTGGATGATTTTTTTTTACTTTATGCATTATTTTGATATAAAGGCTCTGAATTTATACTCATAAACTATCTTTGAAGGAATTTTACCAATATTTGTGATTATAATCTTTAACTCTCCATCAAGTTATGCTTTTTGCTGACGTCTCTCATTTTCTTCATGAAATTTCTGAAGACATTTATATCCATGGGGAAAAGCTTTGTAAAAGCTAGTGGGATAACAAGCGGCTGTTCTGACACGCTACAGCTAAAGCTGGAATAATTTACTGTCACTATGTAATGGCCATTTAGATTGAATTTGATGTCACCTGTGAAAGCTCCTGGTTGTGTAAAATGGCTGATATACTAATGTAAACTGTCTGTAGTCAAATTCTTGTAGACATTTCCCTGATAAGTGTTCTTGGTGAACATGTATGTCATTGCCAGATTTACTGTACCATAATAACTGGTGAAACAGAACTGTATAACATGCCAATTGATATTACAGAGTGACAATTTGATTTCTTCTTTCCATGCCTGGCTTCTGTAGATTGGTCAAGTACCAAGGAGAAGCATGAAATCCAATCATCTATTTTTATTGATGGTCTCACGGTTGAGATGACACAATCCTCTGAACTATCCTCTCTCTGTCATATTTAGACTAAATTAATGGTTAGAGCTGATCAACTGTTTATAGGTCTGTCCTCAAAGTACAGTTGAGAGGCATCATATGGGCTTCAGTATGGTATTAATGTTGGTAATCAGGCTAGAGTTATGGGATGGAGTCAGTATTATAACTCTGGACAACGAGTGTGTTAACAAATACTGTGATATATCAGACAACAAGTGTGTTAACAAATAAACTGTGATATATCAGACAACAAGTGTGTTAACAAATAAACGGTGATATATCTGACAACAAGTGTGTTAACAAATAAACTGTGATATATCTGACAACAAGTGTGTTAACAAATAAACTGTGATATATCAGACAACAAGTGTGTTAACAAATAAACTGTGACATATCTGGCACACTTGTTGGACCACTAAACTGTGATATATGTGACACGTTTGCTGGACCATTAAACGGTGTCATATCTGGCACACTTTCTGGACCATTAAACGGTGACATATCTGGCACACTTTCTGGACCATTAAACTACATGTATGATATATCTGGCACACTTTCTGGACCATTAAACTACATGTATGATATATCTGACACACTTGCTGGAATGGTTTTTACTTTACAAATGTACCTTTAGCTGCCTCAGATTGGTGTAGAAACCAATTTCTTGTCCAAGTTAGCTTTTCAATCGATTGCCCAATCCAAGATTGTCTCCCCAGAGTCTACTGAAGTAGGAAATCCCTTTAGATTCTACTCTGAAATGCATGTAACAACCAAAACTGAGTGGAGCTTCTGGCAATAGTATCATTTAAATTCCAATACAACTTTTGATTCTTTTTTTTTTTATTCTCAGTAAAATTGAATAATGATGACTGTAGGCAATGTATGAAACTAGATACCATCTCTATCCACATATACGGGTCTGAATTATTTTGCATTTTGATAGCTTATTTATAGACGTGTCTCATTATCATTCATTACATGTAACACACCAGCTATGAGATCAGCTTTTTGGATGATTTTTTTTTACTTTATACATTATTTTGATATAAAGGCTATGAATTTATACTCATAAACTATCTTAGAAGGAATTTTACCAATGTTTGTGATTATAATCTTTAACTCTCCATCAAGTTTTGCTTTTTGCTGAAGTCTCTCATTTTCTTCATGAAATTTCTGAAGACATTTATATCCATGGGGAAAAGTTTTGTAAAAGCTAGTGGGATAACAAGTGGCTGTTCTGACACACTACAGCTAAAGCTGGAATAATTTACTGTCACTATGTAATGGCCATTTAGATTGAATTTGATGGCACCTGTGAAAGCTCCTGGTTGTGTAAAAGGCTGATATACTAATGTAAACTGTCTGTGGTCAAATTCTTGTAGACATTTCCCTGATAAGTGTTCTTGGTGAACATGTATGCCATTGCCAGATTTACTGTACCATAATAACTGGTGAAACAGAACTGTATAACATGCCAATTGATATTACAGAGTGACAATTTGATTTCTTCTTTCCATGCCTGGCTTCTGTAGATTGGCTAAGTACCAAGGAGAAGCATGAAATCCAATCATCTATTTTTATTGATGGTCTCACGGTTGAGAAGACACAATCCTCTGAACTATCCTCTCTCTGTCATATTTAGACTAAATTAATGGTTAGAGCTAATCAACTGGTCATAGGTCTGTCCTCAAAGTACAGTTGAGAGGCATCATATGGGCTTCAGTATGGTATTAATGTTGGTAATCAGGCTAGAGTTATGGGATGGAGTCAATATTATAACTCTGGACAACTAGTGTGTGGACAAAGAAACTGTGATATATCAGACAAGTGTGGTGACAAATAAACTGTGATATATCAAACAACAAGTGTGTGAACAAATAAACTGTGATACATTTGACACACGTGCTGGTTCACTAAACTGTGATATATCTGACACACTAGCTGGACTACGGAACTGTGATATATCTAACACACTTGCTGGACTACGGAACTGTGATATATCTGACACACTTGCTGGACCACTAAACTGTGATATATCTGACACACTTGCTGGACCACTAAACTGTGATATATCTGATACACTTGCTGGACCACTAAACTGTGATATATCTGACACACTTGCTAGACCACCTAAAGTAGCATGAGCTGCCAAAATCCACACTTTTTCCATAATTTCTGATCGTCACAACAGTAAGAGGCTTTGAAGGCCATCGAAAAACAAATGATTGGCGTTGGAATGAGGAAAATCCATACAGTATGTGGCCTGTACGAACCGAAAATGTGGTCGAAATGTAAACAAAATTTAAATAATCGGGACGACCATTCATTCATTCTAAGGCAAAGTTACTTCAAAACAATACTTTATCAAACATTTTCGAGACTAGAAGCACTAGAAAGCTTCTGAATTATACGTCTTGAGAAAAATAGCCAATAATTTCAACATTCTGGTTTAACGTCAAAATATCAACATTTTGGCAGCTCATGCCACTTTAACTGTGATACATGGGACACATTTGCTGGAATGGTTTTTACGTTACAAATGTACATTGGCAACCTCAGATTGCTGGAGAAACCAATTTCCTGTCTAACTTAGCTATTCAATTGATTGCCCAATCCCAGCTCAATCCAAGATTTTCTCCCCAGAGTCTACTGAAGTAGGAAATCCCTTTAGATTCTACTCCCAAATGCATGTAACAACCAAAACTGAGCTTCTGGCAATGGTATCATTTACATGCAAATACAATTTTTGATGATTTCTTTTCTAGTTCAGCAAAAATGGTCTCTAGGTAAGAGTACATGTTTGGAATCACTGATACTACACCTTTCCCTTAAAAGGATATATCCTAGCTCCCACTGATCGCTGATATATAGCGAGTTTTAATTGGGAAATCCATTATCTGTTTTATTCACTGACTGAGAATCGCGTTTGGGGCTTTCTTGGCTATTTGTTTACTGACTGTCTGACAGAAAACAAAGCAACAGGGAATTCCCTAAATAACTCTTTAAATGTATATATTATGAACACTAAAACACAAGGGCAAATGTACATGTTGACTTGCAGCCTTTCATTCGAGGTTGATCACTTGTTAATTTTCTACTAATCTGAAGGGCAACGGAGAATCATAACAAACTAAGTCGGTGTCTCCTTTTAAAATAATAATTTCTTCAAAACGTCAATCTAAAAAAATATTTGGGGAGAGGGTAATCCTTTCCTGATCTCTCTATTCACATATTACAATTACACTACAATGTATTTGATGGCAACTTTTAAAATATATATTTACAAACATTTTAACCAATGATGTGTGTAAACACCTCTAAAGGCCTACATACTGGCTACCTGTCTAGGGTGATTTTTATTACAGGTTATCACAGATCCTTTTAGCCTACAAGCTACATGTACTTAGTGCTTCAAAGCATCTTTTTAGATTTTACTGTATTCCCTTTAATAACCAGGGCCTTGGTTGTCCAGTAGGTCAGAATGATCGTCTCACACAGACCTTCATCGATGTGGCACGGGTTCGAATCACGCTCAGACCAAATAAAAGTTGGAAAAATTCTGAGTGGATTTAACACTTGTTTGGCGTATGTGGAAGAGTTGCCAGGTATTCTCCGAAGGTCGGGGGATTCCTCTGGACAATGATCCCGGTTTCCTCCCCCACTAAACTTGACAACGCCACCATATAAGGGAAATAGTCTTAAATGTGGCATAAAGCATCAATCAATCAATCTTAGGTAACCAACAAGACAAAACTCATGCATGGTTAGTTGTATCAATAAATAAAAAGCCAGCGAAATGTCTGAATTGCTGAGACTCCCAGGTGTCTCATGTTTCCATTTTGTTTGCAATTACTCTTGACTGGAAGCCAACAGAAATTCTCTTTTGGATTACTAGAATATTGATAATGTATTGACTTACTCCATGGATTGCAAAAGCTTACTACAGGATAATGGTTGTTTTACTAACGAACATGGGGCTTACATAGCTTTGTAGGACAGGTACATCAATGCTATCTTGATTCATCAACAATCCACCAATGGGTCACAATGTCTGAACTTTTCTCCAGGGTTATTTTTGACATGAAGATTTTCCCTGTGTTCATAAATATATGAGACTGTTGCCAAAGAGCCTCATACCAAAGCACTTCCCTTATAGAGAAATATGATTGGCTACATTACAAAACACCAGGGTTTATCAAAATTTGATATTTACAGCAGTTTTTACATACTGGCATATTGGTTTAAAATACAATATACCACGGTAAAGTGTATGGTAACAATGGTTTTGGAGGCTAAACAATTTTTCAATGTAGATCGCTGGGTTCTATGGCTCAGCCAGTTAGATTGATTGTCCTTAAGTCCAATACAGGCCTTTTATCAATGCAGCGCTGGATCGAATCTTAACAAATAAAACTTCGTCTGAGTGGGATTCAATGTACTTGATCGCCGTATGTGGAAGAGTTGCCAGGTACTCACCGAAGGTCCGAGATTTCCTTCACCAATAAACCTGGCAACTCCACCATAAAGTGATATCGTTTTGAGTGCAGTGAATAACATCAGTCAATCAATCAATTAATGTAGATATATTTGCATAGGCCATGAGTGTAATTTAGAAACTGTCAAGACGGGACTGTGAGAAATATTACGGATAAAGATATGCCATATTCAGTCTTCCATAATCAGTGCCTGGTTGAGTTGGCACTCCTGTCATAAAAATATATACTATTATTTTAATAAAATCCACAGTAAATCTATATTTTTTACTGTAATCCTCACTGGATTTACACAACAACCATAACTATTACCTTTTAACAATGCCAATTTATATTTTATGATTGTTTCTTCTTTCATATCAGAATATCCATGGTTCCTTTTGTCTTTTAAAAAAATGTTGATATTTCATCAATTAATAAATATGACATTTTTTGGAGTAACTTGGAAACATAACATGGAGATGGCAGATGTTATTAATCAGAATTCACAAGTGTGGTTTGTTTTTCATTGTAGAGCTATATACCTGACCCCTTCCGTCTACGTGAATTTGTGAGTTCGTTACCCCCTGGCAATGAGCGTCTTTACTGTACGATGATTCGTCATGGTGAAGAGACGTCAGGGGGACATTATACACTATATTTGGAATACCTAGGAGGACTAGTGCCCTTGCTGAAGGGAAAAAGAGCCAGTAAAATTCGTCCAGATTTTGTCATTTTTGACCCCAAAATAAAAACACTGGGTGGTAAAACAGGTATGTTAATCGTCTATGTTTTCACTTGTTATCTCGTTTATATGTAAGAAAACTTAAAGAGATCTTGTTTATAGTTCAAGGCACACTCGCCACTAAAATCTTAAATACTGTTCACATTCAAAAGAACAGCTGTATGGTTTTCTGTATTTTCCAAGACAGAGGAAGTTAGGAATTTTCTATTTGGAAAAATTTTAAAGTTTCTGCGTCATTTTGTATTTTAATTTTGAATTGAAAAATGTTGATAGCTACCCACAATGTAAACAATGTCTGAGGCTGAGCATGTGGCCCAATGATTTGTATCCTGTTTATGAGCTAACGGTAAACATATTTAAGAGACAATGTATTATGAGAAATACGGACAAAAGAATTGTTTTGAGAGACCAGAAAGTATGTCGCTGAATTTTAAATTGTAAACTACATGTAAACAAAAGTAAACGTAATCCAACACTTAAGTAACATACATGTACTTTCGGATCATTTTAATGTATGTCTTACACACTGATTTTAGCATTTCAAACATACCTGGACATGGGCATTTCTCAAAAGTGTTTCAAAAGCTAGTTCCTATAAGTTTGCAAAAAAGTCAGAAATGCCCCCATATATTAAGGGAAACAATCTTAAATGCTGTGTGAAACATCAACCAATCAGTCAATCTAAGAAAAACCTTTCTAAATGTTATTTCAGCAACAGAAGAAGAAAATGGTAGCATGACCAGTGGTGTAGACAGTGACCCAGACAGTGATAGCGATGTCTCCGTCGACGGCTGTGGATCACCTCGAATGCAGAGGAAAAAACGCCAAAAACAATTTCGTCCAGAAAAAGTTGAACGCAGCATTACCTTCCGCACTCTTGATGAACTTTTTTATAATGATAATTTACCAGAGGTAAGGACATTTTTGTAAGCCCGGATTGAAAAGCGGCCAGTTTTATGGTATCATCTCTGTCCGTCCGGCTGGCCGGTGTCCTCTTCCAAAGTTTTGATTCCATCTGGACAATTTTTTCTGAGTATATACCTTATGTGTAGAAGGTGTGTCGTCAACTATTTTTGAAAGGACATTTTTACGTGTATTATCCATCAGGAATTTTCAAGTGACAAGAGCTCAGAAGGTCAATTTGATACTATGTCTATGAAGATATCACTTGATTATTATTGATTAACCAAAATAACTTTGAACAAAATGGATTGAAATGTAGGATTGAACAGAGATACTGCTGGACTGTTCTGTGGTTCAGTCCCTCACTCTATGGGGGCCTCCGTGGTGCAGTAGGTAGAGCGTTGGACGCTCAATCCGAACAGCCTTCCACAAATGGGTCGTGGGTTCGAATCCCACTCAGTCCGAAAATTGGAAAATTTTCTGACTGGGTTTTCACTCGAATGACTTATGTGGGATTGTTACCAGCGGAAGGTCGTGGGTTTTCTCCGGGCACAGAGCCCTGTTTCCTCCCACAGTAAAACTGGCAACGCCACCATATAAGTGAAATAATCTTGAGCGCGGCGTAAAACACCAAACAATCAATCAATTAATCAACCTCACTCAATGTGGAATGGTGGCCAAGAATCCGTGGAAGGGAGTTCCCCTCAACCCAAATTAAACGTGGCAAAACCCACCGTGTAAATCAACAGCAATCAATCATGCGTCCCTCTTCTTTTTTCAATACAGATACTAATCCATGCACTCACATACTTTAAATAGCACTCAAGATGATATCCACCAAAACTTCAGTCAATCAATCAAACTCTCTTTTGAAAAGTATCAGGGTAAGGTTGTAGGTTTCCACATAGCACAGGAACTGGTTCCCATAGGTGTTATTCAAGGGAAATAATCTTCATTGCGGCATAAAACTCTAAACAATCAATAGTGTAACCTTTTTTTTTTTGCATTTTTGTATTTCAGAGTAACAAATTGGTAGAGATAACGTCCAATATTTGGGGAACCAAATTCCGTTTGATGGGAACAGCATCTTGCCTTCCAGAGGATCTGGGTCAAGTTTTATACAAGACCAGCCTGTTACATCTCCAGCCTCGTCAGATGACTGTCACTGTGGCAGAACTTGCATCCTATGACCTACATACTTATTCTCGAGATCCCAATTTTACTCCTGCGGGTTTAAGTGAAGAGGAAGAGGAATCCAGTAAGTAGGCCTACCAGTCACACAGAATCAAAAAGCATTTAATGAGTCGAAACTTTGTATTAACTAGAAGAAATTTATTGCTATTTGTTTTGAAGCTGAAAGAATATGAGCCTTTTTGGTTAATATTTTCCAATTATAAGTGTGTTGTAGAACATGTGCTTTACCAGTCGGACCAAATAGAAAATTAAAATTTCGGGCAACAGATACAACATTCAATGCTAAAATTACTGCTCTACAATGGTGGCAAAAGTTAATTAGCTCAAAGACATATGGCGTCAAACACAACCTACGTTGTGTACCTACTCTCAGAGTGTGGGCTTATTCAACAAAATCTGCCGTGTCATTCACTCGAGGTCCTGTATGACAGGGTTGTAAGCTTTCTTTCCTTAATTACCCAAATCAATAGAAATGTTTTTCATTGGCACAGATTATCTGGACTTTGATGTTGTGCAGACCTTCACTGATGACCCAGGAGTGTCAATTGTACCTACAGATGTCTGTGTTCATTCCACTAATCCATTCCCAATTGAAGATTTCCAGATCTCAGATATCTTATTAAATAATCAGACGGATACCTTTATCAGTAGTGATACAGAGTGTAGTAGGAATGGTCAAAACTCTGGTAGGAATAGTGGACAATGTAGTCCCACTAAAAACGGATCAGCCCTATTTAGATGTTCAGGCAAGCCATGCAGAACAGCCAGTATTAAATCGAGATCATTATCTCCCGCCGAATCTCATTCCACAGCTCAAAATAACGCCTTCCATGATATAATCGGACAGGAATCAACCGATTTGCTCAAGGATTCATACTCACATCAAGGTGCTAGGCCCAAACTGATTCAACCCACCGATCGTAGTAATGGATTAGATCAGATAACGAGAGATAGCCCTTCACGGGGTCTAGTCCAAGCGTCTTCCAGTAGGCTTAGTTCAAATCTACAGAACATGCCCAGCATGGCATATCAACCTCTGCCTGAATCGGCGACCATTGGCAGAGTGTTACAACAGGAATTACAGAACACAAGCTTACCTCGCTGGGCAGATCGTGCCTGTCAAGGTATTAAATTTATAGACGATGAAACATGTGAGGGTATGGATATTCCTGTAGAAACCAATACCATATATGATTGTAGTAATGTGACTTTATGCTTGAGTAATGAATCTCAAAGGCGCCTTTATCTTGCCCATACAAAGGGCACCTGTCCGCCGGATGAACAGACGGGGGATAAAGCTAATCATCTTTCAAGCTTGTGTTCAGACAGTGTAGAAACTTGTGTTATTGATAAAGACAATGAGGATGAAGAATTAGATGAAGTCTTTAGCGATGAAACTGTATTAGAAACTGTCCTCTCCAGGCATGGTTCTCTAGACACTGGAATCGATGTCCTGGGTGTTCGTCCACAAAGTCGTGTCATCGAGGAAGAAACCTACCAAAGTACCTCATTGCCCGCTTCACCTATCAAGAAAAATTTAGCCTCAAGGACTAAAAAGCTAAAACATGAAATTTTTCTCAATAAAGCTAAACTGAGCCCGTTGTTTGGGCGTAAGAGCCGCTCTCGTCATTTAGAAAGCTCTGATGACGAGTGTCCGTCTCTTGAAGAGTTACAAATGGGTCAGGAGTACAGGAACTTGGAAACCTTTCAAAAAGCTCAACTTAAACAAAAGGTAAAGTTATAAATTAACTCTCTTTCTATTTTATAATGGAATCAGTTTTTGTCTTCCACTAATCTGTCATGCAACAATTATACTCACAAAAGCCATCTTGCACAAAAGGGATTGGGAAACCTTTTAAAAACTCAACTTAAACAAAAGATATCACTGATCTAACTTTCGTTCTTTACAGAATTTTGTTATTTGTTTTAGAGTTTTTTCTCTTTTTACCAAACCTTTGGCTATGTGTACATGCGATGCCACCCAGACATGCAAAATAGAGATTTGGTTTTGCTTGATAGGGAAATTTAACATGCTGAACCTTTTTAGCTCTGTGTTTCTCTTCCCCTTTGAGTAGTATATTTCCAAGTACAGTGTAAAAAATATAAAAGTTGTTTATTCTTCCAGCTAAGACGTGTGAAGTCGAAAGGCGACAATGAGAAATCTCCCAAGGCTATTAACAGAGTGAAACATAAACAGCTTATCATGCATAATAAAGCCCCCTTGTGGAACGAAAGTAGTCAGGTTTATCAGCTAGATTTCGGAGGAAGAGTCACACAAGAGTCCGCTAAGAACTTCCAGATCGAGTTTCGTGGTAGACAGGTAATTTTACGGATTATTCTTTAGCTCAATTTTTTCACTGTAGGGTTTGTCAGGTCAGATGAGTACAGACTATGCATACCAGAAGTAAAACTAAATATATTTTCTTTAATTTTGAATGATCTCCCTTGGTGCGCTGAAAAATGAAAAATTCAAGATTTTTCAATGTTGGGGCCTGTTTCACAAAGCTATGTGGCAAGATCTTTCAATGTTGGGGCCTGTTTCACAAGATTTTTCAAGACATTTCCTCCCCAACTAAACCTTGCAACGCTGCCATATTAGTGAAATAAGTGTGGTGTAAAACACCAATCAATCATTCAAAAATTCTGCTTGGGTTTTCATTTGATTGCGCAATGTGGAAGGATACCTGCTGAAGGTACAACTTGGCATAGGAATATCCTTGAGTTCTTGGTACAACATCAATGAACCTATAACATCTTCTGTTTGTTTTGTAGGTGATGCAGTTTGGTCGAATTGATGGCAATGCATATACTCTAGACTTCCAATACCCTTTTTCTGCTCTACAAGCTTTTGCTGTTGCTTTAGCTAATGTTACGCAACGCTTAAAGTAACAACTATCTTACTTTGTCCAAATCAGACCCATGTCTGTGATTAACATTTTACAGTTCATTTATTCTATTATTCTGTCAAGAATCTATTGAATTTAGTGATTGTTATTTCCTCTTATGAGTACTATGTGAACTGATAAACTATTCCATACATATCTGTGCTGTATAGTAGTCCATTTGCCTGTTATTTTCCAATGACATAATTAAGGAATGTCACAATAGTAATGAAGTTCGTGCTATGGAAGAAGACCGTGCAAAGGTACATCGTTTTTAGGCAATTTCTTGTGTATTTTAATGCTAGACACTTTGACCACTGGTGAAAACTTTTGCTCTTATTGCCATTATTTCTCATTTTATTCTTGTTAAATACATATCTATGAATCTTTACAGCACATGAATCTAAATGATAAAGACCCTCTTAACTATAAAATGAGTTGTAAACGTTTAGCATCTCTCAAATACCATTTGTCCATGTTATGATTCAACTGTTCAAGTCACTTTTTCTGTTCAACTGTTAAGAATCTCATCTCTGTCTGGTATATCAAAGACGATCTGAATTTTTGCGAGATATGATCAATTTCATGAGATTCATGTAACCAACATTGGTTTCTTTTAATCAATATGTGCTTCACACAGTGAATATTGTTTTCCTGTAATCAATATGCTGATATAGTTACATTGGTTCCATGTTATCAACATGTGCATTACATACACATGTACTCAACGTTTGTTCTATGTAATCATTATGTGCTTTACACAATCAACATTGGTTCCATGTATAAATCAACTTGTACTCCAAATAATGAACATTGATTTCAGGCAACGAACTTGTGCTTCATATAGTCAACATTTGTTCCATGTTATCAACATGTGCTGTAAAAGTCAACATTGGTTCCATGTAATCAAAACATGCTTTAAAAAGTCAACATTGGTTCCATGTAATGAACTTGTGGTTTACATAGCCTATATTGGTTCCGTATACTCAACTTGTGGTTTACATAGCCCATATTGGTTCCATGTAATGAACTTGTGGTTTACATAGCCCATATTGGTTCCATATACTCAACTTGTTGTTTACATAGCCCATATTGGTTCCATATACTCATGTGGTTTACATAGTGACACTTCCATGTAATCAATCATAATTAGCATTCATCTCATTTGACTAAAAACTGCAGAAGTTTCACTTGACTTTCAGCCTATAGAATCCACATGTACTTCGTATAATCAGCATTGGTTCTATTTAATGAACATGCAACCAACATATATATATACACAGATATATGCCTGTCTAATTTACTCCACATGAAATATACATTGTAAAAATTAACATATTTTGTTTCATAAATGTTAATGAAATATATTGTTGACAACAAACAGGATTTATAAATTTTTGTGCCAAAGATTTTTGTATAAATGTGTGATTTCGTTTTTATATTTAAATCCTTAAATATTTAAAGGAAAATGTGTGATCAGATTTTAAAAAGCTCCAATTCATTTAGATAATTATTCCATGTTTTTTTTCAATAATCAACTATACTAGTCATGTCTCATAAAAATGATATTGTGATTTTTGCTGTGTTTGATATGGTTTAGTTCCTGTTTACATACTTATGTAGCAAATATTTTGTGCAGTTATATATTTATAGGAAATGTTTTACTTTTTATTTATGTTAGAGCCGCTAATTTTTAAAAATATCTTCAACCAGTCTAATTTTATTTGAGAACTCTATTTCCTATGTCTTACTCCTGAAATAACATAATTAAGAAACTCTGAAAATGTATGTTGGTGTGGCCTTACATATCAGTTCATCCCAGTGTACATGCTTGGCACCTTGAACAATGACATGTATAACTGTAAGCTTTTCATTGCATTCTCAGGATGTGTTTGCTATTCTTTCCAGAATACATTTCCCAATCCTGCTCAGTCCAAAGAAAAATGGGACAATTCCTGACTAAGGTTATCCCCCTTTGTGGATACATGAAGGTACCAACTGAAGATCATAGGTTTCCTTCCTAGAATTTCAACAGTTTCTGTCCCTCTACACCTTTCACAAGTGAATAACTGCCATGGATTTAACACACATACATGTACACCTGAATTCATTTGCACAACATCAATAAAGCTTTTTCCCAATGGCCCCTGCACACCTCATTCTCTGGTTCAATCTCTGTCTACGTTGACTCGTGCAGCCCCCCCCCCACCCCCACCTACCTCCACAAGGGCTGTGAACCCTTCCCCATTCATATAAACCAACTCACAGTCCAACCTGAAACCTTAACCCTAGCGCAGACGGGGGGGATTTGGCTGAGCTCCAAGGCACGCACGGCCGGCGGAGCAGCTACAGATTTCAACTCAGGCGATGAGCTCTTGGCTGAGGCAGGTTCCTGATCACCCACTTCATTGTCTTACATAAATGTCACTACCCGTGTTACGTAATGATCTAGGTGGTCACATGATTTAATCTGTACTCGCGAGTGGCCTTCCCCTCCTCTCAGCTCAGCTGGTAGTCCGGGTTTCTGATTCCAAAATTACTATTTTTTTATACTGACGGTCGTATTTTGGAGTCAGGGTTCACTGCAATCAAAAAGCCGGAGTTGGCTGCCCGCTCAGAGGCGTCTGGTCTTGGAGTCAGAAGCCTGGACTACTCAGCTGGCAGCTCATGTTGTGCAATTCTTGCCTTTTGAGGTAGAAAATATTAAATATGTCAGATACTTTCCTCACCACCTCGCAAGGCAAAAATCTCACCAAAACTTATGCTCACTGGAGGGAAACAGCTTGCTCTCAGTCACGTGTGGCCGGCAGCTCAGCTTGATCCTCCAGCAATGAGCCCAGTTTTCTCCCCTACTATACCTTGCAACACCAACATATAAGTGAAATAATCTTAGTGCAGCTTAAACAATCAATAAGTCCAAGAATTCCTCCTTGTGTTCTGACAGCCGCATATGTAAGAATGCAAGAATGTAAGAATGCAAGTTTCTTTAATTGGTATAAGTTAAATGTAGGTAAAATATCTTCCAATTTATCTTTTTAAGGCAAAATATTTCTACTTATTACAATTTCTTCCTAGTCTCGTGTCTCTTGATCCTTTTTCTAATACATGTATATATGTAGACTTACTCCCTTATCTTGGTCATACTATTCCTTCTCAAGCTGTAAATATCTCCATGTGTCACTTTTGAAATCTTGTCCATTTCAGACGTATAATTCCCAACTTCTGGTAGTAATAATTAATACATATATCTCTTTTGTGCTATTGATGAATCTTCTATCACTTTATAGAATTGTTACATAATATGGAATAATCAATTTTACCTCTATTCACAAAGAAAGCTAGGGGAATAGGGTGGGAGAGGTAGAGGGGGGGGGGGGGAGGCAAAAGATATAGATGAAAAGTACTGAATTCACGTAAAATTGCAATTGTCATTTCAACTAGCATCTTTTAAAGTGGCATGGGCTGCTTAAATGTTACTATTTTTCATTTAAACCCAAATTTTACAAATTAGCAGCTATGTTCTCTCGAAATACAAATTAGAAGCTCTCTAGTGCTTCCAGTCTTGACAATATACGTTAAATGATCGAAGGTTTGTCCCATTTGTTTTAATTTTATTTCCAACACTATTTCAGAACGCATTGGACACTGTATGAATTTTCCTCTTTCAGACATTAATTATTTAGTTTTTTGATGACCTTTTTTCTTGACAATCAGAAAAAAAATTGAAGAAAAAACTGTGAATCTTGCCAGATCATGATGCTTTAACTAAATATTTTTTTAGCTTGGCATTGTTGGAAATTTTTTAAATTTTAAAGTACTGGAAGCCATATTCACATTAAACCTGTCCTATAATTCAATTCCATTATCTATTTTTTTGTGTTTAAGAATTGTTTACTATTCTTTTGTGATATTACATTAAATCTAGTCATTTGTTTTGATTTCTATTACACAAGTATTTGGTAAATCCAGTTAAAAAAAATTTATACAAAAGCTTGTGGCAGTATTCTCCCCAAATAAACATGTCAACGATGTTCTAAAAGGGAAATAATCTTGTGCGTGAAGTTAATATCAACCACTTGTATTGTTTTATAACATGGTATGGCATATTATAGACATAGTGGTAACAAAGATTGGGGTTTTCTGTAAACCGTTCTCACCTACCCAAGTTTGTTCTTCTCTTGGATCCCTCTGGTCCCTTTGTAGAAGAGCTGCGAGGTACTCGCAAAAAACTATAAGATTGGGTCTTTCCTGTGGGCAAAGACCTTGGTTTCCTCCCAAAGTAAACCTGCCCACTTTGAGAACCACTGATCTATAGTATTACATCTTTACACTACCTCCCACCATATAAGTGAAATAATCTTGAGTACGGTGTAAAACATCAATTAATGAATCACAGCTTCACCCCAGGGGGCGATATTGCCCACTTTGAGAACCACTATGGTATAACATCTTAACACTACCCTTCTCCAAATCAGTGACATAATCTTGAGTATGGTGTAAAACATCAATCAATCAATCTTAAACTACCACTAATCCCATCGGAATCTCTAATGTATTGTACACTGTACTTTATTTCTAGTCGAACTCATATGTTTATTTTATGATCTTTAACTTTTACAAATAGATTTATTGTATTTAGTACATATAAGATATGATATTTCCGCCCCTTTATTGATCTTACCAGTATTTTTGCGTGTACGGAGAGGGGGTGGGGGGATGGATTTCGATTTTAGGATAGTTAATAACAAAGATGTATTATCTGTTCATTATCCCACCTAAACCTTATAATAATTCGTTTTAAAATTTTACACCCTTGTGTCTGAAACATGAACAAAACTACATATATGTATGGTCTTGCCATACCCTACATATCATCCCATATGATGTCAATTATCTTACATAAGTCTTGAAATTAAATGATATTCCTTTATTACTCCAACATGATAAATTATAGATAATGAATGTTAATCTTGCATTTGTACATTCCTACTCTTTATTAAAGTAATCCCATCATTCAAGTCTGACCTTGGTCCTGCCAAAGATTTACAAGGTCCCCATTACGTGTATTATTGGGACAAGCATTCCACTATCAATACCATGTCTATTTCTAAGATTTCTTTTTATTTTATTTTTGTGAGTTTTAAATATGAAGTGAAGTAAATAAAATAATGAAGGTGATTCTGTGTCTGCTTGTTTATTCTTAGGATCAGGGGGCGGTCTCTCAACACATTTACGCCCGTCGTAACTTTGCGCCTGGTCGTAAAGTAATGTTGAATGTATATGTTGCCATGACGTTACGACGAGGCGCAAAGTTACGTCGGTGTTGAGAAACCGCCCCCTGGACCCTGTCTTACGAAGCTGGCGTAAAGTTGCGCATAGGCCTACAACATGGACCAGTTGCGACTAGGGCGTAAGTTCCTATAGCTTCAACACTGATTTACGTCCGACATAACTTACGCCAGCTTAGTAATAAGACGGGGTCCGTTTCACGAAGCCGTCCCAACTTTGCAATGACGTCATATCTCTTCACTATGACATCCATTGGCAATAACGCTTCCTTTGCGATGCGACTGCTTCGTGAAACGACGCCCAGACCTGAAGCCCTAATGAATTAAATTGTGGGTATTTTAGGGGGTCTTGCTTCCAAGTGACTACCTTGTTAGGGACACATATGAATGACTGCATGATCATTTGCTGCACAGAACACTTTCCTGCTACCGTATCAAACCCCTGTGAATATGATCACACACCGCACCAGAAGCGGATAACGTATATAGGCAATGGGTCTGTTAGTAAAAATGATGTACAACTTTATTATCCCCTCGCGACGAAAGTCGGGGAGGGATATAGCGTTGCGTTTGTACGTACGTAAGTAGCGACTTAATTTTTGAACGGATTCTGACCAAACTTCATATATGAGTCCAGCATAGGAATACCTCGAACAAGTTCGTTTTTCAGGGTGCCAAGGTCAAGGTCACAGTTACTATTTATAGAAAATCTTTGTCAGCGCTCTAGCGACTTCATTTTTGAACGGATTCTAACCAAACTTCATATATGAGTCCAGCATAGGAATACCTCGAACAAGTTCATGTTTCAGGGTGCCAAGGTCAAGGTCACCGTTACTATTAATAGAAAATCGTACATACGTATGTTCACCTTTTGTCAGCGCTCTAGCGACTTCATTTTTAACGGATTCTGACCAAACTTCATATATGAGTCCAGCATAGGAATACCTCGAACGAGTTCGTGTTTCAGGGTGCCAAGGTCAAGGTCACCATTACTATTTATAGAAAATCTTTGTCAGCGCACTTGCAAATTCATTTTTGAACGGATCCTGACCAAACTTCATATATGAGTCCAGCATAGGAATACCTGGAACAAGTTCATGTTTCAGGGTGCCAAGGTCAAGGTCACCGTTACTATTAATAGAAAATCGTACATACGTATGTTCACCTTTTGTCAGCGCTCTAGCGACTTCATTTTTAACGGATTCTGACCAAACTTCATATATGAGTCCAGCATAGGAATACCTCGAACGAGTTCGTGTTTCAGGGTGCCAAGGTCAAGGTCACCATTACTATTTATAGAAAATCTTTGTCAGCGCACTTGCAAATTCATTTTTGAACGGATCCTGACCAAACTTCATATATGAGTCCAGCATAGGAATACCTCGAACAAGTTCATGTTTCAGGGTGCCAAGGTCAAGGTCAAGTTCATCGTTACTATTTATAGAAAATCTTTGTCATCACTCTTGCGACTTCATTTCTGAATGGATCCTGACCAAACTTCCTATATGGGTCCAGCATGGCAATACCTCTAACGCGTCACCGCTTTTGGGACTTCATTTTTAAATGGGTTCTGACCAAACTTCATCCCCACCCCCCATTTTGCGTCAGAGTTCTTGTGTTAGCACGCGAGGGGATTTGTATCGTTTGCGATGCCTTGTTGTATTTCTGGATTGTTTATAGTCCTGGGCTGTTTCTCAAAACATTTACGCACCGACCTAACTTATACCTTCAACTTTGCGCTACGATGAGCGTTAGTGTGTTGAGAAACAGCTCCCAGGTCTTATGAAACTGTTTGCAGGTGCTTTATGGCTCTTCTTGAGACAAGGTCTTGAATGTGGCGTTAAACATCAATCAATCGATTGAGACAACATATGAATGTTTGACCAATACTTGGAGTGGGTGGCCATGTATGGCTCCAGAAGATGCTGAGGCCTAAGGTTGCTAGAAAGTAACACAAGTCTGTACTGTATACAGGAAAAAGCGTGGACACCTTCGCTAATTGGCCAAGGCTAGGGGTATTTTGTTTTTGTTTAAGCCATTTCTGGGAGCCTTCCTGACTTTCAATATTCGGTTTTTCATTAATTTTCACTAGGTCTCCGAG
This sequence comes from Lepidochitona cinerea, assembly GCA_963971465.1. Lineage (NCBI taxonomy): Eukaryota > Metazoa > Mollusca > Polyplacophora > Chitonida > Tonicellidae > Lepidochitona > Lepidochitona cinerea. Next base: position 63,493,572 of record OZ020551.1, on the reverse strand, counting down.
AAGTCCTACCAACAACATCCCCACAGGCAGATTCTGGTAATAAAAAAACACACCAGGCGTACATATATAGGGAAAGATACACTATTATATGCCTATGTTTTCACAATTATAAGTCAAAAGCAAAATCAGCTATTTCAGTGCTAAAGACTAGCTAGATAATAGGTTTATTGGAGGATAGCATTGCATATATCATGGCAACAACAGACAATATATTAATCAAAAACTGCGATAAATCCATTGCCCCAGCATCTATGTGTTGGTTTCGTTGACATCACTTTATACATCTTGCAGTTGAGTTGGGGCAGTCAAGCTTCAACACGCAGAAATAACTGAAACAGAAGCCAAAATTAAGCCATTTTTTGGTAAGATTACAGTATGAAAAAGCTTGGCGGAACTGCGCTGTCAAAATCCTTGGAGTATGCCACTGTTAGCTGCCCAGTTTTGTAAAGAGAGGGTATAAAGTAGAATTTGAAACTTGCATATTCTATTTAAATTTTACTGACTAAGGCCAAGCTCCTGTCAGTCGTCAACCTAATGAAAAATCATGGGTTTAGTTTATTAAAATTTATGATGGGGTGTAAAGGTCTAAATGATATATACCTCTTTTTAACACAATTAGAAACTTGTCTCCATGGTTATGTTAGACAAGAAGATTTTCCGTGTGTTTAGTGTTATATTAAAAGTTCCTTTGTTACCATCAACTTCATTAGCCATCACAATAAAATGGAAATTACTGAGCAAAAGCGTTGACCCCTCAATGAAAAATCCTATAAAAAAACAGACCCAGACCCCATGCTTTGCACGGGCCACTATTTTGACGCAAGATGATTCAATACTCCCGATAGAATCTCCAGACTCAATGATTTCGAATGACTGAAATTGAATTCATTACGCCCCATTTAAACAGGAGGCTATTGTAAAGTTTATTCACTGGCCACGCTCTTAACGTAACAGTGTTAAACAAACACCACCATAGCATAATCGCAGGGGTGGGTCCAGCTTTTTACGAAAGAGGGGGTCCCAGGCCCTTCGATTACAGAAACATAACAAATTTAAAAGAGGCATTAGGTGAGGGTTCAGGGTCGCCTAGTGAACCTTCGGACTAGTGAGCAGTTCCCAACCCAGTAGGCATATATACAGGTGTGGGTCCACGGGTCAACTAGCCTCTTAAAATCATCAAGTAAAACACTGTCCATGACTTTCGTTATACTTTCTTGAAAGTTGCAGTACTGAAGACACTTTCTCAGAGAAATCTTGTATATTAATATGTGTAAACAAACAACGGTGTATATAGTTTTGTTCTCTATTCTTGAGTGCATATTCCTGTCAGATTAGGCCATCATTTCAGTGTTTGTAATCGAATATAGGTTTATTAGGTATGAAACTCGTTTGTGGGATGAGATGATCACTGAAGTTTGTGTGATTCTTTACATCCAGAAATTGCATTTTTCAAAACACAGCCTGTTCATTGCTAGAACCATGAAACACGTTGCTTAACATTGCAATACGGACTATGATGTGCAAAAACCATAGTTAGGCCTACCATGGCTACCGTCAAACTAAAGATGACATGGAACTGGAACTGACCCACTGGACCCCCCCCCCCCCCCCCCCAACTGAGTCCGCCTATGATAATCGTAAAAAAATAACAAAAGACTAAATTTATTTTTATTTCATGAGCGAGAGCACCTCCATCAGGCGTCAGTGTTGTAATCCAGATATAGATACGTCTCCATAACAGATACAAGTGCAATGGTTGGAATACGAAAGGTTTACTTTGCGTCCTCTTCCACAAACGACGACCGAGTGGAAACTCCACTCAGAAATTGTTCAATTTTATTTGGTGTAAATGTGATTCGAACCTGCGCCGCATCGATGGAAGGTCTGTGTGGTAACACATCAGAAGCCACCTCAGCACAGTACCATGCAGTAGATGAAGTGAATAAAATTGGCCTGCACAAAAACCATTACCCATCTTTGCCAGAAAAAAAGCTAAGGCCGAGCAAATTGTAGAAAACGATATTCTAATGAGCTAGCAGAGCATTACCGCTACATGACGGAGCTATGGCCGAGTGAAATGTTGCGAATAAATGTTATCCTGAATGTATTTAGAAAGATAGAAATGATATGTAATGTAACAATATTAGAAGAGATGCATACAAAAGCGGACTTTAAGGTCCCACCTGGTCAAAGGGGAATAATCTCTGTCATAGGGAGATAATTTCGTATTCCATGCGATCTGCAATCGTGCCCATATGCTATCCCCAGGCGACTGTACTGCAACAGCATGGCTGGCTGGAGATATCCAAACTCTGTGGCCAAAATATATTAATGATGTGTGGCCAACAGAGCTGGATGGCTTGCCATATTGAAACATGTAACTCTTTAGAATCACCCCATTTTCTCCTAATTTAGGCAAGAAAACCGGCCCAAGCTTTACACATCCCATTTGATCCTTTAGTTTGGTTCGTCGATCCACCAAAATCAAAAAGTTTTAAAACTCACTTTTGTGCAATATGCTGGAGGAACGCTCGAATCTCTGACTCGCTTCCGCATTCCACATTCAATTGAACTCTGAAAACGGCCAGGATTTGAGGTTTTTTACTCCTTTTTTTGGGGTGGAACAGCGAACTTAAAGGATTAAATGGGATGTATAGAAAGTTTGGACCGGTTTAATAATAACGATATAAATGCAGGATTTTCCTTGTTATAACGGGTTTCTCGAAAAAAAATTCATCATTTCAAAACCACATTTTGTCCGTTAGCCCTGCTGGACAAGTAGGGGAGGTATTTTCCATTTTTATTTCCAACAAGATTTTAAAATAAGAAACCCAATTTAGACATGGTTAAATATAATGGGAAAGAATATTTTATCTCAAAATTAACTTAGATTGTCCACGATTAACATTTTTACGGTTGTCATAACTTAGAGAAAACAATGTAGAGGAAAATTGAAGGCCAATCGTGTCTAGCCCGGATTATCAGTCTTACGGCGACTGGTATTATATGGCTGCTTATGTGTCTTATTGTCGCCACGGAGAGAAAAAGAATTCGGCAGAGCCCAGATTTCTCGGCTAAATCGTGTCTTAATTTTGACGCGGGAGACTGACCTAACGGTATCGGACTCTTGGTGGTAAATCAGGTCATAATGGTTCTTTCCTTTTATAATCCACATTAATTAACTCTCTTGGTTTATAATATTTTGTGTACTGTCAATCAGTATTTTCTTTCTTAAATCGATACAACACAAGCTGCTCATCAAAAGAAAAACGCCGCAACCATGATACAACACAAGCTATTACAGCAGACATGCAGGGTTAAAAACTCATACAGAGATACATGTTAGTCACAATTAGGTAGGTTGAGTCCATCTCCAACTTCTCTGTGGGGTCCAGTGTTTTTAAAACTTTGGGCTTTTATTCAAAAGTATGATCGAAAAAAAAATGTATTGAATTTAAATCCATTTAAGTAACTTTGAAAGTTTGATCTAAAATAAATTTTAAAAAATCCGACGAGTATTTATCCAAAAGGTTCAGTGCATGCAGGCCTACATGACCCCCCCCCCCCCCCCCCCCAAACACACACCCCTTCTGCCCTCTAAACATAAAAATGGTTTTGCTCACAATGTGACATAACTGACAAGTTGTCATGGAGACATTAAAAATCCCAGACAGACTGGTGCCAATGGGGATACATATTGGAACTTGTAGTTTTCCTATCAAGTGTTGACAGTTAGCACACACAGTATGAGACATGCTCTAGCTGGCCTTTTTTTTTGAAGACTCCTCAACAATGGAGGCAAAAAATAGCGGTTTCCTTACACATGTAATTCGGAAGAGCCAAGATTTCTCGGCTAATGCTTAGCCTATATTATTACTTGCCTATTCATGTTCTGCGCACGATCCATCCGTTTAAAAGGCAAGTTTCAGTGATTTATTTGCTCGTTTGGGTAGGCTAACTGAAAAAGTCTGTCTGCATGATTATCTTCTTAAACGGCAAATAAGTAAAACAAGATAGAGACACATGAGTGCGGCTGTCTGACATGTGCTCTGATTCGTCTGAACTATTTTTTTTCTTTCACTTTCAGCGTGCCGCGATGTCAGTGGAAAGGAATGGCGTGTTGATCAACCAACCAAAATTAGCAACTATAAAAACTTTTCATTTTTATTTTAAAGTGGCATGAGCTGCCAAAATGTTGATATTTTGAGGTTTAAACAGAATGTTGAAATTATTGGCTATTTTTCTCAAGACGTACAATTCCGAAGCTTTTTAGTGCTTCTGGTCTCGAAAATGTACGATAAAGTATTGTTTTGAACTGACTTTGGCTTAGAATGAATGAATGGTCGTCCCGGTTATTTAAATTTTGTTTACTTTTCGAACACGTTTTTGGTTCGAACAGGCTACATACTGTATGGATTTTCCTCATTCCTACGCCAATTATTTAGTTTTTCGATGGCCTTCAAAGCCTCTTAATTACTGTCGTGACGATCAGAAATCATGAAAAAAGTGTGAATTTCGGCAGCTCATGCCCCTTTAATGTTCACACGAAAGTTTATTTTTATTCAAAGCTGTAACTAGACATATATGGCAAGCCGTTCCGGCCTATTTAAAATATCTTGAATTCATTTCCCGAGATGATGAACAGCAAATCTCCAAAAGTCATCACGGGAAACTCCACTCGGTGTCCGCCTTGCTTCACCGTTTCTCCGGCTCCAGCCCTTTGGTGGACGATTAATTTTTTTTATTCCATAGACTCTTTCAAACTTTTGAGTCGGCATGAATTTGCGTGGGTCGGTCGAAAACGGAAACATACTGAGGTATTTTTGTTTTGGCTCACCATAAGTGCACAGAGTGACCATGCATTAGTTAGAAATGATTTAATCTGATGTCTGCCATAGAAGAGACGTGAATGTAGCTAGCGCGGGCCGGCGGTATTGACCGCCGCCTCGTGTTTTGTAGGCCCCCTACTGTGTATTTGGGTAGAAATGAACACGTGTGTACAAGTTTTCATCTGGAGTTCTTTTACAAAAGTAGTTTTTAGAAAAAAAAGAAGCATTTCACTTTCAGTGACAGTGTAGAGTTCAATCTGTTTGAAGTGTTCTCCCTAGCCCTGAATCATATCAAATAGTCAAATGTTATGTAGCTGACACATTCAGTTCTATTCAGAATGTCTGATTATGTTTATATCTTTAATAGTTCTATGCGATCTTCTTTTCTAGCTCTACATTCCACGAGGGAACTTTGGGTAGCAAATCTGCAATTACCAACTAAAAGGGAAGGAATATTGAGACTGGTAAGTATCTAAGCAATGCAATCTATTTAGATATACTGTAACACACTGGCACAGGGGAAAAGTTTTTGACAAAAGTAAATAATGAAATTGAAAGAAAATCCAGCCCAAGCTCTAAATGGGCATGCAGCTTGAAGTTTAACTTTATATTGATTATGGATTTGCTTTCTGTGACTAAAAATTGTGAAGTTTACCCAGCTCTTATAAATTATATGTAGGGCCTATTTCTTTTTTTAAACACAGCAGCCATCATAAATCAGTTTTATTTAAATGCTGAAACCCTAATAACAATGGTCACCTAAAACTAATCAGTTGCATTGTGGGAAAATCAGAGGGATCTAAGTACCGGTATGTCATTTTCTTCGATCTTAGAAATGGGGAAAACTGTATATCAAACATGTAGAATGATAGGGTATCCTTTTATTAAGAACACATAATAAAAATTTGATAATCTCTGAAAAATGCAAACTTTTGTGGTAAACATATTTTGTCTATTTCAACAAAAGGAAGCCTTTAAGCTGTAAAGTGTGTTTGATTGGGTCCCCCCCCCCCCCTACTTTGATTATTGAGGGGGCCAGGCTATCTTTGCCCCCCCTCCCCAATAATTGGCCTATTAAACAAATTATGGAGGTTTCAAACACGATAGTTTTTTTAGCCGCTTTGTCGCAAATCTTAGATTAATACAATAAATATACAGTTTCTGAGGGTTAAAATAACAAAACCTCACCCCACCACTCAATCTGTCTTGATGTTGGGTTGTTTTGTGATAGTCCATCATCTGATCGCAATGTTTGCTACTCTCCGTTTCAGTAAAATTCCTGAGAAAAATCTATATCGTTATATGCCAGAAATGGCTTAGACAGATGTCACAATTTAGTACCCGCAAGCTCTCCAGGCTTAGGCAGCCCATGGTCCTTCGCTTGATTGTGCTGTGATTTTGTCTCCCAGGTAATCAAACTTTTTTCCCAACTTCGCCCAACAACTCAAACTGTCTTGCTGTAAGATTATTTTGCTAGGCGATCGCCTTATCTCAATATTTGCTACTGTAAATTTTACAATTTCTTTTTGAAATGTCAAATTTTCAATGCCAGAAAAGTCATGGAACCCATTGCCGGTAAACTCGAACCTTTGAGTTGCCGGGGCCTACAGGCCCCTGGACCCTCACATTTATGTGCTGTCATAGTGGCTCGCCTGTCGGCAGATTCTCAATTACAATACTGACGGAGAGTATACCTATTCTCTGAAAGCCTTGAAAGTTTTTTGGCTGAGTACTTTATCTACTCAGGGATTCATACACGTCCAATTTACTTACCGATATTCGCTTCGTAAAATTGAGTTTAAAACTGAATTTGGTGTTGAAAAACTCAATATTTTCAGTTTAAAATTTCCTTTTGTCCAATTTACTTACCGATATTCGGTTCGTAAAATTGAGTTTAAAACTGAATTTGGTGTTGAAAAACTCAATATTTTCAGTTTAAAATTTCCTTTTGAAAACTTAAATTTCCAAACTCAATTTGGGCGTGAAAAACTGAATATTGTTTGATTGATATCCACTGTTTATGATGAAAAAATCCAAGTTCAAGGGAAAAGTTTATTTAGAAACCGCAGTCAAACGATCATGGCAGTCATTCTCTTGTTGTTGTTTAGATACTGAGAAACATACAGCCTCGTTTTCAGTGTCTCCACAACATGGCTTATTTTGCACTTTGGAAGTCTTTTTAATTACTTAAACATTTCTAAAATAAGCTGATTTTAATGATCTGAGAAATTTTTGGGAATATTACTCACAATAATCGTAATAATTATTATAATATTACTTATTATATTTATTCAGCTGTTTTTGGTCGTATAGAAAATAAAAGGGGAGACAACTTGTGTCTTACAACATGAAATTACGATAATAAGTTAGTTACCTCCCCTGAACCATAGTTCTCAAATAGTTCAATTCATTTGTAACTAAATCATTGTGTATTTTTTTATTGTTGCTCATGAAGAAGAGATAAGGGATAACTTTGATCTAGGTTTGACATTACATATATATTATTATCATTAGTTTTTTGTCAAACCTGATTTTTTTCTTGGAATTCATACTTTCAGGAAAAAAGAAATATTAAATTGGAACTGGTTTGTAACATAGATTTTAACTCAATTTGAACCCTAAAATGGTCGGTAAATTTAAAAAAAAAAAAAACCTTCTAAGAAAATGAATTTTTCCATTTCGGTTCGTAAATTTTGGACTTCTATGAATCCCTGCTACTACGGCAGATCCCTGAAGTATCCAGCGCAATGGCCTTTAATAGTTTTTTTTTTTCCAAAGTGAGTAGATTTCCAAGTTTACAAGTCAAAAATCTTTACATTAAATTTCACATGTGGGGCCTTGAAAATGGCCAAGAACGCATGCATGACATTCTCCTGTTTTAGAGCTTGCGGGGCCTAGGCGGCCCCTGGACCCTCGCCTGTTGTGCTGGGAAAGTTAACCCCCTCAATATGAAAAACGTTCCGCCGCCCCTGTGAATTATCATCCCTGATTGGCTGTTCTGTACAGGTCAACACGTTTGGCTGGTTAAACTCATATACAACTACATGTATGTCAACAGATGACCACATATTTGTTGCTTCATTGTTTCAAAGGCTAAAAGTTTAACATCAGTGTTTCTGATTCCAGCCAGTGAAAAAGTGTAGCTTGTTCTGTCCTGTCTATACTTCAGTTGGGGTTTTAGGATCTTTAATTAATATAAAATTTGATAAGAATTTCAGACAGTTCCTAAATTACATTTGGTGGTAGAAATTAAAAGATGTCGAGAACAGGCTTTATAATACTTGGCCATTCGTTGTTTTAAAAGGGCACCGTGCGTCTGAGGCAAATCACAAATATGTCCAGATTGGATTATGTATACATATTGGGAAGGTGTTGGATGATCACTGGTAAACTTCTTTCCCCTAATAGAACATTTAACATGATTTTTTATTTTCTTTGCAGCTGGTATGTTTACTTCTAGTTTTAGCCAGACAGGCTTTTCTAACAGAGGCTCCAGAGCAAGCCGTTAAACGCTTACAACCAGGCTGGCAATTTCCTCTTCTTTTTTCCTGATTTTTTCTCCTGATCCTGAGGAAATAAACTAAAGAAGGTGAGCACTTCACTGTATATCAGATAGATAAATATTAGTTATGCTTATACAACTCACTACAGTAGGGTTCACACATGTAGTACAGAATTTTAACTGTTTGCTCCGGAAATTTACATTTTCGCGGAAAAAAGACTTACTACCTTTCATCCAAAGTCAAATCCCTGTAAGTTATCAATTTAGTTGAAATAGTTTAGTTGAAAAAAGTAAACAATGATACATGATTAGTCCCTTTAAGATCACATTGGGCTGGCACAATTACCTTACTACCTGAGCACCATGGACAGGAGTTAATGGGATAATATAAGCTTACCTTCTATGATTTGACAGAAGATGAAACCCATCATGTACTGTCCTCAATATTTTCATTCACAAAAAATTGACCTTTATGTTTTGTGGATTGCTGACTTTTCTTGAAGTTTTCTTTCTGACAAGTCTGTACTAAACAAGAAGATTGGTGTCTTTGGCTATGAAAAGAAACATGATAAAAATCAAACCTTTATTTCACCTAAAGTATTAAAAAGACACAAGATACAAGTACGGGAGAAAAATTATTGATATTTGTAGCATAGATCTTTCATTACTCATACACAGGGTGGCCAGATACATGTACAACATTACACAAAAGTGGTATAAATTGATGCACATATTGACACAGTGTTACAATTGGAACTGTAGTTTGACAAAACTTGTCATTGTTTTGCTTGAATGACAATATTACGGTATATTCAATCCAAATGCATTACAAATAAATTCATATTAAAACAGTGGACGGTTTTCTGTATTTTTCCCAGACAGAAAAAGTTAGGAACTTTCTATTTTTACCAGAAATTGAAAGTTTAGAAATCATTAAGTATTTTTAATTTGAAATTGAAAAACAGAACCTGAGCGTGTGCAAAAGTGCCGTAATGGTTTGAGTCGTGTGGGTGATCTAACGACACAGTATTATTTTAGGAACTTTACCTAAGAAATACGTAACATACTAACGATTGAGTAAGAGGGACTATAAAAGCCTGGCGTGTGCAAACCACAGACAAAAACGCTTTAATGAGGGTAATCCAACACTTAAGTTAACCAACACTGATCAGTGTTGTTGTTGTAATCGAGCTTCGATTCTTCGTTTGTTTTTCACCCTCATTTATACATTCTAAACCTAATTGGACATGCTTTATGAGTGCTATGTTTAATTTTAGTGGTTTTAGCTGTAGGAAGCTCGTGCAAATTGGTTTTCTTAACAAATGTCAAACAGGCTACGGCGGCAAGTGTGCCTTTAATTGTTATAATCGGATCAAAGCTCAAGATGTTTTGGAGCGAAGCCAAAGGTGCTAAACTGATGTCGAGCATATAAAGGGATGTTCAGGGGATTTGTTATTTGGATATTATTGCTGTTTTCTATTGAGATCAACTATTCACACATTTGCTAATTGAATACCTTGGCTAAATTTTGGAACTGTGTTTAAGGATCTCTGACGTGTCCCAAATCATGAGCAAATAGATATAAATATTTTCAACATATTCAATTGAAGAAGAAAACTTACAGTGAGCAATTTAGATGAAATACATAATACTTCATAAAGAAGTAACCTATCATTGCGATTATGAAATATGTCCTGATTATCTTTAGTGGTTTTTGTGCAAGAGGTTATTCTTAAAGGGGCATGAGCTGCCAAAATGTTGATATTTTGACGTAAACACAGAATGTTGAAATTATCGGCTATTTTTCTCAAAACGTATAATTCAGAAGCTTTTTAGTGCTTCTAGTCTCGAAAATGTACGATAAAGTATTGTTTTAAACTAACTTTGGCTTAGAATGAATGAATGGTCGTCCCGGTTATTTAAATTTTGCTACTTTTCGAACACGTTTTCGGTTCGTACAGGGCACCTACTGTATGGATTTTCCTCATTCCAACGCCAATCATTTAGTTTTTCGATGGCCTATAAAGCCTCTTACTGTCGTGACGATCAGAAAGTATGAAAAAAGTGGGAATTTCGGCAGCTCATGCCCCTTTAAATATTTATGAGCACTAAAACACACGGGCACAGGGAAAATCTTCTTGTCTAAAATAACCACGGAGACAAGTTTCTAATTGTGTTAAAAAGAGGTATATCATTTAGACCTTTATACCCCATCATAAATTGTTGTAATAAAGTAAACCTATGATATTTCATTTGGTTGACGACTGACAGGAGCTTGGCCTTAGTCAGTAGAATTTTCTGGAACACTTTTTATTACTTTGTATTACATTGACAATGCTTACGCATCTTAAGCTATAGTAAGAATATCGTCAGACTATATATTATGGGGTCATGGGAAAAGACAGTGAAAATTTGCCCCCCCCCCCCCCACCCCACCCCTTTCCCAGAAAAACCTAGGTAGAAGGCAGACAGGGGAGTTTAGCCCTGACCAGTATGTCTTTCAAACTCTTGTTCTTTTTATAAGCAATGACTGGCCTTTGGGTCAGAGGTCGAGCAAGGTTATTCTTAAATACGTGTTATTGAAACATCAGACTGTCCATGTATAGCTGAATGCATTTTTCTCCTTCTGTTCTTAATATTGAATTCACAGGTTACCATTTGTCTAAACCCACTATCGGTACAGTTGAAGTACCCCAAAAACGCTTTTCAATAATATAATACGTTTGCAACTCTCTATGCGTTCATCCCTGGATCAGGGGTTAAAAGATTCTCGCTGTTTGCATTATGGACTGTAATTTAAAATTATTTGTGGAAATATATATATATATCTGTTAGAAAAGTTAAACAAGTTTAACGAATGTTCTGAAGACTTTAAAAACATGGAGAGCAAGCCGTTTATGTCAAAATCTCTACCAAGAATGATTCATGTAGTTTTATACTCTATTTTAGAAAGTATAAATGGTGTCAGGAACTACATATAGGAATATTTTACTACTGACATAAATAGAAAACAAAAAATTAAATAATCATGTATTAATATAATGCTAAAATCATCCATAAATCTATTTTGTTTATATAGGTTATTTAGCCCAGTAAACCACATCTTGGGAAACATGTACGGAGACATACGCAGTTTCGGTACAAAGTCTATGTAATAGTTAAAGCATGGACACGAGGCATCCAATATATATATTTATGATCACTAAAACACACGGGCACAGGGAAAATCTTCTTGTCTAAAATAACCATGGAGACAAGTTTCTTATTGTGTTAAAAAGAGGTATATCATTTAGACCTTTATACCCCATAAATTGTTGTAACAAACCAAACCTATGCTATTTCATTTGATTGACGACTGACAGAGGCTTAGCCTTGGTCAGTAGAATTTTCTGGAATCCTTTTGTAACATATTGACAATGGTTACACATCTTAACTATGGCAAGAACATCGGTGGACTGAGATTGAACCCCATAAATTTTGCCTCCCCATAAACTCCATCTCACAACCTACAAACAACAAGGTTATGAACTCCACCTCATAACCTACAACCAACAAACAACAAGGTTAATTAACTCCATCTCATAACCTACAACCAACAAACAACAAGGTTATGAACTCCACCTCACAACCAACAAACAACAAGGTTATAAACTCCATCTCATAACCTACAACCAACAAACAACAAGGTTATAAACTCCATCTCATAACCTACAGCCAACAAACAACAAGGTTATAAACTCCATCTTATAACCTACAACCAACAAACATCAAGGTTATAAACTCCATCTCATAACCTACAACCAACAAACAACAAGGTTATAAACTCCATCTCATAACCTACAACCAACAAACAACAAAGTTAAAAACTCCATCTCATAACCTACAACCAACAAACAACAAGGTTATAAACTCCATCTCATAACCTACAAACAACAAGGTTATAAACTCCATCTCATAACCTACAACCAACAAAACAACAAGGTTATAAACTCCATCTCATAACCTACAACCAACAAACAACAAGGTTATAAACTTCCCAGATAACACAGCCAACCATGTGCCAACCGTTGACCAAATTTAGCTAAAGGGTGGTCTGCTCGTTGGGCCAACGTTGGCCAGCCAACCATTTGCCAACCAATGTCCAACGTTGGCTAAAGGGTGGTTTGTCATTGGGCTAATGTTGGCCAGCCAACCGTCGACCAACGTTGACCAGGCAACCATCAGAAAACATTGCCTAATGGCTGATTTGCTCATTGGGTTATCATTGGCCAGTTAACCATTGGCAAGCCAACTAAGTACAAATTAAAAGATAAGTGTTTATGATGTTGAACAATTTTTATTTATGCTTTTAACAATAACATTAAAGTAAAGAGGTACAAAAGATGGAGAAAGTTTCTGATTTAACATATTTAAACAACAAAGTTATTAACTCCATCTCACAACCTACAACCAACAAACAACAAGGTTATAAACTCCCCAGATAACACACTGACGTTGGCCAGCCAACCATACCAACGTTGGCTGAAGGGATGTTTGCTCGTTGGGCCAACGTTGGCCAGCCAACCATTAGCCAACGTTGGCCAGCCAACCAACCAACCATTTGCCAACCATTAGCCAACGTTGGCCAGCCAACCATATGCCAACCATTAGCCAACGTTGGCCAGTCAACCATGTGCCAACCGTTGACCAACGTTAGCTAAAGGGTGGTTTGCTCGTTGGATCAACGTTGGCCAGCCAACCATTTGCCAACCAATGGCCAACGTTTGCTAAAGGGTGGTTAGCTCGTTGGGCCAATGTTGGTCAGCCATCTGTCGACCAACGTTGACCAGGCAACCATCCGAAAACATTGCCTAATGGCTGATTTGCTCATTGGGTTATCATTGGCCAGTTAACCATTGGCAAGCCAACTAAGTACAAATTAAAGTGTTTATGCTGTTGAACACTTTTTATTTATACTTTAAACAATAACATTAAAGTAAAGAGGTACAAAAGATGGAGAAAGTTTCTGATTTAACATATTTTGAACAGTATGTTGATATAAGTTTGAGTACATCTGACATTTGGACAGCTCTCCGTTTTGCCTCCATTGCACTGCCTCGGTGTAAAATGTTTTGCTCGCTCAAGTAATTTTGTAATAAGTTGCAGTTTAGGACATACTGATACCGGGGAGTGCATCTGTTGCCCTCATGGTATACAGACTAAAATAACTGAAAAAGCGAAGAGATGAAATTAGATTGATGTTTTTAGTTTTCGCCAAACGCCGGAACACAAATTACAATGGAAAAAGGGCAATAAATGATAAAGAGAAATAATGCTTTCGCTATTACGCCTTCTGGTAAGTACAATAGATTTTACTTGTCTAATTAAAATAAATCAGGAGTTAAACGTAGCTTTGCCTAGATATCGTAGTAATGAATAGTACGTTGTATTTAATAAAGATATTAAAATTATACACAAAAACTATTCAGAGCTAGAATTGATAATATTACAATCGTCACTAAATTATATTTACGGTCAAAGGGACAAAACTAACTCTTATTGCCAACCAGAGGAAAACGCCAAACGCGGAGTACTTCCCTTGCACAGAGTTGGCTGACCTACATACGCATTCAGTGTTAAATGACTACAACTACAACGGCATGGCTTTAAAAGTAAGCTACGCCACCGTCACTTTCAAATACTATTATATTATTTAATTAAGCTCTATATAGCTAAGTTGTGTGCATCAAAATGACTTACAGTGGTTTATCCTACACCACGACACACATGTAAAAGTTATAAGCTCATAAAACTATACAATACCTGAAAAAACGAAGAGACGAAATTAGATTGATGTTTTTAGTTTTCGGCAAACGCCGGAACACACCAACACAAATTACCCGGGAACTAAACTATGGGATTTCAAAGTAATTTCCCTTAGACCAATGCATTAACCGCTAGTGTATTAAGGCGAATAAACGAAAATAATTGAGAGGAACTAGTCACACTCTGCCCCCATCAATCAAATTTCGTCTCGACATTTACTATTCAAAATGGATATCAAACAAAGTATACCTGTGACTAAGTCTAAAGCATGAGAATAAGAGTCCGAATCTATAAAATGGCCAGTTCAATAGAAAAGAGCTGTTTGACTATGTCTGTCAGGATTGAGGTGTTTCCAAAAGCACGAGTGAGTCTCTCAATACAAATACCAGTTTACAACTAACATTCCTATCTATCTGGGTGGATCCGAACCCAGAATCTGTTTGTAATGTTCACAGTCCCCAGTTGATATCTTTGAAAAACAGGTTGAATCATAAAACGAAATTATTTTTCACACAAAAGGTCAGTCCTTTCGAATCACAGATCATTCACCGAATTCTAATCGACAGTCCATGAAAGTTCAATAATAACACAACAGTCCTAAAGAAAATGTTCACAAAATTAAGAAAATAATCACATTCCAGGAACCCATTGAATAAACGCAGGAATCCATTGGAAAAGCACAGGTGTACACTGCCAAGTAGCATGATTACTGTTGACTGCTGAATATACTCATGTTTCCGACATCTTCCCATCGAATCATACTTGAGCCTGGAAGGTGGTCGTCTATTGTGATGGGGTCTAGAATCGTCATGAGTAGGAGGCACAACAACTGGTTCTGGTTGTGTACTGACATCGGGTTGAGAATGAAGTCACCTGTGGATTGAGCTCTTGGTGAACCGTCTCAGAAAACCAGTCAGATCAATCTAAATCCGAATCGGAGTCAGATTCTGATACTTTTCTTTCAATCACTCTAGTTTCCTTCTGTCTCAAAGGCCTCTGAATTTGTGGTCGCTTGGATTCCATCTTCGTTTCAATCGGAGTCTCCAGAGGAAGATTATCACACTGAAACAATAAATTTTGATGAAGAATTCTTATCCGGCCATTGCCATTTTCAGGTTTCACTTCGTAGATAGGACTATCTTCCTCAAGACGTTTCACGATCACATGAATGTGTTTTTCCCACCAAGACCTTAATTTTCCTCAAACGGGACATTCAACACAATTTTTCCAGATTGTGGAAAAGAGAGTTGTCGAATTCCTTGCCTTGGTCGTGTAGAACCCAAATCGTGGAATGAAGTCATTGAAAATTCTTTCGGCTGCAGTCTTACTGGCTTTATTCCTGTTAGGATATGCCTGGGCAAATCGTGTGAAGTGGTCAACTACGACGAGAAGGTACTCAAATCCTCCCTTAGATCGATCTAGATGTAGAAAACCGATTGAAATCATTTCAAAAGGTGATGTTACTATGGGTTTGTGTGGGGCCCTTGTTGGTAGAGTGGGTTTCTTTTCTTTAAGACAGCTGCACTTGGTGTTTACTTACTCCTCAAAATCGCTTGCCATTCGAGGCCAGAAGAATCTTTCCCTTGCAAGAGATATCACACGTTCTGATCCCATGTGGCCCATATTATCATGTAGCTCCTTGAACACCTGTTCTCTGAACTTCGATGGAGGAACAATTTGTGACCTTTCCCTTCCACCTGGCAAGATGCACTTCCTTATGAGAATACCACGTTTGTTGTACTGCAATCTGCTCAATTCTTTGAATAAAGTGTTCGTTTTTGAAGAGCCTTTTCTTGCTGGGGGCCGTTGATTAGCTTTGATCCAGGGTAAAACTTGGCTTATTTCAGGGTCCTCTTTTTGGGCTGTTATGATTATCTCGCTTGTTAGAATTGGGAGTACTGTTTTTATTGGGTAGTTCCAAATTGTCGATCACAGAGATGTCACCAGTTAATGAAGCTATCGTCACATGTTCTGACATACATGAATTAATACCCTCAACCGATGCATGCAAGATGTCTGGTGTAACTGACTTGGAAAATTCTACTTCTACTTGACTCAGGCTCATGGGCAGCCTGGATAAACTGTCTGCATCCGTATTCTTTTTGCCAGGTCTGTATTCTGTATTCAAATTCAAAATCACATAACTCAGAAACCCATCTGTGCCTGGTGCTGTCTAGTTTCGCTGTTGTGAGAATATAAGTGAGGGGGTTGTTGTCGCTGTAGACCGTGAATCGTGGGGCATAGTATAAGTAATCTCTGAAGCGTTCCGTTATCGCCCATTTTAGGGCCAGGAAGTCTAGTTTCCCTGAATGCAGATGATATTTTTGTTCTGCTGGTATCAGTGTACGAGAAACTTATGCGATTACACACATCTTGTCACTTTCCTGAGGCTGGTAGAGTACTGCACTCAATCCGTTTTGGGACGCATCTACGTGAAGCACAAACTTTTTGTTTAAGTCCGGGAATGCCATGACATGGTCAGAAAGTAAATCATCTATAAGTAGTGAGAGCACATTGTCATGGTCTTTTGTCCATTCCACACTTTGTCTAGAGTCTGCCTGACAAATGTTTTTCCCTCTTTTGCCTTTTCCTGACTGTTTTTCTTTCTTTTTTAGGAGGTCATATAAACATTTTGCTTGTCGAGAGAAGTCTGGTAAGTATTTCCGGTAGTAACCTAGAAGACCAAGTATTTGTCTGAGTTCACCAACTGTCTTTGGCTGCTTCTCTTTTAACTTGAGAATTGGTTCCTTCTCTTTAGGGCCCATTCGGTTGCCATTTTTCGATACCAAATGACCTAGATATCTGATTTCTTGTCTGAAAAATTCACATTTTGAAGGTTTTAACTTTATTCCTTTTTCTTGCAAACGTTGGAGAACCTGTCTTGTATATTTTAGGTGAGATTCAAATGAGTCACTATAAATGAGTACATCGTCCAAATACGGGATACATATTGTGTCCCTCAAATCCCCAAGCGTTTGGTCCATAAATGATTGAAAGGTTCCAGGAGCTCCCGAGACCCCGAATGGGATTCTGTTCCATTCCCATAATCCAAACGGGCTAATGAAGGCAGTTAAGTGTCCATAATGTTCTTTGACAAAACCTTGATGATACGCCTCACCCTGGTCAAGTAAAGAAAACCAGGATTTACCACCAAGACTGTTTAGGGCATCTTGAATTCTGGGGATTGGCTGTCGGTTAGGTTTGGACTTTTTTTAAAATTTTCTATAGTCAATGAATAGAAATCTTTCTTGGACTTCGCACATTAACTACTTATGTAAAAAAGTCTCCCGTAATATAGGTATCATTAAGCACATCAGATCTTTTGTCAATAGACTAACCTTATTCATTCTATATCATTCCTTGCTACATTCATTCCTCTCATACGCTTCTGTTTTGTGGGGTGGAAATACTCTAGTCATCTTAAATCTCTTTACATACTTCAAAAGAAAGCACTATGTGTCATCACCTTCTCATATTATACCGACAGTACTCAACCATTATTCAGGACCTATAAAATTCTCAACCTGTCCAAGCTAAATCAATTCTCTATTCTTTTCTTTTGTCATAAATTCATGTATCATAACTACCAGTTGCCCATAAATTTTCAACAAAATTTCCTTAAGAAAAATTCAAGTATTCATGCCCATCAAACAAGAACGGTTTCTCTTAATCTCCATCGCCCAATGTGTCATTCAACTCTGTCCAGTCACTCTATTAAGTACTCTGGTCCGCAGAAATGGAACAGGCTGCCTCAATCACTAAAATCTATCACTTCCCAATCACTTTTTAAAGCCAGATTACAAACCTACCTACTCAATTCAATTTAATCAAATGTAGTGTGTTGCACTGTATCAGTTGATCACTTACTTTTTTTTCTACCCTCTTTATCGTGTATATAAATTAATTTATATCTATAATTGCCTAAGAATTTTAATGATAATTTGACTTAAGACAAATGCCAGTGTAAAACTTTCAACCGTACTGTTGTTCACAATATAAATTTATTTATTTACCGGGATAGAACAAGTCTATATGACTTTATTCCCGCCTATGTTCCTCTTACTTTTTGCAACTTTCTTATCATTTCTGTACATATTGGGTGAAATAAACAAACAAACAAACAAACAATGCAAAGTGTAAGAATTCCGTCCTTTTTTCGAACACACACCATTGAGCTACAATATGAAGAATCACTTTTCCGAATCCACTGTTTTTCATTTAAGTCTAGCAAATAATCCTTCACTTCTTGATATAAAGGCTTAGGAACTGAAACATAGTTTTGGTGTACTGGAGTGTCATCTACAAGTTTAATATCCAGTTCTAAATCAGACACAGCCAATATCTGACTCGTCACGAGAAAAGGCATTACATTGTTCTTATAGCATGGCAGTCACTTGTTCCTTTTGTTCATCTTTTGTTCATCTCTAGAAATACATAGGGATTATCGTCGATAACAACCTTCAAAGTACTTAAAACATTTCACGTCAATTACCTTTAGTGACCCTCAGGCTAATAAAAACAGACAGGAGTATGTCCTTTCAGTGGCTTATCTGTGTAGCCATTTTTCCGTTTTAGGATGACGTGATGTTGGTGTAGCTATTTTTAGATCAATAATGACGTATTTTTACCGCTCTCTAATGTATAAAGGTAGATTTAGGTCCAAAAAAACATGGCGACAAACTTGAAGTGGGAAGATTGTCTCCGAATATATAGGTCAGTATGCAACCTCGCGCCATTACTTAGCCAGCCATTGGCTAAATTGCATCACATGACTACTCTATAACGCACTTAAATTTTTATTCAACAATAATTGGATAAAACTAATGAAAAAATGGTGGCGGCCTTGTGAATGGCCTAGGGAGCTTATTCTCTATTGTAACACCACCTTCAAATTTCAATTATTCACTTACGAGGGGATAAAACATACATTAGACAGTTGTTTGGGACTAAATGAACTCTACTCTTTCCATCTAAACTAGTCTAAAGCTTAGATTTTCTTTCCCTTTAAGTCAGTGTTCGGGAGATCAATAGTAGGGTTCCACTTAGTAGAATGTTGGTGAATACTGTGTTTTGACGAAGTTGGTATTTCGTTATTGGTTGGAATTATGGATCTGATTTCATGTACTGTCCCTACAACACTGTTTACACACCCGTTTTTCAACTTTAAGTCATTCCCAGTTGTATAACTGACACACACTTGTACTTTTACTCTATTGCCCTTTTCCACAGTCAATAGAGTTTGGTGAATTAGAAGACGATCTGCCCAGGGTTGTTCAATATTGGGTTCAAATACTACATCTGTAGCATGATTTAACTTTGTCCGAGTAGCACATTTGATGAAAACACATTTCCTAGCAGGTATTCTGTGACTTTTCCGACCAGTTGTCACGTGACCTATGGTTGGCAAAACTGGCTTGTGAATTAAATTAATCAGCGCTTTAAGTGTACTTTTATTGATAGTGGGTAGCCCCGATTGTATTGATTTCATATTGGATTCAAAATTACAGCCATTTCCAAGATAGCCTTCTATGACGTTATAACCAACTATTGGCTCTTCCATGCCACTAATATTAGTGACCAGTAAGGGAACTGTAAGTTTATTATCGGAATTGTCTAACAGTTTAAATTCTACAGCAATCCATCCGTCGAAAGGAATCTCTATTCCATTTGCTGCAACAATGTCAAGATTATTATCTCCTTAGAGTTCACTTGTTGGTTTTATTTCACAGTTTTGAAAATTTAGATTGACCCACTTTTTGGAAAGGAGGGACACTTGTGCTCCAGTGTCCCACAACACTTCTGATTTTTACCCCATTTAAAAGACATAGCATCTTGCACTTTCTGCCAATGAGATTAGACAATTTATTTTGTTTGTCGGCCGTGAATGATGGGTGTAAATTTATTTTCAAGTCAAGTTCATCATGGGACTTTAGGGAAATTTCAGTGGCCATCACATGTCCCCCTGTAGTGACCTGTTCCAGTTTCCCGACGATGACGTATTTCTACGTGACCTACAGCCAGATTTAAAAAGCACAAATAAAACAATGATTACAGTAGTCTGATCTGGTTCTCCTACATTCTGAGCTCCCACCCCTTGACCGAGGACGTTGGGCAATTTCTCACTCAAAGCAGACACCTGTGCACTAAGTGTCTTATATTGTTCTTTTATTTCAGAAATTTCATCACTTTCTACTTGTAAAATGTTCACTTTTGTTTTTCTTGGACCTCTCATGATTTTGCGCCGTCTCTCTTGTTGTATAGCCACTGATGACGTCAACGCTGTTATAATACCAGAGTCTGACGGCGTCCCCTCTAATAGTTCTTTTAAATCTTGGCTAACTGCTGAATCCTGAAGTCCGGTCAATATTGATGTGAGTGTTTTTCTACGGACTAAATGTTATAAATCATCATAAGTTAAAGGAGGAGAAAACAAAAAAACAACATGCAATCGTATCGAACGGGCTCCCATAGACCAACATATTCATGTGTGTGAGTCTTGCACGTGGTTTACGGTGTGAAAATACAATGAAAATGAATCTACCCGACGTGCTCGATCGTCAGTGGAGCGCGCCATTGACGGTTTGAAATTGACCGGAAAAAGTATTAGTAGATTACTTCCCTTGCGAGCTTATCATATCTTGTATGGTTATAACCTGCAATGTCAGCGGTAAGACTACCTTTTTTAAAAACTCTACAACGATCCCCACAAGTCGCGTAAACAACATAGCAGCCGGTCACGTCTTCCCAAAAGGTTGATTTACTAGCCAGTGTACATTTCAGAGCTGTTAGAGTGTTTATCTTCTCTTATTAGCGCGTCGAAATGATAAAAATTAACCTAGGTTTAAATGGGAGACTTTCAGAGTTGACCAATTTCTCTTACGCTAGTGAGTGACAGGTGGCCAGGCGTATGCTGATTGGCCGGTCGAGACACACAGCTAAGCTCTACTGTGAAGATGGCTGCCGAGTCAGTTTAGACGTTCTCTGATAACGATTGTTAACTTTCTTATAGCACAGTTGAGCGAGGAAAAATCGTAGAAATATGGTTTTGGTACCGTTAGAAAGGAAAATGTGTCGCGCCTGTACTGTATTTACTTAGTTTTTTCCTTTTCTTCTCCTTTAAGCCAGAATCTTGTTCTTGTGAAGCAAATGTAAATTTTTGCCCCATGTCCAAAATACGCCAAGCGAAATCCACACAATCTTCGTCTTCTTTCTGTGATGCTTCACAAAGTTCATAATACAGAGTAGTAGCGTCTTTTTCTTTGTAGTACCACCTTAGCTGTCTTCGTAATTCGGCTAGGGTTACGTCATCTTTGGATTCTAAATATCCCTTTATAGACTTGCCCGGGTGTATAGCATCGGCAACAGCATTTAAAATTTCGGAGACAAAGTATTGTTTGTCTTCGGCCCCCTGTATTTGTCTACAACGTTAGCAAAGCTAATCCCATCCTTCCCGATGATAGTACCAGAAATCCGGAACGGTTTACAGTAAGCTCTGTAATTATTCGACGAAGAAGTTGGTAGTGTGGTTGTTGGTTGTGTAACTTCATTTGGTGTGTTCTCGTTAGATTTTATTCTTGTTTCTCTGGTTTCTGGGTTATTTGAAATAGTTCTTATATTTTCCATGGCTCCAAGTAACGATTGTAATATGTGTTCACCCTCTTCTTCGTCGTCAAGGGCGATGTTAACGTATTTCTCCACTGCTTTGAGTAGCTTATACTTGGTGGCTTTGTTGGAATAGCGATGTTTTCCGTAGAAAGTTCGTATAATAAAGTCTTGACTTCGATTTCTTTGGCTTCCATATTGCTGATCTGTCTTTCTCGTCACGTCCAGGGCCCAATGTTGGTCCTCAGCACCGGATAACCTCTATCTCGGTCTGATCGTCCTGGCAAGCTCGCCAAAACGTTGCCCTCGTGGTATACAGACTAAAATAACTGAAAAAACGAAGAGATGAAATAAGATTGATGTTTTTAGTTTTCGCCAATTTACGGAACACAAATTACAATGGAAAAATGCCAATAAATGATAAAGAGAAATAATGCTTTCCGCTATTACGCCTTCTGGTAAGTACAATAGATTTTACTTGTCTAATTAAAATAAATCAGGATTTAAACGTAGCTTTGCCTAGATATCGTAGTAATGAATAGTACGTTGTATTTAATAAAGATATTAAAATTATACACAAAAACTATTCAGAGCTAGAACCGCATTGATAATATTACAATCGTCACTAAATTATATTTACGGTCAAAGGGACAAAACTCTTATTGCCAACCAGAGGAAAACGCCAAAACGCAGATTACTTCCCTTGCACAGAGTTGGCTGACCTACAACTGCAACTGCATGGCTTTAAAAGTAAGCTACGCCACCGTGACTTTCAAATACTATTATATTATTTAATTAAACTCTATATAGCTAAGTTGTGTGCGTCAAAAGGACTTACAGTGGTCTATCCTACACCACGACACACATGTAAAAGTTATAAGCTCATAAAACTATACAATACCTGAAAAAATGAAGAGACGAAATTAGATTTATGTTTTTAGTTTTCGCCAAACGCTGGAACACACCAACACAAATTACCCGGGAACTAAACTATGGGATTTCTCCCTTAGACCAATGCATTAACCGCTAGTGTATTGAGGCGAATAAACAAAAATCATTGAGAGAAACTAGTCACACATCTGCAACGATATAAATAAAATTTTACATCCAAATTTGTAAGAACACAATGGGAGGTGGTAACTGTGTGATTCATTCTAAGAAGTTCACAATCACATTAAAGATTATTTCACTTGCACATCAACTCTTAGAAGTTACAGCATTTTAGCAATACCCCCCCCCCCCCCCTCGCCCACATACACACTTTAATATATATTAACAGTTGTAAAGAGAGTAATAAATGTGTTAACTGTTTCTCTTCTTTCAAATTATATGCTTCTGTTCTCAGACTGGTTTATTCTTTTATTTCCAATAGATTTTATATGTGCCTCATTTAGTTTTAATCTACCCCCCAAGAACATTGGTAGATCGCGATTTAACCCCATAAATTTTGCCCCCCCCCCCCCCTGGCACAGACAAAACTAATTAACAAACAAAACGGCCATAAATTCCATCTCACAACCTACAACCAACAAACAATACGGTTACAATCTCCATCTCACAACCTACAGCCAACAAACAAAACGGCCATAAACTCCATCTCACAACAAACAGACAACAAGGTTATAAACTCCATCTCATAATCTACAACCAACAAACAACAAGGTTATAAACTCCACCCCATAACCTACAACCAACAAACAACAAGCTTATAAACTCCATCTTACAACCAACAACCAACAAGGTTATAAACTCCATCTCACAACCTACAAATAACAAGGTTATAAATTCCATCTCACAACCTACAAACAACAAGGTTATAAACTCCACCTCATAACCTACAAACAACAAGGTTATAAACTCCATCGCATAACCTACAACCAACAAACAACAAGGTTATAAACTCCACCCCATAACCTACAACCAACAAACAACAAGCTTATAAATTCCATCTCACAACCTACAAACAACAAGGTTATAAACTCCACCTCATAACCTACAAACAACAAGGTTATAAACTCCATCGCATAACCTACAACCAACAAAAAACAAGGTTATAAACTCCATCTCATAACCTACAAACAACAAGGTTATAAGCCCATCTCACAAGCTACAACCAACAAAAAAAACGGCCATAAACTCCCTCTCACAACCTACAAACAACACGGTTATAAACTCCCCAGATAACACACTGACGTTGGCCCAACGTCGGCCCAACGTCGGCCAGCCAACCATATCACCGTTGGGCCATCGTTGGCTGAAGGGCTGTTTGCTCATTGGGCCAACGTTGGCCAACCATTAGCCAACGTTGGCCAGCCAACATTGACCAGCCAACCATGTGCCAACATTGACCAGCCAACCGTTGACCAACGTTGGCTAAAGGGTGGTTTGCTCGTTGGGCCAATGTTGGCCAACCAACCGTCGACCAACGTTGACCAGGCATCCATCAGAAAACATTGCCTAATGGCTGATTTGCTCATTGGATTACCATTTGCCAGTCAACCGTAGGCAAGCCAACTAAGTACAGATTAAAGCGTTTATGCTGTTGAACAATTTTTATTTATTCTTTTAACAATAACATTAAAGTAAAAAGGTACAAAAGATGGAGAAAGTTTCTGATTTACCATATTTTGAACAGTATGTTGATATAAATTTGGACAGCTCTCCGTTTTGCTTCCATTGCACTGCCTTGGTGTAAAATGTTTTGCTCGCTCAAGTAATTTTGTAATAAGTTGCAGTTTAGGACATACTGATACTGGGGAGTGCATCTGCAAAGAAGACGATACAAATAAAATGTTACATCAAAATTTGTAAGAACACAATGGAAGGTGGTAACTGTGTGATTCATTCTAAGAAGTTCACAATCACATTAAAGATTATTTCACGTGCACATCAACTCTTAGAAGTTACAGCTATAGCCTACAAATAACAAGGTTATAAATTCCATCTCATAACCTACAAACAACAAGGTTATAAACTCCACCTCATAACCTACAAACAACAAGGTAACACACTGATAACACACTGACGTTGGCCCAACGTCGGCCAGCCAACCATACCACCGTTGGGCCATCGTTGGCTGAAGGGCTGTTTGCTCATTGGGCCAACGTTGGCCAACCATTAGCCAACGTTGGCCAGCCATTCTACCCCTCCTGCATATGCGTGCCGTGTGCAAATATACATGTTAAGTAGAGATGACTTTTCAAACGACATCGAGTCTGTAGTGCATCACCGTTGCACGTGACCAAAGCTTATCGTTGATTGGTTAAAAGTTCCCAATCTGTCCGTCACTTTTTCCTCATTTTTCTCAATTATCGGGGTAGAATCGACTTTAATACCTTCGTCTTGGTGTTTATTGCGTAACCCGATACCGCTGGACGTTGGTTCGCACCTCGTCAAACCCCTCGAATGCTGCGCATTCTCGTGGTTTGACTCGGTACGAACCAACGTTCAGCGGTATCGGGTTACGCAACAAACACCGCTACGGCGGTATTAAACCCTTAAACATTGACCAGCCAACCATGTGCCAACATTGACCAGCCAACCGTTGACCAACGTTGGCTAAAGGGTGGTTTGCTCGTTAAGCCAATGTTGGCCAACCAACCGTCGACCAACGTTGACCAGGCAACCATCAGAAAACATTGCCTAATGGCTGATTTGCTCATTGGATTACCATTTGCCAGTCAACGGTAGGCAAGCCAACTAAGTTCAAATTAAAGCGTTTATGCTGCTGTATGATTGACAAGTCATAATTTTATTATTGATCAGTCATCTAAATTATTTTACATCAGTGAATGTGGGTCAGATTGAATTCAGTCAGTCTAGCTCTTAGGCAGTAGGCCCACATAAAGTTACAATTCAATTAAATTCTTTATTTGTATAAATCATCCGTTGACGGACAGCTACAAATATTCAAATAAATAAACAAATAAAACAATAAACAGTAGAATTTTAAAGAACACATAAAATTTGTTAAGAACTAAATACTCAGACAGGTATAGTAGTAAGAGGTATGATGAATGAATGAAGCCTACAGGCTACAGAAATAGTTTGACTTTATAAATATAGCAAATTTTTTTATTTATTTGCCCCTTACAAAGTTACACGACCTGTTGACAGTGTTGTCTACGTTATTGTTGTTACAGAAACAACAACAACTCAAACTGTCAAACTCAGAATAGTGATTCGGTAAAATGAAATATGTATAAAACTATAATGGACTTAATGGTCCCAAAAGACACAAACCTTAACATACTACTTTCCATAATTAATAAGATATTGGCTATAAACTTACCGTATACATTAGACACAGGTTTTCTCACAGCGTTCCCAAAATATGGACCGATTAATGTGTTTACAAACAACATGTCGCCATTTGTTTTTTTAGAAACATATTTAGTGCGCATACTTTAGCCTCAGTTTTGATTCATGTTGGGATCAATGTTGAATGCGTGTGCATGAAAACACGCTACGGAAGATTATTTGTCTCTCAGATTTATGGTTATCAGCACACCAAGATGGAAATAAATTTGGACTTATCAACAGCCCATGTAAATACACTAGGACGCCAGTAGCATTACAGTAATCACCCACTCATAACAAAGGGCACGAAGTTGATATACCATTATGCAGTCATAATTTAACGGATAAGCTAGTTAAGACTTTGGCCCCTGCAGTTCACTTCACTTGACTCCTGCACCCGACCGCCTTCTACATAAATTATGTATATCAATAATTTCACCTTTTACGATACAAAGACCGACCTGATTGAAATGGCATAAGCATATAGTTAGAGTTTCTTATTCTAAGATAGTTTTTTTATGGAAAGCCTTTCATTTCAGAGTCAAAAGATAAATAAAAAATCAAAAAGTTTTAAAAAGAAAATACTTTCAATATTACAAAATCTGTATTTCAAAAAGTAGTCTACCAGTGAAAAGAACAAGAAAAAAATATCTATATATATTCCGACAAAACATGAATTCATACAATATAAAAAAATGTTTGTGACTACATGTATTTACAACCCGACGCTTAGCCAACCATGCATACACGCTGGCCTACAAAATTACCAGAGGTGACTTCGTCCTGTCTGTCAGTCGATCTTGCATCTGTCTAATTCTTGTCCAGCTATAATTAAATACATACAATGCGCGGGCAGTACGCTGTGGCCGACTATGCTTATCAATAGCCGACTTTGATCTACCACTTGTCGAATGAAGATCTTAGACCAAATATAAATTGAAAAATTCCTGAGTGGATTTTCACACGGTCGCCGTATGTGGAACAGTTGCCAGATACTTGCCGAAGGTCGGGGGTTTCCTCTTGGCAATGAGCTTGCCCTCCCCCCCCTCCAACTTAAGCCTGGCAACGCCGCTATATAAGTGAAATAATCCTGAGCGCGGCCTAAAACAAAACAATGGAATGAAGATTGAGCATGAACGGCAATTACATTGAAGTTACTTCCACCAATTCTAATAATTAAAGAGGCATGAGCTGCCAAAATTCAGACTTTTTTCATAATTTTTGATTGTCATGACAGTAAGAGGCTTTGAAGGCCATCGAAAAACTAAATTATTGGCGTTGGAATGAGGAAAATCCATACAGTATGTGGCCTGTACGAACCGAAAACGGGTTCGAACAGCAAAAAAAATTTAAATAACCGGGACGACCATTCATTCATTCTAAGTCAAAGTTAGTTTAAAACTATCGTACATTTTCGAGACTAGAAGCACTAAAAAGCTTCTGAATTATACGTCTTGAGAAAAATAGCCGATAATTACAACATACTGTTTCAATGTCAAAATATCAACATTTTGGCAGCTCATGCCACTTTAAACATACTTTTAACCATGTATATGGTTGTTTTTAAAGCATAAACAACAACCCAAAAAACAATCACGTGTGATTAGAGAATCATGACTTGGCCGACCATGCCAACCAAAAACCGATGTTGGAACAACATTGGCAGGCCGACAATAAGTCAACCATGACCTAGCCAACCATGCCAACCAAAAGCCAACGTTGGCAGGCCGACAATTAGCCAACCATGACTTGGCCGACTGTGCCAACTAAAAACCAACATTGGCAGGCAGATAATTAGCCATCCATGACCTAACCGACCGTGCCAACGAAAAACCAGCGTTGGGCCAACGTTGGCAGGCCATCCAATAGCCAACCATAATCTGGCCAACCAAAAACCAATGTTGACAGGCCAACCAATAGCCAACCATGACATGGCCGACCATGCCAACGTTGGCCTTTGGTTGGCTGGCCAACCGCGACCATTAGCCAACCATGCCAACCAAAGGCCAACGTTGACACAACATCAGTGTGTTATCTGGGTCCATCTCATAACCTACAACCAACAAACAACAAGGTTATAAACAACATCCCATAACCTACAAACAACAAGGTTATAAACTCCATCTCATAACCTACAAACAACAAGGTTATAAACTCCATCTCACAACCAACAAACAACAAGGTTATAAACTCCATCTCATAACCCACAAACAACAAGGTTATAAACTCCATCTCATGACCTACAAACAACAAGGTTATAAACTCCATCCCACAACCTACAAACAACAAGGTTACAGGGTTGGCACTCTACCTTGAAAAGCCTTGAAAATGGAAAAAATAAATTCAAGGCCTTGAATTACCTTGAAAAATAAAAAAGTACCTTGAATTAAGTATCAACGGTCTTGAAGAAAAATCAAGTGTGTCGGTTTTAATTTTAATTTTTTAGTTTTAATAAAGGTATGGCTGCCGCTGATCAGCATGAAAACAAAACTTCAGGTTAGATTCATCCTTGAGACTGAGTGAGTGTTGTTCATCGGACATTATGAAACTGAAACCACTCACTTAAGATTCGGCAAACTCTTTTTGACTTCCCTTGATTCTGCTAAAAAACTATCCAAGAACTTTGTGAGTGGTTTCATTTGAACACAGTGAGTTCGGTTCAAAAAGACCACTTTAAAAGTATTGAAATTTTGGCATGAAATAAACTATCACAAAAACGGCCATGGTGTTACAACAGGATCCGGGACATTTCGGCCTGGGACATTTCGGCCTTGGACATTTCGGCTTGGGACATTTCGACCAAAAGTGATAAAGGGGACATTTCGGCCCACCTTGGTTTTTATTCTATTTAATTGTATATTTTCTCATTTCTTTCTCCATATTCAGCAATTTTTCAGCTATAACAGTGATACTAGTGGGCTTCTGGACAATCTTTCCAACTTTCATGATACATATGTTACAGGTATTAGTCAGAGAAATAGTAAAATTTTGTCTGCTGTAGAAACTAAAGGCTTTCTGCGCAAATTAGAAATAATTCTAATGAATACATTTTTTATATACTGTATTACCTCAACTAATTAGACAGTCTATCAGAAACTTAAGTTTTAAAATTGTTAAGCGTTTAAGTTATGGGTTCTCTCTGTAAACACCTGATGTTAGTTATTTATACACCAAGAAGTCGATTTCAAAACTTTATGTTAACCATTCTAATGTCAGCTCCACTGAAAGTTAGGTTTTAAACAAATACCAGATTGTCCAACTTGTCGAGGTATATCTTTTTACTCAAATAAATGAAAATTGTTTTAATAATTTAAATTGATGTGCAAAATTGTTTCCATTGTTTCCAGTACAATACTCTATTATCATGTTTTCTGATTTTTTTACTACAGGTAATTACAAAAGGGTATGAATAATTTCAATGCTTTCAATTTTTAGTTTATGCGCAAAGCCTTGGCATGTGCTGCAGAAAATTGTCACTTTACTATACAACTTTTAACAAGAAAATATAAATAAATTTGTCTATCCTGGGCAGTTTGGCTCCGTGAAACATATTGTATAGTCATGTAAACTTCCTAGCTTTATCCACAAAAATAAACCTATAACAATAAGATGAGCAATATTAAGCATGGTAAAGGTAGGTGATCAAAGGGGGAAAGATTATCTCTGTTGTGACTTTCTGAACACTCAGTATGTGGCCAGCTTCAGAATGTACCTAGCTGTGGGCTATATATGTAACCTATTGTGGTTAGATAAATTTATCAACTTGAGCTCAACTTAATGAGCATATATATATATTCATATAGAATAAGAGAAAGAAAGGAGAAAATGTTTAATCAAATATAATTAAAACCAAGGTAGGCCGAAATGTCCCCTTTTTCACTTTGGACCGAAATGTCCCAGGCCGAACTGTCCCAGGCCGAAATGTACTGTACCGAAATGTCCCAGGCCGAACTGTCCCAGGCCGAAATGTCTGGATACCGTTACAACAACAACACGGACATCAAATACATAGTTTTCATCATTAAAGTTTAATAGAGAAAACTCCATACATATATCAAACATTATTAATAGTTAACACATGTACAAGTAGTTGAAATTAGCATCAAATTAAAATGTATTTGAATCTATGGACTCAATTTTTTTAGCCCTAATTAGGCCATTCATAAAAGTAATTTCGTTTCATGTAACTGTAAGTCTAACAAAATGTTTTTTGAGACTGGTAGTAGGCCTATATGGCTTCTTTTTTTGTGGAGCTTATTTTGTTTAGTCTCTTGAGACCAAAAAATTAGGTTTAATCAGGTTGATAGCTGCAGCCCAGTTGGAGAAAGATTTCTTGGATTATTTTTGTTGTTTTTTTTTTCAATAAACTGAGAGATGTATGCCTAGGTCTATGTTTTTATGTAGCATACACCCTAGCTTTTGGAGAAAAATAAACAGACTATTGAGCAATACAATTTTATGTATAATTTATAAAACAATTAGTTAATACACATTTTTAGATTTTTTTTATTTTAGATATAATCTGGGATGAATATGAAAGGGATATGAAACGCCTTTTTTTTGCAGTCAGTCGACTGGCAGCTGTTTGGCTCGCTATTGTTCGTGTCAGACACCCCGTGACGGCATTCCGATCCGCTCAGTGAATAGCCGAAAGCTGTGTTGTGTATTCAGATTCATTCCGAACCTTACCGATGTCGTTGATATATGGACTGCGCATGTCTATTTAGAAGCTAGCAACAGATGGCGAATAAAAATGGCGATTGTTTTCTGTTGCTAGCTTACAATCGGGCATGCGCAGCCCATATATCAACGACATCGGTATGGTTCTGAGTGAATCGGAATACACAACACGGCTTTCGGCTGTTCTAGGAGCGGATCGGAATGCCGTGACGGGGTGTCTGGCCAGAACAGTAGGGAGCCAAACAACTGCCAGTAGACTGACTGCAAAACAAAGGCGTTTCATATCCCTTTCATATTCATCCCAGATATAATCAACTAAAACTGAAGTTTCTGCTTTATGTTTATTATAAAGCGAAAACATCATCGAAATCCAACACAGGTGTACTGTTGTGTATGCATGTTAAACAGAGCTTTATATACTTAGATTCTCGCAAAAATTTTCAAATTTTAGCCCTGAAGACCCTTTACCAGCATTGGTCTGATCGGTATGGCTTTCATGTTATCTTGAGTGACTTCGTCAAAACTGGAAATGGCCATTGCATATGATAAAATTCCTTTTATTTTGCATGCTTTAAAGGTCCGGTGTTTCATTGTTACATAGTATTTCACAGCCTCAATAGGTTGGACAGACGCAAGTCACAAAGTGAAAAAAATCTGGCAACAGTTTCAGAGCGATCTTTAAATAGCGCAGAATTGCTACCGCTTTTTCTATCAACGCGCAAGTAATGCCGCCTCAGTATGTCTGATTACGTTTGACAAGGCCTGACAGGCCTTGAAAAGGTCTTGAAAAAAATTCCATCTTGAGAGTACGAACCCTGAGGTTAGAAACTCCATCTCACAACCTACAACCAAAAACAACAAGGTTATAGACTCCATCTCATAACCAACAAACAACAAGGTTATAAACTCCATGTCACAACCTACAAACAACAAGGTTATAAACTCCATCTCATAACCTACAACCAACAAACAACAAGGTTATAAACTCCATCTCATAACCTACAACCAACAAACAACAAGGTTATAAACTCCATCTCATAACCTACAACCAACAAACAACAAGGTTGTAAACTCCATCTCACAACCTACAAACAACAAGGTTATAAACTCCATCTCATAACCTACAACTAACAAACAACAAGGTTATAAACTCAATCTCATAACCTATGGTCAACAAACAGCATGGTTATGACAAAATGGCACAGTTATAACAAACAACATGGTTATAAACTCCATGTCACAACCTACAATTACTCATAACAATAAACAAGGTTATAAACTCCATCTCACAACCTACAATAAACAAACAACACGGTTATAAACTCCATCTCACAACCTACAATTGACAAACAATACGGTTATAAACTCCATCTCATATACTACAGTTAAGAGGACAAAAACAACCAAAACATATAAAAGAAAGTAATATATATACACCGTTTTACAGTAAGCAAAGAATACATAGCATAAAACGGAATCGCACACGGTTTGTCAGAACTTTTCGGATAGATTTCCTTTCTCAATAGCCTCAGAAACAAGTCTTAAGGTATGTTGAATTTCTTGAGTTTATATAGGCGAATGACAGGAAATAAAAAGGGCTTGGGTAGTTTTTGTAAACATGGGGAGATTAAGCTATCAAACGGACATATGGTTAGATAGAGTTGGGGTATTAATATCCTGTGCTTTTAGAATAAAGGAGCTTAAATCAAAAGGAAATTACAGTAACTGAAGAGTAACAAAATAAGGTAATCTAGGGTAGAAACACATAGCCTATTCTATATTGAATGAGATATAACTGTTCAAATGTTAAAAGACAGAATTCAAATGTTAAAAGAAATGAAATGAAAGAAATAATTTTTATACCAAAACTAGTCAAGTGTTCAAAGATACAAGGTGATAGTAGATTATATAAGTAAAATATGTGGATCAAGAAAGTTGAACAATGCTGCAGACTGCTTCCAACCGTGTGAAAATGTGTGGGTAATTTTTGTTTAAAAACAATGGTTATTTTGAACACCTGTCACAGGCAAATATATATATTTCTGATCACTAAAACACACGAGCACAGGGAAAATTGCCATAGGCAGATGACGTCAGATTCAAACGTTATGCATCAGCGTATAGACCTTATACGTCGTCGTTGTTGTCTGGATTGAACTCCAGTATGACATTTCAATAGTGGTTTCGACTGGTATGTGATTGGCACTTGGTATAATCGAAAGCTTTTGATTGGTTGATCTGTGTAGGTTGTATAATTATAGTTTTTATACCGCAAGGGTGGAGTGGGAGGGGGCGGAGTCTCTGAAAAGCATGAACATATAATCATCAAGAGAGTCCATGCTATAGGAAATTAATCACATATCGACAACGATCTTGTAGGAATATTTCGCACTTGATGATAATGTGCAAATGTCGAATTGAATTTGTCTAAGGGGCCTATTTCTTATTACTATACACTCTTTCAGATCTAGTTTGGTAGCAATTCCAAGTGTTCAGTTATTCACATTTAAAAACTCTCAATTGTAAATTTGATTTAAGGGTAATGTATGAACAAATACCAATCGGAATATGAATTAACGATTGAAAGAAATAAAACATGATGATTTCTTCCAAATTTACCGACCAATTGGTAAAATCTTATGATGTTACCAAAATGAAGTCTACAGAGAATTAAAAACAAGTTTACCCAATCTTGTCAAGTGTAACCAATAACCTCAGGTATAACATGCCTTATTCAAGGTCATTCACAATCATTAAATTAACTACAATCGGAGAACTACAAAGATGATTCAGGGAGAAATCAAGGACCTAGTGAAACCATTTTTTCTAATCTAAAACAAAAGAAAAACTATCAAAGTCTGTATAAAAACACAAATTTCCCCTCTGCTTTTTACAAGGGCTTGGGACCTTCTTACAGTGTTGTAAGGCAGCATTAAAAATTGTGGGTGTGTCTTCGAAGGCTACCAATTACATTTTTGTAATATTTCAGCACAGCAGTTAAAGCATGTCAAACCAACAAGTATTTAGCTATTGACATTCAAAATTTCACAATTTTTGTTAAAGATTCTTTATAGCGGTAAAGTTTCGACAAATTTCAAACAGAATGTGAAATAACCCCAAAAAGCTGATATTTGATAAAACGAGTAGGCCTATGTTAAGAAATAACCATTAATTTTAGAACCAGCTTCCAACGGTTGCTCAGACTGTTGGTCGCTGAAATGAACTACTGTT
The DNA here is from genome assembly GCA_963971465.1 of Lepidochitona cinerea. NCBI lineage: Eukaryota > Metazoa > Mollusca > Polyplacophora > Chitonida > Tonicellidae > Lepidochitona > Lepidochitona cinerea. The sequence goes on along the minus strand of OZ020551.1, from coordinate 63,459,624 downwards.
CATGGGTGACAAGTCCATGAATAGCAGATCATTAATTTTGCCAAAAATGTGGCCCCTTCTTAGGCAATATTGTGCATCGCAATTTGTTAACATATTAAATTCTATGGCTATATAGTGTTGTAACTTTTTCTTCAAACCCTGTTTATACATCGGAAACTATTGATCCTGGTATACTGCTTTTTGACATGCTTTACCATCATGGGCCAGAAAAATGACAAAATATAACGTGTTGAAGCCAAAGTGGAATTTGTCGTTTTTGAAGAGAGTCACCAGGAAGCTACATGTACTGACCTCAACACACAAAGGTCATAGCTTCGACTCATTGACATGTTATTTAACTTGATATGAAATATAAAAATTAAAGCTCAAATCACTTTCTTCATAATTTCTGAAAGCGAAGTGTCAACGGACAAGTTGAAATGGGTAACATTCTTCATCCTAGGTAAATCTAAAACCAATCCATCAGGCAGCCACAAAACCATTCCATTAGACAGTCACCATTCCATTTGGCTCTTCCCATTCCGTTAGACAGTCACCATTGCATTAGACAGTTACCATTCCATTAGCCAGTCAACATTCCATTTGGCTCTTCCCATTTCATTAGGCAGCCACCATTCCATCAAGCAATCATTCTATAAGGCAGTCACTAATCCACTAGTGAAGGTTGAATATGCAAACTGGAAAAAAAGACTAAAAATCATCAGATAATGACTAGCAGAAGATTAAACATCACTTTCAATATTTTTTGTGACTGACTGTGACGATGTAGTCAAATTTAACAAATTGTTTTGTGAGAGAAAGTATTTAGTGTTAAAACAATAATTCAATAAATATACCACCCTCACAAATGCTTAGAGATTCAGGCAATCCATATACAAGAGGTTTAAAAAGTGAACAAAACAAATAGAAGTTTGCAAGTGTTCATTAGTCACCAATCCACCAAGTAGTCCATAATCCACCAGTCACCAATCCATAAGAGACGCAAATCCACCTAGCAGCCATTCCATAATGCAGTCACCCTTTCATCGGACAGTCACCATTTTATCGAGCAGTCAAAAATCCATCGAGCATCGACAAAACCACTGGGCAGTCAACCGATCCATTAACCAGTCAGAATTCCATTAAACACTAACCATTCCATCATCTAGTAACCATTCCTTTTGGCAGTCACTATTCCATTTTGCAGTTCACATTCCATTAGATAGTCACCATTCGATAAGCCAGTTACCATTCCATTAGACAGTCACCATTCCATTTGGCTCTTCCCATTCCATTAGACAGTCACCATTGCATTAGACAGTCCCCATTCCATTAGACAGTCCTCGTTTCTTCTGGCAATCACAGTTCAGTTCTATTCTGAAATGAGAGTTATGCAATTCCACCCTTCCTAAGGGAGATTGAAGATGCAAATTGGAAAGGTAGGCTGTAAAAATCATCAAGTAATGAGTGAGAAGATTAAATGTTGCTTTCAACATTATTTAACACTGACCTGGACAATGTAGTCAAAGTTAAAAATTGTTTTAAGGAACACATAAATATCTTTGTGTGAAGAAGTATTTAGTGTTATTATGAATTTAAATAAATGTACCAGCCTTAATAAGTGATATAGCCTATCCAAGAGGTTTAAAAAGTAAATGAAACAAATAGAGCATTAACTTTTTAGAAGATAGTAAGTGTATAGTTTATCAATTGGTAAAGTTTCCAATCCACTGAGCAGTCAGCATTTCACCTGGCAGTGATCATTCCACTGAGCAATCAGCAATCAACAAGAAAGTCATAAGTCAAGCTGGCAGCCATTCCTTCCGGTGGTAACCATTCTATCGGACAATAAGTAATCCATTGGACAGCCACAAAACCACTGCACAATCAACTGTTCCACTAGGACATCAGTAACCATTTCATCATCTAGTAACCATTCCATTAGACAGTCACCATTCCATTAGACAGTCACCATTCCATTTGGCTCTTCCCATTCCATTAGACAGTCACCATTGCATTAGACAGTCCCCATTCCATTAGACAGTCCCCATTCCATTAGACAGTCCTGGTTTCTTCGGGCAATCACAGTTCAGTTCTATTCTGAAATGAGAGTTATGCAATTCCACCCTTCCTAAGGGAGATTGGAGATGCAAATTGGAAAGGTAGGCTGTAAAAATCATCAAGTAATGAGTGAGAGAAGATTAAATGTTGCTTTCATGTACCAGCCTTAATAAGTGATATGGCCTATCCAAGAGGTTTAAAAAGTAAATGAAACAAATAGAGCATTAACTTTTTAGAAGATAGTAAGTGTATAGTTTATCGGTACCAGTCAATTGGTAAAGTTTCCAATCCACTGAGCAGTCAGCATTTCACCTGGCAGTGATTATTCCACTGAGCAATCAGCAATCAACAAGAAAGTTTGTGAGAGAAAGTATTTAGTGTAAAAGAATAATTCAATAAATTTACCCCCCCCCCCCTCAAAAAGTGCTTGATTGTATAGGCAGTCCATATACAAGAGGTTTAAAAAGTGAACAAGACAAATAGGTTACTACCTAATAGAGTTATAGAAGCAAGTGTATTGTTGTTTAACAAACCCTCAATTCTGTCTTACTGCGAGTCAGGTAAGATTAAAACAAACTTTATTTCATCACTCCCACAGTAAATAACTTTGAGAGAGAAGACGTAAATATCTTTGAGAGAGAAGACGTATATAAATATTGTCCTGCTGTATAATTGCTTGAAAGAGCAACCATAAGGTTTTAAAGCTTGACTAACCAAAAGAAACAGGCACAAAAAAGCCCTGGGAATACAGTTCTTCAGAAATCACCAACAGAAAGAATAGAATATGTATTAAGTTCTACTTAGTTCTTTCAGATAGAGCTCTTTTCACCAAATACTGAGTATATCGTGCAATCAGCTTGACCATCCATCCATCTATCAACTGGGCTGCCATCTCTTTGTCATGGTTGCCTTCTATCCCTCAAATTCTGGGCACCGCAAATATGTTCATCTTCCATCTTGGCTTCCCTTTCATCAAATCACATGTCTAAAACACAATATGAATACATTTGAAGTGATGAAGCCTCAAGTAATGCTTTGTGGTAACGGCTGTGAGAAAAAAAAGAACTTTAAAAAGTGGACAAAACAAAGAGCTTTAACTTTACGTAAGGTAGCTAGTGTATAGCTTATTCTATTCTATTTGGCAGTCACCATTCCATCATCCATTCACAATCTTATCAAGCAGTCACAATTCCATTAGGAAGTCACCATGGTGTAAACTGGAAAAAAGGGTAAACAAAATCAAATAATGACTGACAGAAAATTAAACATCACTTTCAATACTATTTGAGACTGACTCACCAATCCAATAAACAGTAAACATTCTATTAGTTAGTCACCATTCCCTCATCCACTCACAATTCTATCAAGCAATGATCATTCTGTTATGGCAGTCACCAATCCATCATGTGGTCACCATTCCATTAGACAGTCACAATTCTATTAGGCAGTCACTATTACATTACAGTCAGCATTCCAATACAAATGTCACCATTCCACTGAGCAGTTGCCAAAAAACCCAAAAGTCACAAATCCATCACATGGTTATTGCATTGGGCAGTCAAAAATTCACCGGGCAGCCATTGGATCTGGCAGTATCCATTCCATCATCCAGTCACCATTCCATCAAGCGATCATCATTCCATTAGGCAGTCACCAATTCATCATGTTGTCCCCATTCCATCAAGCAATCATCATTCCATTAGGCAGTCACCAATCCATCATGTTGTCCCCATTCCATCACACCATCACCAATCAACCATGCAGTCATGGTTCCATTAAGCAGTCACCGTTCCATCAAGCAATCATCATTCCAATAGACAGTCCCCAATCCATTAGATAGTTACCATTCCATTCCATTAGACAGTCATCGTTTCTTGCAATCACTGTTCAGTTTGATTCTGACATGAGAGTAATGCAATTCCACCCTACCTAAGGTGAGAATATATATTAGTAGACGTTGAATATGCAAACTGGAAAGGTAGGCTGTAAAAATCATCAAGTAATGAAAGATAGAAGATTAAATGTTGCTTTCAACATTATTTAAGACTGACCGGGATGATGTAGTCAAAGTTAAAAATTGTTTTATGGAACACATCTATATCTAGAGAAAGTATTTAGTGTTAAAAGAAATTTAAACAGCCTTAAAAAGTATTTTGCATATACAAGAGGTTTAAAAGGTAAATAAAGCAAATATCGCTTTAACTTTATAGACGGTAGTGAGTGTATAGTTTTTCAGTACCAATGATAAAGTTGCCAATCCACTGAGCAGTCAGCATTTCACCTGGAAGTGACCAATCCACCGAGCAATCACTAATCAACGAAGACCAATGAAGACTAATTCAATAAATGTACCACCCTCAAGAAGTGCTTGGCGATATAAGCAATCCATATACAAGAGGTTTAAAAAGTGAACAAAACAAATAGAACTTTACCCTATCGAAGTTAGCAAGTGTATAGTTCATCAGTACCGGTCAAATGATAAAGTCACCATCCACCAAGTAGTCACCAATCCACCGAGCAGTCACCAATCCATAAGAGTCGCCAATCCACCTAGCAGCCATTACCATCGTGCAGTTACCATTCCATCGGGCAGTCAAAAATCCATTGAGCAGCTGCAAAACCCCTGGACAGTCAACAGATCCATTCGGCTGTCACAATTCCATTAAATATTCCATTTGGCAGTCACCGTTACATTAGGCATTAAACATTTTATTAGGCAGTCACGATTCCATTAGGCAGTTACCATTTTATGGGGCAGTCACCACTTCCTCGGGCAGTCACCACTTCATCGAGCAGTCACGGCTATTGGAATCTGAAATGAGAGTAATGCAATTCCACCCTTTCCAAAAGGGAGAATATATAGGTGAGGTGAGATATATGCAAAAGGGAAACGTAATCGTTAAAAATTATCAATGGGGGGAGAGAGAAAATTTTATGCCACTCGCACTGGTATTTTAGATATAATCAACAAGTTGTCGGCCTACAACAGAAAATGTTTTTGTGTCAAATTCTATTTACTATCTATCAGCTCATCAAGAAAAATATTTGACTATAAACCGATGGGCTATTTATGGACTGGCTAATTAAGTTATTACTAAAATGACGGCGTAGCAAGGTAATTGTCCTGATGACCGAAACTGTTCTTTACCCCACCAAAAAACCTTAAACATATCCTTTGCTTCTACCAATCATCCCACACCATTAGGTTCTTTGAAGAAATTAGTTTTGCTAAATAATATAAATTTGTACTCTATGCAAGCTGACTAAAAACATTTTTGGTCAGTTTCCTCCGGGTGGTCAGACCATTGGTTACTGATGTGAACTACCTTCTGTGGGAGACCAGTCCACAAAAAGGTAGTTCACTTTTTTTAAAGATGATCGGAAATTATTACAACTTGCAAAAAGTATGTTCTTACATTGTAATCGGATCAGGTACGTTGTAGCTGTGAGTTAAAGTATAGACTTGCAACTAAAAAGAATCTTAATTTATAGCCTAGAAACAATTAGAATAGAACATATTAAAAGAAATAATGGTTTGGGGGGGGGGGGGGCAAAAAGGGTCTCAAAATGCGAAGGGAATATTTTGAAAAAAAATATTATTTGAGTTTAAATTCACTGATGCTTGTTTAACAAACCCTCAATTCTGTCATACTGTCAGTCAGGTCAGATTAAAACAAACTTTATTTCATCACTCTCACAGAAACTAACTTTGAGAGCGAAGAGAGACGTATACAACAGTTCCGTTGTAAAATTACTGGAAAGAGCAACCATAAGGCTTTAAAGCTTGACTAATCAAAATAAACAAGCACAAAAAAGCCACGGGAATACAGTTCTTCAGAAATGACCAACAGAAAGAATATAATATGTATTAAGTTCTACTTAGTTCTTTCAGATAGAGCTCTTTTCACCAAATACTTCGGATATCGTTCCATCAGCTTGATCATCCATCCATCTATCGACTGGGCTTCCATCCCTCTATCATGGTCGCCTTCCATCCCTCAAATACTGGGCGCCGCAAATATGTTCATCTTCCATCTTGGCTTCCCTTTCATCAAATCACATGTCTAAAAACACAATATGAATACATTTGAAGTGATGAACCTCAAGTAATGCTTTGTGATACAGGCTGTGAGAAAAGAACTTTAAAAAGTGGACAAAACAAAGAGCTTTAACTTTACAGAAGGTAGCTAGTGTATAGTTTATCAGAACTAGTCAATTATCCAGTCAGAATTCCATTAAACACTAACCATTCCATTTAGCAGTCACCATTTAATTTTGGCAGTCACCATTTCATTAGACAGTCACCATTGTATTAGACAGTCACCATTCCATTAGACAGTCCTCCTTTCTTCTGGCAATCACAGTTCAGTTTGATTCTGAAATGAGAGTAATGCAATTCCACCCTTCCTAAGGGAGATTGAAGATGCAAATGGGAAAGGTAGGCTGTAAAAATCATCAAGTAATGAGTGAGAAGATTAAATGTTGCTTTCAACATTATTTAAAACTGACCTGGACAATGTAGTCAAAGTTAAAAATTGTTTTAAGGAACACATCAATATCTTTGTGAGAAGAAGTATTTAGTATTATTATAAATTTAAATAAATGTACCAGCCTTAATAAGTGATATAGCCTATCCAAGAGGTTTAAAAAGTAAATGAAACAAATAGAGCATTAACTTTTTAGAAGATAGTAAGTGTATAGTTTATCGGTACCAGTCAATTGGTAAAGTTTCCAATCCACTGAGCAGTCAGCATTTCACCTGGCAGTGATCATTCCACTGAGCAATCAGCAATCAACAAGAAAGTCATAAGTCAAGCTGGCAGCCATTCCTTCGGGTAGTAACCATTCTATCGGACAGTCAGTAATCCATTGGACAGCCACAAAACCACTGCACAATCAACTGTTCCACTAGGACATCAGTAACCATTTCATCATCTAGTAACCATTCCATTAGACAGTCACCATTCCATTAGACAGTCACCATTCCATTTGGCTCTTCCCATTCCATTAGACCGTCACCATTGCATTAGACAGTCACCATTCCATTAAACAGTCACCATTCCATTAGACAGTCCTCGTTTCTTCGGGGAATCACTGTTCAGTTTGATTCTGAAATGAGAGTTATGCAATTCCACCCTTCCTAAGGGAGATTGGAGATGCAAATGGGAAAGGTAGGCTGTAAAAATCATCAAGTAATGAGTGAGAGAAGATTAAATGTTGCTTTCATGTACCAGCCTTAATAAGTGATATAGCCTATCCAAGAGGTTTAAAAAGTAAATGAAACAAATAGAGCATTAACTTTTTAGAAGATAGTAAGTGTATAGTTTATCGGTACCAGTCAATTGGTAAAGTTTCCAATCCACTGAGCAGTCAGCATTTCACCTGGCAGTGCTATTCCACTGAGCAATCAGCAATCAACAAGAAAGTTTGTGAGAGAAAGTATTTAGTGTAAAAGAATAATTCAATAAATTTACCCCCCCCCCCTCAAAAAGTGCTTGATTGTATAGACAGTCCATATACAAGAGGTTTAAAAAGTGAACAAGACAAATAGGACACTACCTAATAGAGTTATAGAAGCAAGTGTATTGTTGTTTAACAAACCCTCAATTCTGTCTTACTGCGAGTCAGGTAAGATTAAAACAAACTTTATTTCATCACTCCCACAGTAAATAACTTTGAGAGAGAAGACGTAAATATCTTTGAGAGAGAAGACGTATATAAATATTGTCCTGCTGTATAATTGCTTGAAAGAGCAACCATAAGGTTTTAAAACTTGACTAACCAAAATAAACAGGCACAAAAAAGCCCTGGGAATACAGTTCTTCAGAAATCACCAACAGAAAGAATAGAATATGTATTAAGTTCTACTTAGTTCTTTCAGATAGAGCTCTTTTCACCAAATACTTAGTATATCGTGCAATCAGCTTGATCATCCATCCATCTATCAACTGGGCTCCCATCTCTTTGTCATGGTTGCCTTCTATCCCTCAAATACTGGGCACCGCAAATATGTTCATCTTCCATCTTGGCTTCCCTTTCATCAAATCACATGTCTAAAACACAATATGAATACATTTGAAGTGATGAAGCCTCAAGTAATGCTTTGTGGTAACGGCTGTGAGAAAAAAAAGAACTTTAAAAAGTGGAAAAAACAAAGAGCTTTAACTTTACATAAGGTAGCTAGTGTATAGTTTATCAGAACTAGTCAATTAACCAGTCAGAATTCCATTAAACACTAACCATTCCATTTGGCAGCCACCATTCCATTTGGCAGTCACCATTTCATTAGACAGTCACCATTGTATTAGACAGTCACCATTGTATAAGACAGTCACCATTCCATTAGACAGTCCTCCTTTCTTCTGGCAATCACAGTTCAGTTTGATTCTGAAATGAGAGTAATGCAATTCCACCCTTCCTAAGGGAGATTGAAGATGCAAATGGGAAAGGTAGGCTGTAAAAATCATCAAGTAATGAGTGAGAAGATTAAATGTTGCTTTCAACATTATTTAACACTGACCTGGACAATGTAGTCAAAGTTAAAAATTGTTTTAAGGAACACAAATATCTTTGTGAGAAGAAGTATTTAGTGTTATTATGAATTTAAATAAATGCACCAGCCTTAATAAGTGATATAGCCTATCCAAGATGTTTAAAAAGTAAATGAAACAAATAGAGCATTAACTTTTTAGAAGATAGTAAGTGTATAGTTTATCAATTGGTAAAGTTTCCAATCCACTGAGCAGTCAGCATTTCACCTGGCAGTGATTATTCCACTGCGCAATCAGCAATCAACAAGAAAGTCATAAGTCAAGCTGGCAGCCATTCCTTCGGGTAGTAACCATTCTATCGGACAGTCAGTAATCCATTGGACAGCCACAAAACCACTGCACAATCAACCGTTCCACTAGGACATCAGTAACCATTTCATCATCTGGTAACCATTCCATTAGACAGTCACCATTCCATTTGGCTCTTCCCATTCCATTAGACAGTCACCATTGCATTAGACAGTCACCATTGCATTAGACAGTCCTCGTTTCTTTGGGCAATCATTGTTCAGTTTGATTCTGAAATGAGAGTTATGCAATTCCACCCTTCCTAAGGGAGATTGAACATGCAAATGGGAAAGGTAGGCTGTAAAAATCACCAAGTAATGAGTGAGAGAAGATTAAATGTTGCTTTCATGTACCAGCCTTAATAAGTGATATAGCCTACCCAAGAAGTTTAAAAAGTAAATGAAACAAATAGAGCATTAACTTTTTAGAAGATAGTAAGTGTATAGTTTATAGGTACCAGTCAATTGGTAAAGTTTCCAATCCACTGAGCAGTCAGCATTTCACCTGTGCTTAGAGATTCAGGCAACTCATATACAAGAGGTTTAAAAAGTGAACAAAACAAATAGAAGTTTGCAAGTGTTCATTAGTCACCAATCCACCAAGTAGTCCCTAATCCACCAGTCACCAATCCATAAGAGACGCAAATCCACCTAGCAGCCATTCCATAATGCAGTCACCATTTTATCAAGCAGTCAAAAATCCATTGAGCATCTACAAAACCACTGGGCAGTCAACCGATCCATTAACCAGTCAGAATTCCATTAAACACTAACCATTCCATCATCTAGTAACCATTCCTTTTGGCAGTCACCATTCCATTTGGCAGTTCACATTCCATTAGATAGTCACCATTCGATAAGCCAGTTACCATTCCATTAGACAGTCACCATTCCATTTGGCTCTTCCCATTCCATTAGACAGTCCCCATTCCATTAGACAATCCTCGTTTCTTCCGGCAATCACAGTTCAGTTCTATTCTGAAATGAGAGTCATGCAATTCCACCCTTCCTAAGGGAGATTAAAGATTCAAATGGGAAAGGTAGGCTGTAAAAATCATCAAGTAATGAGTGAGAAGATTAAATGTTGCTTTCAACATTATTTAACACTGACCTGGACAATGTAGTCAAAGTTAAAAATTGTTTTAAGGAACACATCAATATCTTTGTGAGAAGAAGTATTTAGTATTAAAATGTATTTAAATAAATGTACCAGCCTTAATAAGTGATATAGCCTATCCAAGAGGTTTAAAAAGTAAATGAAACAAATAGAGCATTAACTTTTTAGAAGATAGTAAGTGTATAGTTTATCGGTACCAGTCAATTGGTAAAGTTTTCAATCCACTGAGCAGTCAGCATTTCACCTGGCAGTGATCATTCCACTGAGCAATCAGCAATCAACAAGAAAGTCATAAGTCAAGCTGGCAGCCATTCCTTCAGGTAGTAACCATTCTATCGGACAGTCAATAATCCATTGGACAGCCAAAAAACCACTGTTCAATCAACTGTTCCACTAGAACATCAGTAACCATTTCATCATCTAGTAACCATTCCATTAGACAGTCACCATTCCATTTGGCTCTTCCCATTCCATTAGACAGTCACCATTCCATTAGACAGTCCTCGTTTCTTCGGGCAATCACTGTTCAGTTTGATTCTGAAATGAGAGTTATGCAATTCCACCTTTCCTAAGGGAGATTGGAGATGCAAATGGGAAAGGTAGGCTGTAAAAATCATCAAGTAATGAGTGAGAGAAGATTAAATGTTGCTTTCATGTACCAGCCTTAATAAGTGATATAGCCTATCCAAGAGGTTTAAAAAGTAAATGAAACAAATAGAGCATTAACTTTTAAGAAGATAGTAAGTGTATAGTTTATCGGTACCAGTCAATTGGTAAAGTTTCCAATCCACTGAGCAGTCAGCATTTCACCTGGCAGTGATTATTCCACTGAGCAATCAGCAATCAACAAGAAAGTTTGTGAGAGAAAGTATTTAGTGTAAAAGAATAATTCAATAAATATACCCCCCCCCCTCAAAAAGTGCTTGATTGTATAGGCAGTCCATATACAAGAGGTTTAAAAAGTGAACAAGACAAATAGGACGCTACCTAATAGAGTTATAGAAGCAAGTGTATTGTTGTTTAACAAACCCTCAATTCTGTCTTACTGCGAGTCAGGTAAGATTAAAACAAACTTTATTTCATCACTCCCACAGTAAATAACTTTGAGAGAGAAGACGTAAATATCTTTGAGAGAGAAGACGTATATAAATATTGTCCTGCTGTATAATTGCTTGAAAGAGCAACCATAAGGTTTTAAAGCTTGACTAACCAAAAGAAACAGGCACAAAAAAGCCCTGGGAATACAGTTCTTCAGAAATCACCAACAGAAAGAATAGAATATGTATTAAGTTCTACGTAGTTCTTTCAGATAGAGCTCTTTTCACCAAATACTTAGTATATCGTGCAATCAGCTTGATCATCCATCCATCTATCAACTGGGCTCCCATCTCTTTGTCATGGTTGCCTTCTATCCCTCAAATACTGGGCACCGCAAATATGTTCATCTTCCATCTTGGCTTCCCTTTCATCAAATCACATGTCTAAAACACAATATGAATACATTTGAAGTGATGAAGCCTCAAGTAATGCTTTGTGGTAACGGCTGTGAGAAAAAAAAGAACTTTAAAAAGTGGACAAAACAAAGAGCTTTAACTTTACGTAAGGTAGCTAGTGTATAGCTTATCAGAACTAGTCAATTAGTAAGTTTCCAATCCAAGGGCAATCACGAATCTACCAGGCAGTCATGAATCCACCAGGCACTCACCAATCAACAAAGGTCAGTTTGGCAGTTACAACTCCAATAACCAGTAACCATTCTATTTGGCAGTCACCATTCCATCATCCATTCACAATTTCATGAAACAGTCACAATTCCATTAGGCAGTCACAATTCCATTAGGCAGTCACAATTCCATTAGGAAGTCACCATGGTGTAAACTGGAAAAAAGGGTAAACAAAATCAAATAATGACTGACAGAAAATTAAACATCACTTTCAATACTATTTGAGACTGACTCACCAATCCAATAAACAGTAAACATTCTATTAGTTAGTCACCATTCCCTCATCCAGTCACAATTCTATCAAGCAATGATCATTCTGTTATGGCAGTCACCAATCCATCATGTGGTCACCATTCCATTAGACAGTCACAATTCTATTAGGCAGTCACTATTACATTACAGTCAGCATTCCAATACAAATGTCACCATTCCACTGAGCAGTTGTCAAAAAACCCAAAAGTCACAAATCCATCACATGGTTATTTCATTTGGCAGTTAAAAATCCACCGGTCAGCCATTGGATCTGGCAGTATCCATTCCATCATCCAGTCACCATTCCATCAAGCGATCATTCCATTAGGCAGTCACAAATCCATCATGTTGTCCCCATTCCATCAAGCAATCATCATTCCATTAGGCAGTCACCAATCCATCATGTTGTCCCCATTCCATCACACCATCACCAATCAACCATGCAGTCATGGTTCCATTAAGCAGTCACCGTTCCATCAAGCAATCATCATTCCAATAGACAGTCCCCAATCCATTAGATAGTTACCATTCCATTCCATTAGACAGTCATCGTTTCTTGCAATCACTGTTCAGTTTGATTCTGACATGAGAGTAATGCAATTCCACCCTACCTAAGGTGAGAATATATATTAGTAGACGTTGAATATGCAAACTGGAAAGGTAGGCTGTAAAAATCATCAAGTAATGAAAGATAGAAGATTAAATGTTGCTTTCAACATTATTTAAGACTGACCGGGATGATGTAGTCAAAGTTAAAAATTGTTTTATGGAACACATCTATATCTAGAGAAAGTATTTAGTGTTAAAAGAAATTTAAACAGCCTTAAAAAGTATTTTGCATATACAAGAGGTTTAAAAGGTAAATAAAGCAAATATCGCTTTAACTTTATAGACGGTAGTGAGTGTATAGGTTTTCAGTACCAATGATAAAGTTGCCAATCCACTGAGCAGTCAGCATTTCACCTGGAAGTGACCAATCCACCGAGCAATCACTAATCAACGAAGACCAATGAAGACTAATTCAATAAATGTACCACCCTCAAGAAGTGCTTGGCGATATAAGCAATCCATATACAAGAGGTTTAAAAAGTGAACAAAACAAATAGAACTTTACCCTATCGAAGTTAGCAAGTGTATAGTTCATCAGTACCGGTCAAATGATAAAGTCACCATCCACCAAGTAGTCACCAATCCACCGAGCAGTCACCAATCCATAAGAGTCGCCAATCCACCTAGCAGCCATTACCATCGTGCAGTTACCATTCCATCGGGCAGTCAAAAATCCATTGAGCAGCTGCAAAACCCCTGGACAGTCAACAGATCCATTCGGCTGTCACAATTCCATTAAATATTCCATTTGGCAGTCACCGTTACATTAGGCATTAAACATTTTATTAGGCAGTCACGATTCCATTAGGCAGTTACCATTTTATGGGGCAGTCACCACTTCCTCGGGCAGTCACCACTTCATCGAGCAGTCACGGCTATTGGAATCTGAAATGAGAGTAATGCAATTCCACCCTTTCCAAAAGGGAGAATATATAGGTGAGGTGAGATATATGCAAAAGGGAAACGTAATCGTTAAAAATTATCAATGGGGGGAGAGAGAAAATTTTATGCCACTCGCACTGGTATTTTAGATATAATCAACAAGTTGCCGGCCTACAACAGAAAATGTTTTTGTGTCAAATTCTATTTACTATCTATCAGCTCATCAAGAAAAATATTTGACTATAAACCGATGGGCTATTTATGGACTGGCTAATTAAGTTATTACTAAAATGACGGCGTAGCAAGGTAATTGTCCTGATGACCGAAACTGTTCTTTACCCCACCAAAAAACCTTAAACATATCCTTTGCTTCTACCAATCATCCCACACCATTAGGTTCTTTGAAGAAATTAGTTTTGCTAAATAATATAAATTTGTACTCTATGCAAGCTGACTAAAAACATTTTTGGTCAGTTTCCTCCGGGTGGTCAGACCATTGGTTACTGATGTGAACTACCTTCTGTGGGAGACCAGTCCACAAAAAGGTAGTTCACTTTTTTTAAAGATGATCGGAAATTATTACAACTTGCAAAAAGTATGTTCTTACATTGTAATCGGATCAGGTACGTTGTAGCTGTGAGTTAAAGTATAGACTTGCAACTAAAAAGAATCTTAATTTATAGCCTAGAAACAATTAGAATAGAACATATTAAAAGAAATAATGGTTTGGGGGGGGGGGGCAAAAAGGGTCTCAAAATGCGAAGGGAATATTTTGAAAAAAAAATATTATTTGAGTTTAAATTCACTGATGCTTGTTTAACAAACCCTCAATTCTGTCATACTGTCAGTCAGGTCAGATTAAAACAAACTTTATTTCATCACTCTCACAGAAACTAACTTTGAGAGCGAAGAGAGACGTATACAACAGTTCCGTTGTAAAATTACTGGAAAGAGCAACCATAAGGCTTTAAAGCTTGACTAATCAAAATAAACAAGCACAAAAAAGCCACGGGAATACAGTTCTTCAGAAATGACCAACAGAAAGAATATAATATGTATTAAGTTCTACTTAGTTCTTTCAGATAGAGCTCTTTTCACCAAATACTTCGGATATCGTTCCATCAGCTTGATCATCCATCCATCTATCGACTGGGCTTCCATCCCTCTATCATGGTCGCCTTCCATCCCTCAAATACTGGGCGCCGCAAATATGTTCATCTTCCATCTTGGCTTCCCTTTCATCAAATCACATGTCTAAAAACACAATATGAATACATTTGAAGTGATGAACCTCAAGTAATGCTTTGTGATACAGGCTGTGAGAAAAGAACTTTAAAAAGTGGACAAAACAAAGAGCTTTAACTTTACAGAAGGTAGCTAGTGTATAGTTTATCAGAACTAGTCAATTATCCAGTCAGAATTCCATTAAACACTAACCATTCCATTTAGCAGTCACCATTTAATTTTGGCAGTCACCATTTCATTAGACAGTCACCATTGTATTAGACAGTCACCATTCCATTAGACAGTCCTCCTTTCTTCTGGCAATCACAGTTCAGTTTGATTCTGAAATGAGAGTAATGCAATTCCACCCTTCCTAAGGGAGATTGAAGATGCAAATGGGAAAGGTAGGCTGTAAAAATCATCAAGTAATGAGTGAGAAGATTAAATGTTGCTTTCAACATTATTTAAAACTGACCTGGACAATGTAGTCAAAGTTAAAAATTGTTTTAAGGAACACATCAATATCTTTGTGAGAAGAAGTATTTAGTATTATTATAAATTTAAATAAATGTACCAGCCTTAATAAGTGATATAGCCTATCCAAGAGGTTTAAAAAGTAAATGAAACAAATAGAGCATTAACTTTTTAGAAGATAGTAAGTGTATAGTTTATCGGTACCAGTCAATTGGTAAAGTTTCCAATCCACTGAGCAGTCAGCATTTCACCTGGCAGTGATCATTCCACTGAGCAATCAGCAATCAACAAGAAAGTCATAAGTCAAGCTGGCAGCCATTCCTTCGGGTAGTAACCATTCTATCGGACAGTCAGTAATCCATTGGACAGCCACAAAACCACTGCACAATCAACTGTTCCACTAGGACATCAGTAACCATTTCATCATCTAGTAACCATTCCATTAGACAGTCACCATTCCATTAGACAGTCACCATTCCATTTGGCTCTTCCCATTCCATTAGACCGTCACCATTGCATTAGACAGTCACCATTCCATTAGACAGTCACCATTCCATTAGACAGTCCTCGTTTCTTCGGGGAATCACTGTTCAGTTTGATTCTGAAATGAGAGTTATGCAATTCCACCCTTCCTAAGGGAGATTGGAGATGCAAATGGGAAAGGTAGGCTGTAAAAATCATCAAGTAATGAGTGAGAGAAGATTAAATGTTGCTTTCATGTACCAGCCTTAATAAGTGATATAGCCTATCCAAGAGGTTTAAAAAGTAAATGAAACAAATAGAGCATTAACTTTTTAGAAGATAGTAAGTGTATAGTTTATCGGTACCAGTCAATTGGTAAAGTTTCCAATCCACTGAGCAGTCAGCATTTCACCTGGCAGTGCTATTCCACTGAGCAATCAGCAATCAACAAGAAAGTTTGTGAGAGAAAGTATTTAGTGTAAAAGAATAATTCAATAAATTTACCCCCCCCCCTCAAAAAGTGCTTGATTGTATAGACAGTCCATATACAAGAGGTTTAAAAAGTGAACAAGACAAATAGGACACTACCTAATAGAGTTATAGAAGCAAGTGTATTGTTGTTTAACAAACCCTCAATTCTGTCTTACTGCGAGTCAGGTAAGATTAAAACAAACTTTATTTCATCACTCCCACAGTAAATAACTTTGAGAGAGAAGACGTAAATATCTTTGAGAGAGAAGACGTATATAAATATTGTCCTGCTGTATAATTGCTTGAAAGAGCAACCATAAGGTTTTAAAACTTGACTAACCAAAATAAACAGGCACAAAAAAGCCCTGGGAATACAGTTCTTCAGAAATCACCAACAGAAAGAATAGAATATGTATTAAGTTCTACTTAGTTCTTTCAGATAGAGCTCTTTTCACCAAATACTTAGTATATCGTGCAATCAGCTTGATCATCCATCCATCTATCAACTGGGCTCCCATCTCTTTGTCATGGTTGCCTTCTATCCCTCAAATACTGGGCACCGCAAATATGTTCATCTTCCATCTTGGCTTCCCTTTCATCAAATCACATGTCTAAAACACAATATGAATACATTTGAAGTGATGAAGCCTCAAGTAATGCTTTGTGGTAACGGCTGTGAGAAAAAAAAGAACTTTAAAAAGTGGAAAAAACAAAGAGCTTTAACTTTACATAAGGTAGCTAGTGTATAGTTTATCAGAACTAGTCAATTAACCAGTCAGAATTCCATTAAACACTAACCATTCCATTTGGCAGCCACCATTCCATTTGGCAGTCACCATTTCATTAGACAGTCACCATTGTATTAGACAGTCACCATTGTATAAGACAGTCACCATTCCATTAGACAGTCCTCCTTTCTTCTGGCAATCACAGTTCAGTTTGATTCTGAAATGAGAGTAATGCAATTCCACCCTTCCTAAGGGAGATTGAAGATGCAAATGGGAAAGGTAGGCTGTAAAAATCATCAAGTAATGAGTGAGAAGATTAAATGTTGCTTTCAACATTATTTAACACTGACCTGGACAATGTAGTCAAAGTTAAAAATTGTTTTAAGGAACACAAATATCTTTGTGAGAAGAAGTATTTAGTGTTATTATGAATTTAAATAAATGCACCAGCCTTAATAAGTGATATAGCCTATCCAAGATGTTTAAAAAGTAAATGAAACAAATAGAGCATTAACTTTTTAGAAGATAGTAAGTGTATAGTTTATCAATTGGTAAAGTTTCCAATCCACTGAGCAGTCAGCATTTCACCTGGCAGTGATTATTCCACTGCGCAATCAGCAATCAACAAGAAAGTCATAAGTCAAGCTGGCAGCCATTCCTTCGGGTAGTAACCATTCTATCGGACAGTCAGTAATCCATTGGACAGCCACAAAACCACTGCACAATCAACCGTTCCACTAGGACATCAGTAACCATTTCATCATCTGGTAACCATTCCATTAGACAGTCACCATTCCATTTGGCTCTTCCCATTCCATTAGACAGTCACCATTGCATTAGACAGTCACCATTGCATTAGACAGTCCTCGTTTCTTTGGGCAATCATTGTTCAGTTTGATTCTGAAATGAGAGTTATGCAATTCCACCCTTCCTAAGGGAGATTGAACATGCAAATGGGAAAGGTAGGCTGTAAAAATCACCAAGTAATGAGTGAGAGAAGATTAAATGTTGCTTTCATGTACCAGCCTTAATAAGTGATATAGCCTACCCAAGAAGTTTAAAAAGTAAATGAAACAAATAGAGCATTAACTTTTTAGAAGATAGTAAGTGTATAGTTTATAGGTACCAGTCAATTGGTAAAGTTTCCAATCCACTGAGCAGTCAGCATTTCACCTGTGCTTAGAGATTCAGGCAACTCATATACAAGAGGTTTAAAAAGTGAACAAAACAAATAGAAGTTTGCAAGTGTTCATTAGTCACCAATCCACCAAGTAGTCCCTAATCCACCAGTCACCAATCCATAAGAGACGCAAATCCACCTAGCAGCCATTCCATAATGCAGTCACCATTTTATCGAGCAGTCAAAAATCCATTGAGCATCTACAAAACCACTGGGCAGTCAACCGATCCATTAACCAGTCAGAATTCCATTAAACACTAACCATTCCATCATCTAGTAACCATTCCTTTTGGCAGTCACCATTCCATTTGGCAGTTCACATTCCATTAGATAGTCACCATTCGATAAGCCAGTTACCATTCCATTAGACAGTCACCATTCCATTTGGCTCTTCCCATTCCATTAGACAGTCCCCATTCCATTAGACAATCCTCGTTTCTTCCGGCAATCACAGTTCAGTTCTATTCTGAAATGAGAGTCATGCAATTCCACCCTTCCTAAGGGAGATTAAAGATTCAAATGGGAAAGGTAGGCTGTAAAAATCATCAAGTAATGAGTGAGAAGATTAAATGTTGCTTTCAACATTATTTAACACTGACCTGGACAATGTAGTCAAAGTTAAAAATTGTTTTAAGGAACACATCAATATCTTTGTGAGAAGAAGTATTTAGTATTAAAATGTATTTAAATAAATGTACCAGCCTTAATAAGTGATATAGCCTATCCAAGAGGTTTAAAAAGTAAATGAAACAAATAGAGCATTAACTTTTTAGAAGATAGTAAGTGTATAGTTTATCGGTACCAGTCAATTGGTAAAGTTTTCAATCCACTGAGCAGTCAGCATTTCACCTGGCAGTGATCATTCCACTGAGCAATCAGCAATCAACAAGAAAGTCATAAGTCAAGCTGGCAGCCATTCCTTCAGGTAGTAACCATTCTATCGGACAGTCAATAATCCATTGGACAGCCAAAAAACCACTGTTCAATCAACTGTTCCACTAGAACATCAGTAACCATTTCATCATCTAGTAACCATTCCATTAGACAGTCACCATTCCATTTGGCTCTTCCCATTCCATTAGACAGTCACCATTCCATTAGACAGTCCTCGTTTCTTCGGGCAATCACTGTTCAGTTTGATTCTGAAATGAGAGTTATGCAATTCCACCTTTCCTAAGGGAGATTGGAGATGCAAATGGGAAAGGTAGGCTGTAAAAATCATCAAGTAATGAGTGAGAGAAGATTAAATGTTGCTTTCATGTACCAGCCTTAATAAGTGATATAGCCTATCCAAGAGGTTTAAAAAGTAAATGAAACAAATAGAGCATTAACTTTTAAGAAGATAGTAAGTGTATAGTTTATCGGTACCAGTCAATTGGTAAAGTTTCCAATCCACTGAGCAGTCAGCATTTCACCTGGCAGTGATTATTCCACTGAGCAATCAGCAATCAACAAGAAAGTTTGTGAGAGAAAGTATTTAGTGTAAAAGAATAATTCAATAAATATACCCCCCCCCCCCTCAAAAAGTGCTTGATTGTATAGGCAGTCCATATACAAGAGGTTTAAAAAGTGAACAAGACAAATAGGACGCTACCTAATAGAGTTATAGAAGCAAGTGTATTGTTGTTTAACAAACCCTCAATTCTGTCTTACTGCGAGTCAGGTAAGATTAAAACAAACTTTATTTCATCACTCCCACAGTAAATAACTTTGAGAGAGAAGACGTAAATATCTTTGAGAGAGAAGACGTATATAAATATTGTCCTGCTGTATAATTGCTTGAAAGAGCAACCATAAGGTTTTAAAGCTTGACTAACCAAAAGAAACAGGCACAAAAAAGCCCTGGGAATACAGTTCTTCAGAAATCACCAACAGAAAGAATAGAATATGTATTAAGTTCTACGTAGTTCTTTCAGATAGAGCTCTTTTCACCAAATACTTAGTATATCGTGCAATCAGCTTGATCATCCATCCATCTATCAACTGGGCTCCCATCTCTTTGTCATGGTTGCCTTCTATCCCTCAAATACTGGGCACCGCAAATATGTTCATCTTCCATCTTGGCTTCCCTTTCATCAAATCACATGTCTAAAACACAATATGAATACATTTGAAGTGATGAAGCCTCAAGTAATGCTTTGTGGTAACGGCTGTGAGAAAAAAAAAGAACTTTAAAAAGTGGACAAAACAAAGAGCTTTAACTTTACGTAAGGTAGCTAGTGTATAGCTTATCAGAACTAGTCAATTAGTAAGTTTCCAATCCAAGGGCAATCACGAATCTACCAGGCAGTCATGAATCCACCAGGCACTCACCAATCAACAAAGGTCAGTTTGGCAGTTACAACTCCAATAACCAGTAACCATTCTATTTGGCAGTCACCATTCCATCATCCATTCACAATTTCATGAAACAGTCACAATTCCATTAGGCAGTCACAATTCCATTAGGCAGTCACAATTCCATTAGGAAGTCACCATGGTGTAAACTGGAAAAAAGGGTAAACAAAATCAAATAATGACTGACAGAAAATTAAACATCACTTTCAATACTATTTGAGACTGACTCACCAATCCAATAAACAGTAAACATTCTATTAGTTAGTCACCATTCCCTCATCCAGTCACAATTCTATCAAGCAATGATCATTCTGTTATGGCAGTCACCAATCCATCATGTGGTCACCATTCCATTAGACAGTCACAATTCTATTAGGCAGTCACTATTACATTACAGTCAGCATTCCAATACAAATGTCACCATTCCACTGAGCAGTTGTCAAAAAACCCAAAAGTCACAAATCCATCACATGGTTATTTCATTTGGCAGTTAAAAATCCACCGGTCAGCCATTGGATCTGGCAGTATCCATTCCATCATCCAGTCACCATTCCATCAAGCGATCATTCCATTAGGCAGTCACAAATCCATCATGTTGTCCCCATTCCATCAAGCAATCATCATTCCATTAGGCAGTCACCAATCCATCATGTTGTCCCCATTCCATCACACCATCACCAATCAACCATGCAGTCATGGTTCCATTAAGCAGTCACCGTTCCATCAAGCAATCATCATTCCAATAGACAGTCCCCAATCCATTAGATAGTTACCATTCCATTCCATTAGACAGTCATCGTTTCTTGCAATCACTGTTCAGTTTGATTCTGACATGAGAGTAATGCAATTCCACCCTACCTAAGGTGAGAATATATATTAGTAGACGTTGAATATGCAAACTGGAAAGGTAGGCTGTAAAAATCATCAAGTAATGAAAGATAGAAGATTAAATGTTGCTTTCAACATTATTTAAGACTGACCGGGATGATGTAGTCAAAGTTAAAAATTGTTTTATGGAACACATCTATATCTAGAGAAAGTATTTAGTGTTAAAAGAAATTTAAACAGCCTTAAAAAGTATTTTGCATATACAAGAGGTTTAAAAGGTAAATAAAGCAAATATCGCTTTAACTTTATAGACGGTAGTGAGTGTATAGTTTTTCAGTACCAATGATAAAGTTGCCAATCCACTGAGCAGTCAGCATTTCACCTGGAAGTGACCAATCCACCGAGCAATCACTAATCAACGAAGACCAATGAAGACTAATTCAATAAATGTACCACCCTCAAGAAGTGCTTGGCGATATAAGCAATCCATATACAAGAGGTTTAAAAAGTGAACAAAACAAATAGAACTTTACCCTATCGAAGTTAGCAAGTGTATAGTTCATCAGTACCGGTCAAATGATAAAGTCACCATCCACCAAGTAGTCACCAATCCACCGAGCAGTCACCAATCCATAAGAGTCGCCAATCCACCTAGCAGCCATTACCATCGTGCAGTTACCATTCCATCGGGCAGTCAAAAATCCATTGAGCAGCTGCAAAACCCCTGGACAGTCAACAGATCCATTCGGCTGTCACAATTCCATTAAATATTCCATTTGGCAGTCACCGTTACATTAGGCATTAAACATTTTATTAGGCAGTCACGATTCCATTAGGTAGTTACCATTTTATGGGGCAGTCACCACTTCCTCGGGCAGTCACCACTTCATCGAGCAGTCACGGCTATTGGAATCTGAAATGAGAGTAATGCAATTCCACCCTTTCCAAAAGGGAGAATATATAGGTGAGGTGAGATATATGCAAAAGGGAAACGTAATCGTTAAAAATTATCAATGGGGGGAGAGAGAAAATTTTATGCCACTCGCACTGGTATTTTAGATATAATCAACAAGTTGCCGGCCTACAACAGAAAATGTTTTTGTGTCAAATTCTATTTACTATCTATCAGCTCATCAAGAAAAATATTTGACTATAAACCGATGGGCTATTTATGGACTGGCTAATTAAGTTATTACTAAAATGACGGCGTAGCAAGGTAATTGTCCTGATGACCGAAACTGTTCTTTACCCCACCAAAAAACCTTAAACATATCCTTTGCTTCTACCAATCATCCCACACCATTAGGTTCTTTGAAGAAATTAGTTTTGCTAAATAATATAAATTTGTACTCTATGCAAGCTGACTAAAAACATTTTTGGTCAGTTTCCTCCGGGTGGTCAGACCATTGGTTACTGATGTGAACTACCTTCTGTGGGAGACCAGTCCACAAAAAGGTAGTTCACTTTTTTTAAAGATGATCGGAAATTATTACAACTTGCAAAAAGTATGTTCTTACATTGTAATCGGATCAGGTACGTTGTAGCTGTGAGTTAAAGTATAGACTTGCAACTAAAAAGAATCTTAATTTATAGCCTAGAAACAATTAGAATAGAACATATTAAAAGAAATAATGGTTTGGGGGGGGGGGGCAAAAAGGGTCTCAAAATGCGAAGGGAATATTTTGAAAAAAAAATATTATTTGAGTTTAAATTCACTGATGCTTGTTTAACAAACCCTCAATTCTGTCATACTGTCAGTCAGGTCAGATTAAAACAAACTTTATTTCATCACTCTCACAGAAACTAACTTTGAGAGCGAAGAGAGACGTATACAACAGTTCCGTTGTAAAATTACTGGAAAGAGCAACCATAAGGCTTTAAAGCTTGACTAATCAAAATAAACAAGCACAAAAAAGCCACGGGAATACAGTTCTTCAGAAATGACCAACAGAAAGAATATAATATGTATTAAGTTCTACTTAGTTCTTTCAGATAGAGCTCTTTTCACCAAATACTTCGGATATCGTTCCATCAGCTTGATCATCCATCCATCTATCGACTGGGCTTCCATCCCTCTATCATGGTCGCCTTCCATCCCTCAAATACTGGGCGCCGCAAATATGTTCATCTTCCATCTTGGCTTCCCTTTCATCAAATCACATGTCTAAAAACACAATATGAATACATTTGAAGTGATGAACCTCAAGTAATGCTTTGTGATACAGGCTGTGAGAAAAGAACTTTAAAAAGTGGACAAAACAAAGAGCTTTAACTTTACAGAAGGTAGCTAGTGTATAGTTTATCAGAACTAGTCAATTATCCAGTCAGAATTCTATTAAACACTAACCATTCCATTTAGCAGTCACCATTTAATTTTGGCAGTCACCATTTCATTAGACAGTCACCATTGTATTAGACAGTCACCATTCCATTAGACAGTCCTCCTTTCTTCTGGCAATCACAGTTCAGTTTGATTCTGAAATGAGAGTAATGCAATTCCACCCTTCCTAAGGGAGATTGAAGATGCAAATGGGAAAGGTAGGCTGTAAAAATCATCAAGTAATGAGTGAGAAGATTAAATGTTGCTTTCAACATTATTTAAAACTGACCTGGACAATGTAGTCAAAGTTAAAAATTGTTTTAAGGAACACATCAATATCTTTGTGAGAAGAAGTATTTAGTATTATTATAAATTTAAATAAATGTACCAGCCTTAATAAGTGATATAGCCTATCCAAGAGGTTTAAAAAGTAAATGAAACAAATAGAGCATTAACTTTTTAGAAGATAGTAAGTGTATAGTTTATCGGTACCAGTCAATTGGTAAAGTTTCCAATCCACTGAGCAGTCAGCATTTCACCTGGCAGTGATCATTCCACTGAGCAATCAGCAATCAACAAGAAAGTCATAAGTCAAGCTGGCAGCCATTCCTTCGGGTAGTAACCATTCTATCGGACAGTCAGTAATCCATTGGACAGCCACAAAACCACTGCACAATCAACTGTTCCACTAGGACATCAGTAACCATTTCATCATCTAGTAACCATTCCATTAGACAGTCACCATTCCATTAGACAGTCACCATTCCATTTGGCTCTTCCCATTCCATTAGACCGTCACCATTGCATTAGACAGTCACCATTCCATTAGACCAGTCAGAATTCCATTAAACACTAACCATTCCATTTGGCAGCCACCATTCCATTTGGCAGTCACCATTTCATTAGACAGTCACCATTGTATTAGACAGTCACCATTGTATAAGACAGTCACCATTCCATTAGACAGTCCTCCTTTCTTCCGGCAATCACAGTTCAGTTCTATTCTGAAATGAGAGTCATGCAATTCCACCCTTCCTAAGGGAGATTAAAGATTCAAATGGGAAAGGTAGGCTGTAAAAATCATCAAGTAATGAGTGAGAAGATTAAATGTTGCTTTCAACATTATTTAAAACTGACCTGGACAATGTAGTCAAAGTTAAAAATTGTTTTAAGGAACACATCAATATCTTTGTGAGAAGAAGTATTTAGTATTAAAATGTATTTAAATAAATGTACCAGCCTTAATAAGTGATATAGCCTATCCAAGAGGTTTAAAAAGTAAATGAAACAAATAGAGCATTAACTTTTTAGAAGATAGTAAGTGTATAGTTTATCGGTACCAGTCAATTGGTAAAGTTTTCAATCCACTGAGCAGTCAGCATTTCACCTGGCAGTGATCATTCCACTGAGCAATCAGCAATCAACAAGAAAGTCATAAGTCAAGCTGGCAGCCATTCCTTCAGGTAGTAACCATTCTATCGGACAGTCAATAATCCATTGGACAGCCAAAAAACCACTGTTCAATCAACTGTTCCACTAGAACATCAGTAACCATTTCATCATCTAGTAACCATTCCATTAGACAGTCACCATTCCATTTGGCTCTTCCCATTCCATTAGACAGTCACCATTCCATTAGACAGTCCTCGTTTCTTCGGGCAATCACTGTTCAGTTTGATTCTGAAATGAGAGTTATGCAATTCCACCTTTCCTAAGGGAGATTGGAGATGCAAATGGGAAAGGTAGGCTGTAAAAATCATCAAGTAATGAGTGAGAGAAGATTAAATGTTGCTTTCATGTACCAGCCTTAATAAGTGATATAGCCTATCCAAGAGGTTTAAAAAGTAAATGAAACAAATAGAGCATTAACTTTTAAGAAGATAGTAAGTGTATAGTTTATCGGTACCAGTCAATTGGTAAAGTTTCCAATCCACTGAGCAGTCAGCATTTCACCTGGCAGTGATTATTCCACTGAGCAATCAGCAATCAACAAGAAAGTTTGTGAGAGAAAGTATTTAGTGTAAAAGAATAATTCAATAAATATACCCCCCCCCCTCAAAAAGTGCTTGATTGTATAGGCAGTCCATATACAAGAGGTTTAAAAAGTGAACAAGACAAATAGGACGCTACCTAATAGAGTTATAGAAGCAAGTGTATTGTTGTTTAACAAACCCTCAATTCTGTCTTACTGCGAGTCAGGTAAGATTAAAACAAACTTTATTTCATCACTCCCACAGTAAATAACTTTGAGAGAGAAGACGTAAATATCTTTGAGAGAGAAGACGTATATAAATATTGTCCTGCTGTATAATTGCTTGAAAGAGCAACCATAAGGTTTTAAAGCTTGACTAACCAAAAGAAACAGGCACAAAAAAGCCCTGGGAATACAGTTCTTCAGAAATCACCAACAGAAAGAATAGAATATGTATTAAGTTCTACGTAGTTCTTTCAGATAGAGCTCTTTTCACCAAATACTTAGTATATCGTGCAATCAGCTTGATCATCCATCCATCTATCAACTGGGCTCCCATCTCTTTGTCATGGTTGCCTTCTATCCCTCAAATACTGGGCACCGCAAATATGTTCATCTTCCATCTTGGCTTCCCTTTCATCAAATCACATGTCTAAAACACAATATGAATACATTTGAAGTGATGAAGCCTCAAGTAATGCTTTGTGGTAACGGCTGTGAGAAAAAAAAAGAACTTTAAAAAGTGGACAAAACAAAGAGCTTTAACTTTACGTAAGGTAGCTAGTGTATAGCTTATCAGAACTAGTCAATTAGTAAGTTTCCAATCCAAGGGCAATCACGAATCTACCAGGCAGTCATGAATCCACCAGGCACTCACCAATCAACAAAGGTCAGTTTGGCAGTTACAACTCCAATAACCAGTAACCATTCTATTTGGCAGTCACCATTCCATCATCCATTCACAATTTCATGAAACAGTCACAATTCCATTAGGCAGTCACAATTCCATTAGGCAGTCACAATTCCATTAGGAAGTCACCATGGTGTAAACTGGAAAAAAGGGTAAACAAAATCAAATAATGACTGACAGAAAATTAAACATCACTTTCAATACTATTTGAGACTGACTCACCAATCCAATAAACAGTAAACATTCTATTAGTTAGTCACCATTCCCTCATCCAGTCACAATTCTATCAAGCAATGATCATTCTGTTATGGCAGTCACCAATCCATCATGTGGTCACCATTCCATTAGACAGTCACAATTCTATTAGGCAGTCACTATTACATTACAGTCAGCATTCCAATACAAATGTCACCATTCCACTGAGCAGTTGTCAAAAAACCCAAAAGTCACAAATCCATCACATGGTTATTTCATTTGGCAGTTAAAAATCCACCGGTCAGCCATTGGATCTGGCAGTATCCATTCCATCATCCAGTCACCATTCCATCAAGCGATCATTCCATTAGGCAGTCACAAATCCATCATGTTGTCCCCATTCCATCAAGCAATCATCATTCCATTAGGCAGTCACCAATCCATCATGTTGTCCCCATTCCATTACACCATCACCAATCAACCATGCAGTCACGGTTCCATTAAGCAGTCGCGGTTCCATCAAGCAATCATCATTCCAATAGACAGTCCCAATCCATTAGATAGTTACCATTCCATTCCATTGGACAGTCATCGTTTCTTGCAATCACTGTTCAGTTTGATTCTGAAATGAGAGTAATGCGATTCCACCCTACCTAAGGTGAGAATATATATTAGTAGACGTTGAATATGCAAACTGGAAAGGTAGGCTGTAAAAATCATCAATTAATGAAAGATAGAAGATTAAATGTTGCTTTCAACATTATTTAAGACTCACCAGGATGATGTAGTCAAAGTTAAAAATTGTTTTATGGAACACATCTATATCTAGAGAAAGTATTTAGTGTTAAAAGAAATTTAAACAGCCTTAAAAAGTATTTTGCATATACAAGAGGTTTAAAAAGTAAATAAGGCAAATATCGCTTTAACTTTATAGACGGTAGTGAGTGTATAGTTTTTCAGTACCAATGATAAAGTTGCCAATCCACTGAGCAGTCAGCATTTCACCTGGAAGTGACCAATCCACCGAGCAATCACCAATCAACGAAGACCAATGAAGACTAATTCAATAAATGTACCACCCTCAAGAAGTGCTAGGCGATATAGGCAATCCATGTACAAGAGGTTTAAAAAGTGAACAAAACAAATAGAACTTTACCCTATCGAAGTTAGCAAGTGTATAGTTCATCAGTACCGGTCAAATGATAAAGTCACCATCCACCAAGTAGTCACCAATCCACCAAGTAGTCACCAATCCACCGAGTAGTCGCCAATCCATAAGAGTCGCCAATCCCCCTAGCAGCCATTACCATCGTGCAGTTACCATTCCATCGGGCAGTCAAAAATCCATTGAGCAGCTGCAAAACCACTGGACAGTTAACAGATCCATTCGGCTGTCACTCTCATTTCAGATTCCAAACATTTTATTAGGCAGTCACGATTCCATTAGGCAGTTACCATTTTATCGGGCAGTCACCACTTCCTCGGGCAGTCACCACTTCATCGAGCAGTCACCGCTATTGGAATCTGAAATGAGAGTAATGCAATTCTACCCTTTCCAAAAGGGAGAATATATAGGTGAGGTGAGATATATGCAAAAGGGAAACGTAATCTTTAAAAATTATCAGTGGGGGGAGAGAGAAAATGTTATGCCACTCGCACTGGTATTTTAGATATAATCAACAAGTTGCTGGCCTACAACAGAAAATGTTTTTGTGTCAAATTCTATTTACTATCTATCAGCTCATCAAGAAAAATATTTGACTATAAACCGATGGGCTATTTATGGACTGGCTAATTAAGTTATTATTACTAAAATGACGGCCTAGCAAGGTAATTGTCCTGATGACCGGAACTGTTCTTTACCCCACCAAAAAACCTTAAACGTATCCTTTGCTTCTGCCAATCATCCCACACCATTAGGTTCTTTGAAGAAATTAGTTTTGCTAAATAATATAAATTTGTACTCTATGCAAGCTGACTAAAAACATTTTTGGTCAGTTTCCTCCGGGTGGTCAGACCATTGGTTACTGATGTGAACTACCTTCTGTGGGAGACCAGTCCACAAAAAGGTAGTTCACTTTTTTTAAAGATGATCGGAAATTATTACAACTTGCAAAAAGTATGTTCTTACATTGTAATAGGATCAGGTACGTTCTAGCTGTGAGTTAAAGTATAGACTTGTAACTAAAAAGAATCTTAATTTATAGCCTAGAAACAATTAGAATAGAACATATTAAAAGAAATAATGGTTTGAGGGGGGGGGGGGGCAAAAAGGGTCTCAAAATGCAAAGGGAATATTTTGAAGAAAAAAATATTATTTGAGTTTAAATTCACTGATGCTTGTTTAACAAACCCTCACTTCTGTCATACTGTCAGATTAAAACAAACTTTATTTCATCACTCTCACAGAAACTAACTTTGAGAGCGAAGAGAGACGTATACAAATGTTCCGCTGTAAAATTGCTGGAAAGAGCAACCATAAGGCTTTAAAGCTTGACTAATCAAAAGAAACAAGCACAAAAAAGCCACGGGAATACAGTTCTTCAGAAATGACCAACAGAAAGAATATAATATGTATTAAGTTCTACTTAGTTCTTTCAGATAGAGCTCTTTTCACGAAATACTTCGTATATCGTTCCATCAGCTTGATCATCCATCCATCTATCGACTGGGCTTCCATCCCTCTATCATGGTCGCCTTCCATCCCTCAAATACTGGGCGCCCAAATATGTTCATCTTCCATCTTGGCTTCTCTTTCATCAAATCACATGTCTAAAAACACAATATGAATACATTTGAAGTGATGAACCTCAAGTAATGCTTTGTGATAACGGCTGTGAGAAAAGAACTTTAAAAAGTGGACAAAACAAAGAGCTTTAACTTTACAGAAGGTAGCTAGTGTATAGTTTATCAGAACTATCCAGTCAGAATTCCATTAAACACTAACCATTCCATTTGGCAGTCACCATTTAATTTTGGCAGTCACCATTTCATTAGACAGTCACCATTCCATTTGGCTCTTCCCATTCCATTAGACAGTCACCATTGCCATTAGACAGTCCCCATTCCATTAGACAATCCTCGTTTCTTTGGGCAATCACTGTTCAGTTTGATTCTGAAATGAGAGTTATGCAATTCCACCTTTCCTAAGGGAGATTGGAGATGCAAATGGGAAAGGTAGGCTGTAAAAATCATCAAGTAATGAGTGAGAGAAGATTAAATGTTGCTTTCATGTACCAGCCTTAATAAGTGATATAGCCTATCCAAGAGGTTTAAAAAGTAAATGAAACAAATAGAGCATTAACTTTTTAGAAGATAGTAAGTGTATAGTTTATCGGTACCAGTCAATTGGTAAAGTTTCCAATCCACTGAGCAGTCAGCATTTCACCTGGCAGTGATTATTCCACTGAGCAATCAGCAATCAACAAGAAAGTTTGTAAGAGAAAGTATTTAGTGTAAAAGAATAATTCAATAAATTTACCCCCCCCCCTCAAAAAGTGCTTGATTGTATAGGCAGTCCATATACAAGAGGTTTAAAAAGTGAACAAGACAAATAGGACGCTACCTAATAGAGTTATAGAAGCAAGTGTATTATTGTTTAACAAACCCTCAATTCTGTCTTACTGCGAGTCAGGTAAGATTTAAACAAACTTTATTTCATCACTCCCACAGTAAATAACTTTGAGAGAGAAGACGTAAATATCTTTGAGAGAGAAGACGTATATAAATATTGTCCTGCTGTATAATTGCTTGAAAGAGCAACCATAAGGTTTTAAAGCTTGACTAACCAAAAGAAACAGGCACAAAAAAGCCCTGGGAATACAGTTCTTCAGAAATCACCAACAGAAAGAATAGAATATGTATTAAGTTCTACTTAGTTCTTTCAGATAGAGCTCTTTTCACCAAATATTTAGTATATCGTGCAATCAGCTTGATCATCCATCCATCTATCAACTGGGCTCCCATCTCTTTGTCATGGTTCCCTTCTATCCCTCAAATACTGGGCAACGCAAATATGTTCATCTTCCATCTTGGCTTCCCTTTCATCAAATCACATGTCTAAAACACAATATGAATACATTTGAAGTGATGAAGCCTCAAGTAATGCTTTGTGGTAACGGCTGTGAGAAAAAAAAGAACTTTAAAAAGTGGACAAAACAAAGAGCTTTAACTTTACATAAGGTAGCTAGTGTATAGTTTATCAGAACTAGTCAATTAACAAGTCAGAATTCCATTAAACACTAACCATTCCATTTGGCAGCCACCATTCCATTTGGCAGTCACCATTTCATTAGACAGTCACCATTCCATTTGGCTCTTCCCATTCCATTAGATAGTCACCATTGCCATTAGACAGTCCCCATTCCATTAGACAGTCCTCGTTTCTTCGGGCAATCACAGTTCAGTTCTATTCTGAAATGAGAGTTATGCAATTCCACCCTTCCTAAGGGAGATTGAAGATGCAAATGGGAAAGGTAGGCTGTAAAAATCATCAAGTAATGAGTGAGAAGATTAAATGTTGCTTTCAACATTATTTAACACTGACCTGGACAATGTAGTCAAAGTTAAAAATTGTTTTAAGGAACACATAAATATCTTTGTGAGAAGAAGTATTTAGTGTTATTATGAATTTAAATAAATGCACCAGCCTTAATAAGTGATATAGCCTATCCAAGATGTTTAAAAAGTAAATGAAACAAATAGAGCATTAACTTTTTAGAAGATAGTAAGTGTATAGTTTATCAATTGGTAAAGTTTCCAATCCACTGAGCAGTCAGCATTTCACCTGGCAGTGATCATTCCACTGAGCAATCAGCAATCAACAAGAAAGTCATAAGTCAAGCTGGCAGCCATTCCTTCGGGTAGTAACCATTCTATCGGACAGTCAGTAATCCATTGGACAGCCACAAAACCACTGCACAATCAACCGATCCACTAGGACATCAGTAACCATTTCATCATCTAGTAACCATTCCATTAGACATTCACCATTCCATTAGACAGTCACCATTCCATTTGGCTCTTCCCATTCCATTAGACAGTCACCATTGCATTAGACAGTCCCCATTCCATTAGACAGTCCTCGTTTCTTCGGGCAATAACAGTTCAGTTCTATTCTGAAATGAGAGTTATGCAATTCCACCCTTCCTAAGGGAGATTGGAGATGCAAATTGGAAAGGTAGGCTGTAAAAATCATCAAGTAATGAGTGAGAGAAGATTAAATGTTGCTTTCATGTACCAGCCTTAATAAGTGATATAGCCTATCCAAGAGGTTTAAAAAGTAAATGAAACAAATAGAGCATTAACTTTTTAGAAGATAGTAAGTGTATAGTTTATCGGTACCAGTCAATTGGTAAAGTTTCCAATCCACTGAGCAGTCAGCATTTCACCTGGCAGTGATTATTCCACTGAGCAATCAGCAATCAACAAGAAAGTTTGTGAGAGAAAGTATTTAGTGTAAAAGAATAATTCAATAAATTTACCCCCCCCCCTCAAAAAGTGCTTGATTGTATAGGCAGTCCATATACAAGAGGTTTAAAAAGTGAACAAGACAAATAGGACACTACCTAATAGAGTTATAGAAGCAAGTGTATTGTTGTTTAACAAACCCTCAATTCTGTCTTACTGCGAGTCAGGTAAGATTAAAACAAACTTTATTTCATCACTCCCACAGTAAATAA
Organism: Lepidochitona cinerea; assembly: GCA_963971465.1. NCBI lineage: Eukaryota > Metazoa > Mollusca > Polyplacophora > Chitonida > Tonicellidae > Lepidochitona > Lepidochitona cinerea. Next base: position 63,427,380 of record OZ020551.1, on the reverse strand, counting down.
CTTTGAGAGAGAAGACGTAAATATCTTTGAGAGAGAAGACGTATATAAATATTGTCCTGCTGTATAATTGCTTGAAAGAGCAACCATAAGGTTTTAAAGCTTGACTAACCAAAAGAAACAGGCACAAAAAAGCCCTGGGAATACAGTTCTTCAGAAATCACCAACAGAAAGAATAGAATATGTATTAAGTTCTACTTAGTTCTTTCAGATAGAGCTCTTTTCACCAAATATTTAGTATATCGTGCAATCAGCTTGATCATCCATCCATCTATCAACTGGGCTCCCATCTCTTTGTCATGGTTGCCTTCTATCCCTCAAATACTGGGCACCGCAAATATGTTCATCTTCCATCTTGGCTTCCCTTTCATCAAATCACATGTCTAAAACACAATATGAATACATTTGAAGTGATGAAGCCTCAAGTAATGCTTTGTGGTAACGGCTGTGAGAAAAAAAAAACTTTAAAAAGTGGACAAAACAAAGAGCTTTAACTTTACATAAGGTAGCTAGTGTATAGTTTATCAGAACTAGTCAATTAACAAGTCAGAATTCCATTAAACACTAACCATTCCATTTGGCAGCCACCATTCCATTTGGCAGTCACCATTTCATTAGACAGTCACCATTCCATTTGGCTCTTCCCATTCCATTAGACAGTCACCATTGCCATTAGACAGTCCCCATTCCATTAGACAATCCTCGTTTCTTCCGGCAATCACAGTTCAGTTCTATTCTGAAATGAGAGTTATGCAATTCCACCCTTCCTAAGGGAGATTGAAGATGCAAATGGGAAAGGTAGGCTGTAAAAATCATCAAGTAATGAGTGAGAAGATTAAATGTTGCTTTCAACATTATTTAACACTGACCTGGACAATGTAGTCAAAGTTAAAAATTGTTTTAAGGAACACATAAATATCTTTGTGAGAAGAAGTATTTAGTGTTATTATGAATTTAAATAAATGCACCAGCCTTAATAAGTGATATAGCCTATCCAAGATGTTTAAAAAGTAAATGAAACAAATAGAGCATTAACTTTTTAGAAGATAGTAAGTGTATAGTTTATCGGTACCAGTCAATTGGTAAAGTTTCCAATCCACTGAGTAGTCAGCATTTCACCTGGCAGTGATCATTCCACTGAGCAATCAACAAGAAAGTCATAAGTCAAGCTGGCAGCCATTCCTTCAGGTAGTAACCATTCCATTGGACAGCCACAAAACCACTGTACAATCAACCGTTCCACTAGGACATCAGTAACCATTTCATCATCTAGTAACCATTCCATTAGACAGTCACCATTCCATTTGGCTCTTCCCATTCTATTAGACAGTCACCATTCCATTAGACAGTCACCATTCCATTAGACAGTCACCATTCCTTTAGACAGTCCTCGTTTCTTTGGGCAATCACTGTTCAGTTTGATTCTGAAATGAGAGTTATGCAATTCCACCTTTCCTAAGGGAGATTGGAGATGCAAATGGGAAAGGTAGGCTGTAAAAATCATCAAGTAATGAGTGAGAGAAGATTAAATGTTGCTTTCATGTACCAGCCTTAATAAGTGATATAGCCTATCCAAGAGGTTTAAAAAGTAAATGAAACAAATAGAGCATTAACTTTTTAGAAGATAGTAAGTGTATAGTTTATCGGTACCAGTCAATTGGTAAAGTTTCCAATCCACTGAGCAGTCAGCATTTCACCTGGCAGTGATTATTCCACTGAGCAATCAGCAATCAACAAGAAAGTTTGTGAGAGAAAGTATTTAGTGTAAAAGAATAATTCAATAAATTTACCCCCCCCCCCCCCTCAAAAAGTGCTTGATTGTATAGGCAGTCCATATACAAGAGGTTTAAAATAGGAAGAAGACAAATAGGACGCTACCTAATAGAGTTATAGAAGCAAGTGTATTGTTGTTTAACAAACCCTCAATTCTGTCTTACTGCGAGTCAGGTAAGATTTAAACAAACTTTATTTCATCACTCCCACAGTAAATAACTTTGAGAGAGAAGACGTAAATATCTTTGAGAGAGAAGACGTATATAAATATTGTCCTGCTGTATAATTGCTTGAAAGAGCAACCATAAGGTTTTAAAGCTTGACTAACCAAAAGAAACAGGCACAAAAAAGCCCTGGGAATACAGTTCTTCAGAAATCACCAACAGAAAGAATAGAATATGTATTAAGTTCTACTTAGTTCTTTCAGATAGAGCTCTTTTCACCAAATACTGAGTATATCGTGCAATCAGCTTGACCATCCATCCATCTATCAACTGGGCTGCCATCTCTTTGTCATGGTTGCCTTCTATCCCTCAAATACTGGGCACCGCAAATATGTTCATCTTCCATCTTGGCTTCCCTTTCATCAAATCACATGTCTAAAACACAATATGAATACATTTGAAGTGATGAAGCCTCAAGTAATGCTTTGTGGTAACGGCTGTGAGAAAAAAAGAACTTTAAAAAGTGGACAAAACAAAGAGCTTTAACTTTACGTAAGGTAGCTAGTGTATAGCTTATCAGAACTAGTCAGTTAGTAAGTTTCCAATCCAAGGGCAATCACGAATCTACCAGGCAGTCATGAATCCACCAAGCAGTCATGAATCCACCAGGCACTCACCAATCAACAAAGGTCAGTTTGGCAGTTACAACTCCAATAACCAGTAACCATTCTATTTGGCAGTCACCATTCCATCATCCATTCACAATTTCATCAAGCAGTCACAATTCCATTAGGAAGTCACCATGGTGTAAACTGGAAAAAAGGGTAAACAAAATCAAATAATGACTGACAGAAAATTAAACATCACTTTCAATACTATTTGAGACTGACTCACCAATCCAATAAACAGTAAACATTCTATTAGTTAGTCACCATTCCCTCATCCACTCACAATTCTATCAAGCAATGATCATTCTGTTATGGCAGTCACCAATCCATCATGTGGTCACCATTCCATTAGACAGTCACAATTCTATTAGGCAGTCACTATTACATTACAGTCAGCATTCCAATACAAATGTCACCATTCCACTGAGCAGTTGCCAAAACACCCAAAAGTCACAAATCCATCACATGGTTATTTCATTGGGCAGTCAAAAATTCACCGGGCAGCCATTGGATCTGGCAGTATCCATTCCATCATCCAGTCACCATTCCATCAAGCGATCATCATTCCATTAGGCAGTCACCAATCCATCATGTTGTCCCCATTCCATCAAGCAATCATCATTCCATTAGGCAGTCACCAATCCATCATGTTGTCCCCATTCCATCACACCATCACCAATCAACCATGCAGTCATGGTTCCATTAAGCAGTCACCGTTCCATCAAGCAATCATCATTCCAATAGACAGTCCCCAATCCATTAGATAGTTACCATTCCATTCCATTAGACAGTCATCGTTTCTTGCAATCACTGTTCAGTTTGATTCTGACATGAGAGTAATGCGATTCCACCCTACCTAAGGTGAGAATATATATTAGTAGACGTTGAATATGCAAACTGGAAAGGTAGGCTGTAAAAATCATCAAGTAATGAAAGATAGAAGATTAAATGTTGCTTTCAACATTATTTAAGACTGACCGGGATGATGTAGTCAAAGTTAAAAATTGTTTTATGGAACACATCTATATCTAGAGAAAGTATTTAGTGTTAAAAGAAATTTAAACAGCCTTAAAAAGTATTTTGCATATACAAGAGGTTTAAAAGGTAAATAAAGCAAATATCGCTTTAACTTTATAGACGGTAGTGAGTGTATAGTTTTTCAGTACCAATGATAAAGTTGCCAATCCACTGAGCAGTCAGCATTTCACCTGGAAGTGACCAATCCACCGAGCAATCACTAATCAACGAAGACCAATGAAGACTAATTCAATAAATGTACCACCCTCAAGAAGTGCTTGGCGATATAAGCAATCCATATACAAGAGGTTTAAAAAGTGAACAAAACAAATAGAACTTTACCCTATCGAAGTTAGCAAGTGTATAGTTCATCAGTACCGGTCAAATGATAAAGTCACCATCCACCAAGTAGTCACCAATCCACCGAGCAGTCACCAATCCATAAGAGTCGCCAATCCACCTAGCAGCCATTACCATCGTGCAGTTACCATTCCATCGGGCAGTCAAAAATCCATTGAGCAGCTGCAAAACCCCTGGACAGTCAACAGATCCATTCGGCTGTCACAATTCCATTAAATATTCCATTTGGCAGTCACCGTTACATTAGGCATTAAACATTTTATTAGGCAGTCACGATTCCATTAGGCAGTTACCATTTTATGGGGCAGTCACCACTTCCTCGGGCAGTCACCACTTCATCGAGCAGTCATCGCTATTGGAATCTGAAATGAGAGTAATGCAATTCCACCCTTTCCAAAAGGGAGAATATATAGGTGAGGTGAGATATATGCAAAAGGGAAACGTAATCTGTAAAAATTATCAATGGGGGGAGAGAGAAAATGTTATGCCACTCGCACTGGTATTTTAGATATAATCAACAAGTTGCTGGCCTACAACAGAAAATGTTTTTGTGTCAAATTCTATTTACTATCTATCAGCTCATCAAGAAAAATATTTGACTATAAACCGATGGGCTATTTATGGACTGGCTAATTAAGTTATTATTACTAAAATGACGGCCTAGCAAGGTAATTGTCCTGATGACCGGAACTGTTCTTTACCCCACCAAAAAACCTTAAACGTATCCTTTGCTTCTGCCAATCATCCCACACCATTAGGTTCTTTGAAGAAATTAGTTTTGCTAAATAATATAAATTTGTACTCTATGCAAGCTGACTAAAAACATTTTTGGTCAGTTTCCTCCGGGTGGTCAGACCATTGGTTACTGATGTGAACTACCTTCTGTGGGAGACCAGTCCACAAAAAGGTAGTTCACTTTTTTTAAAGATGATCCGAAATTATTACAACTTGCAAAAAGTATGTTCTTACATTGTAATAGGATCAGGTACGTTGTAGCTGTGAGTTAAAGTATAGACTTGTAACTAAAAAGAATCTTAATTTATAGCCTAGAAACAATTAGAATAGAACATATTAAAAGAAATAATGGTTTGAGGGGGGGGGGGGCAAAAAGGGTCTCAAAATGCAAAGGGAATATTTTGAAGAAAAAAATATTATTTGAGTTTAAATTCACTGATGCTTGTTTAACAAACCCTCAATTCTGTCATACTGTCAGATTAAAACAAACTTTATTTCATCACTCTCACAGAAACTAACTTTGAGAGCGAAGAGAGACGTATACAAATGTTCCGCTGTAAAATTGCTGGAAAGAGCAACCATAAGGCTTTAAAGCTTGACTAATCAAAAGAAACAAGCACAAAAAAGCCACGGGAATACAGTTCTTCAGAAATGACCAACAGAAAGAATATAATATGTATTAAGTTCTACTTAGTTCTTTCAGATAGAGCTCTTTTCACGAAATACTTCGTATATCGTTCCATCAGCTTGATCATCCATCCATCTATCGACTGGGCTTCCATCCCTCTATCATGGTCGCCTTCCATCCCTCAAATACTGGGCGCCGCAAATATGTTCATCTTCCATCTTGGCTTCCCTTTCATCAAATCACATGTCTAAAAACACAATATGAATACATTTGAAGTGATGAACCTCAAGTAATGCTTTGTGATAACGGCTGTGAGAAAAGAACTTTAAAAAGTGGACAAAACAAAGAGCTTTAACTTTACAGAAGGTAGCTAGTGTATAGTTTATCAGAACTAGTCAATTATCCAGTCAGAATTCCATTAAACACTAACCATTCCATTTGGCAGTCACCATTTAATTTTGGCAGTCACCATTTCATTAGACAGTCACCATTGTATTAGACAGTCACCATTCCATTAGACAGTCCTGGTTTCTTCTGGCAATCACAGTTCAGTTTGATTCTGAAATGAGAGTAATGCAATTCCACCCTTCCTAAGGGAGATTGAAGATGCAAATGGGAAAGGTAGGCTGTAAAAATCATCAAGTAATGAGTGAGAAGATTAAATGTTGCTTTCAACATTATTTAAAACTGACCTGGACAATGTAGTCAAAGTTAAAAATTGTTTTAAGGAACACATAAATATCTTTGTGTGAAGAAGTATTTAGTGTTATTATGAATTTAAATAAATGTACCAGCCTTAATAAGTGATATAGCCTATCCAAGAGATTTAAAAAGTAAATGAAACAAATAGAGCATTAACTTTTTAGAAGATAGTAAGTGTATAGTTTATCAATTGGTAAAGTTTCCAATCCACTGAGCAGTCAGCATTTCACCTGGCAGTGATCATTCCACTGAGCAATCAGCAATCAACAAGAAAGTCATAAGTCAAGCTGGCAGCGATTCCTTCGGGTAGTAACCATTCTATCGGACAGTCAGTAATCCATTGGACAGCGACAAAACCACTGCACAATCAACCGTTCCACTAGGACATCAGTAACCATTTCATCATCTAGTAACCATTCCATTAGACAGTCACCATTGCATTAGACAGTCACCATTGCATTAGACAGTCACCATTGCATTAGACAGTCCTCGTTTCTTTGGGCAATCACTGTTCAGTTTGATTCTGAAATGAGAGTTATGCAATTCCACCCTTCCTAAGGGAGATTGAACATGCAAATGGGAAAGGTATGCTGTAAAAATCACCAAGTAATGAGTGAGAGAAGATTAAATGTTGCTTTCATGTACCAGCCTTAATAAGTGATATAGCCTACCCAAGAGGTTTAAAAAGTAAATGAAACAAATAGAGCATTAACTTTTTAGAAGATAGTAAGTGTATAGTTTATCAATTGGTAAAGTTTCCAATCCACTGAGCAGTCAGCATTTCACCTGGCAGTGATCATTCCACTGAGCAATCAGCAATCAACAAGAAAGTCATAAGTCAAGCTGGCAGCCATTCCTTCCGGTGGTAACCATTCTGTCGGACAATAAGTAATCCATTGGACAGCCACAAAACCACTGCACAATCAACTGTTCCACTAGGACATCAGTAACCATTTCATCATCTAGTAACCATTCCATTAGACAGTCACCATTCCATTAGACAGTCACCATTCCATCTGGCTCTTCCCATTCCATTAGACAGTCACCATTGCATTAGACAGTCCCCATTCCATTAGACAGTCCTCGTTTCTTCGGGCAATCACAGTTCAGTTCTATTCTGAAATGAGAGTTATGCAATTCCACCCTTCCTAAGGGAGATTGGAGATGCAAATTGGAAAGGTAGGCTGTAAAAATCATCAAGTAATGAGTGAGAGAAGATTAAATGTTGCTTTCATGTACCAGCCTTAATAAGTGATATGGCCTATCCAAGAGGTTTAAAAAGTAAATGAAACAAATAGAGCATTAACTTTTTAGAAGATAGTAAGTGTATAGTTTATCGGTACCAGTCAATTGGTAAAGTTTCCAATCCACTGAGCAGTCAGCATTTCACCTGGCAGTGATTATTCCACTGAGCAATCAGCAATCAACAAGAAAGTTTGTGAGAGAAAGTATTTAGTGTAAAAGAATAATTCAATAAATTTACCCCCCCCCCTCAAAAAGTGCTTGATTGTATAGGCAGTCCATATACAAGAGGTTTAAAAAGTGAACAAGACAAATAGGTTACTACCTAATAGAGTTATAGAAGCAAGTGTATTGTTGTTTAACAAACCCTCAATTCTGTCTTACTGCGAGTCAGGTAAGATTAAAACAAACTTTATTTCATCACTCCCACAGTAAATAACTTTGAGAGAGAAGACGTAAATATCTTTGAGAGAGAAGACGTATATAAATATTGTCCTGCTGTATAATTGCTTGAAAGAGCAACCATAAGGTTTTAAAGCTTGACTAACCAAAAGAAACAGGCACAAAAAAGCCCTGGGAATACAGTTCTTCAGAAATCACCAACAGAAAGAATAGAATATGTATTAAGTTCTACTTAGTTCTTTCAGATAGAGCTCTTTTCACCAAATATTTAGTATATCGTGCAATCAGCTTGATCATCCATCCATCTATCAACTGGGCTCCCATCTCTTTGTCATGGTTGCCTTCTATCCCTCAAATACTGGGCACCGCAAATATGTTCATCTTCCATCTTGGCTTCCCTTTCATCAAATCACATGTCTAAAACACAATATGAATACATTTGAAGTGATGAAGCCTCAAGTAATGCTTTGTGGTAACGGCTGTGAGAAAAAAAGAACTTTAAAAAGTGGACAAAACAAAGAGCTTTAACTTTACATAAGGTAGCTAGTGTATAGTTTATCAGAACTAGTCAATTAACAAGTCAGAATTCCATTAAACACTAACCATTCCATTTGGCAGCCACCATTCCATTTGGCAGTCACCATTTCATTAGACAGTCACCATTCCATTTGGCTCTTCCCATTCCATTAGACAGTCACCATTGCCATTAGACAGTCCCCATTCCATTAGACAATCCTTGTTTCTTCCGGCAATCACAGTTCAGTTCTATTCTGAAATGAGAGTTATGCAATTCCACCCTTCCTAAGGGAGATTGAACATGCAAATGGGAAAGGTAGGCTGTAAAAATCACCAAGTAATGAGTGAGAGAAGATTAAATGTTGCTTTCATGTACCAGCCTTAATAAGTGATATAGCCTACCCAAGAGGTTTAAAAAGTAAATGAAACAAATAGAGCATTAATTTTTTAGAAGATAGTAAGTGTATAGTTTATCGGTACCAGTCAATTGGTAAAGTTTCCAATCCACTGAGCAGTCAGCATTTCACCTGGCAGTGATTATTCCACTGAGCAATCAGCAATCAACAAGAAAGTCATAAGTCAAGCTGGCAGCCATTCCATCGGGTAGTAACCATTCTAGCGGACAGTCAGTAATCCATTGGACAGCCACAAAACCACTGCACAATCAACCGTTCCACTAGGACATCAGTAACCATTTCATCATCTAGTAACCATTCTATTAGGCAGTTAGTATTCCAGCATGAAATCTCCCTAGTATTACAGTCACCATAACACAATCTTCAATCATCCGAGCAGTTACCAATCAACCAGAAAGTCACAAATCGACCTAACAGCCATTCCATTGGCAAGTCAACATTCCATCGGGCAGTTATCTTCCAATTAGGCAGTCACAATTCTATTAGTCAACATTTCATTAGACAGTCACCATTCTATTAGTCAGTCACCATTCCATTTGACTCTTCCCACTTTATTAGACAGTCACCATTCCATCAAGAGAGTTATGCAATTCCACCCTTCCTAAGGGAGATTGAACATGCAAATTGGAAAGGTAGGCTGTAAAAATCACCAAGTAATGAGTGAGAGAAGATTAAATGTTGCTTTCATGTACCAGCCTTAATAAGTGATATAGCCTACCCAAGAGGTTTAAAAAGTAAATGAAACAAATAGAGCATTAACTTTTTAGAAGATAGTAAGTGTATAGTTTATCGGTACCAGTCAATTGGTAAAGTTTCCAATCCACTGAGCAGTCAACATTTCACCTGGCAGTGATTATTCCACTGAGCAATCAGCAATCAACAAGAAAGTTTGTGAGAGAAAGTATTTAGTGTAAAAGAATAATTCAATAAATTTACCCCCCCCCCCCCCCCTCAAAAAGTGCTTGATTGTATAGGCAGTCCATATACAAGAGGTTTAAAAAGTGAACAAGACAAATAGGACGCCACCTAATAGAGTTATAGAAGCAAGTGTATTGTTGCTTAACAAACCCTCAATTCTGTCTTACTGCGAGTCAGGTAAGATTAAAACAAACTTTATTTCATCACTCCCACAGTAAATAACTTTGAGAGAGAAGACGTAAATATCTTTGAGAGAGAAGACGTATATAAATATTGTCCTGCTGTATAATTGCTTGAAAGAGCAACCATAAGGTTTTAAAGCTTGACTAACCAAAAGAAACAGGCACAAAAAAGCCCTGGGAATACAGTTCTTCAGTAATCACCAACAGAAAGAATAGAATATGTATTAAGTTCTACTTAGTTCTTTCAGATAGAGCTCTTTTCACCAAATACTAAGTATATCGTGCAATCAGCTTGATCATCCATCCATCTATCAACTGGGCTCCCATCTCTTTGTCATGGTTGCCTTCTATCCCTCAAATACTGGGCACCGCAAATATGTTCATCTTCCATCTTGGCTTCCCTTTCATCAAATCACATGTCTAAAACACAATATGAATACATTTGAAGTGATGAAGCCTCAAGTAATGCTTTGTGGTAACGGCTGTGAGAAAAAAAAGAACTTTAAAAAGTGGACAAAACAAAGAGCTTTAACTTTACATAAGGTAGCTAGTGTATAGCTTATCAGAACTAGTCAATTAGTAAGTTTCCAATCCAAGGGCAATCACGAATCTACCAAGCAGTCATGAATCCACCAGGCACTCACCAATCAACAAAGGTCAGTTTGGCAGTTACAACTCCAATAACCAGTAACCATTCTATTTGGCAGTCACCATTCCATCATCCATTCACAATTTCATCAAGCAGTCACAATTCCATTAGGCAGTCACAATTCCATTAGGCAGTCACCATGGTGTAAACTGGAAAATAGGGTAAACAAAATCAAATAATGACTGACAGAAAATTAAACATCACTTTCAATACTATTTGAGACTGACTCACCAATCCAATAAACAGTAAACATTCTATTAGTTAGTCACCATTCCCTCATCCAGTCACAATTCTATCAAGCAATGATCATTCTGTTATGGCAGTCACCAATCCATGATGTAGTCACCATTCCATTAGACAGTCACAATTCTATTAGGCGGTCACTATTACATTACAGCCAGCATTCCAATACAAATGTCACCATTCCACTGAGCAGTTGCCAAAAAACCCAAAAGTCACAAATCCATCACGTGGTCATTTCATTGGGCAGACAAAAATCCACCGGGCAGCCATTGGATCTGGCAGTATCCATTCCATCATCCAGTCACCATTCCATCAAGCGATCATCATTCCATTAGGCAGTCACCAATCCATCACGTTGTCCCCATTCCATCAAGCAATCATCATTCCATTAGGCAGTCACCAATCCATCATGTTGTCCCCATTCCATTACACCATCACCAATCAACCATGCAGTCACGGTTCCATTAAGCAGTCACGGTTCCATTAAGCAGTCACCGTTCCATCAAGCAATCATCATTCCAATAGACAGTCCCCAATCCATTAGATAGTTACCATTCGTTCGATCCATTCCATTAGACAGTCATCGTTTCTTGCAATCACTGTTCAGTTTGATTCTGAAATGAGAGTAATGCGATTCCACCCTACCTAAGGTGAGAATATATATTAGTAGACGTTGAATATGCAAACTGGAAAGGTAGGCTGTAAAAATCATCAAGTAATGAAAGATAGAAGATTAAATGTTGCTTTCAACATTATTTAAGACTGACCGGGATGATGTAGTCAAAGTTAAAAATTGTTTTATGGAACACATCTATATCTAGAGAAAGTATTTAGTGTTAAAAGAAATTTAAACAGCCTTAAAAAGTATTTTGCATATACAAAAGGTTTAAAAAGTAAATAAAGCAAATATCGCTTTAACTTTATAGACGGTAGTGAGTGTATAGTTTTTCAGTACCAATGATAAAGTTGCCAATCCACTGAGCAGTCAGCATTTCACCTGGAACCGAGCAATCACCAATCAACGAAGACCAATGAAGACTAATTCAATAAATGTACCACCCTCAAGAAGTGCTTGGCGATATAGGCAATCCATATACAAGAGGTTTAAAAAGTGAACAAAACAAATAGATCTTTACCCTATCGAAGTTAGCAAGTGTATAGTTCATCAGTACCGGTCAAATGATAAAGTCACCATCCACCAAGTAGTCACCAATCCACCGAGCAGTCACCAATCCATAAGAGTCGCCAATCCACCTAACAGCCATTACCATCGTGCAGTTACCATTCCATCGGGCAGTCAAAAATCCATTGAGCAGCTTCAAAACCACTGGACAGTCAACAGATCCATTGGCTGACACAATTCCATTAAATATTCCATTTGGCAGTCACCGTTACATTAGGCATTAAACATTTTATTAGGCAGTCAAGATTCCATAAGGCAGTTACCATTTTATGGGGCAGTCACCACTTCCTCGGGCAGTCACCACTTCATCGAGCAGTCACCGCTATTGGAATCTGAAATGAGAGTAATGCAATTCCACCCTTTCCAAAAGGGAGAATATATAGGTGAGGTGAGATATATGCAAAAGGGAAACGTAATCTGTAAAAATTATCAATGGGGGAGAGAGAGAAAATATTATGCCACTCGCACTGGTATTTTAGATATAATCAACAAGTTGCTGGCCTACAACAGAAAATGTTTTTGTGTCAAATTCTATTTACTATCTATCAGCTCATCAAGAAAAATATTTGACTATAAACCGATGGGCTATTTATGGACTGGCTAATTAAGTTATTATTACTAAAATGATGGCGTAGCAAGGTAATTGTCCTGATGACCGGAACTGTTCTTTACCCCACCAAAAAACCTTAAACGTATCCTTTGTTTCTGGCAATCATCCTACACCATTAGGTTCTTTGAAGAAATTAGTTTTGCTAAATAATATAAATTTGTACTCTATGCAAGCTGACTAAAAACATTTTTGGTCAGTTTCCTCCGGGTGGTCAGACCATTGGTTACTGATGTGAACTACCTTCTGTGGGAGACCAGTCCACAAAAGGTAGTTCACTTTTTTTTAAAGATGATCGGAAATTATTACAACTTGCAAAAAGTATGTTCTTACATTGTAATAGGATCAGGTATGTTGTAGTTGTGAGTTAAAGTATAGACTTGTAACTAAAAAGAATCTTAATCTATAGCCTAGAAACAATTAGAATAGAACATATTAAAAGAAATAATGGTTGGGGGGGGGGGGCAAAAAGGGTCTCAAAATGCGAAGGGAATATTTTGAAAAAAAAAATGGTGTTTGAGTTTAAATTCGCTGATGCTTGTTTAACAAACCCTCAATTCTGTCATACTGTCAGTCAGGTCAGATTAAAACAAACTTTATTTCATCACTCTCACAGAAACTAACTTTGAGAGAGAAGAGCGAGATATATAAATATTGTTATGTTGTAAAATTTCTTGAAAGAGCAAGGTTTTAAAGCACGGCTAATCAGAAGACAGGACGCAAAAAAAAGACAGGACACAAAAAAACAGGGAATGCAGTTTTTCTCAGAAATGACCTATAGAAAAAATATAATATATATTCAGTTGTACTTAGCTCTTTATTTTTGGTTAACAGATAGAGCTTTTTTTTCATCATATGCTTTGTTCATCGTTCCATCAGTTTGACCGTCCATGCATCTATCAAATGGGCTTTCGTCCCTCTGTGATGGCTTCCATAATAGGAATATATTTGAAGTGATGAAGCTTTGCTTTGTGATAACACAGGTGTAAAATAGTGGACAAAACAGACAAATAGCGCTTAAACTGTCTAGAATCTAGGAAGTGTGTATTACTGTACTTTCTCAGAAAGTTACCATCTATGGAAGAGTCACAATTCCATCGAGCAGTGTTCAAGCCTTACGGCAATCACAAATTCATTGGGTAGTCACAAATCTACACACCATTTAATCGGAGGGTCACCAATACACCAAGCAGTGCCAGGCAGTCACCAATAAATTGGGAGGTTACCATTTCATCACACCATTCCATTGGACACTCACTAATCAGCTGAAATAGTACAAATCCATCGGACAGTCGACAATCCACTGCATGGTCAGTCAAAAATCCAACACTCCATTGTATTGGGAAGTCACTTTTCCAACAGGCAGTTACCATTCCATCGGGCAGGCATAGTTTCGCCGGTCAGTCACCATACCATTGGTCAATCACCATTCCACTGGCTAGTCACCATTTTACCGGTCAGTCACCATTCCATCAGTCAGTCACTATTCTACCGTGCAGTCATCTTTGGTTTCTTCAATTTGTCAAATTTTACCCAGACTGCTTGTCCAGGCCATACCTTGGTTAATATTGTCAGGATTGTTTTGAAACTTGGCTGGTATATAGTCATGATAATGACTTTGAGCAGTGTTACGCTTTTTTCTCTATGTTGAGAATAATGTTTAGAGTTATTGCCCTTGGTTTCTCCAATTTGTCAAATTTTACCAAGACTGCTTGTCCGGGCCATATCTTAATTAATAAGAAACTTGAAACTTGGCTGGTATATAGTCATTACAAAAAACCTTGTGCAGTGTTACGATTTTCTCTCTGTGACGAGAATAATTTTAGAGTTATTGCCCTTAGTTTCTTCAATTTGTCTAATTTTACCCAGACTGCTTGTCCGCCCCCTCCCCTGTCCGGAACACAACACATTCCAGTTGTGTTGGGTTCTAATAATAACTTCACACAACGCAGACATGAGCATTCACTTCTATAGTTATTGCCCTTTTCTCATTATTTGGTCAAATTTGCTAAGCTTATATCTGCAATGGGAAACCGGAGATCATCCATCAGCTTTACTGATACTTTTCTTGTTTGCGAAGTTATCATTTTTTTACGACCAATGTGGGATGGTTGCCAGTTACCACCGGAAGGTCGTGGGTTTCCTCCGGGCAAAGAGCCCGGTTTCCTCCCACAATAAAACTGGCAACGCCGCCATATAAGTGAAATAATCTTGAGGGCGGCGTAAAACATCAAACAACCAACCAACCATCCACTTCTATAGTCAAATTTTACCAAGACTGCTTGTCCGGGCCATATCTTAATTAATAAGAAACTTGAAACTTGGCTGGTATATAGTCATTACAAAAAACCTTGTGCAGTGTTACGATTTTCTCTCTGTGACGAGAATAATTTTAGAGTTATTGCCCTTAGTTTCTTCAATTTGTCTAATTTTACCCAGACTGCTTGTCCGCCCCCTCCCCTGTCCGGAACACAACACATTCCAGTTGTGTTGGGTTCTAATAATAACTTCACACAACGCAGACATGAGCATTCACTTCTATAGTTATTGCCCTTTTCTCATTATTTGGTCAAATTTGCTGAGCATATATCTGCAATGGGGAACCGGAAATCATCCATCAGCTTTACTGATACTTTTCTTGTTTGCGAAGTTATCGTTTTTTACGCAGTCACCATTTCATCGGACAGTCACTATTACATGTTTTGTTTTCACTGGTTGATAACAGTTTTCTATTTGTTACTTGGATTGACACTTTGATGTTAGAAATAAATTTTCTTGATTGGCCTAGAAATTGTATTCTAGATCCAAATACTGAATGTTTATTCTGTTGTTGCGTTTAGATTCCATGTGTACTTCATGACTGTTAACAAATCTTAACAGTTCCCAAGCAACCATGAAAAATCAGATTTTAAGGCTATTTTTGTATGTAAATGAGCCCATGTGACCTCGCTATTACTGTATTCAACTGACGATCAACTATTTGGTGCAAGAACAATCCAGGGTGAGCATCCCTAAGGATGTTTTTACAATCTACAATTAAGTAAACACATAATATATTGATCTGACCATCATCGGTTGAAGCAAATATCATTCACCCAAAAGATACATATAGGTCACAACGCCCAGTTTGTGTTTTCTCAGCCAATGAAAATTGATTTCGGGTATACTAGAGCTAGGAGGTGCCTTACATAGTGATAGTTTGGTATCTGGGTTATTTGAATATTGGATTGAAACTAATGCAGGTATACTGTACATACTTTAAGCTTTCAATCAATGCCTGATAACAGAATTTTGTGTATGTTTTTTAATGTTCACCCAATTTTGAAAATACCAAAGTTTGGCTTAGAATAAGTAAGCCTAAAACTGTCAAAATGGTGGTACCCATGTTAAATTGTGTGTAGCTTGAAACCGACATACACTATGTCAACTTTATTTGGTTGTAAAGGAATTCTCACGTGTTGATCAATTTGAAAATGGTAAGGAAAAGTCTTAACGAGATTTAGGTAATTAGCCACAAATCAAAACGTTAACATAACCGCAAATGGGAAATGAAACTGTATCATGTAACCTATAGTGAAGTGTGAAAAGTAGGCATTTTGTTCTAAATTTTCAAACCACAACCATATTTGGTGCCGTTGTATCTGGGCTACATATTTGAAATATAAAATAAATGAATTCAGTGAAGTTTTTAAATGTTCACCACTTTTTCTGAAAAACAGGCTTTTGTAGACCAGGGCTAGCTTTGAGCAGACACAAGACTCTTAATGTAGGGTGTAAAATACGTGTATATACCTCAGTAGTGATCCATTTCCATCAATGAGGTCCAGGAATGACATTTCACTTCTTGAAATTATTAATGTTTTTCAAAGCAAATGGTTATTTCAAGCTCATTAGCTATTGATGTAAAATAACCAGACCCCCCCCCCCCCCCACCTTCCATGTGGGTCTGAAATGATATAATCTGTACAAATTGCACTTTTTATCTCTTAGCAGGTAAACTGACATGATTGTGGCCCTAAATTTGACAGTTTTTAAATCACTAGAGAAGATTTATTAGCTTTCAAACAGTCCAAATGTTAAGAAATCAGACAATTTTTTGATGGGTGGTCCCGAGTGGGTTATCTCCCCTGGCTCTTCCCTTATGGCAGTCTCTAACCCGGACAGATGCTAACAGTAAACTACAATCAACAACCAATCATTTCCAGCAAATTTGAAGGGTATTTGATGATTCACTTTTTATAGTGAGGAATAACATTTTGAATTGGTCCTCATAAAAACTTTAAAATTTAAGCCTAGAAACATGAAGGGGGTGGGTGTGTAAATTACCTCACAAATTCAAAACGACTGGTCGAAAAGCTTGGATCTTGTGAAGTTCAATTTGATATTGGTAAATAAAAGCAAAGTTATTTAATTTTACAAATTTCGAGGAATTTTTTCCTTGTTATAGGTCACAACTCCCAGTTTGTGTTTCCCCAGCCAATGACAATTGATTTCGGGAATACTAGAGCTAGAAGGTGGCTTACATAGTGATAGTTTGGTATCTGGGTTATTTGAATATTGGATTGAAACTAGCGCAGGTCTACTGTACATACTTTAAGCTTTCAATCAATGCCTGATAACAGAATTTTGTGTGTGTTTTTTTAATATTCACCCAATTTTGAAAATACCAAAGTTTGGCTTAGAATAAGTAAGCCTAAAACTGTCAAAATGGCGGTACCCATGTTAAATTGTGTGTAGCTTGAAACCGACATGCACTATAACTTTATTTGGTTGTAAAGGAATTCTCACTTGTTGATCTATTTGAAAATGGTAAGGAAAAGTCTTAACGAGATTTAGGTAATTAGCCTCAAATCAAAACGTTAACATTACCACAAATGGAAAATGAAACTGTATCATGTAACCTAGTGAAGTGTGAAAAGTAGGCATTTTGTTCTAAATTTTCAAACCACAACCATTTTTGGTGCCGTTGTATCTGGACTACATATTTGAAATATAAAATAAATGAATTCAGTGAATTTTTTTAAATGTTCACCACTTTTTCTGAAAAACAGGCTTTTGTAGACCAGGGCTAGCTTTGAGCAGACACAAGACTCTTAATGTAGGGTGTAAAATACGTGTATCCATTTCCATCAATGAGGTCTAGGAATGACATTTCACTTCTTGGAATTATTACTGTTTTTCAAAGCAAAGGATTATTTCAAGCTCATTAGCTATTGATGTAAAATAACCAGACCCCCCCCCCCTTCCCTGTGGGTCTGAAATGATATAATCTGTAGAAATTGCACTTTTTATCTCTTAGCAGGTAAACTGACATGATTGTGGCCCTAAATTTGACAGTTTTTAAAACACTAGAGAAGATTTATTAGCTTTCAAACAGTCCAAATGTTAAGAAATCAGACAATTTTTTGACGAGTGGTCCCGGGTGGGTTATCTCCCCTGGCTCTTCCCTTATGGCAGTCTCTAACCCGAACAGATGCTAACAGTAAACTACAATCAACAACCAATCATTTCCAGCAAATTTGAAGGGTATTTGATGATTCACTTTTTTATAGTGAGGAATAACATTTTGAATTGGTCCTCATAAAAACTTTAAAATTTAAGCCTAGAAACATGAAGGGGTGGGTGTGTAAATAACCTCACAAATTCAAAACGACTGGCCGAAAAGCTTGGATCTTGTGAAGTTCAATTTGATATTGGTTAATAAAAGCAAAGTTATTAAATTTTACAAATTTCGAGGGATTTTTTTACTTAAGTCTGGGGATGCTCACCCTGGATGGATCTGCCAGCGAATAGTTTACACTAAGTTGAATGGGAAAAATGAGAAATTCCAAAAGAGGCGTCCAAGGTCACATAGGTTTATTTGCATACAAAAATAGCCTTTAACTGAAATTATTTTCTTGATTACATGGGAACTTTGTGAGCAGTCATTCTATACATGAAATCCAACAACAACAACAGAATAAACATTCAGTATTTGGATCTGAAATACAATGTCTAGGCCAAGTAAGAAAATTTATAAAAGTGTCAATCCAAGCAACAAGTACAAAACTGATGCCACCAATAAAAAACAAAACATCTAATGGCTGGTTTAATTGGCGAGTTTTACCTGTGTCTTTCTATAGTTATTCCATTTTGAAGCCAGTGTAAAACATTCTGGCTCAGGAGAGGGTCCAAATGAGGGTGCAACTTTGAACTCTATAAAACATAGACCACAAGGAGGCATATGCTAGGGAGGTGCAGCATAAAATTTAAATACACTTTTTGTATCAAATAATGGGTGAAAATGAATAAGCAGATGCCAGAATACCTTACATTTGACTATTTATACCAAAACTTGACAGACAAACTCTGAGAAAGATCAACAAAGTGTCCCACCTAAGTCTGAGCTTGCTAATGTAGAACTGGTTAAACACACAAGAGTTCCAAATATGCCCATGATTCAGTTCTCCGCACAATATTCTTGTACAAAAAACTATATGTAGAAGAGCACAATTTCATTGACCTAAAGTTCACAAGGAAGTGTTAGGGTACAAATGAAGGAACACATTTACTGTTTAGGAAAGTCATATCACAATTCAAAGTTGCCCCCCTCCTTTGGACCCTCTCCTGAGCCAGAATGCTTTACTCTAGTTCCAAAATGGAATAACTATAGAAAGACACAGGTAAAAGTAGCCAATTAAACCAGCCATTATATGTTTTGCTGTTTATTGGTGGTATCAGTTTTCTACATGTTGTTTGGGTTGACACTTTGACTTTAAAAATAAATTTTCTTGCTTGGCCTAGACGTTGTATTTCAGATCCAAATACTGAATGTTTATGCTGTTGCTTTTGTTAGATTGCATGTGTAAAATTGGCTGTTAACAAATCCTAACAGTTCCCATGTAATCAAGAAAATAATTTCAGTTATATGCTATTTTTGTATGCAAATGAACCCATGGGACCTTGGAAGCCTCTTTTTGAATCTCACAATTTCCCATTCAACTCAGTATCAACTATTACCTGGCAGATCCACCCAGGGTGAACATCCCTACATATGCAAAAATACCAAAAAGGCCCCACAGAAATACGCATGTAAAAAGGTTTTAAAATCAAACATACGCCTTTTAGTGAAAACGTAAACAAGGTAGAGGTCTTTAATTTTCAAAAGTACCGATATACCAAAACATGCACATGGGTGATAAGGGAACTGGGGTCTCGGATTAAAAATTTGCAAGACTGTCTTATCAAGTCAGCTCAGGAAACTATAAAGCCGACGTATTTCCACACAAAATAGAAAAGCAGCCTGTGAAAATAGATATGAATAGCTATCAGTATGACCATTTATAGACTTCTGGCGGATGGCGGATAAGGCACATGCCCAAACATTCCAAACCCAGGCCCAAAATTATTCACCACAAATTAACGGATTTCAAAACTCAAACCCAAGTGAATATGGTAACCAGGAACCACCTCTCTATAAACGAGTACATTGGCAATTCCACATGTGTGTGCCTATACCGGTAAACTAAAATTCCATAATCAACAATCAATGCAAAATGGCGAACATTATGACAATCAATCAAACCATGGTGGCTAGTGATTGCTTTCTCGTCCGACAAACTAAGGTCCATTTCAATCAATCTCCATGTTAAAACACAATACCCAGGACCATACCTTTCTCTTTGAAGAACCCAAGCCTTTCTTTCTTGAAAAGATAACAAGAGAAACATACCAGACGTCAACCTTAGACAAAATATAAACCAGTTGTGAAAAATTTGGAAGAAAGCCCGCGAAAAATCAAGTCGACCATTCCATTGGTTGTCTCCCGGGGCAACAGTAGTGGTAAACAACTATCTCTAGCCAATGCGCTGTCTGCGATTGTTTAAAGGTAAATCGGTAAAAAGGAATGATTTGAGGTCATCCAAAAGGGCATGAAGAGAGCGACGGGGTGGGGAACGAAGAAATTTATGTCTGAGTAAATTTATTATTACGATCTGTTATATTTGTGGCATAAACTATTATTTGCTATTTTCTATTTTAAAGAGAAGAGGGGTGAACAGGGTCTAGAGCCTCTAAAATCGACTCGGCCTATATGGATCCGCTATGGGCGTTATTCTGGAAACCACAGTTCAATTTTTTTAAATTTTAAACTGATAAAAAGTCACACAACAAATTTTCAGAAATGTTTCACTGGACAACTGGATCCATTGATTGTTCAGCTTTCAGAGTATTTCCATTATATACCAGCGTTGCAAAGTTTATCGAGGGAGGCAATCTTCAGTGGATACCTTGTGCTATCGTACTTTAGATCATTAAGTTGAAATTTGATTGATTGATTGGTTGTTTTGTGTTTTACGCCGCGCTCAAGATTATTTCACTGATATGGCGGCGCTGTCAGTTTTATTGTGGGAGGAAACCGGGCTCTGTGCCCGGAGGAAACCCACGACCTTCCGGTGGTAATTGGCAGCCATCCCACATAGGTCGTTGAAATTTGAGGTTTTAGATCGAGGCTTACTCAATGTAATTTTTCGGCGCTTCTTCCCAGACTTTAATTATTGACACCATGCAGAATACACTATTTGTAGGCTTTTAAACCACAAATATTCTATACTTTTTTTGGCTTTAGCCTGGAACCCATGCTGTCCCCATTTTGGGCGCATGCAACCCTTCTGAAATACAAAGGTCGGCAGTGAACGTTTCGCAAACACAAAAATCAAAGTCCTAATGATGATTCATGAGAAAAATATATCGAACAAAACCCAAAAATGATACAAAACAAAAATAAGCCGTAGTAAAAAATAATTCTGCAAATCTGCAAGCAATGAAGCGAGAGATGAAAATGTTGGATCGACAAATACGAGTAATGCAGAGTCGAGTTTTGATAATGTACTAACAACCTCCCTCCAAGTCCGTGCTAAAAAGAACAAATTAAGGGATTATTAGATTCCTAATAAAAAACTACCACCACGGCAAGACGTGAGATACTGTACCGGTGCACCGGAACGCCAAAACCGTGTATACAGAACCTTCATAAAATGGCCATGATTGAGTGCTTTGGGAAATTTTATCTCAAATCTAAATATGTAGAAGAAATTTGATTGATTGATTTCATTGACAGTTTTACTATGTAAGAAATGTTTGAATCTCTCTTTAAACGTGGGATCCATACTTACGAGAAATGATTAAGGCATCACCACGAAGTAAGTTGTGTTTTAACAACACGAGCTTTCGACACATATGGGGGCCTCGGTGGTCCAGTGGATTAGAGTGATGGTCCATGAGTCCAACACAGACCTTTCATCGATGCGGCACGGGTTCAGATCAAATAAAAATTGAAAAAAAGAGTCGATTTTTCACTCGGTCGACGTATTTGGAAGAATTGCCAGGTACTCGCCGAAGATCGGGGGTTTCCTCCGGGCAATGAATCCAGTTTCCTCCCCCCCCCCCACTAAACCTGATAACGCCGCCATATAAGTGAAAAAATCTTGAGTGCGGCCTAAAGCATCAATCGACACCTGTGCTTTGCAACTGTACTTGATAAAGACACTGGCATAGGTGTCGAAAGCTCAAAAAACAACTTACTTTGTGGTGATGCCTTAAATATGTCCCATTAGTATGGAACCCACCTTTAAAGAGAGTTTCAAACATTGCTTCGCTCAGTCCAAAAACAATTGGGAAATTTTCTGACTGGGTTTTCACTCGAACGACCAATGTGGGATGGTTTGCTAGTTACCAACGGAAGGTCGTGGGTTTCCTCCAAGCATAGAGCCCGGTTCCTCCCACAATAAAACTGGCAACGTCGCCATATCAGTGAAATAAACTTGAGCGCGGCGTAAAAGCGCCTAACAATCAAAAATGTCTCCATTTTAATCGCATCCTATAAGTCTGTACGACAAATCGCACAGTCAGAACGGGCCGTATATAAGACGCTGCGCTTATTGTAACGCCATGGCCTAAAAGTCGTTAATGCCATTGTTACGTAAAGTACGATTTACGTCAAACAGCGACCACGTCATAGATAACTTTGACTGGACAACGTTCAAGTATCCCATAGCCTGGGGCTCTTTTCACAAAGCAGTCGCATCGCAAACGAAACGTAGTTGCCATAGTGAAGAGATACGAAGTCGTGGCAACTGCGATCGATCGCACTGTGCGACCGCTTCGTGAAACGGCCGCCTGGATTTGACATACACAGACAGATTATCTGGATTATCATTATAACCAGTAACCATGCAAGATATTAATAAATATTCAAAAAGTGATCAACGTAAGGTCAAAGAGCAGGTCGTCCGCGAATCAGTCCGACACTTCAACGATCAACTTCCAAAGACTCAGCGGAGGAAGGAACATCCATTGTAAAGTGTTACTCAAGAGTTTGAGTCTGTAATAAAGAACTTGAATAAAATATAGGCTAGATCACTAACCTTGTCAATTGTTATCTTTCACCGTTTCTGGTTTTCTTTTGAGTTTAACTTGTCGCGTTTTTATTTTATTTTAAGAAATACCAACGGACCACTAATTTATGGTTATAAAGGGAAAGGATCATCCGATCAGAGAAAGAACAACTAACACAGCAATGGGAGTTCTCTAGTGATGGGGCAGATGGTTAGAGAAGATCTTTGCCGGAATGGTTCTGGGGGCAAGATCTTCGGCTCAAAATTGACCCAGCCCTATAAAGTATATCGACAGCAATGGGCGATCTCCGCCAACAACACGTAGCCAGAGGGGGAGAAGTCGTTGCGCCAACGAAGGATTGGTGCCGCTATACAAACCCTCCCCGAATACAGTAGGCAAAATGATATTAATGACTTGGTCGGCAGATTGGACAAACTTGACTGTCAGAAGCGGTATGATATAGACACGTTGATGATTTCGACAAACTGTGGATCAGTGATGGCAGAATTCAACAACGACCAGCAATTTATGTAAACAGAAAAATGACACAATCTCCCGTGTTTTACGCTGACGGGCCATCTGACCCAAAGAGGTCTATAGCTAAGATATGATTGATTGAGTGGTAGGTTGGTTGATTGGTTAATCGATTGATTGAATGATTTTGCTCGCCACACTCGAGATAATTTGACAATTATATCCGAAGAAAGGTTTATTATGTATCAGGCACAGGTCTTCGTCGGTACACAACAAGGCGTTTGGTCCAGGTTACAGGTACATTTATTTGTTTTATTCAAATTATTTACCATTTTTATAAAGACATCTCAATGATGAGGTTCAGTTCACAGCAAGTAGAGAATATATCCAGCAACCCGATAGGCTATTTCAAACCATATCTGGGTGATTTTACAGACAGCGGTCACTTCGGGCGCTCTGAAAAGTTTGCAATAAAGTAGTTTGCAATAAAATCCCTTTGCAGGGAGTTTAGACAGATTTTTCAAATAGTGGTCAACGTTCATTTTTTATATTTTACTTTTATTTCCAATTTCCAATTTGACCTTTGGGAAATTGATGTCACTACCGTCACAGATACACAAACCCCTCAGAAATAAATTAT
Source organism: Lepidochitona cinerea (assembly GCA_963971465.1). Lineage (NCBI taxonomy): Eukaryota > Metazoa > Mollusca > Polyplacophora > Chitonida > Tonicellidae > Lepidochitona > Lepidochitona cinerea. Next base: position 63,403,490 of record OZ020551.1, on the reverse strand, counting down.
TTGGTAACAAAATTGTTTCTGGCGATATCAGCGTAGAATTTTGCAATATTTCTCTTACGTCTGCTTATTAAAAACATTTTTTTTAAGAAAATGGTGGTCATTTTCCCCAAATCCTTACGTAAATTGACTTACGTGCATTTACTAAGTATACGTCAGTTGACTGACGTTCGTTAAAAGTGGGCCATTAGATTATATTTTAATATTCGACCCTTGCTTGGGCTGTGATAAATAGACACCATGTGTTGAAGTGTAAATATTTTTATAATATATCATCGTAACGGTAGTGACATAACCGTTACGGTAAAGACAAAGCGTGACGGTGGTGACATAAAAAACACGAATAAATGATGAATCGTATATCAACCAATCGTATAGTAACGCTATTCTTTTGTTTTATGTTAATGGATAAGGACATGCTGGTGACCTGTAGAAGAGGAATTCAAACATTCCACAAAACCTATTTTATTACTAATATGTAAACAAAAAGTGGGGTTCCGATATAGCACTGGTCACTTCCTGCAAACGCCGCTTTTCCTGCCTTTCCTTTTTGCCACCTTCGTCTTTGAGAATGATGCTGAAAAAATTATCATTGGGTCTGCATGGGTAGGCTTATATTGTCGTTTGAAAGATGATATCGGTACCACTCCTCGGACTAGTGAACTTTCGGACCAGTGAACCTCTCATTCGGACTAGTGAACCCTCTGACTCGTGGGCCTTCGGACTAGTGAACCTTCTTACCCTTGAACCCGTTTTTTGGACCTGTGAACCTTCGGACTATTGAACCCTTCTCCTTTAAGTAGTTTAGTCACTCTTGTTTGAAACAGGTGATCTATAAAGTAAAAGAGAAGGATGAGTCAGTGAATTTAACAGTTCTAACATAATATCAGCTGTTATAAAGATACCATTGGTTTGTCAGTCATATTCAGAGACGACTATCCATAGGCCTACTCATCCTCGGATACCCAGGGTTGAATTCTCAACAAGCTCACCTTGCGTGAGTGTAGCTACTAATTTGCCATCTCGTCTGCATAAAAACAATCATTATCACCCCAAAATCACACTTATAACCTACATGTATTCAATTCTGTTGCCTTAGTACATTATTGCTAAATTACACCATTGCTCAATAAGTTACACTCACAAATTGTGGAATTCAATAAATAAGGATATTTTTTCAGAACTGTAACTTAAGTCCGTGTAAATTCTTAGATGTCTTATTTAGGATGTTGCTGTTGTATATGAGAAAAATTAGTCCAAGTATGATATAGAGGTTATCTAACGAGAGCCAGTGTGTTACGATGCATATCACTCGAGTCTATTAATTTTCAAACTTTGGAAATTAATAAACGAGAGTTATATTCATTGTAATACACTAGCTCGAGTCTGATAATATTTTTCTCACACTAGGCCTACACAAAAAAACAAAGCGTTTTATTAAAAAAAACACGGCTAGCTTTAACTATAGTTAAAAAGATATTTGGCGACGTCGCTCTATTTTCAAGAATGGCTGTCCCAAAAAGACTCAATAAGGCATTGTGACGCCAGAAATGACGTCATCAACGACGGCACCCCAGGCCCCTCAATATAGGGTAGCTGCTGCAAAGAGAGTAGATTGATCAATCTACTCTCTTTGGCTGCTGGACGCTTGACCTTTACGTTATAATGACTGATGACGCAATTAAGTTGTGACGTCAGTTTTGACAGATCTTTCGTGAGGCCATAGCGTTACTTGGGCCATAAGTTCACACGTTGATTATGCAAAAAATAACACACTGCCTGGGAGTGGAATTATCGGGGGTGTAGTGTGAGAAGCATAAATAATAAACTGTAGAAGGGTGTTTACACTATTGTAGATTTCATGTTTAGTGATTAAGCAGTGGAGTAGCCCGCACACATGTGTCTCTTTCCTGTCTAACTTATACTTGCCGGTCAGGAAGAACCACACATTATAAACCACCATTAAAAGGGTGAGATAACTATTCTCTATCAACAGAATTTTCCAAATCCCGCAGTCATGTGATGCGAGAGTTGCCATCATATTGTCCAGCTATTGATCGAGGGAATTCTCGGACATACCCTGTAGTTTGCGGACTTTGCGACAGGTTGTCATTGTATGAGGTTTGAAATCTGTCAAGCCAATTTTAAAGTTGTCTTCTTATGAAAAGGGATTTGGTAGATTTAGCCTACTATGAAAATCGAACAAATTAGACTATAATGAGTAAAATGGGGGGTTTAAATCTGAAAGCCGGGGGGGGGGGGGGGGTCCGTTCAATAGTCCCCGTCTCATTGATCCCCCGTCTAAATAGTCCCCCGTCTCATGGGTCTCTCAATAGTCCCCCATCTCATTGGTCCCCCATCCCATTGGTTCCCCGTCTCATTGGTTTCTCAATGGTCCCCCGTCTCATTGGTCCCCCTTTTCCTTTCTTTCAAATTTGTTGCACTCTTCTTCTTAGTTTCGAAAGATCCAACAATAAAATGCATAAATGAAGGGTCATTTCAGCCGGCTGTTGCGCTGACCCTCTTGGATTTTGTTTAAAAAATTCACAAAAATCGTTTAGCATGTATTAGGAAGGTTTGCCAAGTTATAGCTCAATATTCCAAGTAGTTTCTGAGATATGGTCATTTAAGAACACCCTATGATGTTCATTTTCGACACTAGCAAAATGAAAATGGGCTTTGGAAGTATTTGGATGGCTGTAATTTCTCACTGATGAAGGGTATTTGTCTGACAATCTACCCACAGGGTATTTTCTTCCCTGGCTTTCAGAATATGGTCCCAAAAAAGCACTAGCTTCAATAGCTTCAATGTATGACCCAAAACATCATGTTTTACGCCGCGCGTCTGTTAAATGTTCTGTTTTTGATGGCCTGCCACAGGTCATGTGATAGGTAAAGGAGATATTTGATGCCTGATTATATATATTATATAGGCACATGGCAATTTGCAGCAGAAAGACTGACCACTTAAGGGTTTAACTTTTGATAAAATTGGTGCCTGAACATTGCTCCAGAAAAATCGGACGAACATTTTATCTTAGTTTTTATCTTTGTTTTGTCTTAGTCCATGTTGACAGTAAGAGAGCTGTTCCATGCACATCAAGAACAACTCTTGAATTTTCTACCATAGTTGGCTAATAGATGAATTTTGATGTTGGAAAAAATTTAAACAGCTCTCTTACTGTCAACAAGGAGAACAGTTAAGACAAATATTCGTCCAATTTTTCTGGAGCAATGTTCAGGCACCAATTTTATCAAAAGTTAAACCCTCAAGTGGTCAGTCTTTCTGTTGCAAATTTGTCACGCGCCTATATAATATTATTCAGGCATCAAATATCTCCTTTACCTATCACAAGACCTGTGGCGGGCCATAAAAAACAGAACATTTAACAGATGCGCGGCGTAAAACATGATTTTTTGGTAATATATTTAAAAAACTATTGAAGCTAGTGCTTTTTTCGGACCATATTCTGAAAGCCAGGGTAGAAAATACCCTTTAGGCCTATGTAGATTGTCAGACAAATACCCTTCTTCAGTGAGAAATCACAGCCATCCAAATACCCTTCCAAAGCTCATTTTCATTTTGCTAGTGTCAAAAATGAATATCATAGGGTATTTTTAAATGACCATATCTCAGAAACTAGGCTACTTGAAATATGGGACTAAAACTTGGCAAACCTTCCTAATACATGCCAAAGAATTTTTGTGATTTTTTTCAAGAAAATCGAAGAGGGTCAGCGCAAAAAAAAAATTCTTTGGCTGATTTGACATGGAATGACCCTGAAATCTTATTTATTCACAAAGCGAGAACAATCAAAGTATAGGCATAGGCCTATCGTATAGGCCCTATTTGACGCATACCCGAAAACCGTGATTGCATTCTCCATGCTTCGGTAGTTTTTCATTGGAGAAGATTGTCAACATGCTGGACACAGAACTGGCGAGTTAGAGAAAACATTGGTAAGAATTTTACAGAGCTGAACGGAAATTATACGTTTATTCGCAAGTCTTTGGTACAGTCATTTTTGTTGACTGCCCTTCGGTGTGACACGAGAGAAATACTAATGTAAATAACTTTGAAGTTTCGTCGCTTTTTTTTTTTCAACATTACCAAGTGACCAATTTCCGCCAGCATAGCATTTCCCACATTTAGATTTTGTGGTGCAATGGGCAGAGGATAACACGTAAAGGCGTTTATAACTTATTTATACATGTGGACTGCCTACTTTCTCACCTAACTGACCTGATGTAATTGAACCAGTGACTTATTTATTTATCCAATAACGGTAATGATTATAAATATAATCTATACAAACTTTCTAGTGTCAAGCAAATTAATTGAATAGAATAATTTTAAGTTCGGCTTAACTTAAGCTGCGGGTATCCGATCAGCTATCGTACGGAACCAATTATCGCACACCCAACTCTCGCGATCACGCTTTCCTGCAGATGATAGACGGCATACTTAAGTTACTTATCAAGGCATCATCTAGTTGTAGATCTCCTAGCCCTGAACCCATGTCGCTGTGGAATATTAACAAAATATATAGGGAAAATGTCAGACCAGCATATTATGTATCTCCCCAAAGCTTAAAGTTTTTGGGTCACACATCATCAATATATTTTGACCTCAGAGTTTGGAGATCTCCAACTAGTCGACTCATCATCCTGCAAAATCTCAACCTCAAAATAGAGTTACTTAGAATTTATCATGGAGTTAAATTGGCCAGGTGACCCATGAATAGTGGCCTTCGGCTGTGTCAAGGAAATTTTGAAGACAAAAAAGGAGGTCACAACAGCTTTAACGTATGTATGATAACTGGTTCCACAAAAACAGGCAGACGAGCGGGTGAATTGCCTGTCTCTAAAACTTCATTCAAGAGCGTTGTAAGAAATTAAATATTTTACCAAAAGTCCGCTGAGCCCAGCTTTACTTCTGTGAAATTTCTTGTTAATGCAAATACTAATATAGATTCTAACACAAAAAACCGACAAAAGTGTACGATAATTGATCGGATACAGGTAGTATATTGTACTTGTGTCGCATCCTTTCTGTTCAATTTCTTTTCAGTACCGTGGTGTTATCAATCAGGAACACCATGAGGCGTCCTTTGCCCCGACTAACCAACTTTATCAGAGTGGTCTCGGGTGTTAGTGAAACGAATGGGGCTGCAGACTATCAATCAGACCTTACACAGCGACAACGCCAACAGTTTGATGTCCAGCCTAAAAGTGGTATCACATGGCAAAATATCTTGGAAAAAGTGAAGAAAAATACAGATGCCAATGATCCTGAGGTTAAAGAAACTTTACAGAATTTAGAGAAAAGCTCCTGGCAAATTGGTTTGTACATTTCTTTTTTTAAGTTTTTTTCATAAATTCTGATTGTCATGACAATAAAATGTTTGAAGTTCATTGAAGAAGTACTTTGAAAGAATGAAAATATATTTTATCTGGGACTTCAATGTATTGGCAGAAATAGCTTTCAAAAAGTACAAATAGGCCCCAAAAAACAGTTTCAATATTAATATTAAGTTTCATTCACTTTAGATCCAAGTCAGTTCAAAACAGTACATGTTTTTTTTTTAAATACATTCTGAGACTAGTAGTAGAACAAAAAGCTTCTAATTTATATTTCTTGAGAAAAACAGCCGATATTTTCAAAAAAACATTTTCTATCCCAAGTACATGTACGCAAACAATATGTAAGATTGTTCTGTGAAAAAGTTTACTTAAGCTATTTAAAAACACAGGATGTGTAATATTTCTTACATTGTAAAGATAAACAGTAAAAACCAGAGCTGTTATTGTAGACCTGATCTTTATTATGAGTGAGTGTAGCTACTCAGTACTCTTAAACAACTTGTTAATATCACAGGTCATTCAAGTAAAGGCCGATTTTATTTTAAACAGCTTATGTGGAAGAGTTGCCAAGTACTCGCCGAAGGTTGGGGTTTCCTTTGGGCAAAGGACTCCGGTTCCCCCCCCCCCCCCCACTAAACCTGGCAACGCCACCCTATAAGGGAAATAATCTTGAGTCAGTTGAGTGCGACGTAAAACATTGATCAATCAATAATTTTACACAGCAATGTACACATATCTATCTTTAATAAATGTGTGCTTGAGAAAAATTGCACATTTGAACAATTTTCAGCTATCAGTTTTAATCATATTCTTCAGATAGCTCATGTAATATCAATATATGTAATCTATGATTTGTATACAGCTGGTGACGACTCGAGCAGGGATATCATAGAGGATACACAGTCCTATCTGTTTGAACTTTTCCAAGATGTTTCCATCGTCGGTCAAAAGGAGACGGGGGCGTTGCGGAGAACATTTGGTCCATTTCCAGCCACAGCAGCCTCTACCGCCTGCACTTGTGTTAAACGTATTGTGAGCTGGTTGTCAGACAGAGACTTGGATTTATTGAGGAGTTTGAGTCGTGGAGTTGGCGATGGCGCTGCCACTGTGCAGGAATTCGGCCATGAAATCAAATTTCATTCCAGTTTTACCAGCACTGAAGATTCAGAACTCTCAAGCTCTGAGTCAGAAGATGAAACAGAAGATAAGAGAGAAATTGACATGAAATACCTGGGAGCAAAATTAGTGAGTGAAACATTTTCTTTACCATTGCTTTAGTCATTCACTTCATTAGACATGAGGGGGCCTCAGTGGTCCAGTGGGCTAGAGTGATCGGCCCTCAGTCCTACACAGGCCTTCCATCGATGTGGCGCGGGTTCGAATTAGACTCAGACGAAATAAAAATTTAAACATTTCTGAGTGGATTTTTCACTCGGTTGCTACATGTGGAAGAGTTGCCAGGTACTCGGTGAAGGGCAGGGGCTTACTCCGGGCAATGAGCTTGGTTTCCTCCCTTACTAAGCCTTGCAACGCCGCCGTATAAGTGAAATAATATTGAGTACGGTGTAAAACATATATCAATCATTAGACATGAGAGTTTTTGTCATGTGCCTCAGAAGAGTGGAGCCAAATGGTTGCTCCCAATACATGTCATTCCAAAAACTATGAACATTTTTTTCCTTGGCTATTATTGTAATTTATGGGTGGTTTTCTCGGTCATTGAATATGTTTTATAATTTATCAATTGAAACAAGAAATCTTGAGCGAAGTGTTAAACTCAGAATAGGAAATCAATCTTTAAACCACTAATATGTGCTTGATCTCTCAACTTGGCTAATAATAGTTAATTTAGTTTTTTTTCTAGATTTCTAAAAATTGAAACATAACAGAATAGTGTGTTACATTAGCCTGTTTCAAAGAGTTCAGACTGTATTTTTTCCAGGATGGGGAGTCTATGTCTGGTCTTGATACCATGTGGCTTCAAAGGGAGATAACCAAGTTTTTCCCCAGTGAAGAGACAGTATTGGGAATGTCGTTCAATGATCTTTGTTCTACTATATTTGACTTTCTAACCTCTGATAAAACGGATGAAGCTCTTCAAAATGATGTAAGTTAATAATTTGACAATGCGAAACAATTTTCTGACTTTATCTTTATTAAATTGACACATTTTGTGTATTATTGTTTACATTTTTCATAATATTTCTGCTAATTTGAAAAATATGTGACTTGACTTTGAAAGTTGGTAGGTCGATTTTTAATGAAAAGTGTTGAAGTTTGTGGGAATTGAGTGGTACATGGTTTACTGTCTGACAGACGGTTTTTGGTGTATGTAAAAAGTGGTCCTACACAAATGAACCGTACGTTAGTGAGCTGTGAATGCATTACTAATGTTCATCCATCTGATAAACTGCTAAAGCCCGGTTCAGGTCGAGTTAAGATCTGATTGTCTTCGATTGAATCTTTAGAGCGTTCTTGTCGACTAAGACTGGTTTATCGTTCAGCCAAACGATTACCGACTGATCAGTCTTTAAGCCCGCTCAGGTCGACGCGATCAGTTGATCGGAAGGGAATTTCGTCACTATATTCTGCAGACTGGCACGCCACTAGGAATGACGTAACAATACAACATCTTCGAAACGCCGAGAAAAAAAATGATCACGTGATGAAGTATAGGTCGCTGATTGGCTGTGACCTTAAGATTGATCGGGAGAAAATAGAACATGTTTCTATCCTAAGGCCGCTCATGTCGAAAAAAGTTCTCCGACTGATTGATCGCAGATTCACTAAAGACTGGAGCTTACGACGATCAGATCGGATTTTAACTCGACCTGAACGGGGCTTAAGAGCCAACATTCTTTAGTTTATTTCTACATTATGTAATCAGGACAAAAATATGCATGAAAGTCAAAGGGCGTCAAAAAGCTGTGCTAGGCTGTAAGCATTTAACAAACCCTTTAGAGCCTCTGTTAGAAACTCTGCTCTGGCGGATACTGGATTTAAACAAAACAGCTGCAAAGAAACTCAATAATCATACTGAAGTCATCATGAAACAGTCTACCTGTGGTAAGAAGGTTACGTCCTTGGCTAAGTAGGTACATGTAGAGTGTTCGGCACTCAGTCCGAACAGCCTTCCACCAATGGGTCGCGAGTTCGAATCCCACTCATTCCAAAAAAAAAATTGGAAAATTTTCTGACTGGGTTTTCACTTGAACAGCGTATGTGGGATGGTTGCCAGGTACTACCGGAAGTTGGTGGGTTTCCTCTGGGCCTTAGAGCTTGGTTATCTCGCAATAAAACTGCCAACGCTGCCATATAAGTTAAATAATCTTGAGCACTGTGTAAAACATCTAATAATCAATCAATCCCATTATGTGAACAGCAGTAAAATGAGCATTTTTTAAATATGTAATTTTCCTCAAACACACAATACCCTTTTAATTGAAATATTACCTGAGGATGAAGTGTTGCCAGGTTGCGGGTTTCCTGCAGGCTAACAGCCTCCCCCTCTAAGCCTGTCAACACTGCCATGACTTTCGTCAACTTGCCCCCTGTTTATATGATTGATCTTATCTTTGTTTTATAACAGCTCTTTGAATTACTTGGCTTTGATCGATTTGAATTGATACAAAGTTTGTTGGAACATAGAAGTCAAGTTGTGTCAGTTACTTATGACAAGGCCACCCAAGTTCTCATGAAGAAGGCAGCACGTAAGTTTCAGACATCAGAGGGTCCAATTGATTTTGTTTTGTAAATAAAATAAAAAATAAAAGGATTGAACTGCCAAATATAGTGAAAATTTTGCTGAAACAGAATTGACAAAGTGTTTCAGGACCATCATTTCATGGTTAATTTTACATATATTTTATGATTGTTCTTTATATTTAGTTTGTTACTTTTTAGGTAAGATGGACGCCCCTCAGTCACGCCCGACTTTTGGATGTCAAGTTACTATACAGGTTTGTTTTTATTTGACGTGATTTTATTTCTTTTTTTTATATATAAATAAATGAACAAACAGGCAACAAATTAACATTATAGATTTAACACTCGAGTGGAAGCAGAGTAAATTTCATTAATTTAGTTGATTTACTAGGGGGGATTGTTAGGTCCTTCTCAGTTTGTTCCTTTTTCTTTGGGTACTCACTGAGGGTCGTGGTTTCCTCCACCACTAAGCCTGGCAACGCCGCCATATAAGGGAAATAATCTTGAGTGCAACGTAAAACATCAATCAACCTTTTTGTTTGACGCTATTAATTTGGAATTATTGTCACAAATTCTACTGACTCCGACTAAACTAGTTCCATCACCTGATCCTCCTCCATCTCTGTTTTCAGTTTAATCAGCAAAAGTTTTTATCTTTGTATTGTAAGCTGCCAAAATATCAATATATTTTCCTTTTAGAACAAAACTGAAACTTACTTTACTAATCACAAGAAATTTCTGTTGATTTCAGTCAGAGAATGAAAAACAGCTACGAAAACAATTCCGGAAAGAAGAGAAGAAAATGGCTAAATCAGATGGGAAAACCTCTGAAGAAGAGACAATGTATTTAAAGTCAATTGGATTCAATCCTCAAGAACTTCGAGCTCAAAGGTATACGAGTTAATGTGTGATGACCTTGTTTAGCGTCTTACTTCTGTGGAAATATTTATGAATGTGGTCTAAAACATTAATCAGCCAATCAAATGTTTAATGCTTATCCTTTGTTTTCAGAGAGGCGTCATTGAGAGCAGCTTCCTCCGCCCCCTTATTCAGAACCAGGAACCAATACCCCGAGAAACAGAAATACCCATTTGTCTTTGACCAGTTGGAGGATATCCGTCAGACCTCAGCATTTATAGCTGGCTCTAAGGTTAGTCAAATATCACAAGGTTGAGTTTCAGACCCATCATTTCATGGAAGCAGAAATTGTTTTAATAAAATCACAGTTTAATTGCCACTTAGACCCTAAAATACCTGGAAACAATGCAGGGTTGTTTGAGAATCCAAGTCTTTACCCAACGCTAAATGGCTGTTTTGCTGGGAGAATCAGGCCTGTTAGATTTCCTTACACATACTGAGGAGCTTTCTTTTCAGATATTAATTATGATTTATTAAAACGTGTCCGTAGAGCAATAGCCTCTAACGGCAGTACAAGTTCTCCATCTAAGTAGCGCTATTTAGAATCTCACTCAGTCTCTAGAAAAAGAAATGGCATACATAATTCTGCAAATTAACTCAAACTTGGTCGGTCAACTTTATTTGTATGCAGTTTCTTGTCATTGCATGAATAATTTTTAATTTATCTTCCGAGAATCATAATTATTAAAATATGATAGGTCTTTGTATTGGCTGTAACATGGGATTTTATGCCAGGCCCTGTTGTTCCCCCCCCCCCCCACCCCCCCCCTCCTCATTTACCTTTCTTTGTATCAGTTATTACATGTTTTTTTTTTGACACCCGACACTGTTTCCCCCCACATCCACAGTTACTGTAATCATGACAGGGGCTTCATAGAACCATACTCCTTATATTTCATACGTTGACTATTTTCATTTCATTGTCAGATGTCCTTACCTGTGGGTTTTGAAAGGGTTTCTGAGAAGGAATATGAAGAAGTGAATATTCCTCCCAACGACCCAGCTCCTGCAGATATCGGCAAACATCTGGTTCCCATTTCACAACTGGATGAGGTAAGTGCATATAGACAACCCACTTTCTTATTGTTCATTCAGTAACATACAGTTCTTATCAACCAGCTGTGTGTGCTTCCAACTGTCGGAATTCCTATCTTAGCTCAGTAGATGAGGTCATTATGAAAAAATTGTCTTTTCCATTCCATACTTTAGAAGTTGTTTTTCTTTGCATGCAGAACTACTCGACAGAGAGGAGAATAATTCGTTACAGTTTTTGTTCTATCCCCTTCTCCTTTTACAAACAAAATAAGATTCATTTCATAGGACTTGCAAGTTAGCAATTAGATTTTGTAATATCCGATGACAAATGAAGGTATTAAGAACGTTTTTGGTGAAATTACAATTTCATGTGAGGTAATTTGTTCCACAGTGTAAGCTCTAAAGCCTCATGTTAGAACAATCTGTCCATATGCACAATGACAGCACTGATGACAGGATTTGTTGAACTCTTACAAGACCTGCACTTCCTATTGGTTTGACTTTAGCGGATTTCCTGGGGTTTTTTTTACCTAAGGAATCTCACAAAAATTGATTACTACTCCCTGGTCTCAAGAAGCTTGAAGAGATGCCGGACCTTGTTATTTGTTTGTATTGTGTACTATAATCTAACATTGAAGTGCATGTACACTCTTAGTACAGCATAAAGAATTTAACCATGTTTATTAATGCCAATTATGGATTTCAGTTTTTGATGCTTTCATTCCATTTTCAGATAGGACAGATGGCCTTTCAGAGCACCAAACAATTAAATCGTATCCAATCAGTTGTTTATGAGTCGGCGTACATGACCAATCAGAACTTGTTGATTTGTGCTCCGACGGGTGCAGGAAAGACTAATATTGCTATGTTAACCATTCTTCATGAAATCAAACAGCATATATCTCAGGGGGTTATCAAGAAAGATGAGTTCAAGGTAAGTTGTATATATAGTACGAGACTAGTACCACTTCATTACCAATACATGATTGTCATCTTCTGTAATCATTCGAATGACGTCATAGTTTTTGCCAAAGATGGTGCGTATGTTGTATTTATAAGTACTACATGTTAAAACAAACAAAAAAACTTAAGATATCATGCCGGAAACAAACAAATGTTTCCATGAGTTACATGTAGCAAGCTTCTTTTTCCTATTCTCAATTTTTTTAAATAATTGACTTGGAGGCTTGTCAGTGGATGAGCTATTCTCATACACACACGAACACACGCTTTCTCTCTAGAATCAGTAATGCCCCAGCTACATGTATGTGATATAAAGTCAGGTGCAATGTTAAACATCACTCAATCGATTTTCTAGGTGATCTATGTAGCTCCAATGAAAGCCCTGGCTGCTGAGATGGTGCGTAACTTTGGTAAGAGGCTGGAACCCCTTGGTATCAGTGTGAAGGAACTGACTGGTGACATGCAACTATCAAAGACTGAAATACTTAATACACAGGTAAACCTCATTATCTCATTCAAAAACAAAATAAGACAAAAACAAGTTAATTTCTCAAGCAGGCTTTAAGGGATTTCATGGCAGGCCTTTCAGTGTCTTCAGAAGTAAATGAAGCTGTCTTATTAGGCTATATAGTGGTTTCAATCTTAGGTATCTTATATTAACTAGATTGGCCAAGCCCTATGCACTGCAAAGTAGAAATCGTCACAATAGTCTGTCATCTTGGTAGTTGACATGCATTACATTAACGCTACATTCCAGAGCAAGGTTAGCGTTTGTTGTTTATGTTGTTGCATGGTAGTCAATGACCTACTACAGCAAGTTTTAAACGTTTGTCTTAATGGGCGAGGAATTTAATCCAGCATCTACCGCTTAAAATTTATTCCATTCTCAAAAAACTGGCAAAAAAGTTCATGTTAGACTAGAAATAACTTTTTAACGATCTGCGCAACAGCTTTATAAAAAAAATGTACAACTTCTAGAGCAAACAGTCCAAAAGAAGATTTGAAGAAAAAAAATCATCAGCACATTTACTCTCAATAAACCTATGTGGAACGGTTCACAGGTTTCTGTCAAAGGTTGTAAGTTTCCTTCAGTTATTCTACCCCACTGATCCTTGCAACACTGTCGTATTATTTATATAATCTGGAGTGCAGGGTAAAACATTCATGGATCAATCCAACAATCATTGTTTGTCATCATATACTTTGTGTTTATAGATGCTGGTGACAACACCAGAGAAATGGGATGTAGTAACGAGGAAAAGTACCGGTGATGTGGCCCTCTCTCAACTGGTGAAATTACTGATCATTGATGAAGTCCATCTTTTACATGACGATAGAGGTGCAGTCATTGAAAGTCTGGTGGCCAGAACTCTGAGACAGGTATTAGAAAGAAAGACACTATTAAGTTAGAGGAGGCTGGTGGGCTGAATGGATCAGACACTCACCATTTAGTGCTGGCGATAGGTGCAATACTCAGGGCCGTAGGGTTCTTTGGCAGGTTGTTCAAAAGAAAATTAGCTTAACGGCAAGTTAAATGACGTGACATAACAAAGAAATTGCTTTGTGACGCCACGTCATCTAACCTGCCGTTAAGCTTATTTTCGTTTGAACAACGGGCCCCTGGACATCAACCAACATTTTTAAAAAAAGAGTTATCTCAAAAATGACAAGAATACTGTATTGGAAATAGACTAGGTGCTAAGAAAAAATTAGAGTGTGTTCTCACTCAATTCACTTTTTTCAAGGTCAAGACTGTCCTCATCAAAAAGAACCCTTTGCCTCCAACACCCTGTCAACTGATGTGAACCTGACAACAGTTGTATAAATGAAATAATCTTGAGTACAGTATTAAATCTTGAGCAATCTTAAAGTGCTGCTTACTGAGGGCCTCAGTAGCTCAGTCGATTAGAGTTACAGAATCTCTGTCCGACACCGGTCTTCCATCGATGCCACGCAGGAGCAATTCAACTCAGACCAAATAACAAATGAACAATTTCAGAGGGGATTTTCACTTGATCGCTGGTACTTGCTGAAAGCTGAGGGTTTCCTCCAGGCAAAGGGCCCAGTTTCCTCCCCCACTAAACCTGGCAATGCCAGCATGTTGGTGAAATAATCTTGAGTACGAACGTAAAATCAATCAAGCAATTAAGTGCTACTTAGATAAATGGACAACAGCCATTCTTAGTGAAAATACCACTAATTGTTATTCATTTAGAAGAGAAAACTTTTTATTCAGTAGATAATATTGAACAATAAATGTCATAAATTAAAATGCTTGATTTTGTCCACCAGGTGGAGTCGTCTCAGAGTATGATTCGGATTGTTGGGTTGTCTGCTACCCTTCCTAACTACACACATGTGGCAGATTTCCTCAGCGTCAACAAATACCTTGGCCTATTCTTTTTTGATGGCCGCTTTAGACCTGTGCCCCTGAGTCAAACATTTATAGGTGAGATAAGCTTCTCAAAAGTGTAGATTGATGGCTCCTCGAAAGGGACATTCGCCCCCCACTAAACCTGGCAACACCCCGATGTAAAACATCAATCCATCAATCTCAAGTATTATAGCTCCATAGAAGTATAGATTCTTAGCTTCTCAAAAGACTAACTTCACAGCTCTTCAAAAGTGTCACAGCTCCTCAAAAGTGTCACAGCTCCTCAAAAGTGTCACAGCTCCTCAAAAGTGTCACAGCTCTTCAAAAGTGTCACAGCTCCTCAAAAGTGTCACAGCTCCTCAAAAGTGTCACAGCTCCTCAAAAGTGTCACAGCTCCTCAAAAGTGTCACAGCTCCTCAAAAGTGTCACAGCTCCTCAAAAGTGTCACAGCTCCTCAAAAGTGTCACAGCTCCTCAAAAGTGCAAGTTCAGTTTTCCTCAAAATTTGATGAATTAATAGCACCGAAACATTACCAGAAACTCATCAAAAGTCAGGATTTCCCATGTCAGAATACTCTTTATTTCTTCATTATTTGCATGCCATGTTGTCCAAGACGCAAAGTTTAATCTATATTTAACCACCCAAAAAAGTCAGCAGACAGGAGAATTAAAACTTTTAAATATCTGGGACACATCATTATTCTCTGACCATTTTGAATTAAACTATACCTGATCTGATAAGCCCCACTTATTCTGCTTGTTTACTTTCACAATGTAAATACGCTGGTCAAATATTTTTCTTTTTGTTTAATTTTTGTTAACATTGTACAAATAAATAACCCTGTCACTTCATCATTGGATTATTTCTGTTTGTATTTCAGGTATAAAAGCGACCAATAGAATGCAGCAGATGCAAGACATGAACAATGTGTGTTACGACAAGGTCCTCTATCAGATACGCAGAGGTTACCAGGTATGGGATTTGTACACAATTTCTCACAAGCCTCTCACTGTCTTTAAGTACATGTTTTTGCTTTCATTCAGCGTCAAGTCAATTTCTGTGTCAGTGAAGATGAAATTTTTGATTTTAATTTGGGTGATTAGTAAAAATTATAAAATATATTTTATAACCTTACTGGAAACAATTCTTGGGGCCTTTCCATAGTGATTAAAAGAACTGAGCTGCATTCAGGACTAAGTTTCTTAAGTCCCAAGATGTATAAGTACACAAACGGTATTGTCAGTAAAAAGTGCTTCCTCCAAATAGGCAAAAGAGAAAAATTTTGTAACCATTAAAGTGGCATGAGCTGCCGAAATTCCCACTTTTTTCATAATTTCTGATCGTCACGACAGTAAGAGGCTTTGAAGGCCATCGAAAAACTAAATGATTGGCGTTGGAATGAGGAAAATCCATACAGTATGTGCCCTGTACGAACCGAAAACGTGTTCGAAAAGTAGCAAAATTTAAATAACCGGGACGACCATTCATTCATTCTAAGCCAAAGTTAGTTCAAAACAATACTTTATCGTACATTTTCGAGACTAGAAGCACTAAAAAGCTTCTGAATTATACGTCTTGAGAAAAATAGCCGATAATTTCAACATTCTGTGTTTACGTCAAAATATCAACATTTTGGCAGCTCATGCCCCTTTAAACTTACTTAAGTGACAAAAATTCCAACTGTTAAGAGAAGCAAGCCTTAAAAAGTAACTCACAAAATAAAATGATTGACAGTTGAAATAAAATTTTCACTATTAACGAGAATAATTAACTGGTATAACGGACAAAATTCAAATAGCAGGGTGCATGTTGACATTTTGTTAATTTGTGTTACTTCTAAACTTTTTTTACGTACATTCCTGAAGCTGTTATCGTCAAAGAACTTCTATTCTTTATATCTTAAGAAAAATATCTAAAAATAACCCAAAAATTTCACTATATTTGTCAGCTCATGCCACCTGCATGGATTTTAACATGGATTGAACTAGTGCTGAAACGAATACTTGAATATTCGCTAACGGATACTAAATCTGTAATATTTGAATACTGATTTACTATTCGTATATTCGTCAACTCATTTAAATGCTTAAAAATTTTCAACAAATAAAACCCGAATCTGACGCAATTAAATTTTACTCGCTAGTGTTTTAGGAATGATGAAATTTCAGTGTAGCTCTTTGATATTCCCTGTAAAGATCTTGGTTTTTCAAGTCTTTTTTGCTACGCTAACTTAATTTAATCGACCACCATGTTTGACATCGATGAGGATGAAATTCCGAAGTTTTGACTGCTTCATTTTCGAGATCTGTACGCTTTTAATGGATATCACCTGCTTAAAATAGTTAAACAAATAATTACGTATTAAAGTATTTGGCAGAGATGCGTATATTGCGTTGCTTAACTGGGAATTTATCGGCAAATTTGAGACATGGCCTGTCAAACCGGACATGTGTTTAGAGTTCAGGGGGACGTAACTCTTATCTGACATAGATACAAAGAATATTATCCAATCAGCCTGTATTCCATTTTCTTTCGTTCTGCAAAGTGATTTCTCGCAGCCAGAGTTCAACTTCACGCATAGAATGTTATCAAACGTTTTAACTGATTTAAACCGAAAGTTATGAATTTGAGTTTTCTAATAAATTTGTGGATGGTTGGATTTGCATTGTGAAGCATGACGATTATTTTATTTCAACTTTTTTTTCGACCGGTTACTGAGGTAGGTGTAAGGCACGGTAGGCGGCCTCGATCGAATCTCATGTCATTTGGCTGTCAATACTTTTTATAAGCGAATACTCGAATACTATTCGAATATCGGAACTGAATATTCGAATACCAAAATCAACTATTCGTTTCAGCACTAGTTTGAACAATGTGCTTATGCTGGAGGTTTTATGATTTCTGGTTTCAGGTAATGGTATTTGTTCATGCCCGTAATGAGACTGTTAGAACAGCTATGGTGATGAGGGAAACGGCAAAGAATAACGGAGACATCATGTTGTTTTTACCCCCTGAAGGACCAAAGACAGGAGACGCCATGAAAGCGGTACGTACAGGCCAGACTACATTATCTGTGTGCCCTGGAGTGCATTTTCTTGCTTGATGATGTCATCTGCTTCTGGTGCAATGTGCTATGGGTATTTGGAGGGAATCAGCAATGCGGACAAAAAAATGTCCATGTAATGTTGACAGGAAAATGTCTATGCAATGTTGACAGGAAAAACCTTATGGTAATGTTTTCCTTCCCACTGCTCTACCAACTGGGGAAGTAAGAAGATTTAACATGGCTTTCAACATTATTTCACTTTCATCTCTACCAACTGAACTACCAGGCCCTGTTGAAAGGGACTTTCTTCTGAAATTCTCCTACCTCTTGTATGTTTTAGTCATATTTGATGACAATAATTTTGATCATATGCAATTGCGACCGTCAGGGGAAAATTCACTGTATGGTTTTGATCCCTTATGAAGTAGGTTACTTACAGAATTTGTTTATCTTTTGCTATTATATTAACCCTTTCATAAGAATATGTGACTTTGAACATTAGTTCAATTGGACTTTGTAGAAATTTGAACATTTTTTATCTGCACCAGGTGTCTCGCTCGAGGAACAAGCAGCTTAAGGAATTATTCCCCGATGGGTTTGCCATTCACCACGCTGGTATGTTGCGACAGGACAGGAACCTAGTAGAGAAGTATTTTGCTGAAGGTGTCATTAAGGTGTTGGTGTGTACAGCCACCCTGGCTTGGGGAGTTAACTTACCTGCTCATGCTGTTATTATTAAGGTACATGTTTTGATGTACTTAAGTTCCAATACACCTTCGTCTCTTTCAACATTATAGAGGTACGAAAAACAGAGATTATCTGGGACAATAATGTACCCCTTACACTTTGTACTCTGTGCTTCAAATTAGTGATGAGTTTGTGTAGAATATAGTTGGAGCTAACACTGTGAGTGACAAGGGTGGAAGCAACAGTGATATCCATTTAATGCTCACTACTTGATTGATTGAATGTATGTTTTTTTTACGCCACATGCAGAATTATTTCACTTATATGCCAGGTTTATTATGTGTCGAAAGCTTAGGGCAAACTCTCAAACTTTGCAACCATCCTGCGTTAGTTGAATGGTTAGACCGAATCCCATTTGGACAGTGGAAGTGATTGATTCCTGTCTTGCGTACCTCTGAAGACTATTTACTTTATATAGCGTATTACAAAGTTCAGAACTGGACATTTGACTCTTTTTCTGGAGGGAACCCTCAACTTTTGGCAAGTACCTGTAAACCCTTCCACTTAGGGTGATAACCATGAAAACCACATGTAGAATTGTTTTCAATTTTGGACTGAGCGAATCCGCAACCCACTTATGGAAGGCTTGTGTCACTGTACCAACTGAGCCACCAGGGCCCCAAACAATGGGTATGAACCTACATCCCTGTGGTGGAAGGCTAATAACTCTTGACATAAAATTCATTGTTTATTGGGTGGAGAAAGACAAAACAAACAATAAGGTTTTACAACAATTTATGGGGTATAAAGGTCTAAATGATATACCTCTTTTTAACGCAATTAGAAACATGTCTCCATGGTTATTTTAGACAAGAAGTTATTTTAGACAAGAAGATTTTCCCTGTGCCTGTGTGTTTTAGTGATCATAAAAAAAATATGAACAGTGAATGTGAATTGTGATAAAAATAAATGTCTTCATTACAGGGCACTCAGATATATGACGCCAAGCGGGGCACATTTGTGGACCTAGGGATCTTAGATGTCTTACAGATCTTTGGTCGTGCTGGGCGACCTCAGTATGATACATTTGGTCATGGCACAATCATCACTGCACATGATAAACTCTCTCATTATCTCTCATTGATGACACGTCAAAACCCCATTGAGAGTCAGTTTGTAGCCAGTCTAACAGACAATCTCAACGCAGAGGTGAGACAAATTATTTAAAATAACTGATGCTGACACAACATTTTAGTATACTTAATAAAGCACAGTTTCGCGAATTTTTGACCTTCTGCATGTTAACTGTTTATTTTTGGTTAAAAGTTATTACTGCAAATATTATCGTTTACATTAAGGTCCTAAATGCTAGAAAACTTTTGCTAAACAGAAAAATAAAATGTTTGTATCTAAAATGCTATAGCACTGGAAACATGGTTTTGTTGGAGAGGGCAACTATCACTTTATCCTTCTAGTGAATATAGGTTCCCCTCCACTTTTACTATTGTATATATGAATTTATATGCTTATATGACGTATATCCTGATAAAATGCCAGTTTGTTGGGTTTTTTACTTTTTTTGTGTGGGGAACACATGCCTTCTTATGATTCATTTAAAACTCGCCTCACACCAAAGAACGACCTATGTGGGATGGTTGCCAGTTACCAGCGGAAGGTCGTGGGTTGCCTTCGGGCACTGAGCCCGGTTTCCTCCCACAATAAAACTGGCAACGCCGCCATATAAGTGAAATAATTTTGAGCGCGCCGTAAAATACCAATCAATCAATCAATCACACCAAAGAATACAAAAATTAGAAGAAGGTAAAAATGACAGCCATGTATTTGATTTCTTTACAGGTTGCATTAGGTACCGTCACTAATGTAGAAGAGGCAGTCAAATGGTTGAGTTACACATATTTATTCACAAGAATGAGGTCAAATCCACTTGTCTATGGCATTTCACACAAACAGCTTCAGGTATGATCAGTTTATTTTATTCATAGAAATAGCTAATGGAAGATAATCACATCAAAACCATGTTTTAGCAATTAGATTTAACTTACTGTGCTATATATGAGTACTTTTGGAAAATATGGGAAAACGTTTTTTTTTTTAGGTTTGATTCAACGATTTTACCTACTGTCATGGGTTCTAGTGTTCTCCAAATAATCTTGAGTGCAGCGTAAAACATCAATCAATCAATCAATCTAGTACTGTGGATATAAACGTATGTTAAAAAGTTTATTTTGGGTTTTAACAGGAGGATCCTTTCCTGGAAATTCATCGTAAAGATTTGATAGTGATTGCTGGTCGTCAGCTGGATAAAGCTCAGATGGTGAGATTTGATGAGAGAACGATGAGCCTTAGTCCCACGGACCTGGGCAGGATTGCCAGTCATTATTACATCAAATATGACACTGTTGAGGTAAGACATGAGCTCATTTGAGAGTCTCTACAGATACTAATGATATCCTAATTATTTACATCTGAAGTGATTTGTTTTCAGAAATTCAAAAAAAAAATTTTTTTAGCACACATTGAGTCTTAAATTGCATTCAATATTTGTTTTCCGCCAGATGTCATTTTGTGTACTACGTGCACATTATCCGTTTATCTGATGATATTTGTATACAATTTGGTATACAAAACAATATTATACTCATTATCAGGTGATCAATGAACGACTCAAGCCCATTATGACAGAATCTGATGTCTTTGGTACCGTCTCACATTCCACAGAGTTTGAACAGATTAAGGTAAGTATTAATTCATTTATTAGATATTATTTTCCCAAAATGTTAATCTGACTAACCATGTTTTCTGGAGGATGACAATCCTTGGACCAGGGACATTGTGGCCATGTTTGGTGACCTACTGTCCTAGCAAGGAGGAACATTAAGAATGCCAAATATATTAGCCTTCCTGGTCTAAAGTTAAAATTTATGTATAGAGGTTGGTGGAAGCATGATCTTTTGGCTGGTTTGTACTTTTGTTGCCATATTTTTTTGTTGAGTGAGATGGTAAGCCCCAATCAATCAAATTCTCGAGGATAAGCTACTCCAGAATTAGTAAATTAATCGACACTGATTGAAACAGAATTTTTTTATCCGAGTCAGTCAGTGTCGGTTAATTTACTAATTCAGCAGTTTTTCCCTGATGATGATTGCATCTTGTTCAGCTACTTCAAGATCTTACATCTATACGGTGCTGCTCTGAGTATGCAAGGGGCCTCAATAACCTGGGGCAATGACCTGGGTTTTAGTTATGTTTGCCAATCCTATACAAAAGGTAGAAATATTGTTTAATTTAATGGCTCAGTTGAAAGAGCGATTGTCTCTAATTATGACTCAAGGCTTCCATCAATGGATCAGGATTCAAATCCGACTTGGTCCAAAGAAAAAGAACAATGAAAAAAATGAATGCGTTATCACTTGATCACCATATGTGGGAGGGTTACCAGGTGCTTGCTAAAGGAAGAGAATTTCCTCTGTGTAAAGAGCAGCCTATCCTTCCACACAAAACTTGGCCTTGCCATATTAATGTGGCAGTTCTACCTGCCTATGCCATCCTTGTAGTCTGGTGAGCGAGCCAGCAATCACCCACACTTTTAATCTAGTCTTTTTATATAACTGTTTTCATTTTTCATATTTGTTGTTTAACTTTGGCATAGTAAATTCTATCTAAAGTGTATGTGCGTAGAGAGTATGTTTGCCATGGTGACTGTCATGCGCAACTTGGTCTGTCGTTCAGGCATGGCGCGGGTCCTAGCAGAAAGCTGACCGTGATTTCGCTGTTTGTCAAATGCAGTGATTGCCTGACTTTAACTTCCATCTTTGTTTTCCTTGTTGCAGGTCAGTACCTATAAGCATATACATGTCTTTACCTGTAATAGTTTTACTCTGACATGTCTAATGTTTGCTGTTGATTAATGATTAACGATCGTTGATTTTCACTGCAGTCGAGTTCACGGGAACTCTGGACTGAGTGCACAGGCACCGTTGTTTACTTTAATTGCAACATAGTTGCAATATGCTGTCAAATGAACTCTGTCAGGTTATGTAGGTTAAATAACAAACTGCGCTGTGACTGCACTTAATTAAATACCATACTGATGATGTAAAGTTAGACGTAACTTGGATACTAGCGAGTAATATTATTTTAAACATTTATTTCTTTTAACTTCAAGACTGTCATGCGCAACTTGGTCTGTCGTTCAGGCATGGCGCGGGTCCTAGCAGAAAGCTGACCGTGATTTCGCTGTTTGTCAAATGCAGTGATTGCCTGACTTTAACTTCCATCTTTGTTTTCCTTGTTGCAGTCACGAACTACCCTGTCAAATATATACGAACCGAGGGAACAATAAAACCTAAGCCTTCAAATCCTAGTTTGAGTTGTTCCTACTAACCACCCGGTTACATTAGCATTGAATAATATCAGTCAATTAATTTGAGTGTGCAAACATTTTCAGCATGGCTAAATGTTTAATATTGAACATGATAAAAACGGATAGAAAATATATTTTGCATGCAAATTTGTACGTTTCGCTTGAATTTTTGTAGGTGCGTGATGAAGAGTTGGCTGAGTTAGATGTACTCCATGAAGAGACCTGTGTGTTACCTGTAGATGGAGGTACAGAAAACACTTACGGAAAAGTCAACATCTTATTACAGTCCTATATTTCACGGAAGTTCCTGGACAGTTTTTCTCTTACCTCAGATCAGGCTTATGTTGCTCAGGTAGGCTTTTGTTACTATTGTTGAAAGTTTTTGCTCTCGGATTCAACAGGATTTTTTCTGGATTACATCTCAGTTTCCTTAATCTGGCATCAGGAGGGTCCCTCCAGAAAAGAGACTTTTTCCCTCACCACCAAATAAGGGAAATAATCTTGAGCCGGGTGTAAAACTTGAATCAATCAACAATAAATGATTACAGAGTAAAATAAATTGTGTATCATCTAAATAGCAACTGTAGAGCATGTCTATGGGAGAAAAATATTAGCCCTTTATGTCCGGTTTTTGAACTTATTTTTTTTTAATATTTTTATTTTATTTTCAATCTCATATTTTTTAACATTGGCTAAACTGTGATATTTTCTCTCGTTACAGAATGCTTCACGTGTGATGCGTGCATTGTTTGAGATGACTTTGAAGAAAGGCTGGCCGGTAATGGCAAGTCGTCTGTTGACCCTCAGTAAAACTCTGGATAAGCGACTATGGCATTACGAGACGCCTCTTCGACAATTCTCAATACTCTCGTACGAAATCCTCAATAAAATTGAAGCGAAGAAGTTGACAGTGCAGCGTATGAAAGACATGGATGCTAAAGAAATTGGTAAATAAAATCTGACATAAAGCACTTATAAGTTCAATTTTTTAAGGAAAAAATGCAATACCCAATAGATATCTATTGATTTGAACTTAATAAAGTGTCAGCATGAAGTAAATAGGGAGAACAGCTCAAACTGTTTTACTAATGTCTTATCACTTGACTAAGCTAGGCATCAGTATGGGAATTGGAAGAGTTTCAAACAGTTCAAAGAATAAATAACTCCACAAGGCCTCCCATCTATGCAGCGCGGGCTTGAATGCCACTCCACATATGTGAGAGCTACCAGGTATTCGCTGAAGGTCGAAGATTTCCTCTGGGAAATGAGCCTGATTTCCTTAGCCCAATATCCCCCCCCTCTTCCCATTATCAAGCATGCTAACTCTGCCATATAAGTGGAATAATCTTGGGTGTGGCTTTAAATATCAATCAATTTTGGTTGAATGGTTCAAAATAAACGACATATTTCTTAATTATTTTTTTAATGGGAAAGGAAAAATATATGATTTTCGCTCAAATGTACACATCAACATTCAAATTTAGGTCATCTGTGTACAATTGTACATGTAGTTTAGGTCATATGTTTATTTTAGGTCATATGTATACATGTTTAAGGTCATATATATATTTTAGGTCATATGTGCCCATATATTATACTTGTATTGACATCATGAATATCAAATTGTTTTTACATTTCCGGTCAAATGTTCTTCTGACAAAGTCTTCTGTGGCTTTATTTTAGGTCATATGTTGTTTCACGTAAGGATTGGAAGTGTTGTGAAGAAGTGTGTTAACCAGCTGCCCAGTTTGATTCTGGATGCCAACATTC
This sequence comes from Lepidochitona cinerea, assembly GCA_963971465.1. Classification (NCBI taxonomy): domain Eukaryota; kingdom Metazoa; phylum Mollusca; class Polyplacophora; order Chitonida; family Tonicellidae; genus Lepidochitona; species Lepidochitona cinerea. Next base: position 63,379,247 of record OZ020551.1, on the reverse strand, counting down.
AGCCAATCACACGGACTGTACTGAGAGTGAGGCTAAGTATTACACCTGACTTTCAGTGGGACGATAAAGTTCATGGTAAAACCGGTGAGCCGTTCTGGATATGGGTGGAAGACCCAGAGAATCATCATATTTACCATTCTGAAAGCTTCATGATGCAGAAAAAACATGTAAGTGACACTTATAGGACTGCTGCATAACCAAATAAAATTTGAAAAGTTTCTGAGTGGATTTTTCATCTATGTGGAAGAATAATTGCCAGGTACTTGCCGACGGTCGAGGGTTTCCCCCGGGCAATGAGCCTGGTTTACCCCAATAAATCTGGCAATGCCGCCATATAAGTAAAATAATCTTGAGAGCGGTTTAAAACAATCAATCAATCAATCAATCAGTCATAATCAAGTCATAATTTTTAGGTTACAAAAATGGTCACCATACTGTCAGCTCCAGGCAACGAAGCCAGTTATCAGTTATCCAGTTATCCCTTCCACCCCCAATAAATATAACAATGTTGCTATATATATTCATAGACACTAAAACACGCGGGCAAAGGGAAAATCTTCTTGACTAAAAAAAATTGCTATATACATGTAAGTGAGATAGGTATAACAATAATTCAATATTTTATCAGTCAACACAGCACATGCCTATTTAAGTCAATTCATGAAGTAAGTAGTGTAGATTTGTCACTAAAGACATTTTTGCTTTTCAAATGTCCTTTCTATAGGTACAATCTGAAGAGCCTCAACAGTTGGTGTTCACTATCCCTATATTTGAGCCACTACCCAGTCAGTATTATGTGAAAGCTGTGTCAGACAGATGGTTAGGATCTGATACAATGTGTCCTATATCCTTCCAACATCTCATCCTACCAGAGCAACATCCACCACACACAGGTACAACTTTATAGTGGCCTCCCTGACTCAGAAGGGGGGGGGGGGGGGACTAAGTTGGCAGAGGCGAAAGAAATAGAAATATGCCCTTATTCTGACACAGGCCTTCCATCAAGGGGTCTCTGGCTGTAATCTCACACATTTAAATGAGGTCCTCGGTGGTCCAGTGGGTTAGAGGGATCGTCCCTCAGTCCCACACAGACCTTCCATGGATGCGGTGCGGGTTCGAATCACACTCACACAAAAATAAAAATTGAGAAATTTCTAAGTGGATTTTTCCCTCTGTCGCCGTATGTGGAAGAGTTGCCATGTACTCACCAAAGGTTGAGGGTTTCCTCTGGGCATTCAGCCCGGTTTCCTCCCCCACTAAAACCTGGCAACGCCGCCATATAAGTGAAATAATCTTGAGTGCAGCGTAAAACATCAATCAATTGCACATTTGAATGAAAAAAAAAATTGGGTGAACTTTTGCCCTTTGTTGAATGATTGCCCGGTACCCATTTATTTAGTAATGTTTTACCCAGACTCGATATTATTTCACATACAGGACGGCATTGTGACGGGGAGAAAATCAGTGAACGAAATACCGGCCTTTGGCTGGCTTATGAACAATCAATCAATCAGCCTTATCAAATCAAATTGCCTTTTTTAAGGGGTTCAAAATTATGACATATCAGCACTTAATTCGATATTGTTTTTGTTTTTTTTCGTTTTTTGTTGTTGTTGCTGTGTGTGCATTTCTTTAAATGAAAAAGATTTAATCTGCTGCATTATATGATATTCTTGAGATTTCACCAACATATGGTCTTCATTACAGAGTTACTTGATTTACAACCTCTACCCATCACTGCATTAAACAGCGCTGCACTGGAGAGTTTGTATAAATTCACCCATTTCAACCCTGTCCAGACACAGATCTTCCATACTCTTTACCATGACAACTGTAATGTCTTATTGGGTGCTCCAACAGGCTCGGGCAAAACTGTCGCTGCAGAATTGGCCATCTTCAGGGTTTTCAGAGAATACCCAAAAGCAAAGGTAGGTAGTGAGACAAGGGCATTAAGATAAGTTTTACTAGGAGACCTGGTGGCTCAGTCGGCAGAGTAATAGTCCCTCAGTCCAATTCATGCCTTCCATCGATACATCACACAAGTATCAAATCACACTGAGACCAATAAAATTGTTATTGGATTTTTCACTTGACCACCATATGTGAAAGAGATGCCAGGTACTCTCTGAAGGTTGGGGGATTCCTTGTGGCAAAGACCCCGGTTTCCTCAACCACTAAACCTGGCAACGCCACCATATGAGTCAAATGATCTTCAGTGTGGCGTAAAACATTAATCTATAAATCTTTGGACTGAGTGGGATTCAAACATGACGATTTCATTGAAGGCCTGTGTCTGTGTGAGAGATTATCACTGCCAACTGAGCTAGTCATCTGAATTAAGTCTTATCTGAGAGACTATCACTCTGCCAACTGAGCCAGTCATCTGAATTAAGTCTTATCTGAGAGACTCTCACTCTGCCAACTGAGCCAGTCATCTGAATTAAGTCTTATCTGAGAGACTATCACTCTACCAACTGAGCCAGTCATCTGAATTAAGTCTTATCTGAGAGACTCTCACTCTGCCAACTGAGCCAGTCATCTGAATTAAGTCTTATCTGAGAGACTCTCACTCTGCCAACTGAGCCAGCTATCTGAATTAAGTCTTACATGATTCTAAAAATGGTGTCTAATTCAATCCCTCCCAGTTGATTGATACTCAGATTGTTCTATTTGAATAACATTTACCAATATTTTATTCAAATGCAAAAATGGTAACGATAACCTGGTATCAATAAGTCAATCCTGAAACATGACATCATAGAAGTCACATTTGAATAGATAAAATTATAAAAAATGTGAAAATACGTCTGTAATATATTTTTTAACTTTAACTTTTGTTTCTGTTCCAGTGTGTATACATTGGTCCTTTAAAAGCTCTTGTTCGTGAACGGATGGAAGACTGGAAAGTTCGTATTGAACAGAAACTTGGGAAAAAGTAAGATGTTTTTATCCAATACAAGGTCAATGTGGAGGAGTTGCCTGGTTTCCTCCTCCACTAAACCTGACAACGCCGCCATTTAAGGGAAACAATCTTGGGTGTGGCATAAAACCTCAATAGATCAACTTACTAATAATCAGTTTTGAAGCATCACTGCACATTGTTTCGGTTAATTTCTTTTGCAAAAAGGAATTATTTCCCCCTATATCTGTCTTTATAAATAGCTATCATGATGACATTTTTTTTTCTCTCAAAATAATGCTTAGCAAATTACAGTGGATACTGATCAACCAGTCATGTAATGGAAATGAACATTCTTTAAAATTTGCCTTTTAATTTTGAACTATTGTATTTCTACTTATTCCCGCCACCTTTAAATTTGTTTACAGGGTTGTTGAGTTGACAGGGGACGTAACTCCTGACATGAGAGCAATCAGCCAAGCTGATCTTATTGTGACCACTCCAGAGAAATGGGATGGTGTCAGTCGTAGCTGGCAAACAAGAAGCTATGTCAAATCTGTGGCTCTGTTAGTCATTGATGAAATACACCTGCTGGGTAAGATTCCTTCTTGGTCTAAATCTTCTTTTTTTTAAAAAGCACAGCCTGGAGCCTGTTTCACAAAGCGACATAGTGTAAGTTGTTATGTAACTGCCATAATAACCCATACTGTTGAGATATGTTGCTATGGCATTTACATAAAAAGATAAACTACGCCGCTTTGTGAAACAGGGTTCCGATATGTAGGAATTGTTATTAGTAAAGTTTTCTTGACAATGATTTCCAGGTTGGAGAGTTCATAATTGTATCCCTGATTTTTAATTTATGATGAAAAGCGTTTCCATAAATTCATCTCCTAAAGTTTACAAATATGCAGTGTGTTTATCCCAAAATACATTAATTCAGTGCTTATGAAAAAAAATATGATCCTTTTTAAGTTAAAGAAAAGCACAAAACCTTGAATTTACACATCAATCTGCCTTGGGGTTTGCAGCGAAGGAAACTATTTGGTGAAGTTATCACATGGTGATGTTATATTTTTCTAGATAACAAATGAGTGTGATTGCATTTTGGCTGAGTTTACAATTACAATGAAAAATATTTATTTCGGCCTTTTTCCCAGGTCATAAATGGGTAAATATTGACCCGGTATGTGATGACTATCAACCAATCAAGGAATTCAGTGGCATAGCTTATTGAAAATTCATGTAATTATTCATTTTATTTACTTTAGGTGACGAGAGAGGTCCAGTGTTAGAGGTGATCGTATCGCGTACAAACTTTATCTCCTCCCATACTGAGAAGGCTGTTCGTGTTGTCGGACTCTCGACAGCATTAGCTAATGCTCGGGACTTGGCTGATTGGTTGACCATCAAAGAGGTTTGGCTTTGTTTTTACATTATTTTTTGCTTCGAAATGAGCTAGTTTTAGTTTGGATCCAATGAATACTTGTAGTATAAGGGCATTGTGACCCATACCACCGCTTTCAAACCGCAATCAGTTCAGGTGCCTCAGTTGGTAGAGCAATTGTCTCTTCGTCCGATCGGCCTTCCATCGATGCATCGCTTATTCTGACTCCACTTAGCCCAAAGAAAAAAATTGAAAACTTTCTTAGTACGTTTTTTATTTGATTATCCTGTGTGGAATGGTCCCTGCCAAAGGTTGGGGACTTCAGTTTTCTACCTCACTAAACCTGGCAACATCGTCAAGTGAAAAAATCTTGAGCCTGCCGTAAAACAGCAACTCACAAGTTAAAAAAAGCCTTAAGCCAGGTTTCCTCTCCCCCCACGGCTCTAGAAAATTGGCAAGCTTCTATATTAATCCAATTCTCTTTAATTTGTTTTTCCATGTCAATAAAAAGTTATCCGTAATCAGTGTTGCAAGTTAACTCATTCGTCCCGAGGAGCGCATAGAAGCGCAGCCAGAGATCACCGTCTCGTCCCGAGGAGCGCATAGAAGCGCAGCTTTTAGAGGGTCTCATTTCCCGGGGAGCGCATAGAAGCGCAGAATTACATGCCCGTCTATTAGTTGTAAATAGATCAATTTAACCGGGTTTTCACGCCTAAACCAATGAAAAATAGTTTCTCAAGTGTATCAGGAACGTATTCATAAAGTTTAAAAATAATTTTGATTGGTTGTTGCTAACAACATTCAATTTTACGTCACATATTTTTTTTAAATCTTCCTTCTCGATCTCTCCAGTTACGGAAAAGTTGGATTTCTAAGGATTTACCGAAGATAACAGCAATGACGACTCCTACTACAGTTTCATGGATTCCTGAATTATCAAAATGGATTTAAATGAGCTTCATCTTTTGTTATTTTACCCGGAAAGTCAAACAGGAAAACTCCGATGTCTGTGAAGTGACATGGCTGCAACAACAACTTTGAGTTGACGGCCGATGAAATTTCGTTTTCGATAGTGAATGTTGGCGACCTCACCAAGTACACAGGCCGATTTTGGACGAGAAAGGAAGTAAACTGGACTCTTCCGGAAAGATGTATTGTCATTGATTTGATTTATTTATTGATTCAAGTTAAAAATTAATCTCAAAACCCATCAATGTACGTATCACTATCAACCATCACGGCATCAGTATCCACCATGAGGAATGGTATTTTGAAATGGCTTGGCAGGACGTTCGAAGTTAAGTAATGCTGCACAATTTCTGTCTTTTTCGCTGATGTTATCTTGTATTTATCCTGATGCTAGCTTTACTGGACAAGTTATTCACTACTAGCCCGAAAAATAAATTGTTAAAAATAAAAGCTGAGAAGAAACTATTTTTCAGACATCAACATGAGGCCCCTCTTGACCCACACAAATATATTCATTCATGATTCATTCAGAAAATAAAAGTCAACAAATGACCAAAAAAACACAACTTTTTATGTTTTAAAAGTGTCGTATTTATTTTGTAAATCTGTGATAGTGTTTTTAGTCTTTACTTATAGCATCTCTATCACATTTACAATTTGGTTTGATGACTTAGGGAAGTTAGGGTGTTATGGCAAGTGTCAAGATGATTTCGCTTTATTTGGTTTATATAATTATAAGCCAAGAAAAAATAAAATCATGCACTTTGTGTGGTACTTGGCAAACATTCTTCTTCAGTATTTGTCGCATCGGTTGGAAACCAAAAAAAAAAAAAAAAAACAAACAGTTCACAAGATTCCCTAGCCTTATTCCAATATCGGGCTTAGTTCTTGAATTTGAAATACATTGATTGAAGGTTTGAGGGAACTAAACAAATATTTCTACAGTGGAAAAAACCTGCGGAAAAATGACAAATGTAAGATATTCTATATATTATTTCTTCTTGATCCTCCACTCCAGGGTAGCTATTTATTTTAAAACCTATATAAAAAATATTAGAAAAATAAAAACTTGGAACTTTGATTTTGAAGTTGAAAGTTCATTTTATTTGCAGTATCCAAGCTATCAGATCTGTACAGAAACCGTATAAATTATTTTACATCCAGTTCTTGTTTTCAAAGGAAAAGTGAAAGCTTTGTCGTGGCTATTTTGATATTTTTTATTTTGTATAAAGAATTGTTTCTTGATGAAATGAATTCTATCATAAAATACAGAATCCACATAAATCATATATGGGCGTGGACTGTCACTGACGAAACAACCAATGGCCGGCTCGGATTCTGCCACGTGTACATATCTGGGTCATCTTTATCCAATCAAATGAGAGCGCTGTCGATCGTGCAGTCGAGTGGAGCTGGATGAACAGAAAACATACCAATTATAAAGATTAATTACGTACTGGATTCAAAAGTGATAGTTTTGACAAAATACTTTTTGAAATCACCAGATTCTCACCTTTTTAAAGATACTTTACTTTTTTAAAATACTGGTAGTTGAACGAAACCGAAGTGTTTGTTTGACGACCAGAAATCGGAATGTCCGACCAATGTTTTGCTCACCGAAACATAAAACCGTCGCTCAATCAATTTGAAGCTCTTTCAAATATTTGGAATTTGAACAAAAAATATGCTTAATTTAGCTAGGGTTTTGATATGAACTATAGAAAAATACCTGGCGAGTTCAGTTTTACACATATTATTTACGTGTGGAATATTATTATTTTAATTCACAGCGTTTACAAGTGAGTCCACATTTTGACACAACACACGAGACACTGCTTTTTTTCGTTTCGTTCGGATATAAACGGGCAAAAATTGTTATTCAGAATATTTTTTTGCACGGAATTAAGATAGTTGGATAGTATTTTCACCAATTATTTCAGAAATCACAACTTTATTTTTCAAATGTAAGAATTAACGAAACTACGGACGATAATGTCAACCCATGCAGGTCAAGCTGTTCACTCGGCTGCAGTCTGCTCGGGAGCAGCCGGTGAAACGGCTTGCAGTACCGGCGCATGTAAACGCTCGCAGGGACGAATGAGTTAAAGTTACGTTAAACTGTAAACCTTTATGAGGTAAACAAATGTGATTGTATACGTGAAAATGTAATCTGAAAAATGTTGGTTTTCAGTCTGTTTGGACAGGGTCTCAGTTTATCAAGGTGTCATTTCACACAGGCTTTAAATCCTGTTTCCTCTGTTGTCTCGTTTTTTCTTTTAGATGGGTCTGTTTAATTTCCGTCCATCAGTAAGACCTGTCCCTTTAGATGTTCACATATCAGGGTTTTCAGGCAAACATTACTGTCCCAGAATGGCTACCATGAATAAACCATGTCATAGAGGTAAGCTTTGTCTCTTAATAACTACAAAACCAGCACAGGTCTTAGCTATATTTTATTTTATGTTCACTACATGGATACGTTGTCACCCAATAAACCAAGTAGTTGCTAACCATAAGCATTTCTTCTATTGTATAGGCAATCATAGGGTTTGATGTTCGTTGATCAAATAGATGAGGGACATTAAAATCCATCCTTTTAGTAGCCTTTACAAATCAAAATAGTGTTCTAAAAGTGAAAATAATCTATTCAACCAAGAGGAATGTTCATTTAATTAAAGCTTAAGTTACATCTAAACACTTCTTGGACTGAAAAGTTTCTAATGTATACTTCTTGAGAGAAATAGACAATACTATCAAAATTAACTTTTAGTTCAAAATTATCACCATTCAGCAACTCAAGCCACTTTATTGTTTCCAAATCAAGCTGAAATCATCATCAGAGAAATTAACTCATTGGATTGCTAACAAATTTTGTGTTACATTGATTTGGTAAATGCCATTTGAATACTTAAAAAAAATGTTCAGTAGTAAATAAACTCTGTCATATCTTGAGATCTAGGATTTTCAAAAGAATTCACCTATTGCATGATTGAGATGAAGCTGGTTTTGAATATGTGCCATGAGATAGTCACCCTCTTACCAATTAATCAATCTTTTTTTGTGTGGCCTCACTGGTTTCTGTGGAAGAGTGATACTTTTTGCTGACACAGGTCTTTCACATACATGGGTTTGCAGCTTTGAATTTCACTAAGTCAAAAGAAAAATTGTTAGAAAATGCTAATGGTATATCATGCCATTGGCCTGTGTAGAATGGATGCTTGTATCCTCTAAGGTTGGGGCTAGAACCTGCTTTCCTCCACGACTAGACTGGGCAAATCCTCTTAAACTGACAACCTGACATGTAAATGACATAATCTTGAGTCCAGTGTTAAACACCAATCAATCAATGTTGTTTACTTGTAGCTATTAAGACGTATTCACCAGAGAAACCTGTCCTGATATTTGTATCTTCAAGACGTCAGACACGGTTAACTGCCCTTGATTTGATAGCGTTCCTCGCTACTGATGAGAATCCCAAACAATGGCTACATATGCCTGAAGGGGAGGTATCTAGGCTTTATTCTTGCCTTATTTCTACATGTATCTTCATATGGATAAAATAAGTCAATTTCAACTACTGTAAGAGTTGTATAAAGGCACTTTCCAATGATCTATATGAGTGGAATGGAGGTCACGTGGTATATGATTTGCCTAAAATGCCGCCATTACTAGGAGATAATGCAATAGCGATCCAGATCTGTTTTGCACACGCTTCAACTATCAATGGCGGCACAGTTTACAAAGTCAGATCCAAATCAGCCAATGAGACGTATCCATTTCACGCATATAGTTCATTGGCACTTTCTCTCTTCAATTGAAAATGAATGACTAACACTTCTAGCTCTTCAATGAATAGAGATTTTGTATGTCATCAGTTTCTTTCTTTGGTTAAAGTACTTAACTTTGTCGTCTAATTTCTCTTTAACGTGTTACAAAATCCTTTGTATAAACGTTATTCCGTTGTAAACTAAACCTTTGTTTGTAAATTTGACCCTTAATCAACCAGCCAACCAATTAATCAATTAATCAATCAATCTAATTATTGGTATTTATATTATTATGAATTATTTAGATGGAGGATATAATATCTGGTATCCGTGAAACCAATCTGAAGTTAACCCTGGCATTTGGGATAGGAATTCACCATGCTGGTCTGGTGGAGAGAGACAGGAAAACTGTGGAGGAGCTATTTGTCAATCAAAAAATCCAGGTAAATAAAATCATTAATACGGATTGGTTTAGAAGTCTTGTAATTACTGAATTAGTAAATTAACCGACACTGATTGACCCGGAAAAAATTCCGGGCCAAGGTGAGAATGGAACTCACGACTTAGGGTTACCGTCCCACCGCTCTACCAACTGAGCTACCCTGCCCTGCTGGGAACGGCTCGCTTGTTAGATTCTTTTTTCCGGGTCAATCAGTGTCGGTTAATTTACTAATTCAGTGATTTCCCTGATGATGATTGCAGTCTTGTAATTAGTTGTCACTTTTTCTAACTCAAACCCTGTTGTGAGATGTCCCTATTTTTAGCACATTTTTGGGCAATCAAGAGTGCTCCACTTATTTGGCAACAGTGCCAGGTTTAGTGGGAGTTAAAAATACCAAATAAACTGTACATGTACTCAGCCTTGAGAAGTTTGTGACTGGTTATGATGTTTACTGAGCAATCAATGCTATTAAGGCGCTGTGGTCTCATCTGAAAATAAAATTATTATAATTATGTTGGGAAGGTCATGGGTTTTCTCTTGTTAATTGATGTTTTACTTAGCATTTAATAGTATTTCACCAGCCAGTTTTAGTGGGTGAGAACTCTTTGTCTTTGGCAGATCAAATGAAAACCCACTCAGACTTTTTTTGACTTGTCTTATATATTCAAATTGTCTTTTACATGAGCCCTAGTTTGTGACCTATTTATATCTCTGTTATTTTAGGTGTTAATAGCTACGAGTACCCTTGCATGGGGAGTCAACTTCCCAGCCCATCTTGTTATCATCAAAGGTACAGAGTATTTCGATGGCAAACTCAGACGTTACGTGGACTTTCCCATCACAGGTAACATCACGTTGTTGAAATTTTAGATTTCAAGAAATACGTTAGGCCATAGGATTTCACGGTAACGATCAGTTACGGTAGCCTGTTGTTACTGTTCCTCTAAAAGTACGGAAATGGAAAACTGTTACCTATCATGAAAGCTAGCGTATGGTATGATGTATAATGAAACTGGCATCAGTACTGTTTGTTTCCCAGCATTTCCATATAACATTGATATTCAAACTGCCCTACCCCTTATTGGTCACAGATTGAAACCCTTGTCAGTCAATAAACAAACATATTTTGTGACTGTCCTAATATGTTTACAGATGTGTTACAAATGATGGGTCGAGCTGGTAGACCACAATTTGATGATAAAGGTGTGGCTGTTGTCTTTGTCCATGACATCAAGAAACATTTCTATAGGAAATTCATGTACGAGCCATTTCCTGTGGAATCCAAGTGAGTCAGTTTTTTATTTGCTTATAATGAACATGTGTGACGCAGATTCAAATCATGCCCAGACCAAATAAAAATTGAGTGGATTTTTCACTCGGTCGTCGTGGAAGAGTTTCCAGGTGCTCACCGAAGGTCGGGGGTTTCCTCCGAGCAATGAGCCCTGTTTCCTCCCCCACTAAACCTGGCTATGCCGCCATATAAGTGAAATCTTGAGTGTGGCGTATAACATCAATCAATCAATTAATCAAAATGAACACACCTTTTGCCAAGGTGATTACCTACATTTATATTTTCTTTTGAGGACTAGATTGATTGATGTATGGTTTTCCTTTGCACTCAGCTCATGGTCATATCAATTATGTGGCTGTATTGTCTGGTTTAGTTGTGAAGGAAACCAAGCCCTGTGCCTGAAGGAAGCCTGGGACCTGACAAATCTCCCATCTTATCTTTCCTCGATTTTCAAAGTGGCATGAGAGTATTGCGCTAATTTTTTGCCATTTTTATCAATCCCATTCCCTTGACAATCCGAACAGCTTTTCACCAATGGGTCGCGGGTTCGAATCCCACTCAGTCCCAAAAATTGATTTTCTGACTGAGTTTTCACTCGAACGACCTATGTGGGATGGTTGCCAGTTACCAACGAAAGGTCGTGGGTTTCCTCCGGACATAGAGCCCGGTTTCCTCCCTCAATAAAACTGGCAACGCCGCCATATAAGTGAAATAATCTTGAGCGCGGCGTAAAACACCAAACAATCAATCAATCAACCATTCCCTTGATACCAATCTTGAAAATTTACAATAAGATAGTTTTACGAGCAGCAAAACACCATAAAATGAACTCCTACATCCCTGTTTATTATTATTATAATCCATCACTCCTATCTGTTTTTGTCCGAGTAGGACTAAACATGCAGCTTGTACACAGAAGGCTGTGAGTTATGCAACGTAATAGACCCTTTCGGCTTTAGGATTGACACTTGCCAAAAGCCTCGTCTATGGCAAAATGACTCCAAATTGAGTTTTTGGATCAATCTGACGTCAGAAACGTGTTCATTTCGTCTATGATGTAATACAAAAGAGACGTGTCACAGCGACCGCAACAGAGAGATGACGTCAATGCCTTACATTTCGAACGTCATAAACACATCATTCTAAGCCGAAAGGGACTATTACACCCCCCAAACATCTCCACCTTCCTCAAAAACACCAACATGACTAAAGGATTGGCTGAAGACTGTTTACTGGCGTATGTAATTTATTCACCCCATCTTGTTATTTTTAGTTTACTGGATGTCTTAGCTGACCATCTTAATGCTGAGATTGTCGCTGGAACTATTTCCTCCAAACAAGATGCCATGGATTACCTAACATGGACGTATTTCTATCGTAGACTGCAGATCAACCCCAGGTAAGTGTTCACATTCCCACAGGTTTTACAGCAGTCATCTAAATCTACACGTCCAGTTGATATCTTTCATGGAACGCAACAAGTTCATAGAATCTCACTCAATTTTCATACGCCATTGCTGGTGCTGAGTCTAACAATTAGTCCGCAAGCATTTTAATCGTGTTACCATGACGCTACGCTATTTTTCTCAAAGATGACTTCCCTCTGCTCAAGGTAGGTACCAGAAATTTTTTTCAATCTTTGTCTTCTTGTTATTTTTGGAACTTGGTAGCTCAGTCCAGAAATTGTTTAAATGTTGATGCTGCTCTCAGTTGATGAAGCTATTTAATATGGTTGTCTGGGGCTAATAAAAGGCTGGGGTTTCCGTATAGGTTTTGGGCTCGAAATTCCTTCCCTAAAAAAATACCTTAAATAATCTTGAGTATGCTCTAATTCAATAAAATTGAATTGATTTAATCAATAGATTGATGCTTTACGCCACACTCAAGATTATTTCACTGGTTTGGTGTCGTTGCCAGGTTTAGGGAGTAGAAACCTAGCATAATTAGCAACCATTTTGTATAGGTTGATTAGGTCAAAACCCACGCAGATCTTTCTATCGACTCAGTGGGATTAGAACTTGCGACCCAAGTCTAACCTGATGTAGATTGAGAGAACACTGATTTGCCGTACTGTGACGACTTTTGAAATCAAAGGGAGATAACTGAACACATGAAATAAGTTTTCCAATTTTATTGTTTTGGGAATATGAAAGTGAAATCATCTTCTACATATAAAAAAGGTGTGGTAATTTTGTTAGCAGTCATATATATATATATATATATATTATCGTATATAACATTTGTGCTATGTGCAATAAATTAAATTTACAAGATACTTTGTACAGTCCGTAATTAATGACAAGAAAATAGCATTGTGGCAAATGACTAGAAATACGAAGTTACATCCCTTCTTATTAAGCTAGGTAAAATGTGAATTGCTGACGATGTTTTCACGTATATTTTTGGTATACATTTATGTAGTGTGCAATGATATTAGGGTGCCCAAAGCTCCTATCTTACAAGCCTGTATATGAGTTTCCTTGTTATACAATTACTCTACAGTAAAAGTAATATAAAGAGATCTGAAGAGTGTTCATGCTTGTCCGTTAATAAGGTCACATTAAAATCTTGATTTTTCATTGTTTTAGTGGGATGGTTGCCAGGCAACAATAAATGGTTTGGAATTTACTCTCTGCAAAGTCTAGTTTACTCTACCGCATAATTCTGGTAACTTCGCCATATACAAATGTTTTTAAGAGAAATAATCTTGAGAATGTTGTAAAACACCAATCAATCTTACTTCTGGACTAGTTTTTAACATATTAGAATATTAAATTATTATATATTATGCTTTGACTATATTACAAATTAACTATTTACAGGTGTATAAAACAAAAGCTATCCTTTCCACCGGCATATCTGATTTATACAGTTCATATCACAGTTGTTAAGAGACGTTTTGATGTCGAGTCTCCATCAGTCAATAACGATAATTTCAGGAAAGGGGAAATTATAAACAGAAATAAATAAATAAATATGACTAGATTCACACACAAATTCATAAATAACGGGACAAATGAAATGAGTTTGTCCTTACGTAGGTTGAGACTCTTGCCTTGTACCTCTCTGATTCCGCCTCTTTTGTAATTAGCGTTTTGAAGAACGCAAGCCTCTGAACGTTGAGAAGAATCATAGGGTCTTTCTACCATCAGTCATGTTGGCCATGGCATCGGTTTAAAATTGGTATCGCATTGTTCCACGGTCTTGCATCTGTTACAGATTATTGCACCTTTTGTCCCTTAGTTTCTGGAATGATAGATATTTTTTCTCCATTTCCTTGTATTTGCTACTTATCTTGCCTCTTGAATTTGAAGCCATTTGTTGTTGTTGTACTCAATATATCGTCTTTTAATATAGGTACTTCTCTTCTATATTGCCGCTAATCTTGGCTTTGTTAAATAGCGTGTTGTTGCACAGACCATATCGTCCTCGTGTTCTGATAAATGTATTATGGCACATAAAAATTGACTATATTGTTTCTGAAAGCACTAAATGAGCAAAAGTTTATATGGGATACGAAGCCAGACTCAGCAGTAGTAGCCATCTTGAGAACAGAGTTCACTATTTGACTGGAATGCCTGGTTTCTCACGTCAAGGAACGGTAAATGTTTCTTCTGCTCCTGTTCCCGTCTTTCTCTCAATCTGTAACAACAACAACAAGATGACCATTAGAATATGTGTTTCTCTTTCATAAATATTCACATAATGATATCACATTACTCGGTATTAGATTTATTAACAAATTATTAATAACGTATTGCATTTTTAAAACAGAGCATATTCTGACGGAGGATTTGTCACTAAGGGTAATCTCAGAGGTATCTAATCTAGCATTTTTGTGCAGTTTTGTTCTTGATACTGTATTATTCTTATTGGTTTACGGTTTTATGTGACTTTCACAACTTTATTAGTTACCAGGATGAAGGGGCAAAGAAGCAGGGTCCTGTTTCACAAAGCAATCTTAGCTAAATATGATCTTAATTACCAATGGCAACGTATACCTTTAGCATTGGTTGCCATGGTAGTTAAGATCACACTTAGCTAAGATCGCTTTTTGAAACTAGGCCCAGGGCTCTATGCCTGGGCTAGTTTTTTATAAAGATAAATTGTGTGCGTGTTGACTGGTGATCTTACCTTTGTAATAGCAGTAGTATAAGGAGTATGGTGAGAACAAAACATAAAGATCCTATCACGCCTCCAACAATGGCTGCTGTAAACAGAGAAAGGAAAATTTACAATTTTGAAAGAAAATAATACAGACAGGTAACATTAAAAGTTTAAAACAATTTGGTTTTTCGTATTAACTAGACTATTGCCTTCTCGTCAGCATACTTTAATGTTAATTTGACTTAAGAATTTGGTTAGAATTAAAGAAAAGTGTATGATTAGTTCTGTGGAAGTGCTTTAACATTATTATTAATTTTCCGTCAAAGTCTTACCGAATGGCAGTTCATCATTAGATTGGGGTGGATTTGTTGATAAATGTTCCTGAGACGGTTTAGTGTCGACTTGTTCACTTTGTACAGGTTTCTCACTCTCAATCTTCACCTCACTTTCTTGCAACGGATTTTCTCCTGTAATTTTCTCCAGCAACCCTTTAGGTGTTGTCGTTGTTATTGGTTCGGTTTTCTCAATCATAGGATAAGCTATAATAAAAAGAAGCATGAAATGAATGATTTTGAACATGAAATTTATCTTTTGTCTGGCGCTTTTCTCAATAATGCTATGTTAGTCATAAGGTAGGCCTAAAGTATTTTCTGTAATCAAGTACGTTACTGAACCTTGTGAATCCTTTTTAATAACTTTTGGGGATTTTCGTTCTGTTTATATTCATTCTTACTACGGCATTCCGAGACACAAAATAAGACGATAATATGACAGTACAACAACATACCTTCATAATACAGCCAGAATCCTTTGTTATCTCCTCCTGGTTGGGCAGTAAATAAGATGTCCATTTGACCGTTTGACGAGTCGAAGATCTTCTCAAAGCCTCTCTGGCCACAGACTGTTACCGTACGGAGGTCATTGCTGATATATAGGTCATCCATACAACCTTTGTTGTCTTCGCTTCGTCTCAAATTCATGTCCACAATGTACAAACTCAGCTCCTGTTTATGGGACAATTTTATGCTGACTTGACATTTTCTCTCTTTATGATAGTTTAAAGGGTATGATGGGGAAGAAATATATCCACTCTGTTCTGTCAACATTGTAGTAGAGCAAATATCTTTTGTATCGGTCACTGAGGAAATGGAAAAATAAAAATACATTTATAAATTTGGCGACAGACTATTGTACATGTAGGCTAGGTTTTGCTAGTAGTCTAAAAGACTCATTGGTTCAATCCAAATGCTTATATTTATTATGTACATGTAAAAAACATTAACCATCTTTATATATTCTTGGAATTGTATATTTATACATAAAATAACCAGAGGCATTTTTTATGCATCGTTATTTAATATGGATTACTAGATTATAAATTCAGGTTCAAGTCGAAACATTAGTTAACATTATGAAGTTTTATTATATGGACCATGACAGCTCAATTACAGATGTAAATTTAAGTCCAGAGTCGTGTGCCGTCTTTCCAATTTAATTCAGAATGAAGGCCTGATTAGGCTCACCTAATTAACATTTTGCTAATTGACATACATTCCTAACGAGGACTTGAGATATCAGATTTGTCAGGTGTTTCATTTTAAATAAGTAGTTATAAACTGATGGTTACCATATAGGGACTTGAAACATATTTAACTGTTTGACTATTAAATTCTTGTAAAATGTTTGTCAGATTTGATAGTTTGGTTTAGTACTTTAAATACAAGCTGTAGAAGCAGTCTTGTAACCATGGCACTATAATTATCACCAGTATGTCAGTTTACTAACTTACATTCAGTTTTATCAGTTTGGTTGTCACTATATCTCCCTGTTATCGAGAATGTAAGACAAGCACTATTTTTTATTTCCTTTCTCTTTTCTAAGAGTAGACACGATGTTTCAATGCAATTAAAATGCCTTGACCGTGAGCAGGATGTTATTGCACCAAAATCTATCGAAAAAATTTTATAAAAAAGAAAATTGGCCTACCTTTAACGCATTCATACTCCACTTGGAAATAGTTGCTTTGGTGTTTCCCATGGGGACATTTAGGAACGGATCTTCCCAATCCCCCAGGCATGTTTATTGAGCAGCTGGTACGTCCAACACAGGCATAGTTTTGATGCTCGTCAAAGGTACAATCCCCAGGTGAAAAACTACACTTATTAGTTGGACTGTAACCGTAGAAAGCTCGTACAATTCTCAACATTTCGTTTGGTCCGCATTCCATATCAAGGGTTTTCAAGGGGTTGTCATAGCAACTGCTTTTGAACTTGTACGTTTTTCCTGGAAAAAGAAACAGAAATTACAAAAATTAATTAAGTTTTCATTTATCAGTTAAGTATGTTCATCTTCTTATATTTGAATTCCTAACTACAATAGTGTAAGAAAAACAAATTTTAGCAAATTTACTATAAGAATAAATTTGTAAATGTTGTCATTTTTGGATATTTTCCAATGACAAAGATGCATATTTATCTATAATTCTATACTATTATGAAAACAGGAGTGTATATTATATAATTAAACTAGTTATTGACATACCTTGTGTAGATGACAACTGTAGAGTGATAAGAATGGTAACTAAAATCACTGTAGTATCCATATTGTACCTATGTAGTGAAATAAACACTGACAGTTAGTATAAAGTTTTACAGGTAAACTGTTGTCCTATGATGTGAACTGTAGGACTATCCGAAGTAAAATGACCAAGTTTGACTAGATCAAGCTATATATACCCCCTGGCACGTGCAGCGGCTTTCTTAAACAGATTGAAGTGTAATTACCCTGCTGGGTATAAGTGTTTACATTGTAGTGGGCACACGCCAGTCATTGAAGCTATTCTGGGCTGTGATTTGTAAATGAGACAGCTGCTCACCATGGCCATGAATAAGGAGCCTCAGAAAGTCCAGCTGTCCCCCCAGGCACCAGCCCTTACCCCCTGGCCAGAGCTCAAAGGGTCTCACCTATTGTCTGCACCCAGAGACAGTAGACATCAAAGCTGAATCAGGTAATCTCTGAGGTTGACTTAGAGTAAGAGGCCATCTGTCAGCCTAGTTTCTTACACCTCATAGTTTGTAGCAGGAAACATTGACTCTGTTTGATTTAACACCAACAATAAACACCAGTGTAAATAAGATGGCTCTTTTAATTGATGCAATCACTTGACCATACAATCATCATTAAAAAATAACACAGGTCTGGTAAAGAGATTAAGCAGGCTGGTGACTGACTGGAAATGGTCTAGACTTTCTAATGAATTTCGATAAAATGGCAAGGGGTAACTGTCTAACTGATAACTATTTCATTTAATTGGCTGTTGGGAATTGGATTAAAAGAACATACTTCCAAAATTTTTAACTTTTCTCCTAAACTCAAGAGAAAATAGAAATGGGTAATTCTTTAAAAGAATAGAATGTTTACATGTGTATCAATTCACCTGCACGCCTTAAAGGAGCATGAGCTGCCAAAATGTTGATATTTTGACTTAAAAACAGAACGTTGAAATTATTGGCTATTTTTCTCAAGACGTATAATTCAGAAGCTTTTTTATTGCTTCTAGTCTCGGGGATGTACGATAAAGCATTGTTTTGAACTAACTTTGCCTTAGAATGAATGAATGGTGGTCCCGGTTATTTAAATTTTGTTTACTTTTCGAACACGTTTTCCGTTCGTACAGGCCACATTCTGTATGGATTTTCCTCGTTCCAACGCCAATCATTTAGTTTTTCAATGGCCTTCAAAGCCTCTTACTGTCGTGACAATCAGAGATTATGAAAAAAGTGTGAATTTCGGCAGCTCATGCCACTTTAAATCAAATGTAAAGGAAAATGGAATTCTAATAACTTATTTTATTTGTTTCTTTTTTTCTTTCTTCTCTTTTAATCATTACCTTGTGTTACCTACGAAAAACCTTTTATTCATCATTACTTCATTGTGCATTAATGAAAAAAAAGAAAAGAAAATTTGGCAGCTCAGACAATTTTGAATTAGGGTTTGGTGATGTTGGTAGAATTGAGGACTAACATAGAAAACATTTCATTTGGCGGGCTAGAAGGAAGGCGGGTTTTCTCTTTGTTAGCCTATCCAATAGTTCTAACCTGAAGGCCTCGAGTTCTAGTTGAATAAATAATGGAGGGAATCAATAGAGGTACAGCCAGGGGGAACAATGGATCTTTACAAAGGGACACGCGACTGCCTTCCTATAGATCTGTGCTCTACAAGGCCTCCACAAGCCAAACACACTTGCCCTGTTTTTTTAGGGTTCAAAGATAAAGTAAAGACTGTCTGATTTAAAGTTGGCGGTAGATTTTGGCGGTTTGCAGCTCCCAGCCGGCCCTCTATCAGATAACAGCCTGGCACACGCCAGCAATTACCCAGCACACTTCACACCTGCCTATATCTATGTCACACTCTCCTCAAATATGCACTACAACTCATGAATAAAACCTACACTGAACCCTTACTATTCAAATATTTAATATATGTTTGAGACAAGCAACAAAGTAAACAGAATTGATTGCATTCTGTGAAACTGTTTTAAGTAATCTATACATTTACTGTTGATTAAAGTGGCATGAGCTGGCAAAATGTTCTGATAATTTTCTGTTAACTCAAAATTTTGAAATGTTCGTTTATATACTGAATGAACTTTCGCCACGGTTATGTAAATTTGTTTACTTTTAGAACACTATTTCGCTTCGTACAGGCTGTATGGATATGCCTTATTCTAATGTCAATCATTACTTTTTCGATGAACTTCCAACACTCTTATTGTCTAGAAAATCAGGATTTTTGAAAAAAAATTGTAAATTTTGGTAGCTCATGCCACATTTATGAACGCTAAAATGAACACTAAAACACACAGGCACAGGGGAAATCTTCTTATCTAAAATAACCATATGATTTACTAGACCATATGATTTACTAGCCAGGGTTAAACTACCTTGTCGGTATTTCTCATGGAACCAAAGTTTTCATTTTCTTTTCCCATGATCATATTTGGTTTACCACTATTCTTGCCGTATCTGAAGATCCGTAGTACCTCGTCAGTGAAGTACAAAGTGCTCAAGAGAATTCTAGGGACTAGAGCCAAACTCCTATCTGTCCTCAACCCAATGAAATATCATGAGTTTTGATTTATTACAACTACTTATGAATGGGCTTTTATTACAGTTAGAAACTTGTATCCATGGCTAAATGTATTTTAGTCTGGAAGAGTTTCACTGTGCCAGTGTGTTAAGTGTTCTGAAATATATATTTGTAAATTACAAATGGATTTTGAAATGTTCGTTTATATACTGAATGAACTTTCGCCACGGTTATGTAAATTTGTTTACTTTTAGAACACTATTTCGCTTCGTACAGGCTGTATGGATATGCCTTATTCTAATGTCAATCATTACTTTTTCGATGAACTTCCAACACTCTTATTGTCTAGAAAATCAGGATTTTTGAAAAAAAATTGTAAATTTTGGTAGCTCATGCCACATTTATGAACGCTAAAATGAACACTAAAACACACAGGCACAGGGGAAATCTTCTTATCTAAAATAACCATATGATTTACTAGACCATATGATTTACTGGCCAGGGTTAAACTACCTTGTCGGTATTTCTCATGGAACCAAAGTTTTCATTTTCTTTTCCCATGATCATATTTGGTTTACCACTATTCTTGCCGTATCTGAAGATCCGTAGTACCTCGTCAGTGAAGTACAAAGTGCTCAAGAGAATTCTAGGGACTAGAGCCAAACTCCTATCTGTCCTCAACCCAATGAAATATCATGAGTTTTGATTTATTACAACTACTTATGAATGGGCTTTTATTACAGTTAGAAACTTGTATCCATGGCTAAATGTATTTTAGTCTGGAAGAGTTTCACTGTGCCAGTGTGTTAAGTGTTCTGAAATATATATTTGTAAATTACAAATGGATTTTTTTTTCCGCATACATACACACATGCATACTTCTAGTTTGTTATTTAATATTCAAACCAGTATGAACTTAAATGCAAGCTTTAGTAACTGCGGAAAATGATTATTAATATGCAATAACTCATCATAAAGTCACGACACTGCCTTTATGAAGTTAACGAAATCTGTTAGAATATTTTAATGAACGTATGAATTTCATGCAGTTCAGTAGATCTTGTTTTTTAATTGATAATTGATTATGTATAGTATAATTTATGATACCTTTAAACTATCCACTCACCTGGTAATACTAATTGTTAATATATTTTCAGTACATTTTTGATTTAAATAAGTTTCATGTATATTCAATGTATTCACTAGCTAGCTTTCTGTTCCATGTTTAATTGGCTGGTTTGGTCCGACCTGTGTATATCAAACTGGATGAGCAATACTAAAGCTGTGTTTACTGAATTAATTTGTAACAGATTCACTACAAAAGCATGCATGACTAAATAGCTGGTACACCTGATATTCTTATAGTTTTATTTTATTGGTTCAAGCAGTTTAAACATTGGCAACACGTTACATTTTGGCCAGATAATTTTTAATCAGATCTCCCATAGTAAAAGGATTATGTACTAGATGAAGAGAGGGGGTTTCGTTGCAGGCAAAGAGCCTGGATTCCTCACCTTTCCTCACATTTAACTTGGCATTGTCACCATAAAAATACAAATAATTTCGAGTTGACGTAACAACAATTAATCTTTTACCCTGACCCCATTAGTTGAAAAAACATTTTCAGACTAGTGATTATTTTAATTCTATGGCGATGTCAGGTTTAGTGGGGAGGAAACTTAAGTCTTTGCCTAGAGGAAAATGTCACGATGAAACTTGATGCGTAACATTCCATGATTCCATCAATGGTCAATCAAGTGCATATCCACTCATAATCTTTGTATAAAAAGAATTGTGAGGACTATGGGCTCTTTCCCTGCACAATGTTAGGTTTCCTCACCTTGAAAACCTTGACTCCGGACAACACTTGTAAAATGATCTGAAGTGTGACGAGCAATCAATCTTTTCTGTTTCGGTCCAAGATGATGTTACATATTGAAGCATTCCTGGCAAACTTTACAGACTGCTTAAAGAATTGCATGTACCTTTCTATTGTGGACTTTTGGCTGGCTGGACTGTGCTTTCAATGCATACGAATTTCCGTAATAAAACAGTGACACCTGTTTGTGATAGCTTCTATTCCCATGGAGTATGTGTTATCAGATTAACTTTAAATGTACAACAAATAGTTAATTTTCTAAAAATTCTACCTGAGAAGTTGTTAGAAATATCATGCTATTTGACTACTCAATAAACTAACTTTTATTCCTCACTGGTTATCTAGAAATTCACATTTTTCTACAAATATTTCAAACATGCCTTAATTGTGCCGGATTAGCCCAAGTGGTCTAAAAGTAAAAATGTTCCACCCAGATTTATTTTATGTTTTCAATGCTTGAACTGTGGCTTTAAATCTATTTATTCTGTCGTTTGAAATATTTACTTCCTGTGTGTATAGAATAAAAAATTCTATACTCGTTCAAAATAATGTGTAAGAAACTATTCATTCATTTGCTATTTAAGGTACTTCTTGATCCAATTGATCAAAGCTACCTATTTCGATATTTCCAAAAATTTAATTTCAAAGACGGAAACTACGGTTTATGTAATTTTTCTAATTTTTGCCTTCAATATTTGGCTTTGAACTACATTCAGTACCAAATAAATACTATCAAATGGCCTACATAAACATGGTGTATCAGGGTGGAGAGGTAACAAGGATTTCATTTATCCAAAGTAAGCAACTAACTTGTTTATCTCACCTGAATGTTTTATACCTGTTAGTAAACACCTTTGCTAATCACTTTGTCTGGGATCATAGACAATTTAATTACTCCTGGGCCCTAGACTAAGTGTCTGTATATAGCACCTCTAGCTCCATTCCCCCTAAACAGAGTGTCCAATTACATGTATTTGTTTTAGTTAAGAAGATCTTCCCTGTGTCTGCGTGTTTTAGTGTTCATAAATGTTTTGGGCACAGGGAAAATCTTGTCTAAAATAACTAGGGAGACAAGTTTCTTATTGTGTTGAGAAGAGGTATATCATTTAGACCTTAATACAAATATGTAAAATTATACAAAAATTAAGATTGAGGGTTGATAGTCGCTCTGTCTCACACAGGCCTTTCATCAATGGGTCATGGGTTCAATTTAATTGATTTATTTCTTCAAGTATAAGGCTTATTGTTGCTCCTATTTAGTATTCATTCCCCTATGAGTGTTTGCCTAACTAGACATTTCACTTGCCAGGCGGTTGTTTTGGGGGAAAGAAGAAAAATGCCATACTAACCTTGGTGTAAAACATGCAAAAAGTCCTCAAAAAGATATTAAAAAACACCTTTTTTTGGGTTTAAAAAGGGTATGTCTTACTTCTGTTATGGAGATAATTTTTTCATATTATTGAAGGAAAAGTTATTAATGTTTTTGAGCAGATTCCATTGGATCTAATGCTGAATTAAATACCTATAGATGCACTCAAGCCATCTTCTATTAATATTCAAATCACTGAAATATGTGAAAACTACCAGATACCTGTAATATTATTCTCAGGTAAAATATGGGGTGCTGATATTGAAGGTATTCTTTATGACTGCCCATGAACATCTGCAGGGTAACAATCCTATATTGAGGCAGCCTCACAGTGTTAATACATTCAGTCACCATCTGCTGAGCTATTTACACCTGAATAAAAGCTCTTCATTAGAATGGCGGGAAGACCCCCTCTCCTGTACAGTGTTGTTAAAAAAAATGCTTGCAAGTTTCTCCTCAAAGGATTTAATTATGTTAGAAATATCTGCAAAGGATTCATGTAGCGATTTATGGCTGCAAGTTTTGTTGTCTGTGATTTCTTATAGACGCGTAACTTTAGACAAACTACATTTTAATATTTTGTATTTTTATAGAAATAAAATGTCTTTACATTGAAATTCTCATTTTTTTGTCAGTTTGAAGTAATAAAATGTTAATTGATGAAAAAAAACTAAAAAAAAAGAAAGAAATACAATTATGTTGATCATCTTATACTTAGGTTTATTTATTTATGAACACTAAACACTAGGTTTATTAGTAGGTTATAATTTTCTTATTTTTGTTTGTTTATTAAAAACTATTTGACATCTGATGAACTGTATGGACATGATTGGTTCTAACTGTTAAATGTAAAGGCGTACTTGTTGACAAGTTGAGAATTCCTCAACTGTTCCTAAGTGATTTGTTAGATTGATAACATGTCGTTAATCAAACTGGAGGAATGCATTGGGAGGATTATATAAACAGTAAGGTTGATAGATTAGCTGATATCTGGGTTAATCCATCACCTGCCTCAAAGCTACTGTTTGATCTAGTGTAACCTTTTGTACACCCTTAAGATTAGGTACCCCTTTGAAGTGTGCCTGCCCAGGGTATAGACCAAAGGGCCCAGCACAATAACTTTGAATTGCTTCAGACTGTTAATGGCCTGTTGGATTGTTGATGGACATGTGTTTGTTTTGGTCAGAAAGGTGGCGTGTGCCAGGGACAATGATTGCCCAGCCCCAGGGGTCAGTCCATTATAGAGAACCACTGACCAGGGGCAGTCTAAGCAGCTGACCCATCTCACACTGGATAACAATCAGCAGATGGGGTGGGTCACACTCCCAATGCTCCACCCAAAACATTGCCTCCAGGCTCCTTCAATATTTATTTTCTATCAGCACTATGCTACATTTTATCTCTTCCAATTCAGTTCATAAGAGTGTGATATGTTGTTACAGTGTATCGTTTCTTGTGCATTTTCTATCACAACACTTAACCAGTTCCTATTCATATTATAACAGTTTGATATACTGTTACAGTACCACCTTTCCTAAGGCATTTTCTATCCCAACTACCAATCCATGCCTCAACAGTTCCAATTCATATTATAACAGTTTGATATTCTGTTACTGTACCACCTTTCCTAAGGCATTTTCTAT
Organism: Lepidochitona cinerea; assembly: GCA_963971465.1. NCBI lineage: Eukaryota > Metazoa > Mollusca > Polyplacophora > Chitonida > Tonicellidae > Lepidochitona > Lepidochitona cinerea. The sequence goes on along the minus strand of OZ020551.1, from coordinate 63,354,406 downwards.
CCCAACTACCAATCCATGCCTCAACAGTTCCCATTCATTTTATATCAGTTTGAAAAAACTGTTACTGTACCACCTTTCTTATACATTTTCTAACCCAACTACCAATCCATGCCTCAACAGTTCCAATCCACATTTTAACAGTTTGATATACTGTTACAGTACCACCTTTCTTGAGGCATTTTCTATCACAACTACCAATCCATGCCTCAACAGTTCCAATCCACATTTTAACAGTTTGATATACTGTTACAGTACCACCTTTCCTGAGGCATTTTCTAACCCAACTACCAATCCATGCCTCAACAGTTGCCATTCATTTTATAGCAGTTTGATAAACTGTTACTGTACCACCTTTCTTATGCATTTTCTATCCCAACTACCAATCCATGCCTCAACAGTTCCCATTCATTTTATAGCAGTTTGATAAACTGTTACTGTACCACCTTTCTTATACATTTTCTATCCCAACTACCAATCCATGCCTCAACAGTTCCAATTCATTTTCTAGCAGTTTGATATAATATTACAGTACCACCTTTCCTGAGGCATTGTCTATCACAATCCAAGCTTTACCAGTCTAATTCAGCTTATAACAATTAAATATATTACAGCCTTTTCTATGCATTATTTTTCTCTATTGCCAATCTATGCCACAGAAGCTTCAATTTAACTTAAATTCATTAATCAGAAATGCCCTCTCTTTAATAAATCAGCAATACTTTCTCCCCATGGTTTCATCTATTCTAAAGCAACGTTATTACAAATCAGAGGAATAAGTTTTAGATGATGAAAGATTTACTTAAATAATTCCCTTGTCTAAATTTATCTTTATGATACCAGGAACTTCTTACACAAAAGCCTGGAATAAGCATACTTCTTTTTGCATAGCCGTCATGGCAGGGTACCTCTACAATATGGGCTACCATGGGAATTACATATAAACCTACTATGTGTCCCTTTGTTAAACAGGCCCTGGTTCACAAAGCTTTGAGCATAAATTTTTACGTAATTGTCATGACAATGTACATGTATCTCTACAGTATAGGGATTACATGTACGTAAAAACTTATGTTACGCAGCTTGGTGAAACAAACACCAGGCCTCCCCTTCCCTGATACAGTGTCAGTGTCTTTGTTTGAATTCTGTTAGTTTTCTACACATGCTTATTTTCTTTCTCTTTAATGATAGCTTGCGTTATCTACCCCCTAATGAATGGTCTCTATGAGGTATCACTTTCAGGTTTCTGTATCAGTATCATGATGGCTCTTCATTACTTATTTATTTTCCTTTGCCACTAGCATGTCTCACCACCCAGTGTTTATATTTGGTCTAAGTTCTGTCTCTTATTCTATAACAGTTTCACATTATCCTCTAATAAACATACTGTCCCCTCCATTACAGGAACATGAGGTGTCAAATATAACACTAGTTCGGTGGGAACAGAATCAGTCCTTTATATAAAAATGAGAATTTTTGTTGATACCAATCTTGGAGATATATGTTAGGGTATTTTTTATAAGCAACACAAATTCTAAAATCTACTCCTATATTCCGGCTATTTGACTTGTGTCAGTTATTGGCAAAGATCTTCGGTCCGTATGCGTTATTGGCTTAGCCTATTTTTCAGTGTCAATCTTTAAGTTCCTTTAGGGATAAATGCCAAGTTCTTTCTGAACACCTATCGGTGATTTGTTATTGGAAATTGACTAAATATGTATCTTAAAACAAAATGCTGAAACAAAACTTCCTGTGTCAAAGAAATAACGAATCAGAAATATCTTCGTTTATGACGTTATAGTTGACATTTGAACGTTTTTGATGTCATTTCAACCAATCATGAAGACACCCTGGCTCAACATTGTTTGAGTATGACTTCACAACAATAATAATGTACATATCAGATCTCAACTATGACGTCAAAGCACAAAAGCAAATTAATTTCCATATCTATAGGCTGTAGAGAGAAAAAGTATGCCTTGGATTTTGTAGGTTTTGTGCCTGAAATCTCATTTTTCTTTTGGCTGAGTTCATAGGTCTATATGGTACATGTTTTTAAACAAGTTGATTACCAAATAGGAGACATTGACTTAAACTTGTCATTTATCCTTTAAGGTACTCCAAAAGCTGACCTCTTGACAAAATTTGTAAAAGAAAAGTCCAAAGTTTGGCAGCCCATGCCATTGTAATGACTGTCCTTGTAAGATTTTCTCTAGTCTACTGTATTTTGTCTATTTACTATCTGAACTCCATCTTAATTATTGTTAATGAAGTGTCTAAACCTGAGTGAATTAATAATAATATGGCTATTAGCCCAAAAAACAAAAATCAGCCAGAAATATTGAGACACTTGCCAACTCTACCATCCTAGCTTAAAGTGGCATGAGCTGCCAAAATGTTGATATTTTTCTCTTAAAACAATGTAGAAATGTTTGGTTATTTTTCTCAAGACATGTAATTCTATAGCTTTTTAGTGTTACTAGTCACGAGAATGTACATTAATGTACTTGTTATCATTTTCGATCTAACGTAGGCTTAGAATGAATCAAAGTTTGTCTCTGTCATTTCAATTTGGTTTACTTTTCGCGCACTATATTGATTCCCACAGTCCACAGACTGTATGGCTTGTCCTCATTCCAACATAAATCATTTAGTTTTTGTATGACATTCAAAGCCACTTATTGTCAGAACAATCAGAATTTGTGAGAAAAAAATTTTGGCTGGTCATTTCACTTTAACCATTTAATAGTAATTTCCGTAACAAAAGTGTTAGTAACCCAGAATAATATAGGATATATACATGTATGGTATACAGACAAAACAATTTGGAAAATTTGTTCCCTTATCTTTAGCCATTGGACGGAAAGCTTTTCATAAAATTTAGAAATTTGCCTTGTTAAAAAAATTGTGATATCTTCTACCATACTTTCTCCTATAATTATTGGATGAACAGAGCAAGCTTCTTACAAAATATGTTAATTTTTCTCCTTTTTCACAGAAAAAAAAAATTATGAAATTTTCTGCCATCTTATGGTGCAGTCTAATTTTCACACATTTCATGCATGTCATAGATACACATACCTTGAATACTCTCTAACATTGCTAAAACATCTTACCTGTTAATAGCTAATGTTTCTATTTAATAAAAATGAAATTGTACAATATGTGTTGGATTGAGTAGAATCATGTTAATGTCTGCATTAAGTCAGAAATGAGCTATTCAAACTTCATTTTAAAAAAATGTTCCTGGTATGGAGAAAGCCCTGTTTTACTGTGTAGGCCTATCACCTACCTAATCATAGTTCCTAAGTACATGTGATTCAAATTTTGAAATTGGTAATATTTTGACACCATATCACCTCATTTTCACAGAAATATGATATTTACCTACCTTTATATGTTTATACTACAAATCCTGTTAAGAGATCATTTTCTACAGAGCTGTTCGTTCTCGCCAAGCTCTGATCACTATATCCGATATTTCAGTGTATAAGCTAAGGCAAGCAGCCTCATAGGAATAATAAAGAAATATTGATCCGCTCCAGCTATAGGCCACAGGCTGGTTTGTGTACACGTTTCTTTCTCAGATCTTGTCTGGGGTCGTCAATTGTCAAACAGATGGGCCTAGGTAAAGTATGGCCGTGTTGATGGCGGAATGCTGCATGTTTAGCTGCAGCCACCCTGCACATGCTGTAAAAATTCCTACCTTAATCTACAATTCAGTGCCGATAAAAACACTACATTCGCCCCTCAATAGCAGCATTGTCTCCTCTGTTTAAACTAGCCCATCTCTGTTGTGAACATCCTCAATGTTGTTGTTTGTCGTGACAGAGATCAAATTGAATTAGTTAGCTAAGTTTACAAACGATTTGAAAACATGTCTTCTCGTCTCCTGTGTAGAATTCAATATGTGCTCAGAATCTCTCTAAGCCAAAAGACCGCTTCGGAGAAATGTTTCGATTTGCTCAAAATGGTTACATTAAATCTTGCACAAATTGAAGAAGTTATATATTTTTGAAAATGAAATAACATTGGCTGCTTATGAATTCGTTAATTTCCTTCATAATTATAAACTTAATAACACGATAATAATAGCACAGAATAAGGCAGATTTAAGATTTTATCATTTTTTTTATCTCCATGAGAATTATCGAACCTGCAATAGGAAAATTTTTTGTCACAAACTATTAAAAACAATTGCTTTTCACATGCCTCTGTGCAGATACAAGAATTTGAGATGCTGATTAAATTGATCACATGTTTTATGACATGTTACAATTTTTTTTACTTATTTACCGTAAGTCCTCTGTTTGCCAGCTTCATGAAGGGAGAAAATCTTATTTCAAACGGGGCCTTGCATGCACCCTTATGTGATGCCTGGTGACCAACCCACTTAAGGGGACCACAGAAAAGGTCTTTATGGAGGATGTTGTGACTACGTGGCTTTTGCTATATAATTGGTACTGTTTTAACGATAATAACTACCTTTCATGATTTGAAGCCACCATAGTTCCTCAAAACTGTTTTGTATTCATTAGCATGGTGACACAATTTTATATTACCATAATTCAGAAATTTCAACTGCCAATTATCAGCAATTTACCCGTTAATTAGTTTCTAATTGACGAAATAAAATTTGTTATGTTGTCAGTGTATATATCTGTCAGATAAGCCCAGGAAAGCTGAGAGGGAGCAATGAGTTTAACATGTTCACAGACTATGGCTAAGCAGCCTGCAGCAAAACTCGTCTAATATATGTGGGAAAAATAGACTTCAAACTAACTCTGATATAATACACATTGTTTATTCTAAACAGTATCACGTGAACTCGGAGCATTCACTTTTTACAAAAAAAAATAACATCAAAGATAACTCATTATCAGCATAGCACAATATTACCTGACTTAGTGTGGTTGATAAGGAAACTTACAGTAACGTCAGTTACATTGTCACTTTTTTCATTAAATCAAGACCAAAGGAAAATTTATTCTGAACATTCTATCATTTATTTTCTATCTTTTGTTATCATGGGTTGTTTTTATCATTCATAGTCTGTGGATAGTTTTCATAAAAATAAAACTGTTATAATAGGTTAAAAAGATATCAAATATTACTTCCTTTTCAAGTTGAGGATAATATACTTTTCTCACACTACACCCTTGGTATTTCCACTCCCAGGCTGGGTGTTATTTTTTGCATAATGAACATGTGAAATTATGGTCCAAGTAACGCATGAAAGAACGATCAAAACTTACGTCACAAATGAATTACGTCATCAGTCATTATGACGTTAAGATCAAGCGTGCAGCAGCAACCCTGTATTGAAGGGCGCCGGATGCCGTCGGTGATGACATCATCTTTGACGTCACAATGCCTTATCAAGTCTTTCTTAAGACAGCCATTCTTGAAATTAGAGAGACGTCACCAAATATTTTTTTTAGTAGATCCGTGTTTTTTAATAAAACGCTGTATTTTGGTGTAGTGTGAGAAAAGGATTATCCAACTTGAGCCAGTGTGTTACGATGAATATCACTCGAGTCGTAGTTTTCAAAGAGGAGAGTGACTGGAAATTAAAAAACGAACCACTGGCTCTGGTTAGATAACCTCTATGTAATATATCTAGACAATCTGGCCCATGTACCATTGACTGGGGAATATTAGACAAGTCTTGTTGAAATACTCGAGAAATATGAACATTTGTTACCCCTACAAACTAGAATTATGCTCAACTGATATGATTAATTATTCCTACGTGGAAATATCCTTAACAATTCTCTTCACAAAAGGTTCATTGTACGTATTTATTTTCAAGTAAAATCAAATAAAAACATCCATTAAGAGTCTCGAGTTTACAAACAGAAACAAAATTTGAATAAACGGCTGCTTGTTAATGTAATAACATTCTCCAAGGGGGTTTCAATGAGAGAGATCTTTAATAGAAATAGGCAACACTTTACCAATTTTATTCTAGCAAAATATTTCATTGCAGTGATGTGAAAGAGTTGCCAGGTACTTGCCAAAGGTTGAGAGTTTCCTTCAGGCAACCAGCCCGGTTTCCTTCGCCACTAAAACTGGCAGCTCCACCATTCAAGTGAAATATTCTTGAGTGTTCTGAAAATTATCAGTAAATCAACCAATTCTTTTCAGCTCCTATGACTTAAAAATTATCAAAATTTGTAATGAGTTTTTTCAATGTTATGGAAAGGTAAGCTACTTAAACTTGTCTTATTCAATGCTATAGAAATGTCATTTTAAGTTGTCACTGAATTTTTTAGATTCTTTTGATTTGTTGAGAGAGTACTCTTAAAGGGACCCACTGTATGGAATGGTTTACATTTTTCATAAAACTTCTACGGAAAATAAAAATAGGGTCTAAATAAACTTTGGATAAAATGTGGTACTTGATTTTTAGCGAAAAATGTACAATTAACGTTTGAATTCAGTTGTATATTTGTTTGACGATTTCAGGTTAATGTAAACAGAGGTTCTACATGGGTGAACCCATCTTAAGTTAGTTGTGAAAGCCTTACCAATATTCATCTATCTGATTAACTATTAAGAAGTAAATAAATCAGCTGCAACTAATTCAAACATCATACTAAACTCATCATTTAACAGTCTATCAGGCAAAAGAAAGTTGCTAGTGATCATCCCACACCTTCCCATTATGTGTAGGACTGTAAAATGTGAGCATTTTTTTAAACTATAGTTTTCCTCAGAAGGACAGTGTCCATTTAGCAAAAGTTTAGTTAAGATTGTCACTGACTTTGATTTGGGCTAATTAAGCTGTAGCTTTAGACTCGTTTGCATGATGTGTCTATCTGATGATCTCGTTAATACACATCCCAAAAGTGCAATCAAATCTGATCGTAATTCACTATATCATAATTTAGAATTTAGAAGTCAGCTCTCAACTGTTTTGAAACTTATATTGAAAACAAAATGTAAAATTAGCATCGTCTAAATTAGAAATACTTCAATACTTCATTTGACTTGTTATAACTTTTTGCCTTTCCTTATTGGATGTCCCTGTTTAAAAAAAATGATCAACGAATGTCCCCATTATTCAACAACACTGAACAGCAACAAAGACTGCTCGTTGTTTTTGTCCATAGCAAGTCTTTGATATGTGAGTTTTGTATTCTTCAAACCTCTCCTCTGTAGTGCCATCTGGTGGATAAGTTATAATGCTGTAGGTCTCCAAGGGAGATAACAAATGAGCAAAATGATTGATGCTGGATGGGCTTTGACACCCAAAATACCATGTATTTAACATTCTTGCTCACAAAGTGTTTTTGTAAAAAGGAAACCTATTCTTTGATGAATGAATTCTACCATTCTGGGAATTCTTTACAGATACCTAGTTAAAACAGCTATAAATTCAACAGACACTCGTGGGAAATGTTTTGTAAATAAACCACAAACATACCATTCTGTGTTCTAGGGTGCCTCAAATTTTGGTCTGAAGATTTGTTTGATTTTGACATGTTTATTGAAGTTTCTAGTTTTCTGGCAATGTGATTAACAGACATGTTCATATATTCCTAACGTTTTCTAAATTTGTCTTTCTGAAATTTGCCCCATTGGACGTTGTCCTTTCAAAAATCTGCCCTATTGGATATTTGCTTTTATGACTTTTCAGACAATCCAGACATTTGTCCAACTATAACAGGGCTTTGGTAGGATTTTGTCTGCGAAGCCAACTTCTGTACCTAGAGAAAAATGTTTTGTTTTACTCAGCAACCATCCCAAATACATGAAGATTCTTTCTCTCAATCTTTTCAATTTGGCACTGAGTAGGATTTGAACCTGTAACAAATTGGTATAAGGCTAAGCAGACTGAGCCTTTAAATACTGTTTTCATGATACACAAAACTTCAATGTATCAACTAAAATGTAAAATATTAAGTTCCAACATGTGTTGATAGAATTGAATACCCAGATGAACAAACACTTGACAATGGCAATATTACCATTACAGGCTGTTATTGATATCCTATTGATAAATTTCCTACAAATATTCTGATCTGCCCTGGAGCCATATACTGGCTTTTATAAATAAGAGATAAAGGACTTTTGTCTTTTTTATAAACATGTTACAGCAGATGCTACAGGCTCTTCTACTAACTGATCTCCCTATATCATCTCTCCTAATCGCCTTATAGGTTTTATCAGATATTTCCTGGGGTGAATAATTGATATTATAGCCCTTGTTTAGAGCAAAAGCCTTTTGTAATGAAATATGACTCATAAACTCTTGATTCAGTTTTGCTGTCACATAGATTGATTGATTGATTGTTGTTTTACGCCGCGCTCAAGATTTTTTCACTTATTTGGCGGCGTTGCCAGTTTTGTTATGGAAGGAAACCGGGTTCTATGCCCGGAGGAAACCCACGTCCTTCCGTTGGTAACCTATCACGTAGAAAAAAACCTGACTATGAGAATTTGAATAGGTTTTAGATGAACTACTTTGAAGCACACTGCAACCATTTTGGATAGTTCCATTTATGTATTCATTTATTCTTTGATTTCATTAAGATGTGGGGGAGGGGTGACTCGGGTGCTGGGCGATACTCTGAAGTTGGATTTATGACTAGGGAGGGTAAAAGAAAGTTGCACGCTCTGTCGTTTTAATTATTATCGTCATGGGAATTTTTGTATAAGTTGTTGGAAACTGGTACATTCACCACAGGGCAGTGCTCAGATATCAAAAAAAATTATTTTCTTTTTGTTCTCGGTAGGTATGGTTAAGGTTATAGCTTTTTGGGGCTGATTATGAGTTTGGTTATACAGGTTCTGATATGGGTCATTGTGACCTGGTACTCCCATCTTCCTCTTTTGTCTGATGGGGGGAAAGAAAGATGCCCGACCTTCAACCTTGAAGGGATGCTGAAACACCTGCATGCAACCGTTCATTTGTAAGGAACAATTGACCTGGAACACTATTGTGCACCTTTTTGTTCTGAAAATCAAGTGATCTTCCAAGAGTATAAAGTGTTGAGTTAGCCGTGATGGTCTTTGTTCTCCGCCATTTATGTAGCTCAAAATTTTAGCTAATTTTGATTGAAAATAAATTAAATTTTTGGAGATGCTCTCTCAGGATCCATTGCTAATCTGTGCATCTTTGCTGAGATTTTCATCATTATATGTCAACAAGATTCCGACAAAATCAGAGATACGGCCTACCCTTCCCAAAGTGCTTACAAAACATTTACGTTTCAATTTTTATTTTTTTTCACTTTTTAGCAAAATAATGGCTACATGCTGGTATGAATTATCTGAGCAGTAGATTTGTTTAGATTTAAATAGAAAAAAGGGCTAAAAGAGGATGCTGGGACACCTGCAGTGTATGCATGCAACCCTTCACTTGTAAGGAACAATTGACCTGGAACACTATTGTGCACCTTATTGTTCTGAAAATCAAGTGATCTTCGAAGAGGGTAAAGTTTTGTGAACCTTGATGGTCTTTGTTCTCCATCGTTTAAGTTGCTCACAATTTTGGCGTATTTTAATGGAAAACTTAAAGGAAATCTAATTTTTGGGATAGATCTAAAATTTGTTTCCATTGCAAATCAGTGCACAATTATATTGTAGTTGATATTTATTTCACTATTTGATGTCAAAATTGAAACATATTCAGTCATAGATTAGTCCTCCCCTTTCTAAAGAGATTTACACCTATGTATATTGGCTAGAAAAAAGGCACTTTACCTAAAATGTACTTCTTGGTAACCTAAATAGCCATTCTCTTTCACATATTTTCAGTGCTAAGCAAAAGTTTGAGTGGCGATAGAAATAACGTGAACTGTGGATTTGTTTAAAATTTGAAAATAAGAAAAGACAAAAACGTAGGAAAAAAAACAGCGAAACCTTAATGTGAAACACCTGCATTGAACTGGAACCATTAACTGAAGGCTTTTTGTGTTCTTTATTGTTCTCAAAACCTAGTAATCTTTTAAGAAGATTAAGTGTTGAATTAGCCATGTTAGTCTTTGTTGCCCCTCCCTCCACCTCGGTCTCAAAACAGCTGCAACCAATTTTAAGAAGTCTCCAAAAAGGATCAATCATTTGATTGTTCTCAATATCTAGAGATCTTTCCTAGAAAAACTTTAATATTAGCCTTGCTGGTCTTTGATGTCCATCTTTAAAAACATGTACACTAAGATTTTCATCCATATTAGCAAATGAAAACATTTTTTGTTTGGGCGTGTGGGTGGGGTGCAAATTGCAAAATATAATAACTGTTCAGAGTCAAAATGTGCTCTACTTTAGAATAGCATAACACCATAAATCAAATTGACTATATTGAGAAATGAGAAATAATGAAGGCATCACCACAAAGTTAGTTGTTTGTGAACAACACGAGCTGTTGACACCTATACCGATGTCTTCGTTAAGTGTAACATCACTATTAGTATGGAACCCACTTAAAGAGAGTTTCAAATATTTCTTATATTGAGAAAGTTGTTTCAGTGCATATGGGAAGTTCAGAGAGGTGGTCGTTTTTGGATTGTTCAATTATTATTTATATGATTACAAGAGATAAAACTGTTTCTTAATTTATTACTTTTAATTTTGGACTTTTTGGATTTGGCCCTAAATTTAGGTTACATGAAAACTAGATATAAATATTTTAACTTTTCGGATTACTGGGGAATGTGTATAGGAATTATATGTTATGTGATAAGTCAGTTTAAGTACGTCAATGCAGAAGCTGCCCAATGTTGACACTTGCATTTTTTTCTTTTGAACAAAGTCTTGTGCTTCTCAGCTCTTTTTCTACGAAAATGCAAACTAAGGACATTTTTCAGTGCTTCTGGTCTCGAGGATGTACATTAGAGTGTTTTTTTTAGAAATAACATAGATTCAGAATGAATGAATGTTTTTCTCGGTTAAATAATTTTTTAAAAAACTTTCTGAAGACTTTCTCTCCATATAGGGCACAAACTTTATGGATATTTCTCATTTCAGCGTCAGACCTTCTTCAAACCCTTACATTGCTTGGACAATCCAAAAAGTGTGAAAGTTTGCAGCTTAAAAACCTACCTGCATATTACTGTAGTCCCTGTTTAATGAATGATAGGAATTAACAAGTTAAATTCAGGGAGAGTTGACTGAGTCACTTCCCCTGACAACATCCTTCTCTACCTCACCCACCATTGAAAATACACACAACTTAATTCTCACACACAACAATGAATGAATGGATAGAATATAAAAACATACAGTTGGCATTGACATAATTAAATGTATATTTCAATGGTGCCTTTATATTCACATACACTGTATGAAGCAATTGAATTAATTTCTTTTGTAATTTTTTTCAAATTCTGATGCAATATTTTTTTTCTTCTTTTGTCTCCAATTTTTTTTTCCAAATCTTACATCTATCAAAGATAATTTTCTTCCTTTTGGCTTTAGGATTAAAAAAATAAAGTCCAATGATATTTGAATACATGTTACTTTGTAGCTGCAAACATGTATTCATTTCTGTGCGTAAATAATTAAATCTGCATTTACAAATAAAGACAAAGAACAGCTTCTTGGTTTACTGAATGACAACATTTGACCTAAAGTGAACACTTTAGGTAAAATACATTATACTTCATCTTAAAGACAATATCTACCTGGTCCCAAAATATGTTTTATTTATTTTTTATGACTTACCTACAAGAAGCTATGGGTAATTATTCTCAGATGTCAAGGTGACTTGGATGTCACTGAAACATGTGCACACCTTGCAACTGGCAATATGATTGGTTTATTTGACCTAAATACACCAATAGCAGTTCAGCATACCAGGTGCATACCATGTTTCAGTGACATCCAGTCACCAGACATCTGAGAATAATTAATCATAGCTTCTTATAGAAAAGTCATAAAAAATAAATAAACCCTGTTTTGGGACTAGGTAGATATTGTCTTTAAGATGAAGTATAATGTATTTTACCTAAAGTGTTCACTTTAAATGAAAATGATGTATGATGCTATACTTACAATACATGGAAACGTTTTTACCCAATGTCGGTGCAAAAGGCCAATCTTCATCCTCATTTAGGAGATTTTGTTAGATCAGTCAGCAGAGCGATAGTCTCAGTCCAACACAAGCCTTCCATCAATGGGTGGCAGGGTTAATTCCCAATCAGTGAGTGAAAAATCCACCCCAAATTTTATTTAGTCTGAGAGTGATTCAAACCCGCGCCGCATCGATGGAAGGTCTGTGTGGGACTGAGGGACGAGTCTCCCTGTGTAAGAGTTGCCAGCTACCAAGTTTCTTGGTACAGAAATATAAATATAAGTGAGATAATCTTGAGGTTGGCATAAAACATCAATCAATCAAATCAATCTTACTGGACCAATAATAGATATGTTGTAAACCAAGATCAATGTCCTCAGAGTAATTGTTTAGCCCTAATTAAAAACCATCATCATTTGTAAGATAACTTCCTAAGATATTGAGTGGTCTGAAGTTATTTGAATACACCCACTGGGCATCTTCAAAACTCCTCTTAAAGTGACATGAGCTGCCAAAATGTTGATATTTTGACGTAAAAACAGAATGTTGAAATTATTGGCTATTTTTCTCAAGACGTATTATTCATAAGCTTATTAGTGCTTCTAGTCTCGAGAATGAACGATAAAGTATTGTTTTGAACCTACTTTTGATTAGAATGAATGAATGGTCGTCCCGGTTATTGAAATTTTGTTTACTTTTCGAACACTATTTCGGTTCGTATAGGCCACAGAGTGTATGGATTTTACTCATTCCAACGCCTATCATTAAGTTTTTCAATGACCTTCAAAGCCTCTTACTGTCGTGACAATCAGAATCTATGAAAATAGTGCGAATTTCGGCAGCTCATGCCACTTTAAACTTACCAAATTTGTTGCTGATGGAGAGCAAGGCCACAAGCTGGGCCGAGGGACGAGAATTTATCCGATTATCAAAGAATTGTCCTAACATAGCTACAGGTACGTAGTGAAAATAACATGTAGTTTTATTTTTTGGAAATTTGGTTTATGACTTAAGTTACATGATTTTGAAGAAGCCCATATTTATGGACGCATCAAAATAACTTTAATCCGCTCAACGTATCGCAAACTACTTTTAGCTATAAATGTGGCTCATATGTTTCAACATGAATTATTGAGTTGGTAAGGAATTAGAAAAAGGGGCCTAAAACAGTCATGTTATTAGCAATGATTTCACCGAAGACTTGTTATTCATCAAGATTTCTTGTTCACTTGTTCCAACCACACCTGTCTGGCATACCAACATGTGGAATTGGCAAAGGTGTGCTTTACCTGATTTATTCACAAAGAGGGGGAGGTTGTTGAGGGAAATGCCTCAGGGCGTTCACAGATGATAATGATGATGGTGATTAAGAGAGGATGGGATGCAAGTATCACCAGCAGCTTAATGACCATTCATGTCTACTAACTGGTCCGTGGGAAAAAATCTCCATGGTCTCAGCTGACCTATTTACATCCCAACAACATGTACTCTCACAATCATCCATCTGTTATTTATTTCACATGCAAATATTTTAACACAAAGTTGATTTTCGAAAAAAAATTTGATCGATTTCTATTTATCAAAACAATAGGTACAGTTGTTCTTCAAATGTTTTCCTGCAAATAATTTATTGAATGAAATTAAAATCTATAAGTGAATGAATGGAACACACCAAAAATCAAAATGAACTGAACTATGGCTGTTATGAAATGTTTCTGCAAATAATTTATTGAATGAAATTAAAATCTATAACTGAATGAATGGAACACACCAAAAATGAACTGAACTATGGCTGTTTTGAAATGTTTAAAAAAAAACCTTTAGGCTGTTGGATAAAAGTTGTTTTTCTCCTGCCTTTTTCAGTTTAAATGGTTCAGTGCAAAATAAAAGGCATTCCCTGTAGATTAATTGATATTGATTTTCCAATCTACTAACAGAGATCTAACGATCCAATTTGTATACAGCATTATCACTTTATTTCAAACAGATTTTATTGATTATTGTGATCTATTATGATGATATTTAAAGAATTTCTCTGGAGCAAGTTGTTTGCACCATGCAGCTTTGAGTCTTTGCAGCTGCTACTCAGTGGTGCGTAATGGAATGCTCGGCTTAAATCTAGACATATGTTCTGTCAGTGTGTATTATAAAATCAATTTTTAAGTTGGCAATGTAAAAATGAAATGCTTTTTTACCCACCTGATTTAGCTGATTGCAGTCGGAAATATTATTTCTTCTCATCTGATTTAACTGACTGTAGTCGGAAGTATTATAAAATCAATTTCAACTTGCTTGATGTCGAAATGAAAACCCTGGCTTTCTACACATCTGAGTTACTTGAATGTTGTCGGAAATATTATAAAATCAATTTTAAAAATGAAATGCCTACCCGGACCCTTACACTAGCGTTAGGTGGGTATAGTTTGGAAGTTTAGCTGTCCTAATTTCATATCACTCATAAAAATCCCCCTCTGGGGCATTTTGAGGGGTGATCTATATAATGGGGCAATATAGGTATATGTATGTAGCAGATATTGATTGAGTTACTACTCGAATCCTATCATGTAATTGTCTGCTCAGGGGTGTACCTGGGCCATCATTAATATATAACAACTTCATCACCTATATTTGTTTGCTGTCTCATGCAGGCATCCTAATACTGATAGGAAAAGTAATCAGGAGACAGAAAACAAACAAACAAACAAAAATCTTTAGTTGAGAAAAAAGTTATTTCTTTAATTAGAACATTTAGATAAAATATATCATATATTTTTTATTTTAGAAAAAGTTTTTTTTTACTAATAATATTTTAAAATAGATTCTTGAGTTTCTAATTTAGACTACTTGAGAAACATACATAACCACAGATTTCTAGAATAACCATATTATTGTTAATCAAGTGTTGATTTTGGAATATGTTTCGCTACTTCAATGTTATCAATCGAAACAGCGCTTTCATTAAATATAGACGTCGTATGTGGAAGAGTTGCCAGGTACTTGTCGTAGACCGGGGGTTTCCTTCGGGCAATGAGCCCGGTTTCCTCCCTCACTAAACCTGGCAACGCCGCCATACAAGTGAAATAATCTTGAGTGCGGCGCCATAAAACATCAATCAATCAATCAAAGTAGAAATCAGCTCTGGGTTTTAAAGATACTTTACAGGGACAATGCTTGGGATAATTTCACTATAATTTTGAGGCCTTATGCAGACCCCCCACCTGCTGACATTATTTCCGTTTTATCCTGCCTAGTATCACGTTTATGTCAGATAATATTGTCCTGGTGGAATCTGGCCTTGTATCTGTATAATGTTGTTGTTCTAAGACTTGTGTCTATAGCTGAGATGTATCATGACTACCAGCTGGTGATTCCTCTATCCTCCGTGTTTCCCACACTTCTCATATAGCACACACATGCCTCCACTTCCATATGGGAAATAGACCACAACCTTTATATCAACTACGCTCTGTTGGCAACACATCAAGAAACATTCACCTTATGGAAACTTACATTCAATGCATCACTCTGTAGAATTCCATGCCTCTTTTAATGGCAGTTGCTGTTATTGCAAGCATCCAAGATTACTCTTTAGAAGTGAAATCAATGTTGTCCACTTTTCATTTTTATTCCATAATTTTTGGATGAACTTCAAACCCTCTTAAATAATGTCTTAAATCTGTCTCTATGAAAAAGTTTAAATTTTTGCAGCCCATACATTGTCTGAAATGATGAACAGTATTATACGTTCATAGTGGACCTGTTTTATGAAATACAAAGCTACTGCCACTTGACTACGATAACTATTACCGTAATAAAGGTCATAGCTACCTTTTTGATAACTTTTTGCATCTTTCTATTAAATTTGTGCTTTGAGACATATTGCTTTTATGATGTGTTAAGATATTGTCCAGTGATATAGACAACCAGTCTTACTTTATAGACCATCACTGAGCTTGTCAATTCCTATATGGAAACTAAATGACTGTGGCCAATTTTCTGATCCCGATTGCTCCAAATTTACAAGTTTTTCAGGGAATTATACACCCTAACTACATTACTAGGCATGCATCCCCTAAATTATGTTGTAGCTTTATGAAAGCAAAATAATCCAGTTATTTTTCAAGAACTTGTTCAAGACCATATATAGTTATCCTAACTTTTTCATAGAGTACAACTTCATAATTACAAATTCATTTGATTTAAAGTGTGTAGATGCTTCTGTGATATGTGTAGACAAACTTTCAATGAATATCAAAAAAATCCTCCATGATTTGATTATGTGAAATCTAATCCTTTTCTGTTAACATTTGAATTTATTCTGTTAAGTTGCCTTGTGCTTAATGACAACTACTGTCCTCCTCTTGTCTGAAGGAGTTCAGCTGTTTTTATTCAAACCCAGTTTTATCAAGCTAAATTTAAGGGAAGAAAAGATACACCAGGAGCTTTCTGCATGCAGAGTCCGCACATAAATCAGCGGCCATTTACAACTATAAATAGAGATACACACCTGTGCTTCTAACCTATCACATTAATAACGAAAAATATGCCAAAACTTTCCAAAAGCCGTTACTTACCTGTATCAAATATGATGAACTTGACCACAAAAAATATGCTCATTAATTTTCTGTCCACTGTTTTTGGCTTATATCTCCTATGGCATCTGATAAGGCCAACTTCTTACTATGTACTAGAGAAACTCCTCATTTCACTTCCTCGTAGTATTTGTTGTTGTATATACAGCTGGTTTCTCATCGTGGCACGTGCCAGAACCCTGCTCCAGTTTCCTCCCGGAGCCAAACAGCTGAGCTAGAAATCCCATTTGGGAATCTGCCAAAATTCCTTACTTTGTTTACATGCCATTATTATGTATTCCGTAAATACAATTTCTAAAACTCATTTATCACAGATATTTTTAGATTTCAAATTCATTCTACTATGAAGTGGTTTACCAAGAACCAATACGCAGAAAACAACTCATAGTAATTTTACATGATTGTGTATTTGTACATTTTGGTATGTATATCAATATATTTGTCATCAACCTAATGAAGTATCATGGGTTTTAGTGAATTACAACAAATACTGATTGGGTCTAAATGATATACCCCTTTTAAAGACAATTAAGAACTTGTCTGCATGCTTAGTTAAGACAAGACGATTTTCCCTGTGATCGTGTGTTTTAGTGTTCATAACGTTTGTGCCACTATACATTTCCCCCACTATACCTTTTCCCCAATATACATTTGTACCATTAGACATTTGTGACATTTGGCCCTCTAGACATTTGGACCACTAGATATTTGTGACATTAGACATTTGTACCATTAGACATTTGTGACACTTAGACATTTGTGACACTAGACATTTGTGACATTAGACATTTGTACCATTAGACATTTGTACCATTAGACATTTGTGACACTTAGACATTTGTGACACTAGACATTTGTGACATTATACATTTGTACCATTAGATATTTGTACCACTACACATTTTGCACCACTATACATTTGTATCATTAAACATTTGTACCATTAGATTTTTACGACACTGGACCTTTGTGCCACGAGACATTTGTACAGCTAGATATTAGTATCGCTTGACATTTGTATTACTATACATTACCCCAGGTGCCATTATCTCTGACGACTTCTCTCTATATTTGAATAAGATGGGGGCAATAATGATATACATGTAAAATAACATACATATAGCTGGTGCATTCTACTCACCAAGGCTAAGCTCTTGTCAGTCGTCAACCTCATGAAATATCATAGGTTTGGTTTGTTACAACAATTTATGGGGTGTAATGGTCTAAATGATATACCTCTTTTCAACACAATTAGAAACTTGTCTCCATGGTAATTATAGACAACAAGATTTTCCCTGCGCCCGTGTGTTTTAGTGATCATAAATATAGCTGGTGGGGCTATAGGCCAAAAGCTGTATGACATCACTGGAAAGAATGATGGTTTAGAGGAGGGATATTATTCGAACTGATCGCTTTTGCTAAGCCCATAGTAGACCTGCATGACTGCACACCTATAGTTTTTCTGTGCAGATTAATTTCCATACGCCATTCTATCCCTCTTATGGCGTCAGGGAATCCATCTATAAGTTTGACCAACCTTTATGATCATATTTGTGAACTCTGGATGAATATGATGCTGGTACCAATGAACCCAGTGTTTACAATTCCACCACTAAAATACAGTCTTATTTTGTGTAAACCTAGATTTGTTATTTCTGAATGAGTGTTGTGTTTGCATATGCTGTTTACATACAGCCATGGAATTAGGTTTCATTTCTAATGTACCTATGTGGATGACTTGGATTCCTGCCAACATCTCAGTGTTTTTACACTGTGGTAGTTTGTAGTATCTAAGTTGAATGTCTTACATGTATACTAACTGGTAGTATTTTATGTTAATATCAGTTACATGTCATTTAGTAGTCCATGTGTGAAACAGAAGGGTTACTGTTATAAAGATTAGTTGATTGATGTTTTGTGTTGCACTCAAGATTATTTCACTTTTATGGTGGCGTTGCCAGGTTTAGTGGGGTAGCAAACTGGGCTCATTGCCTGGAGGAAAACCTCCACTAAACCTGACCTTTGGAGAGTACCTGGCAGCTCTTCCACATACGGCGATTGAAGGATTAAATCCACTCAGAATTTTTTTATTTGAGGGTCATTAAAAGAATCTTGTTGCAATTACTAAAATTTTCATTCCGTCGCCGTTTGTGGAAGGTACTCGCAATGAGCCTGGTTTCCTCCCCCACTAAACCTGGAAAAGCAACGTAAAACATCAATCAATCAGTTAATTAATCAACTTATCCCGTCCTTTCTCAGTTAATTTGCCGTCATGAAGCTGTTGAAATTGTCTGGTTGTTTGACTTTGTCATCACTTATCCAATCTTTTTAGCCCGCCATCATTCTGATGGAGGGCTATTCAAATCGCTTTTCCGTGGTCCGTCGTCCGTCGTCAGTCGTCCGTCGTCCGTCCGTTAACTTTTTGCTTGTTACCTTTATTCCAAGAAAACTACCAGTCCAATCTTAATCAAACTTAACATACATCATCACCCTATGGTCTAGTTGTGCACCGTACATTTTCATCTCATTTGCATAAACAATATGGCCGCCAGGGGGAGATATTGCTTTTTTTTTGTTACCTTTATTCCAAGGAAACTACTAGTCCGATTTTCATCAAACTTGGCTGACATTATCTCCATATAGTCTAGTTGTGCATCGTACAGTTTCATCTCATTTGCATATTCAATATGGCCACCAGGGGGCGATGTTGTTTTTCTTAGTTACCTTTATTCCAAGAGAACTACATGTCCAATCTTAATCAAACTTAACGTACATCATCACCCTACGGTCTAGTTGTGCACCGTACGTTTTCATCTCATTTTGCATATTCAATATGGCCACCAGGGGGCGATATTGTTTTTTTTTTTGTTACCTTTATTCCAAGGAAACTACTAGTCCGATTTTCACCAAACTTGGCTGACATTATCTCCATATAGTCTAGTTGTGCATCCTACAGTTTCATCTCATTTGCATATTCAGTATGGCCACCAGGGGGCGATGTTGTTTTTTTGTTGTTCCAAGAAAACTACCTGTCCAATCTTAATCAAACTTAACATACATCATCTCACCCTATGGTCTAGTGGTGCACCGTACATTTTCATCTCATTTGCATATTCAATATGGCCGCCAGGGGGAGATGTTTTTTTTTGTTACTTTTTTCCAAGAAAACTACCAGTCCGATTTTCACCAAACTTGGCTCACATTATCTCCCTATAGCCATGTTGTGTAAGTACATTTTCATCTCATTTGCATATTCAATATGGCCGCCAGGGGGCGATGTTTTTTTCTTTAGGTTTATTCCAAGAAAACTACCTGTCCAATCTTAATCAAACTTAACATACATCATCTCACCCTATGGTCTAGTTGTGCAACGTACATTTTCATCTCATTTGCATATTCAATATGGCCGCCAGGGGAAGATGTTTTTTTTTTCGTTTATTGCAAGAAAACTTTTGCTTGTTACCTTTATTCCAATAAAACTATCAGTCCAATCTTAATCAAACTGAACATACATCACCCTATGGTCTAGTTGTGCACCATACATTTTCATCTCATTTGCATATTCAATATGGCTGTCAGGGGCGATATATTTTTTTGTTACTTTTTTCCAAGAAAACTACCAATCCGATTTTCACCAAACTTGGCTCACATTATCTCCCTATAGCCATGTTGTGTACTGTACATTTTCATCTCATTTGCATATTCAATATGGCCGCCAGGGGGCGATGTTTTTTTTCTTTATCTTTGTTCCAAGAAAACTACCTGACATTAATCAAAATCAACATACATTATCACCCTATGGTCTAGTTATGCACCGATCTCATTTGCATATTCAATATGGCCGCCAGGATGGCGATATTGTTTTTTCGTTACTTCTATTCCAAGAAAATACTGGTCTGATTTTGACCAAACTTGGCCGACATTATCTCCCTCTGATCTAGTTGTGCACCCTACATTTTCGTCTCATTTGCTTATTAAATATGGCCGCCAGGAAGCAATGTTGTTTTTTGACCAAATTTGAAAATGAAATTTATTATCATTATTCCAAGAAAACTACTGACCTGATCTTAACCAAACATGACACACATCATCCCTCTAAGTTCTAGCTGTGCACCGTACATTATCATTTCATTAGCATATTGAAGATGGCTACCAGGTGGCAATGTTGTTTTCAACCAAAATTTCTAGGGGAGCTTAATTTTGCAATTCACAATTTAATTTTCCTCAACAATAGTTATCTCCCTGGAATAAGATTTTTTATGTAGGCCCCAATTCCTATATCCAGTAATTGCTGTAAGTGAAATAATCTTGAGCGCAGCGTAAAACACCAAACAATCAATCAATCAATTTAATATGAATAGATGAACGCGGGCGTTAAGATCCCTTTAAGGGGTCTCTTGTTTTGTAAAACATGGTTAAATATTGTTGTAATAATGTAGGCCAGGTGCCCATTCCTCGAAGGCTCTAAACAGCGTTAAGATTTGTGCCCCCTAACTTGCGACCATAATTCAGTTTAGACGTAAAACATGAATCAATTAACGCCTATATGCATTTGTATAGGCCTAACTGAAAAAAATATTTATATAGCTCAGGGGAGATAACTTAACCACTCCATGGGAAATATATGACAATCTTCAATAAATGCCAACAACCTATGTGGGATGGTTGCCAGTTACCAACGGAAGGTCGTGGGTTTCCTCCGGGCATAGAGCCCGGTTTCCTCCCACAATAAAACTGCCAACGCCGCCATATAATTGAAATAATCTTGAGCGCGGCGTGAAACACCAAACAATCAATCAATAAATGCCTTTATAAATTTGTATAGGCCTAACTGAAAAAAAATGTTTGTCTAGCTCAGGGGAGATAACTCATGAATTTTGTTAGTTGGCTTTGCCACACTATGTAGTAAGTTGCAGCTGTGAAAGTTGAAACAAGTTTTGGAATAAATTATCTTGAATGCCTTATAAATTTAAAAACAAACCACCTATTCAAAGTGGTCAAATATCATTCAAATAAGGAGAACTGTCAGATGTACGTCTTGGTATTAATTTATGAATAGGATTATAGCTGCCACTCTTTTTGGAAGGGGGTGGTGGAGGATTTTTCTAGAGAAGCCCTTCTAGAGAAATCAATTTCTGAACTTTTGGAACCTCAATATACCTACTTGTTTTTTTACCTCCGCAAAATTCATTTTGTTGGTCAAAAGGTGGAGAGAAATGTGTGAGCAAACATTTCAGACAATTTCCTGGTGATGAGTCTCCGCAACTGATAAGGTTATCTGGCTGGTCTGTCAGTGATTAGATGTTAAGCAACTTTTTTCATTCAGTATGCCGAGTGCCTCGGTGGTCCAGTGGGTTAGAGTGATAGTCCCTCAGTCACACACAGACCTTCCATCAATGCGACACGGTTTCAAATCACACTCAGACCAAATACAAATTTTAAAATTAGGATTTTTCCCTCGATCGTCGTATGTGGAATAGTTGCTAATGATTATGATTTCCTCCTTTACTAGATCTGTCAATGCCGCTATATAAGTGAACTAATCTTAAGTGCGGTGTTTTTTACAAATTATTCATATATTGAATATTTTCTCATCATCATATATATTAAGAGAACTGAAGAATCCTCCAGGGTTATTTTTACACAGCATTATAGTAAAATAATCAATCAATCACTCATTCAGTTTGCCCAGGGGTAGCTGTGAACTTGTTGAGATTTTAACTCTGGAGCCAGAGTTTGTATATCACGTGTTGAATCGTACAATTGCTTGCCAAACTCCGTTCACCCAATGAACACTGATCTCTGTAGAAGAGTTAATTAGATTTATTCATACTAGAAATACAATCGAAATAAGTAAGCTGATAAACATACCCTGTACCTCAAAGTAGCGTTTAAGTATAAAAATAATAAATAAAACAGTGTTTACTTACACTTCAAAAGCTTAATTAGCAGAAAAATATGAAAATAATGGTCGGTGATATGGATAGAGCATAGATTCAATAGATAGATTCAAATAACCATAATCATATGATACATGTATGTACAAGCATAGACTGATCCAGAGACATTTCGATACCTGTATACAGGTATGGGCGCCCAAACTCAAAAGCAAAAAATCCGCCCAAATTCTTAAAACCAACAGATTTCAATGTCAAAATAGCATTTAATGTTGAATTTTGGGCCAGAGATGTTGTTTTTGTCTTATTGTTGAACATTTTGAACCGAAATGGTATGCCCAAATTGTCCCTGGATCAGTCCCTGACAAGATACATGTATGTAACAAATGTAGACGTATGTTAAAGGGAAAGAAAATCTAAGCTTTGGACTAGTTTAGATGGAAAGAGTAGAGTTCATTTAGTCCAAAACAACTGTCCAGTGTATGTTTTATCCCCTCGTAAGTGAATAATTGAAATTTGAAGGTGGCGTTACATTAGAGAATAAGCTCCATAGGCCATTCACACGGCCGCCACCATTTTTTCATTAGTTTTATCCAATTATTGTTGAATACAAATTTAAGTGCGTTATAGAGTAGTCATGTGATGCAATTTAGCCAATGGCTGGCTAAGCAATGTCGCCCGGTTGCATACTGACCTATACAATCTTCCCACTTCAAGTTTGTCGCCATGTTTTTTTTGGACCTAAATCTACCATTATACATTAGAGAGCGGTAAAAATACGTCATCATTGATCTAAACATAGCTACACCAACATCACGTCATCCTTAAACGGAAAAATGGCTACACAGATAAGCCACTGAAAGGACATACTTCTGTCTGTTTTTATTAGCTTGAGGGTCACTGGAGGTAATTGACGTGAAATGTGTTAAGTACTTTGAAGGTTGTTATCGACGATAATCCATATGTATTTCTAGAGATTCCCCCTCCTTTAACAAAATCACTAAAAATATCAAAAATAAAAATTTGATTTGAATCAGAACACGAGATACATGTATGTACACAAGAATATATTTGTAAATTCAAACTTTTTTTGAAGAAGCTACATTTGTATACCATGTTGTAGGCTTAATATTCTGTAGATCTTAATAAAATTTTGAAAAATATTTTTTTAAATCTGGTAAAATAATATATTTTTACATGCTGTATTCATTAAACCATCTACAAAATAATAACAAATAACTATTTCATTAAAAAAAAACATGCACTAATTACAATATCTGATTCTTGATTGTTTGCAATTATTTATTCAGTAGAAATAATATTGTCATTAAGCTTCACAGAATGTGTTTAAAATTTTAATTGCAAGCCAACAAACTTTCATTACAAAATCTTAACGGAAAGCAGTTTTTAAGAATATAAAATATATTGACACTGGAATGACTTCATTTCCAAGATTGAATACCTGCGTTTAATGATATGGGCTTTACCTCTTTATACCATGTACATGTATAAAGACCAAAAAATATATTTGAATGCCATGTTATTATAACTACATCAATTGGGGGGATATAAATTCAATTTATTAGTGGATTGGAAGGGTTACCATCTGTTTACATAATGATCAACTTCACTGTTGAACATGAAATTTCCAGGTTTCCTCTAAACAGTGATGAAAAATTTCTTGACAAATAATCCGAGATAAATGGTCATATAGCTGAAAGTAACATGAGCTGCCAAAATAAGCGAGACAATAAGCAAGTTTGAATGTCATCAAAAAAGTAATTGACTGGTGCTGTACGAACAGAAATAGTGTTTAAAAAGTAAATGATATTTGATTGATTGGGTGTTTTACGCTGCGCTCAAGATTATTTCACTTATATGGCGGCGTTGGCAGTTTTATTGTTGGAGGAAACTGGGCTCTATGCCCAGAGGAAACCCACGACCTTCTGGTGGCAACTGGCAACCATCCCACATAAGTCATTCGAGTGAATGATACTTGAATAACTATGGCAAACGTTAATTCATTTAAGACTAATGTTCGCTCATAATGTCACTTAAACGTACATTCTTGATACCTATAACATTAAAATACTTTTAATCTATATATTTTCACAAACACACAAAAAAAACAGCTAATTTTAACATTTTGCTAAACATAAAAGAATATGAACGATTTGGCCGCTCATGCCAATTCAAACAACCTTTAGCATGGCTTAACATGATGAAAAATTAAAATGTCATGTGACCCAAATAGTTGCGGTATCAAGTTTGCTTCATATATTGAATCCCACAACTCGTGAATCCCACGACTCAGTAAGTTGAAATAAAAGATTGGGGATGGTCATCGAGACATACATGTTTTCTTTCATGTCCTCAATCACTTATTTTTGTTAACCTGGCTATAGAGATTGTCCAAATCTGGTTTCTTTGCAGCAGTATCATCTATTTTAAAATCCGACTTTTCTAAGATATGATAAGCGTTGTTAGCTCTAGTTACCTGACCATCAGTTCGCTCTTCCTCAGGATTGTATCTTTGACTCGATGGAGTGACCGTGGAATATTGGTCTGGACCAGGGGAGACAACTGCGCTATCCTGTGCCTTCGAATCAACTGGATCGGTCATATCATAATGGCTAAACTGAGGGTCGTCAAGGTTGACAGGATCTTGTTTAATCGTCGTTAGGTTTTTCAGGTGGTCGTAATCAGGATTGTTATTTACCTTTGGCTTGTTATAGACATTTTCTGTTGGATTTGTCTCATTGAGAGATTGTAAAACGCTGTTTCCCGTCAAGTGATCATAATCTCCAGTTTCACTTACGATTGGCTGGTGGATAGGCTCAGGGTATTCGTAAGAGTTGAATGCGTTATTTGGGAAATCATAGCCGCCATCTAGAATTTCATCATAGTTAAAATGTGGTGGGAACTGGTTGCGTTCAGCTCCATTCACAAACTCCTTTTCTCTCTGGTTACGTCTAGTAAAAAGAAACAAAATCTCGATTATTTAAAAAGTATATCTCAGCTCAGATTTCTGATTGCCTACTGCTTTCTAATAAAAACATTTTCATTGTTTTGAGGATGGTTGCCAGTTACCACTGTCAGGCTGTGGTTTTTCTCCGGGCATAGAGCCTGCATGGTTTCCTCCCACAATATAACTGGCAATGCCGCCATATAAATATAAGTGAAATAATCTTAAGAGCGGCATACAAAAACAATCAATAAATAAATTGTTTTGAAGGCTCTTTGTGTTTTTTCAAGACTGTGTAATACCCAGAATATAGTTTTCTATATGTTTCTGTTGCTGTGCCTTTTTACTGTTTTTAAACCATTAACCTCATTTAGAGATTCATACAACTTTTCTAAATTTCTTTTCTTGAGTCCCACAGTATTAAAGGGATATACTGCCAACTATCGTTTTTATTTTGAATCAAAAAAGTTAATAGAGAAAATTATTGGTACTTTTGTTTATGACATACAGATGACTCAATTAGTGTAACAATATATAATTTTTCCCATATATTTTCTTAAGGTTTGAATTGCCTTTCTTGTTTATTTTTCATGTGAACAATTGGACGTTTCAATAACGTATAGCTGTGGAGTATTGTGAACGCATATATTTGTTATAAAAGTGAATCCGTTTCCACTGTGTACATACCTGCGTATCAAGACACATGGGATTGTCACTACAATAACAAGCAGAACAATTCCTCCAAGAGTTGATCCAACAATGATACCAACTGTTAACATAAGATAACAAAGATTGTTTTTATCTGCGATAACAGTAAGGAATTGCTTGACTCACTATGTTGGTGTGTTTATGTGGGGAGACAACTGGGCTATATGCTAGGAGAAAGCTCCTGAACTTGTGCTGCTAGCAATGCGTGGAACGGAGATCATGTGACGTTTGAGTTGTACCGAGTGCCTCCATTATTATGAGATGACACTACTGATCTGACATTACAGAGGAAGCGAAAGAGAACGACATCTCTAGCCCTGACATGATGACTACTTTATTAAAGTCATAACACGATGACAAATCGCTGTTATGACGTCAATTTTGACCGTTCATTCGTGATGTCATAAATTTGTAGAAAAAAACGTTATTTGCATTACGAGAGAGACAACATCCCATAGTTATGACGCTGATTTTTGCAAGTCAGATCCAGTCTAACCATTGTGACGTGACCATTCCACTCATATAGTTCATTGGCTGGTACATGTATCATGCAGCCTTTTAAATTGCTGACATAAAAACTTATACAAATTTATTGGGATTCCAACCCATTGGCAAAACGTAATGATTTGAAAATGGTTTCCTTATTTATCGTTGTTTTTTGCTTTTTTTGTGCTGTATGTACATCCCAATTTTGTCATGATATTTGCACAAAATTCTGATGTCAGGGGAAAGGTAATTTTTTACATGCATTGGCTGGATTGATTGACCAAATAATATTGACAAAATTGGTTTGCCGTATAGATGTGATTTATTTTACCTTTGGAAGGAGCATCAGAAAAACGAGCATTTGCATTTGTTGGTTGTGGTAGTTCAGTGGTTCTTTTCCCTGGTCTGCTTGGTGTTTCGTCTTGATCAGTAGTTTTAGGGTTTACGTTCATTGAACTGGTATTATCCGTTGAGCTGTGCACTGTGCTTACATCTCGTGTGGACACAGTGTTTGTAGTGTTGTCTTCCATGCTGCTCTCTTCTGTTGTTGCTATAGTTGCTTTGGAAGTTGTGGTTGTGCTCTTGGTGGATGGTGTAGTTGTTTTACTGCTCACTGTTGTAGTTTGAGCTTGATTGTAGCCACAAGTGATGGTAACAGTCTCTTTTCTAGCTGCAACATGAAAAAGATGGAAACTTTTACTTTTTGTTCAAATATTTGATTATTTGAATTGAGATGACGTGAATTATGTATTTAAATTGCTTGGGTTTCTGTTGTTGTTGTATTGAAAATAAAGCATAATGATTGTATACGGTTTATCTGAGATTTCAAGGTTATTTAACTTAAATAACTTAAGTAAAAGGATCAGTGTTTATGCCTATAAAACCCATAACGTCCCATTGGTTGTTGCTTGGCGACTACCATATCACTCACATTACATTACCCCCCCCCCCCCCCTTCTAAACCTGGCAACTCCTCACTACTATATGTGAAAATGTCTTAAATGCACCGTAATACATCAATCAAACAACCATAATAGATATTGGTCTCATTTAAATTATTGTTCAGAATAATGACAAAATACAGTACTAGAAGAATCTTCACTTTACTACGATAACAGAAAAATGTTTAGAGTTTCCCATTGGCTCCTTAAAACAGTTACAACCAACGTCTAACAATTGTCTGGCTGTAAGGCATTTTAATAATTTTCCTTAAAGTAAAAAACTACAGTTTTTCTCCTTAGATCAATGTCAGATGTAAGAAACGCTTTAAACTCTCTGTAAACGTGGGTTCCATACTAATGAGAAATGATTAAGGCATCAACACAAAGTAAGTTGTTTGTGAATAATACGTTGTGATGCCTTAATCATTTCTCACTAACATGTTGATGATTGACCGCCACAAGTGACAAAAACTTTACCAGCGATAACGTTTTTTCACATGTAGCTATGTACTGTATCTTATAATTTTCCGTAACGCATAACAAAATTAATGGTACAAATTTAAAGTAGTCTTAAACATTTTTTTAAAATTTTTCTTGCAACCAAATTCTCAAGCATTTCTCAAGCTATAACTTTTATGCATCCTCATTTGTACTGTCTTGTCTTGTTTGTATGTAATACACAAGTAATGGTAACGAGAAAAACGAGTTTCATGATGACTCGATATTTCAGCATTTATTATACCATCTCCCCTGAAGATATGTAAAACTTGTCAGTGGAACGAACAGATGTCTGTATGTAATGGGAAGTACCTTCTTCGCATTTGGAAATCATGGTTCTTTAAAATGAATTTCAAGCAAAAGAAATCGAAAGTGGACAGTTTGTATGAAAATATTTTCAAGGACCAAATATTTATTTATCTTTTCATGTGCTATTGAGGTCTTTATTCTTGTAATGACAATCCTAGATTTATTTGTGTAAGATTATAAAAATTAAACTGATATAGCCATCAGCTTGTCTGTCTGACTGTCTGTCTGTCCGTAATCATTTCTTGTCATCGCATCTCCTCCTACAGTTTTTATCGGATTTTTTAAAAACTTAATTCACATACTGGATATCATTGGAGGATGTGCACCTCCTATTTTGGTTCCACTGGTTTCATTATTTTTAGAGTAACTGCTCTTTTCCGACAGTATAAGAAGACATAGACAAGTAGTGGTTGTCATTGCATCTCCTCTCACGGTTTTTATTAAATTTTTTTGAAACTTGGTGGACATGCTCAATATCATTCGAGGATGTGCACCTTGTATTTTGGTTGCGCTGGTTTTATTATTTTTAGAGTTACTGCCTTTTTCCGACAGTATAAGACGACCTAGACAAGTAGTGCTTGTCATCGCATCTCCTCTGACAATTTTTATCAGATTTTTTCGAAACTTGCTCGATATAATTCGAGGATGTGCACCTTCTGTTTTGGCTGCGCTGGTTTTATTATTTTCAGAGTTACTGCCCTTTTCCGACATAGACAATTAGTGGTTGCCATCGCATCCCCTCCCACAGTTTTTATAAGATTTTTTTGGAAAATTGGTGGATATCATGGAAGGATGTGCACCTCCTATTTTGATGGGGCTTGTCTAATTATTTTCAGAGTTACTGCCCTTTTCCGACAGTTTAGCATAGATATCTTATAATAACTTAAAATAAATAATAAATCTTATGCGGGGCCGGGGGGATACGGCATCTTCTGATGACTCTTGTTCCTTATTGCTGTAGGGGCATTCGTGGCTCAGTAGGTAGAGCATTGGACGCTCAATCTAAACAGCCTTCCACCAATGGGTCGCAGGTTCGAATCTCAGTCCCCAAAAAATTGGAAAATTTTATGACTGGGTTTTCACTTGAACGACCTATGTGGGATGGTTGCCAGTTACCAATGAAAGGTTGTGGGTTTCCTCCGGGCATAGAGCCCGGTTTCCTCCCACAATAAAACTGGCAACGCCACCATATAAGTGAAATACCAAGGAATCGATCAACCTTATTGCTGTAGGCATCCGACTTGATCTTCCAGAGGGCGGGCAAATCCCTGTTGACTTTGATACCTCCAACATGAAGTGTCTTCTTGCATCTTGATTTTTTTCCTTTCTCAGAAGTCATGTTTGCTCCTCCAGAGTCGGCGATGGAATGAAAATGATTTTGATTGGTCAATAGATTGACTCAATGATGATCATTGACAATATTTTTCATCAATATGATCCACACACGTTCAATAATGACGTATCATTATATTGAATCAATGTATTGAGTCAATAATATTGACGCTTTTATTGATAGTGTTTGGGCTGCTTCAGATCATTTCATATATTTCCACAATACAGTATGTTGGGGTTGTATACTTAAGACATGGACTGAAAAGAATTTAAAGTAGAAAATTACGCAGCTTGGTTACATGCAATTCATAACAAACCAAGACTTACCACATTGTATGACCTTTTGAATACACAAAATGCTATTGCATCTATACTTTTTCCTGGATATTTCTTCTCCATGACAACTAGAAGTTTACTATGTTGACTCACCTGGAATAATTTTGAACCAAACAGGGGGAGTAATAATGGAACAATTTCTGACCATTTTTATTTGGCTGTTTGTAATGTTTTCGGAAATGTCTTGATTGATGAGATCTTTAGATGAGGTAACATTAGTGGAATTGGTTGTCCCTTCGCTCTCCCAGTCTATTTGAAGATGATCTTGTTGACACGTATCAGGACTTGGAACGCCAACAATAATAGTTCGTAACTCATGAAGTCCCAGGATCTGACAGCTACAGTTTTTTAACGGATCTTGAACAGAAGGAAAATAACCCAGATATGTTGTGCTATTAATTTCTCTTCGCTGAGCTTTACTACAGAGGTCCATGATGCTGTCAGCTGTAAAGAAATAATATATTATCTGAATGATAAAAGTAATTTTCAATTTTTGATGAGATAAAAATTCCAATATGAATGTTGTGAAAGGAGGTGGGCGAGGGTTTTTTACCCCTTGCCCGAAAGGTATTGTTGCCTCCGTCGTCCGTCTGTCCATTGGTCCTTGTAAACACATTATCTAAAAAAGTCTTTAACTTACAACTTTGAAACTTCACACATTTGTTTAATACAGCAAGTACAAGAAGCCAATTGAAAATCAACGCGCTCGGATGTTTTTTTTCAAGAGTTATGCCCTTTACATTACCGCTGCTGTAAAAAAGCCTTGTAAACACATTATCTAAAAAAGTCTCACTCACATTTTTAAAACTTCCTACATTTGTTCAATACAGCAAGTGCAAGAGGCCTATTTAAAACCGACCGCTCGGGCGTGTTTTTCAAGAGTTATGCCCCTTACATGATCGTTAGCCAAAAACCTTCTTGTAAATGTGATACATGTATGTGGAGTAGTTTTTCACTCGCAACAAATTGTCTGGAAAATAAATATATCTTCGGTTTCTTTGACCCAGACCCGAGGGGTCCTGATGGCGACAGCCACTTATTGTTTTTGGCGTCTAGGTCTTGGTATTTGAACAATTCTTATCTCCTGGTTTTCTCCAGGCATTATGCTACAACTAGGCCTAAAGGGAAAATTAGATTTCTGGCGAAAAACCTACAAAATTCAAGGCTTTGCACCATGACGTCATAGTTGACTTCTGATCTGTACATTATCATTGTGGTGACATCATACGCGACCAATGTTGAGTCTGCGCTTGCTCATGATTGGTTGAAATGACCGCCATAAAGCATTCAAAATTCAAGTATGACCCGTTGGTGGCGTAAAATAAACATATACTGAAACGCAAAAAAAAACGTCACCCTATTCAAATGTTGCTAAATGCATATATTATCATAATTTTCAATAATTTTTCTCTTTTGATATCCTTGCTAGACCTGGTTTGAAGCCAGTGGTTAGGAAAGTTTGGTTTCTGATCATGTTACTAATATGCAAAACACGTCATCAAAGTTACTAAAGTAATGATGGGGTGCTTTTTTCGTTTTGTTTTGCATGAAGGTCACAATGCACGTGTGTTGTGAGGTGTCATCCCTATAAAAAAGCCACCAAGCATGCACTGAATCATTCACAGTTTGACAGTAGCGACAAGAGCAGAGAGACCAAGCTTTGGGAAGACTTCATGCAGGCCAGACTTCAAAAGCTGTGACAAACCACTTCAATGTTCATGTGTGAACAATATACCGCCTGCAGCAATGGGTTCAAGCCACTCGTAGTGGAAGACCGCTCGTTACAACGTTGAGGCAAGATCGACAGATTATCCGTTAACACCTGCAAAACCGTTTCGCGACAGCTGCGGAAACTGCAAGGACAACCATTGGCAACCACCAGAGACCAATCAGCAACGACATGGTGCACAGGCGTTTGAGGCAGGCACAGGCCTTACAGGGGTCCGATCCTCACTGCTCGACAACGCCGCTCTCGTCTAATGGGCCACACAGCATCGAAATTGGCGTCACCGGGAGTGGAGAACAGTAGTATTCTCCAAGCCGGTATTGCATCTCGACAGTTGATGGCCGAATGAGAGTGTGGCGTAGACGAGGGGGAGCGTTTTGCAGATGAGTGTGTTCTGGAAAGAAACATGTGGGGAGGTCCCAGCATTATGGTATGGGGTGCTATAGCACTGAATCAAAAGCTAGGCCCTATGGTGTTCCAGAATGTTGTACCTGGTAGAGGAAATGTTGTAACAGCTGCCCGCTACATCGATCATGCGCTGAGACCCTTCATCATGCCCCATTTTGCTCGTCATGGAAATCATGTCTTCCAGCAGGACAACGCGAGAGCCCATACTGCCAGAGCACCGAGAGCCTTCCTACACAAAACAACATACAGACTCTTCAATGGCCTTCTCTCAGTCCAGACTTAAATCCGTTAGAACACTTATGGGACGAGATTCAGAGGAAGCTCAATCTCGTGCGGCCAAGGCCGACAACTGCAGCTGAACTCACTCAGGCATATCACAGAGTATCATTTTTATCAACCGTCTCATCCATTCAATGTCCCGACGATGCAACGCTGTAATCAAAGCCCGTTGTGGCCATACACATTATTGACTTCCAGATCGCATTGTGGCGCCACCTGTCCTCACTTTCACTTGAAATTCTCTAACATTAACTGGGGTGGCCCAGTCCTCAGTTTGACACAGATCTTCCATCGATGTGGTGTGAGGTTGATTCCAACTTTATAAAAATATAAGTGGCTGTCGCCATCAGGACCCCTCGGGTCTGGGCCAAAGAAACCGAAGATATATTTATTTTCCAGACAATTTGTTGCCTGTGAAAAACTAATCCACATACATGTATCACATTTACAAGGAGGTTTTTGACCGACGGTCATGCAAGGGGCATAACTTTTGAAAAACACGCCCGAGCGGGTCGATTTTAAATAGGCTTCTTGTACTTCCTGTATTGAACAAATGTAGGAAGTTTTAAAAATGTGAGTGAGACTTTTTAAGATAATGTGTTTACAAGGCTTTTTTACAGCAGCGGTAATGCTCTACAGTAAGCGGTAAGGGGCATAGCTCTTGAAAAAAAACATCCGAGCGTGTTGATTCTCAATAGGGTTCTTGTAATTGCTGTATTTAACAAATGTGTAAAGTTTCAAAATTGTAAGTTAAAAACTTTTTAGATAATGTGTTTACAAGGCTTTTTACACCAGCGGTAATGTAAGGGGCATAACTCTTGAAAAAAAACATCAGAGGGTGTTGATTTTCAATAGGCTTCTTGTACTTGCTGTATTAAACAAATCTGTGAAGTTTCAAAATTGTAAGTTAAAAACTTTTTTAGATAATGTGTTCACAAGGCTTTTGACAGCAGCGGTAACGTAAGGGGCATAACTCTTGAAAAAAACATCCGAGCGCGTTGACTTTCAATAGGCTTCTTGTACTTGCTGTATTAAACAAATCTGTGAAGTTTCAAAATTGTAAGTTAAAAACTTTTTTAGATAATGTGTTTACAAGGCTTTTGACAGCAGCGGTAATGTAAGGGGCATAACTCTTGAAAAATACATCCGAGCGCTTGATTTTCAATAGGCTTCTTGTACTTGCTGTATTAAACAAATCTGTGAAGTTTCAAAATTGTAAGTTAAAAACTTTTTAAGATAATGTGTTTACAAGGCTTTTGACAGCAGCGGTAATGTAAGGGGCATAACTCTTGAAAAATACATCCTACGCGTTGATTTTCAATAGGCTTCTTGTACTTGCTGTATTAAACAAATCTGTGAAGTTTCAAAATTGTAAGTTAAAAACTTTTTAAGATAATGTGTTTACAAGGCTTTTGACAGCAGCGGTAATGTAAGGTGCATAACTCTTGAAAAAAAACATCTGAGCGCGTTGATTTTCAATAGGCTTCTTGTACTTGCTGTATTAAACAAATCTGTGAAGTTTCAAAATTGTAAGTTAAAGATTTTTTTAGATAATGTGTTTACAAGGCTTTTTATAGCAGCGGTAATGTAAGGGGCATAACTCTTGAAAAAAAACATCCTACGCGTTGATTTTCAATAGGTTTCTTGTACTTGCTGTATTAAACAAATCTGTGAAGTTTCAAATTTGTAAGTTAAAAACTTTTTAAGATAATGTGTTTACAAGGCTTTTGACAGCAGCGGTAATGTAAGGGGCATAACTCTTGAAAAAAACATCTGAGCGCGTTGATTTTCAATAGGCTTCTTGTACTTGCTGTCTTAAACAAATCTGTGAAGTTTCAAAATTGTAAGTTAAAAACTTTTTTAGATAATGTGTTTACAAGGCTTTTGACAGCAGCGGTAATGTAAGGGGCATAACTCTTGAAAAAAACATCCGAGCGCGTTGATTTTCAATAGGCTTCTTGTACTTGCTGTATTAAACAAATATGTGAAGTTTCAAAGTTGTAAGTTAAAGACTTTTTTAGATAATATGTTTACAAGGACCAATGGACAGACGGACGACGGAGGCAACGACAATACCCTTCAAGCAAAATTTGCCCGAGGGGTAAAAAGAATTTATGAGTGGATTTTTCACTTGATCACTGAAGCTCGCAACATATGCAAAACTTACTTAACTTGTTTTATAAATTCTATATCAACTGACCACTAGTTTGAGATCCTCTATATAAATATTACAAACTAATTATCCTAACTTGAAGAACCATCATCTCATATGGGAAAGGTGTAATGTACCCTAACCCTAACTACACTACTTCTTATCAGTGGTGCTGATAGCTTCAAAGTGGATTTTATAGCCTCTCTTATGCAGAGCATATGCATGATTAGCTTTATATATGGTTTATGTATGCTTTATATTATGTTCTCTTACATGTATTTTGACTTGTCTTCTGTTAAAAGCAGCGTGTATGATTTTCATCTGTAAAAAAAAAATTAAAAGCCACGGTGTTTATATTTCCATAAATTATGGGATGAATATCTGAAAAATCATTAATGCACCCGGGTTCACTTTTACGAAGCCCCCTTAAGCTAAGGACCCCTTTATTTTCCCCTTAGGAAGAACTTAAGACGTTCATGCTATTTTACGAAGCCCCCTTAGCTTAACTTTAAGAGAATTTTTAAGGGTGCCTCAAAGGCACACTTAACGCCTCCTTAAGTCATTTTTTAGCTTAAGACGTTCATGCTATTTTACGAAGCCCCCTTAGCTTAACTTTAAGAGAATTTTTAAGGGTGCCTCAAAGGCACACTTAACGCCTCCTTAAGTCATTTTTTAGCTTATAAACATAAGCACAATTGTTATTTGGGGATGAAACAGTGAGGAGACTTTTGAAATCGTATAAAGAATCTCTTCTGATTTAATATGGCATTCAAAATTCAATGCCAGTGCATTTTTGCTATTTGACGATATTTGCGCTCATGAGTTACTCCACTTTGTGAAGTTCTTATGCAATGTACTAAAATCACAACAGGCTTCATCGGAAGAAAGTTTGTCGCTGTCCTATCATTCAAACAGTGCTGGTTGAGAAAATAACTAAAATAAGACTTAAAATCTAAAAAAACACTTGTGATCTGCTAGGAAACATTGGTATTTATCGGTAATTTATGAACTGTTTTTCTAAATAAAAAAAAAACGATTTAATCCAACCTATATTGAGAGTGTACACATTGCATGCGTGTTTATGGACACTGTGAACAAACAACATTCTGAATGTTTAGTTACTATGCCTTTCCGGGCGTATTTTGGGTTTCTGGAAACTCATGTTGAATGTTTTCAATGCACCCAGTTTCTGTTTTTGAACCAATGGAAATTGATCTCTGTTATGCTAGAGCCTATCATTCTCTAGCCAAGCTAGAACCTCCATGACCCCATTTCTTGTTTACCTGGCAAACTTAAAACACGTAAATCGAATAGCGACTTTTTATTGGATGCGAGTAAAACTCTCAGCTAGTCAAAACCTTGAACACTTACTCTTCCACCAGCAAGATAAGGTAATGGCGTGATTGGCCAACTCTCACATTCCCACCAGTGGACGCTGTTCTATTTATGGGCTGCATGGTGTGTAGTTCTCTGCCAAGGTAAAAGAGGGAATGGAGCCATGGAGATTTTAACTTCACTCGAGAAGATGGCTAGAGCTAGGAAGTGGCTTACTTAGCAATAGATTTTGTATCTGGGTTATTTGACTATTGGAATGAAACTAATGCAGATCTATTGTACATACTTTAACCTTGCTACCTTAGTCTTTGGCCATCTATCATTTAAAGGAGGCTCAATCGGTAGAACGATAGTCTTTCATGCTGACATAAGCTATCTATTGATGCGTTGAAGTCTACTTACTCTAAAGGAAACAGATTTCTGAGTGTGGTTTTAATCATTCTTGCTAATGTGGAAGGGTTGCCAGGGACCTCTCGAAGATCGATGGGTTTCCTCCAAGCAAAGAATCCGGTTTCTATCCCAACTAAACCTTGCAACCCCACCATATTAGGGGAATGATCTTGAGTGGGGTGTAAAATGCCAATCAACTCTTCAATCAATCAATCTTCTACTGTCTGGTGTTGGTTAACTAGGTTACCTTTTCTTGTGATCCCGAATTTAAACTAAATGGGAAAGATCTTCACATAGTTATACAGCCAGGTTTTTCACGTTGGGCATGTTTTCTTGTACCAAAGACATGGTCGCAACTAGCTATGTTTTGTTTTTACTTATCATGAAAACTAAAAACCAGTCATTCAGTGTATGACTTTCACTTGTAGATGTTCTTTACAATCAAAGCCTTCAGGTTTCTCCATGGATTTGCATTGCATATGAGCATGAAAGTTTAACACTAAGTTTCTAGGTTTTTTATCCCCAATGGTCTCTGATCTTTTCCATATTTGGAAGTGGCCGCAGTATTAAACATGCAAAATTCATAAAAAAAGCTGTAATAGCAGTGCAATGTGCCAGTAATATTATCATGTATTATACTGTCTATACATAATTAAACAAATATATGATATAACACAGTGACAGTAATTAAGAAATAATGCATTGATTCTCTGCGTATACGCTGTGATAACTGCAAGAAAAAAGGAAGTGTCCATTGTTTTTGGAAACGGGTCGGAGGCTGATGTAAGTTCCCTTTCAAGTCTTGCCATCACGCATTAGCATCATCCTGCGTTCATGAGTTAGTTTTAAAGGTGAAATGCCTGGCATACAGAACAGTCTGAGATCCCCACTCGCGTTTAGGTGATGACGTCATCCAGTGACGTAGTGTTCCATCATGTCGCCAAAATTTAAAATGATGACGTCGTTCAGTGTCAGGGCGTTTGACGTCACAATAAAAACGCTCTCTGTGTATATGCTTGTTTTGTACGCCAGCTCTGTCCTATCTCACAACATGTAGGGAAATCACGCATGTGTTAGAATTGGTTATATTAACACTCTTTTCTCTTTTGCATGGCATAATAAATGTATTTTCCCATATAATTTTGTAGTTTAGGGCTGGTAGATCACATCAATGCGCTGAATTTGTTAAAAGTTTGCCATGAGTAAAACTAGCGTGTAGAGTTGTGGGAGATCCCTATAAAATGGAAAATTTCATAGAAAATGATACTCCTCTTCCACACTTCGGAGATGACAAAAAGAACATAATCTATTTGAGCGCACAATGTTAGTGAATCTTCCCTGCTCAATTTCAAGCTTATGAGAAGAACAACACAGTGATTTTATTTCAACACTAAATTTTGAGGTTTCACAGTTATTCAAGTGACTTTCGAAAATTAGTTCAATACATTTTTATATAGTCTATAGATATCAAGCCTGGTACTATCCCAAACCTTACTGAGCCAGACTTGTTTGCATTGGTCAATTAATCTCTGTTTCACAGTTTCAAACACCACATAAATACATGTAGATGAAGTGTTGAAATTGTATATTAAACTTGGGCAAAATTATATTGTAATTCATATATGATAAATACATGTAACACTTACCGTTGACACATTTGTACTCTATCAGAAAGAAATTCACGGACATATTTTTACACTTTATTTCCTTTCCCTTATTGACAAATACATCTGATACCCTGCAGCCACCAATGTTAGCTGAACACTCAAAGATGGGAGTGTTCTTTGATTCATCTCCTGTTTTATACCTTATGTTGCAAGTATTTTGGGGAGTTGTGCATAGATGTTGGGTTGGAAACTTGTTAATTCTAAAGTACAGTACAGAGACAACTTCAAATCTGTCCGCCATGTTTTTGCAGGCTATGTTGATGTTTGACTGATGCACCTCTTTCATACATTCCTTCTGGAGTAGTGGTAATTCTTCTCCTGTTAATTGCATGCTCAGCATTAAAATACCTGTGAGAGAAAAAATATTTGAATGCATTTATTTGTAATACAGGATTGATTACTATAATTATCCCCTCGCGACGAAAGTCGGGGAGGGATATAGCGTTGCGTTTGTACGTAAGTAAGTACGTACGTACGTATGTTCACCTTTTGTCATCACTCTAGCGACTTCATTTTTGAACGGATTCTGACCAAACTTCATATATGAGTCCAGCATAGGAATACCTCGAACGAGTTCGTGTTTCAGGGTGCCAAGGTCAAGGTCACCAGTAATATTTATAGAAAATCTTTTTCAGCGCACTTGCAAATTCATTTTTGAACGGATCC
This sequence comes from Lepidochitona cinerea, assembly GCA_963971465.1. Classification (NCBI taxonomy): domain Eukaryota; kingdom Metazoa; phylum Mollusca; class Polyplacophora; order Chitonida; family Tonicellidae; genus Lepidochitona; species Lepidochitona cinerea. Next base: position 63,315,706 of record OZ020551.1, on the reverse strand, counting down.
TGACCAAACTTCATATATGAGTCCAGCATAGGAATACCTCGAACAAGTTCATGTTTCAGGGTGCCAAGGTCAAGGTCAAGTTCACCGTTACTATTTATAGAAAATCTTTGTCATCACTCTTGCGACTTCATTTCTGAATGGATCCTGACCAAACTTCCTATATGGGTCCAGCATGGGAATACCTCAAACCAGATCGCGTTTCAAGGTGCCAAGGTCAAGGTCAGCGTTACTATTTATAGAAAATCTTTGTCAGCGCTCTTGCAACTTCATTTCTGAACGGATCCTGACCAAACATCATCTATTGGTCCAGCATGGCAATACCTCTAACGCGTCACCGCTTTTGGGACTTCATTTTTGAATGGGTTCTGACCAAACTTCATCCCCACCCCCCATTTTGCGTCAGAGTTCTTGTGTTAGCATGCGAGGGGATTTGTATCGTTTGCGATGCCTTGTTAATTATTTGACGTCTCTCCATAAGAGAACATCCCCAGTTATCATTTGGTCATTCATATAACAGTTATTGTATAAATAGTCAAGTAATTTTCTTTTTGGGAAATCATTGCAAAACTACTTAAAAGAGAATTCTAACTCAATAATGAATATATTTCCTGTTAATTGAATACATGTAAATAATTCATCCAGGCTATATATTTAACAACCTGTTATTTCCAAACGCAAGGCAGTTCATGTGAATTCTATGAAGATAGAACTGGGAAAAACAATTCTCTGGATTATGGCATGTCAGTTTCCAGCGTCCGACGGTAGAGAAACATACAGCATTACCTCATTGTGCAAGATTGGTTTCTCGTATACGGTATGACAATCATGAAAGATATTCCAAAATCTTCGTCAGATAGTATTTGGCAGGTTTCCTCTTATGCAATGCACATATAACTCATCAGTTTTTGCTATTTTGCTCTTTTAATTGTCATACAGTTGAAAGAGCAGTGAGAATTGTTTGAATAAGAAATACCGTCGAAAATTATTCCTGTGATGAAAAATGTACTTTTCCGCAGCAACTTTTTTTTTCGTGAGAAAAATCTGAATTGGGAGGGAGGTTGTATTTTTAAATAAATACACACAAACAATTAACGAATAGCCAACGTTTAAGATTAAGTAACAACAAATTTCGGCAATAACCGGTTTCATCGCATTCGGTACTATGTAATGAAGAAGATACTGTGTCTATAGTTAAGAATTCATAACTTGATCACAATGGGAACTGCCCTGAAACAAAATATAATACTTTAATAGTTCTGGTATTCAGAAAACGTAAGGATAAACATATTTTAGTTGTGACTAGGGTTGGAACTCTAAGCTGCATGAAAAACGTTTTTTGTGTTGAGAGCTAAATACGTCTGAATGCTTTTGACAAAGGAACTTTCAAAGTTTCATCCGAGATAACGAATTTCAGTTCTAATAAGAATAATAATATCGATCCGTTGAACAAATAACGACCGCTGCCAACACCTACAGTTTTTTATACGCCCGGCTTGAAAAGCGGGCTGTATTATGGTATCATCTCCGTCCGGCCGGCAGGACGGCAGTCCGGAAGTCTGGCAGTCCGGGCGTCCGCTTTCCCTTCCGCTGCATAACTTCTAAAGTTTTGATTCCATCTGCACAATTTTTTCAAAGTATATACCTTATGGGTAGAAGGTGTGTCGCAAACTATTTTTAACATCACTGGTTACATAATATGGGAGTTATATTGGATTATGTAATATTCCCTTCCGCTCCATAACTTCCAAAGTTTTGATTCCATCTGCACAATTTTTTCTGAGTATATACCTTATGGGTGGAAGGTGTGTCACGAACTATTTTTGACATCATGCATTGCGTAATATGGCAGCCATATTGGGTTATGTAATATTTACTTTTTCTCTCCATAACTTTAACAAATATGATCCGATGTTTTCAAATCTTTCATGTTACATACCATATTAACAGACAGTGTGTAAAAAAATTGTTTATGATATCAACTATTGCAAATTATTGGATTATGTACATTCCCTTTTATTCTTACTTTCATTTTCATGAAAATAACCTTTAAATTATAAAATGGCTTCTACTTTTCCGATTCTCATCAAAAAAGGATTTTTTCAAACTGCAATAATGTTTCTAAATTGATTAAAACTATTCTTAAATCAATATATAATGTTTTAATCAAATGAAAAATACATATAAGGATTAAAGTTTTATCTACAGACCAAGAGATAAGTATCCTAGCTTTGGTCTATTTACCTTGTCAACTTTTTAGCTCTCAGTTAGCTCTCAGTCTCTAGAGCTTTTATGGCCTAAAGATTTATGGCCTCCATAAAACAGTGTGTGACATTAGCAATGGACCCATAGCCAAATCTATTGTAAATCCATTTGGTCTATGATAAAATTAGAAGTAATAACCTGTAGGTATTTGGGGAGATTTAAAATATTGTCAAGATGTCTATGGTGAAAATTATGCCAATGTCAAACACTGATAAAATTAAATGTAGGCTTTTAACATGCCCAACTGTTATATATTTTTTGTACCCAAATAATGTAGATAAAAAATATTATGAGAAAAATTGTCAAATCTATTTGAATTGGTGTGAGCTGCGAAATTGCCAATTAATTACATTTGTTTAAGTATGATTAGTAAATTATAAACTGCTTTTCTAAAAAATTTAAACCTTTTAGTGCAACCTATATTGACAACAAACAATGTTTAACATCATGATTTAACAGCAGCGAGAATTGATGACTTTTACATGTACCGTGTACAAATCTTGTTAATAATTGTTGATCCAAATAGCCCATTTTAAATTTGATACAGATGGATTTTAAAGGTTTTAGTGGTAATATTTCATTTTGCTGACATAACATCACCTTTTTACCAAGCTTCACCTAATAAAACTGGCATTGTCGCCATATACATGTAAGTGAAATAATCTTGAGCGCGGCGTAAAACACCAAACAATCAATCAATCAATCATTTACCAAGCTTCAACCTCTTCCCTCTGAATTTTGAAAATTAAATTCAAATAAATATGGAAGGATTTGTTTTGGTATGGCTGCAGTTACTGTGCCTTTCCGGGCGTATTTTGGGTTTCCCGAAACTCTTGTTCTAACATGCGTTTTTTCAACATCAAACTGTAAGTAAACGAAAAATAACTGGGAATGTTCCCTAAGTGTTTGCATCTGTTTCTAAGCAAAAGAAAGATATAATATTACAAAATTTGAATATATTCTTGTATGTATAAAGTGTGGGTGTTTCATGAGAGATACCGCTATATCCTTCAGATCAATTGGCGTTTTTTTGCTCTACTTTAATATGATTAATTGTACATAAATAGACTTACGATTAATTGTACATGTGTCGATTTTGGATTAATTAATTGTACATGTGTAAATTTTGGATTAATTAATTGTACATGTGTCGATTTTGGATTAATTAATTGTACATGTGTCGATTTTGGATTAATTAATTGTACATGTGTCAATTTTGGATTAATTAATTGTACATGTGTCAATTTTGGATTAATTAATTGTACATGTGTCGATTTTGGATTAATTAATTGTACATGTGTCGATTTTGGATTAATTAATTGTACATGTGTCAATTTTGGATTAATTGTACAATACTAATCATTTAGTCAGGGTTCCCAGATGATGTCCCATGTATGATGTATTAGTTAAAGTGGCATGAGCTGCCAAAATTCACACTTTTTGCATAATTTTTGATCGTCACAACAGTAGGAGGCTTTTTAGGCCGTAGAAAAAAGAAATGATTGGCATTGGAAGGAGGAAAATCCATACAGTATGAGGCCTGTACAAACCGAAAACAAAATTTAGATAACCAGGACGACCATTCATTCATTCTAAGCCAAAGTTAGTTCAAAACAATACTTTATAGTATATTTTCGAGACTAGAAGCACTAAAAAGTCTTGAGAAAAATAGCCAATACTTTCAGCATTCTGTCTTAAAATATCAACATTTTGGCAGCTCATGTCCCTTGAATTATGTCTCCTATGGAAACCTAATATGTAAGTAACACAAAGTACATAAATTCTAAATGATACAACGTATTTATAGCAGTATTTTGTTTATAGAAATTATTACCTGATAGTATGATGGTGTTACTGTAATACATGATGTTATACTGTCGCACTCCGACTCATGCAAACATTTGTATACTCTGAGATTTGAGTCTTTCAAATTCCTTCCTGGTATATATACCTGACTGTGTTATCAAACTCCAATGAAAGAACTGTCACATTAAGTTTTCAAAGAAGTAGGTCACATTTTCTTATTTCTTTATTGTTGGGTATTACCGCATTAAAGTGGCAAAAGCTGCCAAAATGTTGATATTTTGACGTTAAAACAGAATGTTGAAGTTGAATGAATTAATGAATTAGTGAAATAAACATCTCTTTCACCTCTTTTCAACTAATTACTTTGTAAGTGTGAGACAACAAACGTTTTTCATTTTCTCTGGGTGCAAAACTCGTGACTGACTGAGCACAAATCATGTGACTAATGCTTTTGACGTGATATAATAAATAATCATTATTATATATCTTCCCCTACTATAATAAGCAGCCAGTTTCTGTTAACTGGTTAGATTTTTAGAACTTCCTCCTGATAGTGGTATACTAAATGTTGTTATATTTTTTTGATTTTTGGGTCAACAATACACATATTACATTAAAGGGACAAGCCCAGAACAAAGGTCGTTAAAATGTGTGCTATTCGACTTGTTTATATCATAGAGTGTTTTAGTTCTATGGTTTATATATAATGACGAGGTTTCCAGATTGCCATTGGTAAATTTTCTAGCTGACACTGACCGTTGAATAGCGAGTTTTAATTTGGGAATCCTTTGTAGGATTTGTTTACTGACTGAGAATGGACCTTAGTTAGGTGCCCTGTACAAGACTGCTGTGGGTACGCGTGTGGTGCATTTTTGGCTTTGTTTAATGACTGTCAGACAGAAAACAATGTAACAAATCATATTAGAAAAATCTTGGTTAACTTTTTGTCAGGCATGTGAATGTGTATTTGAAGGTCACAGATGTGTTTATGAGTTTTTTATATGCCTGCTCTTAAAGCGTGTTTTTATTGGTACGCGGCTTTCCGTCCGTCCGTCCGTCTGTCCGTCCATAACTTAAAACCTATTGGCTGAATTTATTTTTTTTCTTCTGATATATGTAGCTTATGGGTAGACGGTGTGTCACGTACCAAGATTAAATTGGAGTCTGAATATTTTTGGCGACCAAAACAGCCACCCAGCCTTTTGGCATTTATAACTCCGAAACTATTCGATGGATTAACATTTTTTTTCAGGTATAACTAGCTTATGAGTAGATAGTGTGTCCTGTATAAAAATTAAATGGGGTCTTGATATTTGCGGCAACCAAAACAGTCACCTGTTTTTTGGCATTGAGTTACTTGGTACTTATTGCATGGACTATACATTTTTTTAAAGTTATAAGTAGCTTATGAGTAAATGGTGTGTCCCGTACCAAAATTAAATTGAGTTCTGGACATTGAGGCGACCAAAACAGTCCCCTAGCCTTTTGGCATTCAGTAACTCGGGAACTATTGCATGGATTTAAAAACAATTTTCAGTAAAACTAGTTTACAAATAGACAATGTGTCCCATACTAAAAGTAAATTGGGGTCTCGCTTTATGTGTCAACCAAAAACAGTCACCCAGCCTTTTGGCATTTAGTAATTGAGGAAATGGATGTTAATTGTATCCAAACAACTTTTTGATAACCTTGGGGACTAAATGAGTTGCAGAGCTTCTTCTTTCTATTTTTTTATCCGTAATTAAATGAAATTGCTGTTGTATGCCTATATGTAGTGTAGACACTTTTGCAAGTAGCTTTGGTACAGTTTTCAGATAGCAGCTTATAGGTAAGTGATGTGTCAAATACTAAAATTCACCAAGCCCCAGTCTTTTTTAGGTTATTGAAAGATTCTACCAGCCGAAATTCTGTTTAAAGCATGTTGATATTTTGACCTTTAAACAGAATGTTGAAATTATTGGCTATTTTTCTCAAGCCGTATGATTCAGAACCTTTTTAGTGCTTCTAGTCTCGAGAATGTACGATAAAGTATTGTTTTGAACTAACTTTGGCTTAGAATGAATGAATGATCGTCCCGGTTATTTAAATTTTGTTTACTTTTCGAACACGTTTTCGGTTTGTACAGGCCACAAACTGTATGGATTTTCCTCATTCCAACGCCAATCATTTAGTTTTTCGATGGCCTTCAAAGCTTCTTACTGTCGTGACGATCAGAAATTGTGAAGAAGGTGTGAATTTTGGCAGGTCATGCCGCTTTAATATTGAATATGAAGATAATGTCATTTGTGCTACAATGAATTTACCCTTGCGGGTGTATTATGAGCTTCTTAAACTCTTGTTAATCTAAGTATGTAAAAATTGAATGATACAAATAGAATGTAATACTCCAATAACAATTTAGATTATTTTTAACTTCTAATGATGTTACGATCGGTACTATTTTCAATTAGTTTTATTCGTTTTTCTAATTTAGTTAAACGATAAACCAATCTCACACTCTTGGTCATTTAATAAGAAATTTATGAAAATCGTTGATTAAGTATTAAATATGCTGCTCGCTGAAGCTCGCAACAGAATCAAAACTTACTCAACTCATTTCATAAACTTCATATCACATGACTACTCGTGTCTATATATCAGTCTATGTTTGTCTGTTGGCTATGCATAACTGATATAGGTAGTGTTGCCCCCCAAGGATTTGAATAATAGTTATTTAGTATAATACCAAGAAGATTCGCCTCAGTGGTCTTAATGGTTTTGAGAATGGAACATACACTTCCTGGTTTTTGCACCCAAGAGCTGGAACGTTTCTTCTATAGAAATTGATATTTGTAAAGCGACAGTTTCTTGTGCTTGTAAGACTTGTTTGCGGTCTGTCGGTTAAGTTTCAAAATGACTGGGTATCATCATACCAATAGAAGGGACCTAGATATGCGTATTTAATTGTCGACAAAGGATTTAGATAAACATCAAAATTAAATATAGACTTCTGGAAACGTTTTGAAAGTTGAATCTACAAAAGTAGTTGGAATCTACAAAATAAAAAAAGGTCCAACCAAGATGTCTGAAGAGAGCCAACAATAGGTTTTTCTCCGTACGTAAAATGGAAAGTTATCATTGATTTTTATACGCCCGCTCTTAAAGCGAGTGTATATTGGTATACCATTGTCCGTTGCATAACTTAAAACCTATTGCCTGAATTTTTTTTTTTCTTCTAATATATGTAGCTTATGGGTAGATTGTGTGTTGCGTACCAAAATTAAATTGGAGTCTTAATATTTTTGGCGACCAAAACAGCCACCCAGCCTTTTGGCATTTAATAACTCTGGAACTATTTGATGGATTTACATTTTTTTTTTTCAGTTATAACTAACTTAGGGAGCATATCCAATTATCGTTCGTCTTTTGGCTGTCTAAAACGATTGAAAAAGACGATGCTAAAGACGATGAGTGTCTTTTAAAAGACGATCGGTGATCTAATTGCCCGTGGTGAACATGTATGAAGACGACTCAGACCGAAAGTAGTCCTTTCAAAGTCAAAGTCTCCCGTGGCTAACAACAACAACAACACAGCGATAGAGTTGTTAGACGTTGACACAGCGACCGTTTAGTCAGGATTTACTGTAAAATTACAATAAAACTAAATTTTGACTTTATTTGCTATTTATGTGCTATTTTTATCTATCCATGTGGAAGCAGAATGTTTTAAATCTTATCTTAGTCATAATTGATCTTTAGGATCCTTCTTGAGGTTCCACAACTTTCTTGATTTCGAGGTGGCTTGATTTGGTTTAGTCGAAGGCAAACCAACTCTATGAAAAACACTAATAAATGGCAATCCTTCATTTCGATGCAGGGGTATGTTGTTTCTTCAAATAAACATCGACTTTAAAAAACAATCAGTCCCAGGAAGTCTCTAAATCGTTAAGAAATATGACGAACCTTTCATGGGTGAAAGATTGAAGGGATATTTATAGTACCATAGAGATTAATTCGTTTCTTTTGGATGACACTCAGTTATCATTATTCACTTTGTTTAGTGGGTGAAACTAACATGAGATTAACTCACAATGTGTTTTTCAGAACACATATTATCATACACAATGAGAAACATTTGGGTAAAATGTTCATAAGATTGCTCAAGCAAACTTCCATGTTTTGTTATATTTTACACAAAAGTTACACAAAACACAGCTATAATATCATGATGTATAAAATCTGATGTGGAATAAATTTGACACATGGCTATAACTCATTTTGACTTTTTTTTTTTTTTACTTTGACTCATTTTGACTTCAAAATGACTACATGTATTTTGTGTACTGGCAGTCATATTTTGGAGTCGGGACTCAAAAAGCCAGAGTAGACTGCTCGCTTCTGAGTGGGAAGTATGCGGTCAGATTTAGACAGTAAATAGCTATATAGCTTACTCAAATAGTGTCAAAACAACACCCACGAATATAAAAAATAGTCATTTTGGAGTCTGAAACTCAGATTACCGACCCAGCAATATTCATGTGACAAAGCTATAACTTGTGCCCTGGCACAGTTATGATTTTTGGTGTGAACATAGCTTTTAGTACTTTTTAATATATTAACTCATTTCTTAACTTTCACTTAAAGGCATTTTGGGGGGCGTATAATATATAAGATCTGCTGTGGGAAATTGTTAATGTTATCTGTAGGCTACATGTAACTTGCTAATGTCTGTTATTTTATTTCTTACAGTTATTACAACCTTGACAGTACAGACTATGATGAGACTAACAAGTTCCTATCCAGGCTGGTAGAACAGGCTCTGTATTCACTACAACAGTCACATTGTCTGCAAGTCGCAGAGGTACAGTCAATAATATTTATGGTTATTCCTTCAAGACCTTTCGGGGGCCTCCGTGGCTCAATAGGTAGAGCATGGACGCTCAATCCGAACAGCCTTCCACCAATGGGTCGCGGGTTCGAATCCCACTCAGTCCAAAAATTGGAAAATTTTCTGACAGGATTTTCGCTCGAACGACCTATGTGGGATGGTTGCCCTATTACCAGCGGAAGGTTGTGGGTTTCCTCCGAGCATAGAGCCCGGTTTCCTCCCACAATAAAACTGGCAACGCCCCCATATAAGTGAAATAATCTTGAGTGCGGCGTAAAACACCAAACAATCAATCAATCAAGACTTTTAACATTTTGGACTTCAGAACATGTAGTAGCTTTGATATTTGCCACAAAAAAACGATTTATTATTCACCAAGAAACAAAATGAATATCAGTTGATGGAACACCAGTATAGATAATTGGTGCATTTCTTCAAAATAGGGCAGAGTGGTGAGAGCGATAGTCTGACATAGTCCTTCCATTATAAATCATTTTTTGTTGCAAATATCAATTGAACACAAAGAAAAGTTGAAACATTTGTTGAGTGGATATTTCACTCAATTGCTCTATGTATAAGACTTGCCAGGTACTTGCTGAAGGCCTGGAGCCTGTTTCACAAAGCGGGGTAGCGTAAGTTTTCACGTAACTGCCATAGCAACCCATACTGTAGAGATACGTTAGTATGAAAGTTACGCAAAAAATACATCTACGCCACTTTGTGAAACAGGTCCCTGGGGTTTCTTCCACCATCCAACCTTGCCAATGGTGCCATAATCTAGAGTGTGGCGTGAAACATCAATCAATCATAAAAGTGAGTTTGTATATAAAAACAGTAGTAAATATACAAAGTTTGTTAGAAATGGAAGAATACAAAAGAAATAACATATATTTATAATATGGTTATGTGACACTAAGCATAGGATGCAAAACTAGAAATAAAGATTGAGCATTTTTTATCCCCCGGCATAAAATGCTGGGGGATATAGCGATCAGCTTGTTTGTCCGTCTGTCTGTCTGTCCATAATCATTTCTTGTCATCGCATCTCCTCCCAGGTTTTTCTTACATTTTTTTTCTCAATATTTGGTGGACATGTTGGATATCATGCGAGGATGTGCACCTCCTATTCTGGTTGCGCTGGCTTCATTATTTTTAGAGTTATTGCCCTTTTCCGACAGTATACGAAGACATAGACAATTAGTGCTTGTCATTGCATCTTCTCCCACCGTTTTCATCATTTTGTTTCGAAACTTGGTGGACATCATGTGAGGATGTGCACCTCCTATTTTTTTTTTTTTTCACAGTTAAGCCTATAGGCCTACAAATGCATATAGGCGTTTATTGAATATAGTCACGAATTTACAAAGCTCTGCCAATGTACTTCCCACGTGACCAGGTTGCACTACACGGCTTGTGAAAATCTTTACACTGGGATTGATACAAATTACAATAAGATGTTTACATTCTTGTGGAGCTATTAAAAAAACAAACTAACATTGTAGAGCCACGTGCCAAAAGGCTTAAGAAAACTTAAAACATATTATCGTTTTCAATTTATAATAACATTGTAACCAGACCTCCTATTTTAATTGCGCTGGTTCATTGTTTTCAGAGTTACTGCCCTTTTACGACACTATACGAAGACGGACAATTAGTGCTTGTCATCGCATCTCCTCCCACGGTTTTCATAATTTTTTTTTCGAAACTTGGTTAACATGCTGAATATCATGCAAGGATGTGCACCTCCTATTCTGGTTACATTGTTTTTTTTATTTTCAGAGTTATTGCCCTCTTCCGCCAATATACGAAGATATAGACAATGGGTGCTTATCATTGCGTCTTCTCCAACATTTTTTATCAAATTTTTAGATCTTAGTGGACATGCTGGATATCATTCGGGGGAGCATATAGTCGCCGCTTTGTCCGTCCGTCCGGATTTCTTGTCCGGGGCATATTTCTGGTAATATTGTCAGGATTGTTTTGAAACTTGGCTGGTATATAGTCATTACCAAGACCTTGTGCAGTGTTACACTTTTCTCTCCGTGACAAGAATAATATTAGAGTTATTGCCCTTGGTTTCTTCAATTTGTCAAATTTTACCCAGACTGCTTGTCCGGGCCATACCTTGGTTAATATTGTCAGGACTGTTTTGAAACTTGGCTGGTATATAGTCATTACTAAGACCTTGTGCAGTGTTACGCTTTTCTCTCTGTGACAAGAATAATTTTTAGAGTTATTGCCCTTGGTTTTTCCAATTTGTCAAATTTTACCAAGACTGCTTGTCCGGGCCATATCTTAAGTAATATTGTCAGGATTGTTTTGAAACTTGGCTGGTATAGTCATTACCAAGACCTTGTGCAGTGATACGCTTTTCTCTTCGTGACGAGAATAATTTAGAGTTACTGCCTTTGGTTTCTTCAATTTGTCAAATTTTACCCAGACTGCTTGTCCGGGCCATACCTTGGTTAATATTGTCAGGATTGTTTTGAAACTTGGCTGGTATATAGTCATTACCAAGACCTTGTGCAGTGATATGCTTTTCTCTCCGTGACGACAAAAATTTTAGAGTTATTGCCCTTGGTTTCTTCAATTTGTCAAATTTTACCCAGACTGCTTGTCCACCCCCCTCCCCTGTCCGGAACATAACACATTCCAGTTGTGTTGGGTTCTAATAATAATTTCGCACAACGCAGACATGAGCATCCACTTCAGTGGCCAACACTGCAATAGTTTTGCTCTCAGTTAACAGTGAGATGACTGTTTGAAAACTTGGTTCACTTATTTTTCACAAAAGCATTTCTTTCGTTACTTGTTGGTGTTGCTTGTTTCGTTAAATGTCAGTAAACTTGGATGGCCCACTCATGGCCTTCCAAACCAATTAATAGTCTTATTTTCTTGTCCATTCTCCTGCGTTGACAAATCCTTACAAAGTAATATAGCGCGATATGATTTATTCTTTAAGCACCTCCAGAAAAATGGATATTTGCAGAGTTATTGCCCTTTTTTCATTATTTGGTCAAATTTGCTGAGCGTATACCTGCGATGGGGAACAGGGGAGCATCCATCAGTTTTACTGATACTTTTCTTGTTTTAATTTTATTTTAGGATAACCGAGAAGTATGTGCCCTTACTTTGGGTAGAATATCCTCTTATTACTACCTGAACCATCTAACAATGAGAATGTTTAGAGAACAACTTCAACCAGAGTGTACCCTACCTGATGTCCTGGAAGTTTTGTCTGTAAGTAATTATCTCCCTTCAGACTTCAAAATGTTACAAAATTTGAAACTAAGTTTAAAACTTTCTTTCTGGGAATATTTGGGCTCATTTTACGCTTAAACAAATAAAAAAAAATTAAATCTGGTAAACAATTTGATCATTATCAGACAAATTTCTAGCAATTTCACCGTATTAAATGTGTTCATTCTATAGACTAATTGTAGTAAAACAATCCTCTAATGAGCTGGAGCTCAGGATTGTAGAATGGACGCCATTTTCTACCTTTCTAATTTACAATTCAACTGTTTATCAACCCTTTTTCTTTCGAAAAAATCTTTCACCGATGCAATAAATGCCTTAAAATGAATGACCAACCTTTTGTGTCTTGATATCCCTTTTGTCGAACTATAGGCCAGAGTTATCGCATTACATCCATATCTAGAGCTGGTTCGAACTCTTTCCTGCGAACACGGCAGTCATATTTTGTATTCTCAACCAGAGGCACAGGGAATGCTCTCCCCTTCGGGCCTCACATTAACGCTACATGCCGGAGCTACATGTATCTATAGACCTAATGATGTCACTGGAAAAAGTGTTGAAATTATCACTTTGTGACAAGCACTTGAAGCTTGATCCTGACTGCACTCCTATACGGTTCTGTGCGATTCTGAGTGGGCGACTGTGAGTCTGCCACTTGTTTGCCACACATAAGCCGATGTAGAACTCAATTACGTCATATGATAACATTTAAAACACTTCAATTTATTTTTGTTTTGGTATATTTTGTAAAAGTATTTTGTGTGTCTGACAGTTGAGAAGGATTAGTATTTTGATATCTGTTTTATTTTTATTCAGAGTGCCCATGAGTATGCTGATTTACCTGTACGACATAACGAGGATCAAACCAACAGGTATCAATATTAATTATTTTCCAATTTTCATTCTGCAGAAAATTTACTTGAGTGCGATGAAAAACACCGGTCAACTACATGGCTGTCAGACCAGCAGTGTTTGATATTGCTTTTTTTGTGTGTTGACAGTGATTTGGCGAAGGACTTACCGTTGGCAGTAAACCCTCACTCATACGACTCTGCCCATACGAAGGCCCACCTACTGTTACAAGCTCACTTCTCTCAGACACCCCTCCCGTCCACTGATTATCAGACGGACACAAAGTCAGTTCTGGATCAAGCCATCAGGATATGTCAGGTATGCTACCCTTATATCTCATACATGCTACAGTCATTAATAGGATATGTCAGGTATGCTACCCTTATATCTCATACATGCTACAGTCATTAATATATCTACCTTTACTTTGTTGTATAACTCGATGATGATTTCATTTATCATTTTTTACCCCTCGGGCAAATTTTGCCCGAAGGGTATTGTCGTTGCCTCCGTCGTCCGTCTGTCCGTCTGTCCATTGGTCCTTGTAAACACATTATCTAAAAAAATCTTTAACTTACAACTTTGAAACTTCACACATTTGTTCAATACAGCAAGTACAAGAAGCCTATTTAAAATCAACGCGCTCGGATGTTTTTTTCAAGAGTTATGCCCCTTTTATTACCGCTGCTATAAAAAGCCTTGTAAACACATTATCTAAAAAAGTCTTTAACTTACAACTTTAAAACTTCACACATTTGTTTAATACAGCAAGTACAAGAAGCCTATTGAAAATCAACGCGCTCGGATGTTTTTTTCAAGAGTGCCCCTTTTATTACCGCTGCTATAAAAAGCCTTGTAAACACATTATCTAAAAAAGTCATTAACTTACAACTTTTAAACTTCACACATTTGTTTAATACAGCAAGTACAAGAAGCCTATTGAAAATCAACGCGCTCGGATGTTTTTTTCAAGAGTTATGCCCCTTTTATTACCGCTGCTATAAAAAGCCTTGTAAACACATTATCTAAAAAAGTCATTAACTTACAACTTTTAAACTTCACACATTTGTTTAATACAGCAAGTACAAGAAGCCTATTGAAAATCAACGCGCTCGGATGTTTTTTTCAAGAGTTATGCCCCTTTTATTACCGCTGCTATAAAAAGCCTTGTAAACACATTATCTAAAAAAGTCATTAACTTACAACTTTAAAACTTCACACATTTGTTGAATACAGCAAGTACAAGAAGCCTATTGAAAATCAACGCGCTCGTATGTTTTTTTCAAGAGTTATGCCCCTTACATTACCGCTGCTATAAAAAGCCTTGTAAACACATTATCTAAAAAAGTCTTTAACTTACAACTTTGAAACTTCACACATTTGTTTAATACAGCAAGTACAAGAAGCCTATTAAAAATCAACGCGCTCGGATGTTTTTTTCAAGAGTTATGCCCCTTTTTTTACCGCTGCTATAAAAAGCCTTGTAAACACATTATCTAAAAAAGTCTTTATTTTACAACTTTGAAACTTCACACATTTGTTTAATACAGCAAGTACAAGAAGCCTATTTAAAATCGATGTGCTCGGACATGTTTTTCAAGAGTTATGCCCCTTACATGACTATCACCCAAAAACCTCCATGTAAATGTGATGCATGTATGTGGAGTAGTTTTTCACTCACAACAAATTGTCTGGAAAATAAATATATCTTCGGGTTCTTTGGCCCAGACCTGATGGCGACAGCCACTTATTTTTTTTGTCTTATTTTTATTTTTTTGTCTATTTATCCGTATAAATGTACAGGGATGAAATGTTTCTGCTGATTTGATGCTGAACCAGCTCTCCTCAGAGACTACAGTAAAACGGCTTTCTGCATCACTGGTCATGATAAGAGGTTGACTTACTGTGGATATGCCAATGATGATTGGCGCGAGTGAAATCTTGAGTGTGACGTAAAACCTCAACCAATGCAATTGAACTAGTGGGAACCCGTCTTCTCTAACCAACTGAAACGGCAAAGGACCTTTTTTCTCCCAACTGAAGCCCACCATATAGGGAGAATAATCTTGAGTGCAAATCCAATACGTTACTTTAAGACTAAATTAAGCAAATTTTTCTGTTATCTGTATGGCTCACATTGCATACTCTTAATTTTGTAGGCAATGTTAGATGTGAGTGCTGACCAGGGTTGGTTAGTCACAAGTCTACAGGTCATCCAATTGATACAGATGATAATACAGGGAAGATGGGTAGACAACTCCTCATTACTGACCTTACCTCATGTCACCAACTACCATATCCACTGCTTCAGGTAAGTAAGGGGAGACAACTCCTCATTACTGACCTTACCTCATGTCACCAACTACCATATCCACTGCTTCAGGTAAGTAAGGGTAGACAACTCCTCATTACTAACCTTACCTCATGTCACCAACTATCATATCCACTGCTTCAGGTAAGTAAGGGTAGACAACTCCTCATTACTGACCTTACCTCATGTCACCAACTATCATATCCACTGCTTCAGGTAAGTAAGGGTAGACAACTCCTCATTACTGACCTTACCTCACGTCACCAACTACCATATACACTGCTTCAGGTAAGTAAGGGTAGACAACTCCTGATTACTCACCTTACCTCATGTCACCAACTACCATATCCACTGCTTCAGGTAAGTAAGGGTAGACAACTCCTCATTACTGACCTTACCTCATGTCACCAACTACCATATACACTGCTTCAGGTAAGTAAGGGTAGACAACTCCTCATTACTGACCTTACCTCATGTCACCAACAACCATATCCACTGCTTCAGGTAAGTAAGGGGAGACAACTCCTCATTACTCACCTTACCTCATGTCACCAACTACCATATCCACTGCTTCAGGTAAGTAAGGGGAGACAACTCCTCATTACTCACCTTACCTCATGTCACCAACTACCATATCCACTGCTTCAGGTAAGTAAGGGTAGACAACTCCTGATTACTCACCTTACCTCATGTCACCAACTACCATATCCACTGCTTCAGGTAAGTAAGGGTAGACAACTCCTGATTACTCACCTTACCTCATGTCACCAACTACCATATCCACTGCTTCAGGTAAGTAAGGGTAGACAACTCCTCATTACTGACCTTACCTCATGTCACCAACTACCATATACACTGCTTCAGGTAAGTAAGGGTAGACAACTCCTCATTACTGACCTTACCTCATGTCACCAACAACCATATCCACTGCTTCAGGTAAGTAAGGGTAGACAACTCCTCATTACTGACCTTACCTCATGTCACCAACTACCATATCCACTGCTTCAGGTAAGTAAGGGTAGACAACTCCTCATTACTGACCTTACCTCATGTTACCAACTACCATATCCACTGCTTCAGGTAAGTAAGGGTAGACAACTCCTCATTACTGACCTTACCTCATGTCACCAACTACCATATCCACTGCTTCAGGTAAGTAAGGGTAGACAACTCCTCATTACTGACCTTACCTCATGTCACCAACTACCATATACACTGCTTCAGGTAAGTAAGGGTAGACAACTCCTCATTACTGACCTTACCTCATGTCACCAACTACCATATACACTGCTTCAAGTAAGTAAGGGCCCCTACTATTTCTTTTTTATATTAACGATCTCCCAAGTGCAGTCTTGAACTCAGTCAGGCTTTTCGCCGACGACACTTGCCTTTACATTCTTTCTGACAATTTGCTCCATCCAGATATAGCCGCTTCTATTGATCAGGACCTGAAGGCTATTCTATCTTGGGCTGAACGATGGAAAGTTTCATTCAATGCAAGTAAGACTAAATTATCATTATGTTCCAGACGTCAACAACCATCGGCTATTGACATTCATTTCATGGGCAACAACCTAATTCCCTGTGCAACACACAAGCATTTAGGCTTGACTTTCAATAAGCTTGGGAATTGGTCCAACCATATAGAAAATTTGATAACCTCAGCCCATTCAAAAATATCTCTATTTAGAGGACTTAAATATCGCTTAAGCAGAAAATCTCTTGAAATTATGTATAAAACATTTATTCGACCTTCACTTGAATATGCTGATGTAGTCTGGGACAGTCTAACAGAGTTTCAAGTAAATTCTCTTGAAAGTCTACAAAAGGATTGCCTCCGGATCATTAGCGGTTTAACGAAAAGCGTAGCCAGTTCACTTCTTTACGAAGAAACTGGTTTCCATACACTTAGTATGCGCCGCAAGATTCATCGTCTGAATGTGTTCCACCTAGTAATTACAGATCCAACCAATTCTAATCTCCAACAAAAATTACCCGTTCGCGTATCATCCAGAAATCCATATCCTCAAAGGTCTTCAAATAACTACACAACATTTTTCTGCAGAACCGCGGCATTCAGCAAATCTTTTTTTCCTTTAACTGTACGCGACTGGAATACGCTCCCAGATTATATTAAATCCCTAACCGATCACTCTGAGTTTAAATCCAAACTAAACCGTGTGTTTCGACTGACACGACCTCCACTTTGGTACTACATAGGTGGTCTCTTACCAAACATCATCCTCTGTCGAATGCGAAACGGTTGCAGTTCCCTAAATGACGATTTATTCAACAACTTCATAACCGATTCTCCAAAATGTAATTGTCTACACCCAACTGAGACAGCCCACCACTACCTTCTTCACTGCAAACTATTTTCTGTACAAAGGTTAAAGTTAATAGAAGAGATTCGTAATAGCGGTTTCAATGAAGAAATAAGTACGACACTCCTGCTATACGGATCTGTTGATCTGTCACTTCCCCAAAACCAATTAATAGTGGAATCCGTTTGCAAATATATCACGGCAAGCAAACGCTTCTTGTAACCCTCCCTGAGAGATCAACCAGACCTTGTGCTGTGTAAGCTCCTGTAATTTCATTCACTAAGTTCATTCTTGAAATATGTTTACATATAATTACATGTACCAACTTGGACAGCAATGCTTTCACTTTGTGTTTAAGATCAAACATTTGTAAATATGTTCTTTTCGCTTGTTTGATTTAAATATATTTCTTATTGGTACACATCATAAGCCTAAGGCTTAAGTGTACAGTCATTAAACAAAATAAAGATGTTTAGAAAAAAAAAAAAAAAGGGTAGACAACTCCTCATTACTGACCTTACCTCATGTCACCAACTACCATATACACTGCTTCAGGTAAGTAAGGGTAGACAACTCCTCATTACTGACCTTACCTCATGTCACCAACTACCATATCCACTGCTTCAGGTAAGTAAGGGTAGACAACTCCTGATTACTCACCTTACCTCATGTCACCAACTACCATATCCACTGCTTCAGGTAAGTAAGGGTAGACAACTCCTCATTACTGACCTTACCTCATGTCACCAACAACCATATCCACTGCTTCAGGTAAGTAAGGGTAGACAACTCCTGATTACTCACCTTACCTCATGTCACCAACTACCATATCCACTGCTTCAGGTAAGTAAGGGTAGACAACTCCTCATTACTGACCTTACCTCATGTCACCAACTACCATATACACTGCTTCAGGTAAGTAAGGGTAGACAACTCCTGATTACTCACCTTACCTCATGTCACCAACTACCATATCCACTGCTTCAGGTAAGTAAGGGTAGACAACTCCTCATTACTGACCTTACCTCATGTCACCAACTACCATATACACTGCTTCAGGTAAGTAAGGGTAGACAACTCCTCATTACTGACCTTACCTCATGTCACCAACAACCATATCCACTGCTTCAGGTAAGTAAGGGTAGACAACTCCTCATTACTGACCTTACCTCATGTCACCAACTACCATATACACTGCTTCAGGTAAGTAAGGGTAGACAACTCCTCATTACTGACCTTACCTCATGTCACCAACTACCATATCCACTGCTTCAGGTAAGTAAGGGGAGACAATTCCTCATTACTGACCTTACCTCATGTTACCAACTACCATATCCACTGCTTCAGGTAAGTAAGGGGAGACAACTCCTCATTACTGACCTTACCTCATGTTACCAACTACCATATCCACTGCTTCAGGTAAGTAAGGGGAGACAACTCCTCATTACTGACCTTACCTCATGTTACCAACTACCATATCCACTGCTTCAGGTAAGTAAGGGTAAACAACTCCTCATTACTAACCTTACCTCATGTCACCAACTACCATATACACTGCTTCAGGTAAGTAAGGGTAGACAACTCCTCATTACTGACCTTACCTCATGTCACCAACTACCATATCCACTGCTTCAGGTAAGTAAGGGTAGACAACTCCTCATTACTGACCTTACCTCATGTCACCAACTATCATATCCACTGCTTCAGGTAAGTAAGGGTAGACAACTCCTCATTACTAACCTTACCTCATGTCACCAACTATCATATCCACTGCTTCAGGTAAGTAAGGGTAGACAACTCCTCATTACTGACCTTACCTCATGTCACCAACTATCATATCCACTGCTTCAGGTAAGTAAGGGTAGACAACTCCTCATTACTGACCTTACCTCACGTCACCAACTACCATATACACTGCTTCAGGTAAGTAAGGGTAGACAACTCCTGATTACTCACCTTACCTCATGTCACCAACTACCATATCCACTGCTTCAGGTAAGTAAGGGTAGACAACTCCTCATTACTGACCTTACCTCATGTCACCAACTACCATATACACTGCTTCAGGTAAGTAAGGGTAGACAACTCCTCATTACTGACCTTACCTCATGTCACCAACAACCATATCCACTGCTTCAGGTAAGTAAGGGGAGACAACTCCTCATTACTCACCTTACCTCATGTCACCAACTACCATATCCACTGCTTCAGGTAAGTAAGGGGAGACAACTCCTCATTACTCACCTTACCTCATGTCACCAACTACCATATCCACTGCTTCAGGTAAGTAAGGGTAGACAACTCCTGATTACTCACCTTACCTCATGTCACCAACTACCATATCCACTGCTTCAGGTAAGTAAGGGTAGACAACTCCTCATTACTGACCTTACCTCATGTCACCAACTACCATATACACTGCTTCAGGTAAGTAAGGGTAGACAACTCCTGATTACTCACCTTACCTCATGTCACCAACTACCATATCCACTGCTTCAGGTAAGTAAGGGTAGACAACTCCTCATTACTGACCTTACCTCATGTTACCAACTACCATATACACTGCTTCAGGTAAGTAAGGGTAGACAACTCCTCATTACTGACCTTACCTCATGTCACCAACAACCATATCCACTGCTTCAGGTAAGTAAGGGTAGACAACTCCTCATTACTGACCTTACCTCATGTCACCAACTACCATATCCACTGCTTCAGGTAAGTAAGGGTAGACAACTCCTCATTACTGACCTTACCTCATGTTACCAACTACCATATCCACTGCTTCAGGTAAGTAAGGGTAGACAACTCCTCATTACTGACCTTACCCCATGTCACCAACTACCATATCCACTGCTTCAGGTAAGTAAGGGTAGACAACTCCTCATTACTGACCTTACCTCATGTCACCAACTACCATATACACTGCTTCAGGTAAGTAAGGGTAGACAACTCCTCATTACTGACCTTACCTCATGTCACCAACTACCATATACACTGCTTCAGGTAAGTAAGGGTAGACAACTCCTCATTACTGACCTTACCTCATGTCACCAACTACCATATACACTGCTTCAGGTAAGTAAGAGTAGACAACTCCTCATTACTGACCTTACCTCATGTCACCAACTACCATATCCACTGCTTCAGGTAAGTAAGGGTAGACAACTCCTGATTACTCACCTTACCTCATGTCACCAACTACCATATCCACTGCTTCAGGTAAGTAAGGGTAGACAACTCCTCATTACTGACCTTACCTCATGTCACCAACAACCATATCCACTGCTTCAGGTAAGTAAGGGTAGACAACTCCTCATTACTGACCTTACCTCACGTCACCAACTACCATATCCACTGCTTCAGGTAAGTAAGGGTAGACAACTCCTCATTACTGACCTTACCTCATGTCACCAACTACCATATACACTGCTTCAGGTAAGTAAGGGTAGACAACTCCTGATTACTCACCTTACCTCATGTCACCAACTACCATATCCACTGCTTCAGGTAAGTAAGGGTAGACAACTCCTCATTACTGACCTTACCTCATGTCACCAACTACCATATACACTGCTTCAGGTAAGTAAGGGTAGACAACTCCTCATTACTGACCTTACCTCATGTCACCAACAACCATATCCACTGCTTCAGGTAAGTAAGGGTAGACAACTCCTCATTACTGACCTTACCTCATGTCACCAACTATCATATCCACTGCTTCAGGTAAGTAAGGGTAGACAACTCCTCATTACTGACCTTACCTCATGTCACCAACTACCATATACACTGCTTCAGGTAAGTAAGGGTAGACAACTCCTCATTACTGACCTTACCTCATGTCACCAACTACCATATACACTGCTTCAGGTAAGTAAGGGTAGACAACTCCTCATTACTCACCTTACCTCATGTCACCAACTACCATATCCACTGCTTCAGGTAAGTAAGGGGAGACAACTCCTCAATACTGACCTTACCTCATGTCACCAACTACCATATACACTGCTTCATCGAGATGTTCTTACTGGGAATTCAATTTTATGTGTATAATATCAGCAGGAACGTATATATTTATATTATGTCAAGTAATTTTGAAAAATTATATACCTGTAAATTGATATTGAGAAATAAGTTTAATTTTCTGGCGTTTAACATCCTGATATTCATCACTATTTTTAGCATTCCTTGTATGCTTACCAAACAACCCCACACCACTCACCCCTATTAAATATCTTTGTTTTGTAACTCACATAATGCAAATAAATTCTTTTTAAATCATGTCTCCATGGCCCGGGTCAGTACAGTAAGCCTTCCATGGGTCAAATCCTCCCCCAACCCCCTCCCCCCCCCCCTTCCATCAAAAAAATCCATTTATGGAAGGGTTGGCAGGTACTCACCAAACTAAAGGCATTGGGGTTTCCTCCCCCATTAACCTTCGGAGGGACTCCATAAAAGTAAAATAATCTTGGGTGTGGTGTAAAACTTGAATCAATCATGCTAACTTATACTTAAAGTGGCATGAGCTACCAAATTTAACTTTTTTCATAATTTCTGATCGTCACGACCGTAAGAAGCTTTGAGCGCCATCGAAAACTAAATGATTGGCGTTGGAATGAGGAAAATCCATGCAGTATAAGGCCTGTACGAACCGAAAACGTGTAAACAAAATTTAAATAACCGGGACGACCATTCATTCATTCTAAGCCAAAGTTAGTTCAAAACAACACTTTATCGTACATTTTCGAGACTAGAAGCACTAAAAGGCTTCTGAATTATACGTCTTGAGAAAAATAGCCAATAATTTCAACATTCTGTTATAACGCCAAAATATCAACATTTTGGCAGCTCATGCCACTTTAATGATTCATGTTTTATTTTAGACCTGATGGTAAAAAGTCTCCTATCCAGAGTCTACCAGAACTGTTAGGGATTACAGAGTGTAAGTTTGAGAGGCTGATGAAGATGTTAGAAAAGGACCTGAGTAAAACACAGATTGATGATGTAAGTAAAAGATGCTGATAAAAGATAGCTGTATATCCATGAGATGCTATAGTCTATTCAAAAAGATTGATTGATGTTTTACACCGCACTCTAGATTGTTTCACTTTTATGGCGATGTTGCCAGGTTTAGTGGGGGAGGAAACCATGCTCATTGCCGGAGAAAACCCCCAACCGGCGAGTACGCTTCCACATACGGCGACCAAGTATGATTCGAGCCCACGCCACATCGGTAGATGGTCTGTGTGGGACTGACGTCACTCTAACCCACTGGACCACTGAGGCCCCTAGTGAAAAAAAAAAACATTTTGTGACTTTTTGTCTTCTGAAAAAATTACTGTTTTTTTTTACATTTGTATCATTTCTCCATAAAAGCTGATTAACAAGAAGTGATTACTGATAATTTTGGTTTTTGTGAAAAGCATTCTTTTTATTCATTTTAACGAAATCTTTTTTTGTTTGAGTTCATTCTTTGATAATTTTCGGTAATTATCATAATGTACTTCCTATAGATTTGTGAGCACTTAATTTCTAAAAGAAATTTTCTTTCTTATTTAAAATGAAATAAACTCAACCAAGACACCTTAATTTCAGAACTAAATACTGTCTCATTGCAAAAAAAAAAAAGGTGTCGAACTGTGTAAATACTTTTAAGTAAACACCTTTGAAAAAATGTAATAAACTCAATTTTAAAGACGATTTTTACAGGTTTTTAAAACGGGTTTTGATTATTTCTTGAAACTCCCATAAAAGGAATTATCATGCGTTATTCTCAGAGGTCAAGTGAGTTGGAGTCACAGAAACCTCAGGATCCTTGTGGAAAGGTGCACACATTTCTGTGACATCACTCATAACTTCATTCAGAGAAATTAGAAAAATGAATAAAAATCTGTTTTAAATTGATGGATTGATTTTTTACGCTGCACTAGGATAATTTCATTTATATCGTTTCCAGGTTGAGTAGGGTAGAAAATTAGTCTCTTTGCCCAGAGGAAACTCTCAACCTTTTGCTGTACCTGGCAAATTTTCCACACCTGTTTATAAAGAACACAGGTATTATTATCTTAAAAATGAAAAGTAACGTATTTTATTGAAAGTGTTGGGTTTAAAAAACGTGATAACTAGACAGAAGAACTGTCTGAAACTCTATTTAAAAGTGGATCCCATTCTAATGAGAAAAAATTAAGGCATAACCGCAAAGTTGATTTTTGTGAACAACTCAAGCTAAGGACACCTGTGTGCGTGTCTTTATCAAGTGGAATAAGAAACCCAGTTGTCAAAAGCTTATGTTGATCACAAAAACTGATTTCGTGGTCGAACCTTAATTAGTTTTTCATTGAGTGCTGATTTTTTTTATTCACCTTAAAATGCTAACAGAAATTTTGATGACAAAAATTTACTCACATGAGAATAAAACTCCATGGAACTTGTTCTATCCCATAAAAGAAATGTAATTGACACAAATTATCTTTCAGAACTAAATACTGTCTTATTGGGAAAGAAGATATTGATACCTGTGTGAATATATTAACAATGATTGAAGGACATTAATTGTAAATGGTTGTTTATTTGTACCAGGTGTACCAAGTGTTATGTCGTCTTCCTCAGATAGAATCCACCATCAGTGTCAAAGGCTGGTGGGCAGGGGAAGAAACAGAAACTGTCAAATATGTCAATCTTCATCAGAAAGGTCAGTTTCATTTGAATATTCACTAAACCTGGCAACACCGTCATATGAGTGAAATAATCTTGAGTGCGGCGTAAAACATCAATCAATCATTTGAATATTGTTAAAACAATGTGAATTTGATTTTACTGAAATTTCTGTACTTAGCCAAACTAATTTGAAAATGATCAATGAGTGAAATGTAGGTGTTAAACAGATTCAGATTAGACTGGTGGGAGTTTATCAGGGTTATTTAACAGACATTTTACTTCAGAAGAAAATCTGACATTGATCAGTTTGGACAGTGTTTAGGTTTATCAAGGCAATAGGTTTTACTGTATTAGCAAGTTATTCATACATACACTGACCTGTTCATATTTAATGTGAATGTTACGCATCTCCATTCAGTTAAAGTTACGTGAAATGCCAAAATGTCTATCCTTTTAGCAGAAGTGAAATCTGCAAATTATGGTAATTTCCAATGGCAGAGCTCTTGGAAAACCAAAAATATTATTTGCCCCCCTCCCCAGTTTTACTGTTACAGTTGAGGATTTGTTAATTGAACCCTGCATATTTTTGTTTTTGCCTATATTAATCAGGTGGTGTTTATTCTGAATGGATCAGTGTCCATGCTGACCAGGAGTATGTATTACAAGTAGATCTTCACAGACTTAACCAACACAAGGTACATCTAATCTTCTCAATTTTTACTCTATCCAGGAATAAGACTACCTTTTCACTTGTAGAAAATACTGAGCATTTGTTATGTTTGTCAGTTTTTTACTATATTGCTGATTTACATGTTTTGTTTTTTTGTTGATTTATTGACTCAGTTATTAACAGACATTCTCCAGGTAAAGGTGGGGCCTCGTTCCTCCAGTGGGTTAGAGTGATCGTCCCTCAGTTTCCCCACAGACCTTCGAACGATGCGGCACGGGTTCGAATTACACTCACATCAAATAAAAATTGAACAATTTCTGAGTGGATTTTTCACTCAGCCGCCATATGTGGAAGGGTTTTCAGATTATGAGATACTCGATAAATGTCGGGGTTTCCTCCGGGCAATGAGCCCGGCTTCCTCCCCCGCTAAACCTTGCCGCCATTTAAGTGAAATAATCTTGAGTGCGGCCTAAAACATAAATCAATCAACCAGTCAACACTGTATCTACATGTAAGTACATGCTATATGCTATTGTATGTTTTCTTTTGACAGGCAAGAGATAGCAAAGCCCACTCGCCACGGTTTCCGAAACCTAAAGACGAAGGCTGGTTCTTTGTACTTGGAGAGATAGAAACCAAAGAAGTAATAGCTTTGAAGAGAGTAGGATATGTAAGGAATAAATCGTCTGTGAGACTGTCGTTCTATAGCCCTGAGCAAGAGGGCCGTGTTATCTACACATTGTATATGATGAGTGATTCTTACTTAGGTCTTGACCAGCAATATGACATTAATCTGGAAGTGCTGCCTGCTGATATTGGAGCACAGGTCAACACAGAACTAGCAAATGTCAGCTGGAGTGACAAGAGCTGATGACACAGTATCAAGGAAAATAACTGGACTTGTTTTGTCTTCCAAAGAGCTGATATACTGTTAATATGGAAGTTTATTTCATCTTTGTTATTTTTTAACTTAAAGCTTATGTTATTGATTATCTAATCATGCCAGAAAATGAGTAGATAATAAATCTTATCTTATTCTTTTTTGAATGGTAATCCGTTTCCACTTACAGAAAAAATGCACCAAACTGTTAACATTTAAAAAGGTTGACTGTTTTCTGTTTTTTCCACGTTTAAAAAGGATAACTGTTTTCTGTTTTTTTCCACATTAAAAAAGCATGACTGTTTTCTGTTTTTTCCACAAGTAGAAGAAGTTAGCCCAGCTTAATAGAGAAATATGACAATTTGATAAATTTGAGACTTAGATACAAACAAATCGACCTGAAATCCGCAATCCAACACTGGACCTATGTTTATATCTGATGGATCAATTGACATGACTGGATATATTTGATGATGTTCCATGTCTAAGTTTAGGGATTTTGCTGTTAGTAAGCTCGCTTAAATTTGCTTTTTTGTTATTGCAAATATCATAAATGCTATGTATGCTGGGCAGCCATGGAAAAGTTTTATAAACTGAGCTGAGTTATAGGTATTACATTCCTTTGTGTTACTCAATCCGAACAGCTTTCCACTAGCGGGTCGCGGGTTCGAATCTCACTCAGTCCGAAAAAAATTGGAAAATTTTCTGACTGGGTTTTCACTCGAAAGACCTATGTGGGATGGTTGCCAGTTACCAACGGAAGGTCGTGGGTTTCCTCCGGGCATAGAGCCCGGTTTCCTCCCACAATAAAACTGGCAACGCCGCCACATAAGTGAAATAATCTTGAGCGCGGCTTAAAACACCAAACAATCAATCAATCAATCCTTTGTGTTACCTGAACTGCAAGTTTCAGATTAACATACCCTTTGATCACTAAATGACCAGCGATATATTTGGACGAATCCAAGGGGGTCCTGTTTTGTGAATAAACGTGGGTAAACCTAACCTTTTTCTATGGATAAACCCCATCCATAACACTAAGTTCGTCTTTGGCATCTTGTCAATAAAACATGACTAAACGTAACCTTAGCCACGACTCAAGCACAGCGGGTCACTTTATGGATGAGTTTACTAATCGCAAGTTTTACGTTACCTAGTATACTTTAGCAAGCCTAATCGGGAGTGCAAAATTTCAGGTTTTGATTTAATGAGTTGATGTTTCTGTAGTTTTATACCATGATAAATATTATAAAAGTGCTTGTATGTGAAATGATCCCCTTCCTTAAAATGTGGTGGAATATAGTGTTCAAGCTCTCTGTCCATACTCCTATTCTTGGCAACACGTCTCCTCCTAGCCGAGAAATCTTGGCTCTGCCGAATTTTTTTTTTCCGTGTTCGTCATAGCCAAGATCACTTCCATAGTAAAAAAAGGATATATGTTAAGGAGACCCGGCGAAAAAATCGGCGGCGCAAATTTCACAACAAATAAGCAAAGAATAAAATATTTACCACTGCAATTCGATAGTATAGACCACGAAGAAGAAGTTTGTCAAACTTACGCCGCTGTAAAGTGGTAAGCTTTCCCTTATGCAGTCAATATTTGTGTCGAAGTCCACTGGCTTTCAACCTGACGTAACCGCCATAGTAAAACATTTAAACGACCAGTTAAACTGTGCGGGGCGTCGTAGAAATACTTCAATCATATATCTTTAGTCACTTTACAGCGACATAAGTTTGACAAACTCCTTCTTCATGGTCTATACTATCGGAATGCAGTGGTAAATATTTTATTCTTTGCTTATTTGTTGTGAAATTTGCGCCGCCGATTTTTTCGCCGGGTCTCCTTAACATATATCCTTTTTTTACTATGGAAGTGATCTTGGCTATGACGAACACGGAAAAAAAAAATTCGGCAGAGCCAAGATTTCTCGGCTAGTCTCCTCCTACAGTTCTCATCTGATTTTCTTATTACTATGTAAAGATGTGCATCTCCTATTTGTGTTGGTTCAATTATTACTGGAGTTATTGCCCTTTGGTGACTGTTCAAGAAGATGTCGCTGATAACGGTTTGTTAATGCATTTTAAGAGTTTTAAGCTCTTTTTTTTAAATCATGCTGATGATTGATTTTGTTATATGACTTTTTTTTTTTTTTCAAATCATGCTGATTAATGATTTTGTTATGACTTTTTTTTTCAAATCATGCTAACTTAAAATTTTGTTTAAGGAGTTGTCTGTGAAATCTTGCTGATTTGTATATTACTTTAATATATGCTGGTATAGTTTTTTAATTTCGATTGAAATAGTTTGAGGATCTTTAACTGTATATCTGCAAACAAAATGTACATATATATACAAATGGGTATACATTTTTGTTTTAATTTACAAACAAAACCTCAGATCTCTTGTATATGTACAAGCAAACTGTATATTTTTATGGAGAATTGGCAGATAATATTAATAATGTTTTGAGAGGGTAATATACAAAGTATATGTATAACAGTCAGTTTGGAAACTATTCTTGTTTCCTGTCGTATATATGTAACGACATATATAAATCACCAGGGTTATCCAAGTTACCTGTGGCTTTCAGCATAGATATCTTATAATAACTAGATGTGCTATGTGCTGCACTGTAGAAAACGGCACAATAGGCCGCCATATTGCTAGTTGACAGACATCACATTAACGTTACATTCCAGAACGAGGTCAACGTTTGAAAAACATTTCTTGTCATTGTTGTTGCACGTTAGTCAAGACATACATGTAGGCCCTACTAAAGGCACTTTTACACGTTTGTCACGATGGGCGAAGAATTTTATACAGCACCAACCGCTTGAAATTTATTCCATTCTCGAAAAAATGGCAGAAAAGTTCACATTAGACTAGAAAAAAACTTGTTAACGACAGTTAAAAATCAACTAGCAAGATGGCGACTCACTTGTCGGAGGATGCTTGTTATTAGTCAATCTAGTTATTATAACATATCCATGGGCCCTCAGCTTTTGAAGGGAGATAATTCAGGTATTTGTGTATATATTTTGATTTAGTTGATCAAAGACACATATTACTATATTTTTTGTATTTTTTTTTTTTTTTGTTCATCGTCTTTTTCTTCAAGAAGTGGTATGGTGATATCACGGAGAACTGAGAGCTGTTATAATTTGTCCCTTTTGATGACGGTGATATGCGAACGGATTGGTTTTATGTATTTATTTACATAGTTATACATGTATATGTATGTACAGTGGTTAAAGATCATTATTGTACCTGTAAAATAGAGGTTTTGTTTTCGTTTGTGTTGCTTATTTCTTTCTCTATTAATGTTCCTTTTTAGTGATAACGCTCATTTTATGAAAGTTGTGTTGCCCCACTGATCTGACTAAAGAACGGATAGAACTTCTATTTGTGATATCGTCAAAAGGCATCTGGGAACTTGATTTGACTCGCAGGCCAGGAGATTCAAGATATTCTTGATAACATAACATGTACATACAATATGATGGAAAGCCGTTCTGTTCTGAATAGAAAAAATGCAATGCATTCTGTGCCCCCTCTCTTGCTCTCTGTTTCCTACACCTCTGTTGATATTACAGTTGCAAGCAATTCATTGAGAATGTTAATAGTGGCCTAGCGATTAATAATGCCGATTGCAGGGTACAGGGGCCGGTTGCTCAAAAGAAAATTAGGTGAACGGCAAGTTAAATGATGTCACGTCACAAAGGAATTTCTTTGTTATGCAACATCATTTAACCTGCTGTTAAGCTAATTTTCATTTCAACAACAGGACCCTGGTGGGGCAATCCACTGGCATGTGGACAAAATAATGTTTAGCCAACCTCTTGCCAATTTATGCTGAAAAAAATATATTTGTCTGACTGGCCAACTTTTGTAACATCCGGAGGCCCGTTTTACAAAGTAGTCGCAAGCTACGCCCGGCGTAATTACCATGGCGTCACAATACTTATGTTGTCATACATGTAGTAGTTAAGGTTGACGTAGAGTTATGCCAGCTTCGTAAAACAGCCCCCAGTATACTTATAATTGAAATGCCTGACATGGTGGAAACTTATGATTTATGAAATCTGAAACGCAAATATCTTGAGAATTCCAAGAATTTCTTGTCCGAAAAACATCCAATAGTGAAAACCCTGAAGAGAGTTGTGGTCAGAGAGTGGGAAATTAGAGAATTGGTAAGTACCCAGTTTTACTTCCAATTTGCAAGGATTCTTGGTGGTTCAGTTGGTTAGATGATAGTCCCTCATGCTAACTCAGGTCTCCCATCATTGGATAGCGAATACAAACCTCACTCGGTCTATAAAAGAATCATTTCTAAGTGGCCTGGTATGAAGTGGGGTACTCTCCAAGCAAAGAGTTTCTCCCCCACAAAACCTGCCATCTTCTTGAAATAATCTTGAGTATGACATAAAACATCAATAAATCCAATTTTTTAAATTACTTTGAAACGTAATACGTCAATAAATGCAATTTTCAATACAGAAATCTGAATTACTTTGAAAGATAAACAAATCATCCCCTATACATGAATTCAGTTAAAATTGTATTGCTTATGGTTTTAATGTTTGGCAAGTCAAGACATATAAACAAAAACAAAATATGGCGAAAGATTGAAAAAGCTTTGAGCTATCAGGTGGAAGACCCTACAACTGTAATTCATCTCTATCTGTTGTTTATCTGGTTATTCTGTGATCTATAATCTTAACTTTTCTATCCAAACCTATGTGGTGCTGGTTCCAAAGGAAAATTGTTTTTTCTCTGATTCTTTATACTTTATACTTAAAAACAATTTTCTTGATAGCTATTTTACCAGTTGTTACACACACTGATTTGTTTTTATAGGGCAATTTAACAAAGCTACAGTGTAGAGTAGATTTCCAGAAAATTAGTTAAAATTCTTCTCTTATTCTTTTTCGACTAGTCTTTTTATGGATGAATTGTGGCCACTAATCCCATTAAGTTCGCAATAAATTTGAAATTTTTGAAATGATATTCTATACTACTGGATGGTTACCAATAAATTATTTTCACCCCCACTAAAGCCGATAATCTTGCCATGTGGGTAAAATAATTTGAGTGCAACATAAAATATCAATCTCATTTGAGATTGTCAAAACTGATTGACGTATGACAGAAATCAACAATCAATCCGAGTGCATATTTTTTAAATTTGTAAATAGAGCGAACGAAAATGGTTACAGGATAAGTTTGATAGTTACGCCGCACTTGATATTATTTTACAGAATAAGTGTAATTGGGTTGTGATCTGTCCACAATGTGTCCTCTTCTTCACAATAACTGTCTGTATCTTGTATAACCTCAGATTGTGTATCATCTGATAGGGACAATATATTACTAGTTCCATCACTCAGATCACACGCCTTCATTATTGAGAATCTGTCACAGAAGATATCCAGTTCTTCTTCCGTCGAGCTTTGGCTAACGGCATCATCTTCAGTCACAGGAAATGTATTCACGAAGTTTTTACACCCGAAGGTATTTAACTGTGTGAATATGGAAATAGGAGAATAGTAATCGGATTCAATTCCACTCGTATCACTACTATTGTTTGATTGACATGCGTCATCTTTTTCATCATCTGTTTTAGAATTCGATAAATTTTCGTATAAATTTTGGTTTTGTTTTGTAATAACTGGTTCAGCGTAAACATTTTTTTCTTCCTCAGATTTAGTCTGGGTACACTTTGGCCGATTCCATTCAATTACATCCTCAGATTTACATGGCAGTGTTGTATAATATGGCAGCGGACCTTCAGAATCTACGAAATCATCGGCACTTTCACCCACACTAAAGTTTGACAAATGCAATACATCTCTCTCAATAGATCTCAAATTTTCCATGGATTTGACTTGTTTTGCATGGCTGTCTTTTGTGTTTGGTGAATTGTTCATGAAATCAGGTATATCTAGTCGTTTTGATTTACTTATTGGGCGCATTGAAAAGTTTCCGTTTTTGAACGTAGGTCTACCTGCAAGCAGCTTCCTCTCGGCTCGACCTAGACTAAAATTACTTTCATGACAGCTGATTTGCATCCCGATGCATTGAGGGCGCGTTGTATTTGGTAGTTGAAAATCGTTGCCTTCCTGACAGCATGGTAGTCCACAGGTGTGACCAGGTGGATTATGGGCAAAGGCCGATTTGTCCGCATAGTAGACCAATCCACGCTTTCTCTGCAAGAACTTTGGCAGCTGAAATCAAAAATACAGTTGAGATCCATAACCCATCACAGAATCAATTGAATATATAACAATCAATATCTCCTTATTTAATAGTTTAACACCCATTAGCACTCCTTCACTTACATGGTGAGGGTCACAGCGGTTGGGGATTAGCTCTTCAGGGTTGTAAATTATACAATATTATCTACCTTACAAGACAGCATAGCCAGGGTTATTGATAGGATGCTGAACTGCTTTTCATAAAATAAATCGCGGACTACACTGTTGTACATTTCCTTTAAAGCATGGCATTTTTTGTCAAATACGAAAGGTTGATCGATGCTTTACAGGGGCACGGCCAGGTTAAGTGGGAGAGGAAACTGTCTGGTTAGTTCAGCAATCTTTTTCTCGTATGGCGACGTTGCCAGGTTTAGTGGGAGAGGAAACCAGGCTCACTGCCTGGAGGAAACCCCGGGCTTTCAGCGAGTACCTGACAACTCTTTCACATACGCGGACAGAGTAAAAAATGCCCTCAGAAGTAGCCTTTCGAAGACTTTAAACTTGGAAACATAAGAAAAAAGGAAAGAAGTCATTAATATGTGAATCAAGTATAACAGTTTATTATTTACAAAATACATTGCGAGTGATCCAAGTGCGTAATGGATGATGCATAAGGTAGAAATGTAAGTCAATTTACAATCCCAAATGAATACGTAATACACATGCAGTAATATATGCACAGGAAGTATAAGATGAAACAACAACAACGGTAAAAATATCACAAATTTTACAATGCATATTTCATGAAAACAAACATGCCATCTTTTTAAAATTGCGTATTGTCATGTCTTCATTTGCAAAAAAAACTGAGTACCAAAAATAAAGGATGCACCAGTTAATCAGTAAAAATTATCAAATAAGAAGCAAAATTGTGTAGCGCTAAAAATACATCAAAAACACAACAGACAGTCATTTTCTCTCTAAAAATACAACTTTTTTTGAAGACAATAACAAGAGACATTAAAATTTGGTCTTTGATAACTTGAACTCTAGGAAATATAAAGTTCTTCAGATTTCTACACACTTGTAAGACAGTTTGCATTTTCAATAAGGAATTGATGTATGGGATACATATATGACACAGAGAGCTGCCATAAAATAAAGGAGATTGGTGCAGTCTGCAGAATAACACTGAGAGGGGAGACAACACTTTATACAGCACCCTATTAAACAACCACTTCATAGATAACCTTTTTGGGTTTAGTTGGTTCAGGTGTTGAGTAACCACTTTCCTGGCCACTTAGACTGCCATCACGTACAAACCTTAATGGACGGTCGCCATAATCAGCATCTACAAATTATCAAATGTTACATTCAGATACTTTTGTGTAAACAATTCTTTCGTACAGAAGATTGATTGCTTTATGCAACACTAAAGATTATTTCACTCAATATATGGGAGAGTTGCCTGGTTTAGTGGACACCTGCTCGGAGGAAACTAAACTTGCATTAGATCTCATTTTGAAGTTTAATTTCTTCAATTAAATAGTCAGAAAAATCCTACGCAATAACATGTAGGCTAGCCAAAACAAGCCTCAAGTAAACTAGTACAAATAAACTCATAAGTTGATAGTAGATTTGTAAGTGGAATTTTGTTGTACTTTCAGAGCAAGCAGAGTGAGTACAATATATATGCAAATCATAAGTAAACAATATTTATAAATTCTTGTGACTTCCTCTAAAAGACGCAAACTAAAGAACTTACAGTCAAATTTTTGTAAATCCCTGGATTCAAATGATGTATTTGTATATCCATGTTCATCATATATTTTTGGAGGAGGTCGAGACGGGATATCTCCATTAATTCCACCATTCACCCGATGTGGGTAGGCGGGATTCATTTTAAAGTCTGTAAAACAAAAATAATGGTTTGAAGTAAAGAATGAATTACCACCACAGACACATTTATATGTCTAAAAACTAAACAAAAAAAAGCTGTTCCAGCAGATAAGTTACTTGCAATTTTGGGGGTGGGGTGGGGCGTCATATACACAGGGTTTTCCTTGTCTAACAAAATTTAGGCGTAACATGGACGTCTATCAGATAACAAAATAGAGTCCCATATACATGAAGTGGGGCCTAATTAGTGTATTTATATGCATTGTAGTTTACATTTTTATACGCCCGCTCTTAAAGCGGGCGTATATTGGTATACCGTTGTCCGTCCGTCCGTGATTCGTGTCCGCTCCATAACTTAAAACCTATTGCCTGAATTTATTTTTCTTCTTCAGATATCACTAGCTTATGAACAGATGGTGTGTTCTGTACCAAAATTAAATTGGGGTCTTGATATTTGTGGCGACCAAAACGGTCACCAGCCTTTTGACATTCAGTAAACCCAGAACCATTGCATGGATTTTGAATTTTTTTTTAGTTATAACTGGCTTATGAATAGATGGTGTGTTCTGTACCAAAATGAAGTTGGAGTGTTGATATTTGCGGCGACCAAAACAGTCACCAGCCTTTTGGCATTGAATTACTCTGGAACTATTCAATGGATTTAAATTTTTTTTTAGTTATAACTGACTTATGAGTAGATGGTGTGTTCTGTACCAAAATTAAGTTGGAGTGTTGATATTTGCAGCGACCAAAACAGTCGCCAGCCTTTTGGCATTGAGTTACTCCGTAATTATTTCATGGATTATAATTTTTTTTCTTCTAATATATGAAGCTTTTGATTAGACGATGTGTCCTGTACCAAAATTGAATTTGTATCTCTATATTTGTGGCGGCCAGAATAGTCACCAGCCTTTTAGCATTGAGTAACTTGGTACTTAATGCATTGATTATCAATTTCTTTTTCAGTTATAACTATCTTATGAGTAGACGGTGTGTCTAGTACTAAAAGTAAATTGGGAGTCTCGCTATATGTGTTGACAAAAAACAGTCACCCAGCCTTTAGGCATTCAGTAATTGAGAAAATGGCTGTTATTCTGTCTGTGGTTTCACAGAATAGCTTAGTTATATCCGAACAACTTATTTGATAAATAAGGTGACCAAATGAGTTGCGACCTTCTTTCTATTGTTAAATCTGTAATTAAATGAAATTGCTGTTGTATGCCTATATGTAGTGTAGACACTTTTGCAAGAAGCTTTGGTACAGCTTTCAGATATAGGTAGCAGCTTATAGGTATGTGATCTGTCAAATACTAAAATTCACCAAGCCCCAGTCTTATTTAGGTGACTGAAAGATTCTACCAGCCAAAAGTCTGTTTAAAGCATGTCTTTAATATTGAATATTAAGATAATATGCTACAATGAATTTACCCTTGCGGGCGTATTATGAGTTTCTTAAACTCTTGTTACTTTTTGCTTGAATATCAATGTATTTTTTGTGTCCAAATGAAGAAATGAGGGTGAGAGATGTATGTTTTTAAAATATTGGACATTGGTTAGTTATTTTTTCTGTTAAAACATTTAAATTTACTCAAACATATTTCTTAGACAATTTCCACTGTCAGAGAGCTTCCATATAAATAATGATATCCTTATTGCATTGAACATTTTGTTTGATACTTTCATGCACACAATCCATGAAAATAATAAATTATTATAAAACCTACCAATGTATATATACATATATTTTATTTCTTTTTGTAAAATTACTAGTCTATATGAGGATTGATTGATTGGTGTTTTACGCCGCGCTCAAGATTATTTCACTTATATGGCGGCGTTGCCAGTTTTATTGTGGGAGGAAACCGGGCTCCGCTGGTAACTGGCAACCATCCCACATACATGTAGGTCGTTTGAGTGATATCTACATGTATATGAGGAAGGTAAAATATAATCATACAAGTACAGAGTTCACCATTTTGAAGTTATACCTGTGACAGACGTCTATGACATTTATGGATTCAGTGACATATGTAACAGCTGTAGACCAGCACCTGTGACCAGTCCCCTTTTGCATGTCAGAGAGAACAGTGAAGGAAGTAGCATTGCTGTTCTCTGCTTGTCTACCCTTTTTTTCAAGTTATAATTTTTCAGGTAGTGATAATAAAAATAGCCCCCTCCTTCTCCTCATCAGCTGTGACCAGTCCCCTTCTGCTAGTCTATAAGAACAGTGGAGCAAGTATCTTTGCTATTCTTGGTCCCTCCCTTGTTTGTTTGATGGTTTATGCCACCCACACCACCATTTAAGGATACAATGGCCCTTTGAATAAGACAAATGATGCCCCCAATATGTGACAAGCTCTTTCAGAAACCTTGTACACAAAAAAACACACTTAGTTGTAAATGACCTTAATAAACTGTATCCTATACCCCATAACAACAAATAGTTGTAAGTTACAAAAACTAGGAAGTGGCATAAGCTGCAAAAATTAGATTTTTTTCCCCACATTAGTTTAGTTTTAGTTCTTTTTCAATATTTCCTTGCATACATGTAGTTTTAACAAAAAGCTTCTATAATATCTATTACAAAGAAAAATCTCTCAGTAGGACGATGAAAATATTTTTGTTTTACAGTTTATGCCAGTGATGTGAAGGAATTGTTACCTGGATTGTCAATTCCTTGTTTAACAACAGGATCTTTCATTCGGGGAGCAATAGGCTGTGACCGTCGACTGTAAACAAACAAAATACCACAATATGTTATTGACACAGTCATAGATAGTTTATCCCAGTTTTACTCCAGTCATTCCAATTAATATCTTGTACCATGTTTCTTACAGCTTATTAATTTTTTTCTATCGGGAGTGGGAGTATCGTGAGAATTTTTACTGTCAAAGGCGCTGTTGTTGCGGATGTGGGTAGCCTTTATCGTTCATATGTAACGCTCAGTTCTGGCGTTGTAGAATAAGAAACGTCATCTGTCACCGGATATCGTGAAATCTCTCGGAAGACTCCTAGACCCCATTGCGAGATTTATTATCATGAGCATATATTATTACATATTACATAGGACTTAAAGCGATTGTTATAATTCTTGGCCGACATATTTTATGCTGCGTTCACATGTACATGTAAATTGATCCAAAGTCAAGAGGACTTTTCCTTTCAGTTTGAAATGAACACATATGAAGCAGTAGGAAGCATACAGTCAATTTGAGTTTGAAAAGCTACGCCAAAATGAACAGAAAAACTCAATTCATACCATCAAAAAACTTGATCCATATCACAAAAATAAAAACCCACTGAATTGTAGTTCATTTAATGATTACATTTTCAATTCCAGACAGGTTAAGTGCTCAAATCAATATGAAAATCTAAAGATTGTGACCCCAAAAGTTCATATGAAACCCTATATATTATATATTTCTTTTATTATTTTTCGGTGACATTGTGTTTCAGTATTTTTTAATATCTTTATACAATGTACTAAAAGCAGGCCTCGAAGCAGGCCCAAAATATTGAGCACTCTTTTGAAGGCCATTTTAGAATTTACCACTGGTCATATCCTATGAATAACCAATAAGGTCAAATAAGAATTATAAAACTGGCTACAGGTTAATGGCCTCCGTGTCTCAGTACCGGGGGTACTATAATTCACGTTCTGTAAAAAAAATCCCTCTGATTTTTACATCATGGGAAGGTGAAGTCGATCTTTTCCAATTTTATCTATTATTGATTAATTTGATTTTTAGGAGTCTCTCAAAGTGATTTTATTTCAATACATGACTAAGTTACTATGTAAAAAGATTAGGAAGGCTGTGATAAACACAACCATTTACAAGTATATATAAATCT
Organism: Lepidochitona cinerea; assembly: GCA_963971465.1. Taxonomy (NCBI): domain Eukaryota; kingdom Metazoa; phylum Mollusca; class Polyplacophora; order Chitonida; family Tonicellidae; genus Lepidochitona; species Lepidochitona cinerea. The sequence goes on along the minus strand of OZ020551.1, from coordinate 63,277,876 downwards.
ACTACGTATTGAGGAAATTCTTTATTCCATCCACTTATTGTACATGACTGTTTGTGAATGACAGACTAGTCTGTGCCAGACAAGTGTTTATTAGTGTTGCCTTGGTAACCAACCACTTGCCAGGGATTACATTGAAGATGGGCTTTACCAGTATACATTTCTACTAATGTTATTTCTAGGTATATTGATTAAACCACACCCTTCAGTACAGATCAAATAGCGAATAAGCTATACTTACTTTGCCTGTGTTTCAAGCTCAAAATCACGGGCTAGAAAAGAGACAAAAAATAACATGTGAAATTACTGAAATTATTGAATGGTGTTAAAGCATAATAAATACAACCCGTGAAAAGAATGTCAGCTTATGATAATATATCAGAACTCACAAATAACACATACAGTTTATGACAATATGAAAACCAACAGATAGATAACACACACACACACATGTTGCTTGAAAAACTAGTCCATCACATGGGCATCAGATAAACCTACCTTTCCCAGGCTTGTTTTGCTGAGAGCTTTTCTTACTGACATATTTTAACATATTGTGAGTGAGTTAATAAGTCCAGATAAACACAATCAGGTATAAATCCTCCATTAATACAGGTGTTGACAAGTAAATACCGCCAGAAGAAATGGCTAGAGCATAGAGCAAGTGTTCACGGCTCCATCAGTGTACACATATACTGGCCAGGTAAAAAGGATGTATTGAGTACTAAGACACTGAGAGTGAGAGGGCCTTTACTCCTTAGCACTCCCTCCTTTTAGTGGGCTAGAGATAAATAAGTGAGTTGATCTGACACACACAATAGCCCAGACCAGGTGCTATAGATAGACAGCACACCTCACCACAGTATATCATGAATATATTGACTTAGGTGGGAATCAGGTATGAGGCTTGTGGCCACCACTTTGTTCAATAAACATCTGCCTGGCAGCTATTAGAGCCTGTTAAAAACAGACAGCCATTTAACCCCATAGATTAAATACCACTGACTTAACGCTTCATTAACACAGCTGTGACAAAACTCAACCATGTAATGTTTAGACAATTTTAAGTCCTGAGAAGCCAAACGTTATCTGGACCGCAAAAAAACAAAACCCAATGAAAAAACAGAGAGCTTGCTTAAAAGGCACAAAACTGGTTTGCTTTATCTATTGCCCGTAAGGGCCAACTATCTAATTTTACCTTGCAAAGAAAAGCTTCTCCAAATACTGAGTTTATTTTAACAGATTCTAAACTAGTTCATCTTATAATAAATCTTTAAATAATCCTTACAAACACAATTGATCGAATTGACACAGACAAGTTATCGATTTGACCTAAAATTAAAAACTTATTTTAAAAGTTTTCACAGCCAGTTACCCATACAATAAATCATACAATATTCATTATTCACACATTCGACCTGAATCACACAGAGAAGTAAGTATTGATAACATAAAACAAAAACTATATAAATATTTTAAGTTTTTAAAACTATTTTAACATTCACGGAAATGGAACTTCAACCAAATCTTACAATATTCATTACTCAAACAATTGATCTTAATGACAAGAGAAAGTAGCCTCAGAAATAATTTGTAAGAAAAAACTTCCCACTCTACAAATTCTTCATTTTTTAAACGCAATTTCTAAATTAGTTCATTCATGGAAACCGTATTTCTACCAATCTTGCGATATTCATTAGTCATAAAATTGATCTGAATGACACAGGGAAGTAACCTCATAGAAGATTATATAAAAGAAAAACTCTATGAACATTTCCTCCTTTTTTTTCAATTGATTTTAAACAAGTTCAATGTTTAAGTTGAACAGAATTAAATAAAGTGAATATTTTCAGTAATGTTTACCGATACAACTGATCTGAATTGATAGGTGGGAGATTTCTTCAGTAAAATACATTAATGTATGAGAATCCCACACTGACTTCCGCATTCATCAGTTTATTGGTAATTGAATACTGTACACATTTCCGCCTTGTACTTAATAGGACATTGATTTCTGAAACCCACCTTGATGCCAAGCCCATCAATAATTATTCAGAAAAAAAACATTAATTGATACAAGATAGATAATGACATGATAAACTGATGATAACAATCATTCACAAATAAAAAAGACTTGCACCAGAAAGTTAATGACTGGTTAATAAAAATATACATTAAGAACATAAATATGCAAGATTATCTTATCTAAAGATTATCTACAAAGTGTATAAATCCAATAATTATTGCCCCACAGGACAAGCCATAAAGTGGCATGAGCTGCCAAATTTAGGAAAAATTTCTTAGAAACAGAATTAGCTAAAAGTTCTATCAAGATGCACAAAATAAAAGCTTAATTTTGTTACGGTCCAGCAACTGTTTCATGTCACCAGTGTGACTGTCAGTGGGCCATTTGTCCTGACTCTTGGAGGTATAGGTAGTTTATTATGAACAATTCCAGGCTGGCACCAGCTAACAAAACCAGCTGTTACAATCTACCTTCAGAAGTTCTGCTTCAAAAGACAGTTAATGGATGTTCAATATGGGAGCCTTGGTAACACTACACTCCCCGGCCGTCCCCTTTTGACCACCCAGGCCTAGTGAAAGTCAATTAGTGCACAAATGATTATTTTCCTCCAGGCTCTTGCACAATGTAAGCCATGTGGGTTCAAATTTTGGTATCAACACATTTGCTGTGGTCCATTTTTTTTTTTAAATTTAAAACACACTGGCCTTAGGAATTAATACCGTCTACACTGATATACTATGGTTGATTGATGCTCTAAGCAGAACTCAAGATTATTCAACTTGTATGGCGGCATTGCCAGGCTTAGTGGGGACAGGAGACTGGGTTTTTGCCCGGGGGAAACCCCCGACCTTCAACAATTACCTGGCAACTCTTCCACATAAGATATAACTATGGAGTCCCATAAACACATAAACAGTGTATGTGTTATATTAAGGGCCATTATTATACTTGTATCATGGTTGCGGCGTTTTTCTTTTGATGAGCAGTCAAGGCTCTCTTGACTGGGTATCAGAGAGTAAACACGTGCTAGTTACCATGATACAAGCACGTTATTGAATGGCTCCCTCGAGTATGGAAGAAATTCTGAGAAGTTTGGTCTCGTGCTTCGCACTCTGCCACACCTCTCAGAATATCTTCCATACCCTCAGGAAGCCATTCAATAACTCTTACTTCTTTAACCCACTTTAACTACCTTTCCGAAAGCATAGTGAAATATTTGGCAGGTTTTGCTGATTGTCCCATCCTTGAATTATTATTAATTCATAATAAAACTAACATCATGTATGGCCTGCTAGCGCCCCGTTACAAAAAGCCCTGAAAATGTTACCAATTGCAGTTGCCAAGACATGGTTTCTCTGCAGTATGGTATCCAGTGGCAACTGGGGCAAATTTACTATGACTGCTTTGTGAATTAACAAGTCTAATACTACTACACACTTTAGACTGAAGCCCAATATCCCCACTTTCAGGTTCTGACAACAAAGTGATCACTTCATCTGAAGTTTAAGTTTTAACCTCAAAAAGACTCTTTATCCAAACCTTATTTCGACTGATGTATGTACTGTTACAGACCATCATACTTTTACCATTCTAATATTAAACCTAAAACCTTTAGATTACCAATTCTTTTGTGAAAGCTTTTAACCAGAGAGGATTGCATGATTTTTCAGCTTCAATAACTTGGTGGGCGGGTAACAAACATTGACTTTGCTTCACATAATATAAAGGTGTTGTCTAACAAGTGCCTCTGTGTACCATGGGTATCATATTAAACTTGTGACTTTATAAACAAAACGAAGACTGATATTGCCCAATGTTGGCTAATGTACTAATGAACCTGCACCTGATCTGAACAAAACTAATTAATTTACCGAAGAGCAAAGCCTACATTGTACCTTGGTAAGAGAAGGTATTTTCTTGCTACCATGATGTGTGACTCACTCTATTGCTTTGAAGACAAGGTAATTTTGTTGCGACCATGATGTGGGACTCACTTCAAATAGATGACCCTATTGCTTTGAAGACAAGGTAATTTTGTTGTGACCATGATGTGAGACTCACTCCAAATAGATGACCCTATTGCTTTGAAGACAAGGTAATTTTGTTGTGACCATGATGTGGGACTCACTCCAAATAGATGACCCTATTGCTTTGAAGACAAGGTAATTTTGTTGTGACCATGATGTGGGACTCACTTCAAATAGATGACCCTATTGCTTTGAAGACAAGGTAATTTTGTTGCGACCATGATGTGGGACTCACTCCCAAGAGACGACCCTATTGCTTTGAAGACAAGGTAATTTTGTTGTGACCATGATGTGGGACTCACTCCCAAGAGACGACCCTATTGCTTTGAAGACAAGGTAATTTTGTTGCGACCATGATGTGGGACTCACTTCAAATAGATGACCCTATTGCTTTGAAGACAAGGTAATTTTGTTGTGACCATGATGTGGGACTCACTCCAAATAGATGACCCTATTGCTTTGAAGACAAGGTAATTTTGTTGTGACCATGATGTGGGACTCACTCCAAATAGATGACCCTATTGCTTTGAAGACAAGGTAATTTTGTTGTGACCATGATGTGGGACTCACTCCAAATAGATGACCCTATTGCTTTGAAGACAAGGTAATTTTGTTGTGACCATGATGTGGGACTCACTCCAAATAGATGACCCTATTGCTTTGAAGAAATGGTAATTTTGTTGTGACCATGATGTGAGACTCACTCCAAATAGATGACCCTATTGCTTTGAAGACAAGGTAATTTTGTTGTGACCATGATGTGGGACTCACTCCAAATAGATGACCCTATTGCTTTGAAGACAAGGTAATTTTGTTGTGACCATGATGTGGGACTCACTCCAAATAGGTGACCTTATTGCTTTGAAGACAAGGTAATTTTGTTGTGACCATGATGTGGGACTCACTCCAAATAGATGACCCTATTGCTTTGAAGACAAGGTAATTTTGTTGTGACCATGATGTGGGACTCACTCCAAATAGATGACCCTATTGCTTTGAAGACAAGGTAATTTTGTTGTGACCATGATGTGGGACTCACTCCAAATAGATGACCCTATTGCTTTGAAGACAAGGTAATTTTGTTGTGTCCATGATGTGGGACTCACTCCAAATAGATGACCTTATTGCTTTGAAGACAAGGTAATTTTGTTGTGACCATGATGTGGGACTCACTCCAAATAGATGACCCTATTGCTTTGAAGACAAGGTAATTTTGTTGTGACCATGATATGGGACTCACTTCAAATAGATGACCCTATTGCTTTGAAGACAAGGTAATTTTGTTGCGACCATGATGTGGGACTCACTCCCAAGAGACGACCCTATTGCTTTGAAGACAAGGTAATTTTGTTGTGACCATGATGTGGGACTCACTTCAAATAGATGACCCTATTGCTTTGAAGACAAGGTAATTTTGTTGCGACCATGATGTGGGACTCACTCCAAATAGATGACCCTATTGCTTTGAAGACAAGGTAATTTTGTTGCGACCATGATGTGGGACTCACTCCAAATAGATGACCCTATTGCTTTGAAGACAAGGTAATTTTGTTGCGACCATGATGTGGGACTCACTCCCAAGAGACGACCCTATTGCTTTGAAGACAAGGTAATTTTGTTGTGACTATGATGTGGGACTCACTTCAAATAGATGACCCTATTGCTTTGAAGACAAGGTAATTTTGTTGCGACCATGATGTGGGAATCACTCCCAAGAGACGACCCTATTGCTTTGAAGACAAGGTAATTTTGTTGTGACCATGATGTGGGAATCACTTCAAATAGATGACCCTATTGCTTTGAAGACAAGCAGGGATTCATACACGTCCAATTTACTTACCGATATTCGGTTCGTAAAATTGAGTTTAAAACTGAATTTGGTGTTGAAAAACTCAATATTTTCAGTTTAAAATTTCCTTTTGAAAACTAAAATTTCCAAACTCAATTTGGGCGTGAAAAACTGAATATTGTTTGATTGATATCCACTGTTTATGATGAAACAATCTAAGTTCAAGCGAAAAGTTTATTTCGAAACCGCCGTCAAATGACCATGGCCGTCATTCTTTTGTTGTTGTTGTTTCGTTTTCAGTGTCTCCACAACATGGCTTATTTTGCACTTTGGAAGTCTTTTTAATTACCTAAACATTTCTAAAATAAGCTGATTTTGTTGAACTGAGGAGTTTTGGCGAGTATTACCCACAATACTCGTAATAATTCGCGACTTGTTATATTTATTCAGCTGCTTTTGGTCGTATATAAAATAAAAGGGGAGACAACTAGTGTCGATAATAAGTTAGTTACCTCCCCTGAACCATAGTTCTCAAATAGTTCAATTCATTTAAATCATTGTGTATTTTTTTATTGTTGCACATGAAGAAGAGAACAGGGATAACTTTGATCCAGGTTTGACATTACATATATATTATAATCATTAGTTTTTTGTCAAACCTGATTTTTTTCTTAGAATTCATACATTCATGAAAAAAAAAATTAAATTGGAACTGGTTTGTAACATAGATTTTAACTCAATTTTAACCCTAAAATGGTCGGTAAATTAAAAAAAAACTGAATTTCGCCTTCTAAAAAACTGAATTTTTCAATTTCGGTTCGTAAATTTTGGACTTCTATGAATCCCTGACAAGGTAATTTTGTTGTGACCATGATGTGGGACTCACTCCAAATAGACGACCCTATTGCTTTGAAGACAAGGTAATTTTGTTGTGACCATGATGTGGGACTCACTCCAAATAGAGGACCCTATTGCTTTGAAGACAAGGTAATTTTGTTGTGACCATGATGTGGGACTCACTCCAAATAGATGACCCTATTGCTTTGAAGACAAGGTAATTTTGTTGTGACCATGATGTGGGACTCACTCCAAATAGATGACCCTATTGCTTTGAAGACAAGGTAATTTTATTGTGACCATGATGTGGGACTCACTCCAAATAGATGACCCTATTGCTTTGAAGACAAGGTAATTTTGTTGCGACCATGATGTGGGACTCACTCCAAATAGATGACCCTATTGCTTTGAAGACAAGGTAATTTTGTTGTGACCATGATGTGGGACTCACTTCAAATAGATGACCCTATTGCTTTGAAGACAAGGTAATTTTGTTGCGACCATGATGTGGGACTCACTCCAAATAGATGACCCTATTGCTTTGAAGACAAGGTAATTTTGTTGCGACCATGATGTGGGACTCACTCCAAATAGATGACCCTATTGCTTTGAAGACAAGGTAATTTTGTTGCGACCATGATGTGGGACTCACTCCCAAGAGACGACCCTATTGCTTTGAAGACAAGGTAATTTTGTTGTGACCATGATGTGGGACTCACTTCAAATAGATGACCCTATTGCTTTGAAGACAAGGTAATTTTGTTGCGACCATGATGTGGGACTCACTCCCAAGAGACGACCCTATTGCTTTGAAGACAAGGTAATTTTGTTGTGACCATGATGTGGGACTCACTTCAAATAGAAGACCCTATTGCTTTGAAGACAAGGTAATTTTGTTGTGACCATGATGTGGGACTCACTCCAAATAGACGACCCTATTGCTTTGAAGACAAGGTAATTTTGTTGTGACCATGATGTGGGACTCACTCCAAATAGAGGACCCTATTGCTTTGAAGACAAGGTAATTTTGTTGTGACCATGATGTGGGACTCACTCCAAATAGATGACCCTATTGCTTTGAAGACAAGGTAATTTTGTTGTGACCATGATGTGGGACTCACTCCAAATAGATGACCCTATTGCTTTGAAGACAAGGTAATTTTGTTGTGACCATGATGTGGGACTCACTCCAAATAGATGACCCTATTGCTTTGAAGACAAGGTAATTTTGTTGCGACCATGATGTGGGACTCACTCCAAATAGATGACCCTATTGCTTTGAAGACAAGGTAATTTTGTTGTGACCATGATGTGGGACTCACTCCAAATAGATGACCCTATTGCTTTGAAGACAAGGTAATTTTGTTGCGACCATGATGTGGGACTCACTCCAAATAGATGACCCTATTGCTTTGAAGACAAGGTAATTTTGTTGCGACCATGATGTGGGACTCCCTGCAACTAGATGACCCTATTCCTTTGAAGACCACATAATTTTGTTGCGACCATGATGTGGGACTCACTTCAAATAGATGACTCTATTGCTTTGAAGACAAGGTAATTTTGTTGCGACCATGATGTGGGACTCACTTCAAATAGATGACCCTATTGCTTTGAAGACCACGTAATTTTGTTGCGACCATGATGTGGGACTCACTTCAAATAGATGACCCTATTGCTTTGAAGACAAGGTAATTTTGTTGCGACCATGATGTGGGACTCACTTCAAATAGATGACCCTATTGCTTTGAAGACCACGTAATTTTGTTGCGACCATGATGTGGGACTCACTTCAAATAGATGACCCTATTGCTTTGAAGACAAGGTAATTTTGTTGTGACCATGATGTGGGACTCACTCCAAATAGATGACCCTATTGCTTTGAAGACAAGGTAATTTTGTTGCGACCATGATGTGGGACTCACTTCAAATAGATGACCCTATTGCTTTGAAGACCACGTAATTTTGTTGCGACCATGATGTGGGACTCACTCCAAATAGATGACCCTATTGCTTTGAAGACCACATAATTTTGTTGCGGCCATGATGTGGGACTCACTACAAATAGATGACCCTATTGCTTTGAAGACCACGTAATTTTGTTGCGACCATTATGTGTGACTTACTCCAAACTGACGACCCTATTGCTTTGAAGACAAGGTAATTTTGTTGCGACCATGGTGTGGGACTCACTTCAAACAGAAGACTATTTGTTGCTTTGAAGACATGGTAATTTTGACATGACAATACAACTGTCTTACTTTCAAAAGGGGACTTTGAGTCAGCTTTGAGACAAACCCATGGAGTGGAGAACACAGGCCAATTTCCTTCAAAATCCATCAAAACGTTCCCACAAATTCAGCGTGGCCGATTTAAGATTTTACAAAATGTCTCTATGCCAAAAAGCCATTTCATTCAATGTTTAAATTCCACTAACGATGACGAGGTTAATTAAAGCCCCAAAAGTAATTGTTTCTTACCTGCTTTGTCTTTACTTTTCCTTCTGATGACACAGACAAGTACGATGATAAGAATGATGATGATGATTGAACAGAGACATGCAATGGCGATGACACCTTCTGTAGGTAGGTCAGAACTGGGAGAGGTTGTAGGCTCCACTGTAACAAACAAAAAAACACACATAAGAAAAAAAGAAAATGAAAAGCAACAATGCATGCATAAAACAGAATTATGGATTAATTGATTTTTTATGTAGCACTCAAAATTCCAGGTCTTTGGCGGGTACCACACAACCTATATAGGTAGGTTGATTGTTTGAAAAACCTTGTTACATCCATCGATGGGAACACCATACCTTTCACAGGTATTTGGCAAGCCTTCCTACCTAGTGGGATTCAAACCCACGACCTGTCGATGGAAGGCTGTTGTCAGACTATGAGGCTGGCGCTCGAGTCTGTACTAACTAAGCAATCAAGGTGCCAGAGATGCTGTGATGTCATGAACCATCTCTTACAACAATAAGAAAAGAAAGAAGACATATATGTAGATAGATTATTACCTGATTGTGCTGGGACGGATTTCGAGCAGATATCGGGCTGGGATTTCAGACAGAATGAGATCTCCACCTGAGTGACAGATGAATCTTGTAATTGAATAGACCCTGTTTCTACACTAGCTCTCGGTACAAGCACCACCCAGTCAGAGCTACCTTTCACTTTCCCTCGGACAACAACAAAATAATCTCCAGTGGGAACCTGGAATGTTATTTTCTTGGACGCTGGGTCAAACTTCACTTCTTTTGGAATGGTAATATTATAGGCTGAAATGAAAATATAACAGATTTTTTAACTAATGTGATAGAATACAAAAGAATACAATGATCTGTTTTGAAATTAAAAACGAAAAGCCCCATTCACTTAGGATGCCTGCTATGGGTGATTAAATTTTTTGCATTTAAAAAGAGTGATTGCCAATCTTCACATGCTATCATATCAGATTTAGGATCAGAATGTTGTATGTCTTTTACAAAAACCATTCATCATGTGAGGGACCTCTGTCGACCCTTTAAAAATCATCCGATGAGTTGGCTCGAATAATTTAGTTTTATCAATGAATTTCAAAACCCCTGTAGAGTACAGGTATTTTAAGTAAAGTTAAATTAGTTTAATCACATTCATGATCATGTTTTTATTGTGTGTCTTGCAATAATTAGCACACTCACATATGTGAAGTAAACTACCATGTGGCTTACAGTTGTACGTATATAACGCTGTTTGTTGTACAACTCACTATTTAACATTGAATGCGAATAACAGAAATTTCTCAATAAATAACGAGAACACTGTTATACACTTTATTCACTTTATAAAATAAACTGAAACTTACATATTGTTGTGATGACCACTGTTATACACTTTATTCACTTTATAAAATAAACTGAAACTTACATATTGTTGTGATGACCACTGGTTCTGACCTGTCACTTTCTCCAAGTGAGTTTCTGCCCACCACTGTCATCATATAGGTGATGGCTGGGAGGAGACCTGTTGGAATAAAACACTTGATATCAATCTGAGATAAGACATAGAGGACATGGACTTGGTTAGGGGACATAACCCTGACCGAGTCAAAATAATATAGATAGGACATTGAGGACATATACCATATATATCTTATAATTGATTGGTTAACGACAAGCGACTTCCGGCAACTAAGTCGCCATCTTGGTAGGTGATTTTTGACTTGCGTTACCACGATGTTTTCTAGTCTAATGTGAACTTTTCTGCCATTTTTTCGAGAATGGAATAAGTTTCAAGCGGTAGGTGCAGGCATGAAATTCCTCGCCCATCATGACAAACGTGTAAAAGTGGCTTTAGTAGGGCCTATGTCTTGACTATCGTGCAACAACAACGACAAGAAATGTTTTTCAAGCGGTAACCTCATTCTGGACTGAAGCCTTAACGCTGTAGTCCGCCAATATGCTAGGTGACGAACTATTGTGCCGTTTTCAACTGTGCGGCGCATAGCGCTTAGCCAATCTAGTTATTATAAGGTATTTATGACATAGACTTGATAAGGGGACATAACCCTGACCGAGTCAAAATAATATTGCAATCACCAAGCGTCCTTTATGAAAAATACATGTAGCAGTAAGAATATTTATTCATAGACAGCTGGCTATTACATGGTCATAACTGATGATGTTCTCTCAGAAAAATGATTTCAAAAAGTTGATCCTGTGTCTACCTTTTCGTTATAAAAACACCCATGAAATTGTTTATTATGAGAGGTATCCATGAAGTAAAATAAATTAGCTATTTGGCCTAAAACAATTCTCTATGAGTAAGCAGGGATATGGACATTGGGATAAGAATGCCTTCTGAGAAATCTAAGTCATATCTATAAATTACCACTACTTTGATACTAAAATTAACTTGCATGGTTCAAACCTACCCTTACAAAATCTTTGATATGTTAGATAGATGGATTGATATTTTAGTGGGAAGGGAAATTTTCTGATGTTTTCTTTGATCAGGTTGCCATCTTAGCCACCGACCAATTGATGGAAGGCCTGTGTCGGGTCTGCTGATGATAACATGTTATAAAGGTTTGTAATATATCACTTACCAGAGATATTAACAGGTGGTTGTCCAACTTTCAGTGTGTTAGAATGTTCTGATGAATCATAGGTAACTGTAAAGTTCTGTGGTTCTCCACCATTAAAACCAGGCTGCCAGTCTAAGAGTACTACCGTTCCTGACACCTCTAAGGCTTCTAAACCGGTGCAAGGGTCCGGTTTGGCTACAATCATCAAACATTGAGCATGTAATACTGCAATACAGTGAAAGTCTATATACTGACACATCTCTAAGACAGGGGAAGAAACAACTGTTGGTTGTGACATGTCGGTACTACAAGGTTATTGAATATGTATTTTAATACAGTGGGATATTGGGTATACTGCCTGTTTGGACAGGGTTTCCGTGTACCAAGGTTTTAGTTCACACAAATTTTACTGTGGATTTCTCACTCAATCTGCGTATATGGAAAAGCAGCCCTGTGCTCTCAAAGGTACAAAATGTAGAGTGTTTCCTTCGGACAAAGAGCCCGGTTTCCTACCCCACTAAACTTCATAAGTGAAATAATATTGAATGTAGCACTAAGCATCAATCATTCTCCACTTACTGCATCTATCGACAATTCCAGGAACCGCAGTTGGGAGAATGCATTGGTTCTTATAAAAGCTTTACCGAACACGCGACTCTGATATCTCCGTTTCGACTCAAATCGTCTTTCATTTTTCAACTTTATGAAGTTCTTCGGAAAATTTAACTTTTGCTCCATCAAGTATTGTTGTCATATCTAAAACGTTCGCCATGGTTTTTCTTATGCATCCCATAATAGTTCATAGGAGAAAGTGAAGAAAAGCCACGCTTTCTGACTAACCGAGAGAGGGCGCTGTATATGGTGACCTTTGGGTCAAAAGGCTTCACACTTCCACATTCATAGACTTCTGGTGTTACTGTTTACCAAATTGTCCATTTAAACACAGATATCACTGTATATAACTTACATTTGGATACAAATTCTCCTGTTGAAGAATTGGATCCCAGCTGGTTGGTTGCAGTACATCGATAAACTCCCAGTTCCGTAACAGTGACATCACTGATAATCAGGGTGCTCACATACTCCAGTATGCCTTCCCCTCGTCCTCCTGACTGAATGCGATATTTCCCAACACTATTCAGCTCAACGTCATTAAAATGCCACTTAAACAAGGGTTCAGGGTTGGATTTAGCAATGCACTTAAAAGTGGCAGTGCCACTTTGAGCAATCTTTTTGGGGCTGACTTCAACTACTGGTGGATCTACAATGTACAATCCAGTTAAAAGACATTAAAACATGCAACCCTTTAATTAAAACATTTCATGATTGAACACGCGAGGTACTCTCATAAGCCCAATTGAGCTACAAAATAATATGGAAACTGTTTTTTCCTCTAATAAATGAAGTTATAAGCCCAATTAGGCCACAAAATAATATGGAAACTAAAATAAACGAAGTTGAACTTACAGAGTATATAGATCTGTGTAGTTTGGCTAACATCGGGTGCTAGCTGACATGTATAATTAGCTGTATCAGAAATCAGTAACTTGTCCAAGCCGCTAGATTCTTCTCTCCGTTTTGAGCCTAGAAATAATAAAAGTTACAATAGTCAAAGAAAATGAAAATGCCAATATTATACTCCTAATGGCAAAGTAGATGTTCACACCAATGCAGTTTTTGATTACAGATACACCCCATTAATCATACCAGATCTCAATATCTTTATAAACAAAAACTCATTTGCATGATTTCTCAATGTTATACGTCACACTCAATATCATCTCATTGATATGACACTGTTGCCGGGTTCCGTTAAATAAAAACACTTCAAGTTATGGAGCGCAAAGAAACCAAGATATTGACTAAGCAATATTAAATAATCCAAAATGGATGCCATATTATGCAACCGAAGATGTTGAAAATGGTTGAGGACACGCCATATAACCATTAAGTATATGCTGTGAAAGAATTGTAAAGATTAGATCAAATCTCTTCAAGTTATGGAGCGGAGGGGAACCCGGAACGGACGGAGTCGGTGATACCATAATATGACATACTTTTTTTAAGTCACTCAGGCATTTAATAAAAATAAAATAAAATGAAATAAAACCAAATTTCCTGATAGCAGCTCTTCAATCAATGTCGTAACTAGCCTTAATGAATTTCTTTTTCTCAGATACTTTTTGTGATATTTTTGAATCCTGTATATATAACTCACCCTTAAACAGTAAGTGCCTTGTGACTTTAAAACTGTATTCATCCACTGGTTCCACTTGCTCGTCAGACAGCTCATAGTAATCCCCTGTTTGGATGTCTTCTCCATCCTTTAGCCATTGGACCGCTGGCTGAGGACGCCCCCTACCCTCACAGCTTAACTGGAAATTGTTCTCTAAAATAGAAACGTTCTGAAGGGGCTGCACACTGGATGTTATCCTGGGAGGTTCTGATAAAAGAAGAATAAGAAATAACATTGACTGAAAATGTTACCAAGTAAAAAAAAAAAGGTGAAGTGCCTTTTAATGTATGAGTTAGAAGAACTAAGCAACCTTGTTAAAATATAGTTTATATAATTTTATCTCTCTAAATTTAGCTTTTGATTTAACAAGGATGTCCATGGTCTCTGAATATTTGTGATAAAAATGGTGTAGAACACGGCTCAAGTAAGTTAATTGCTTAATTCAAGGCTTAAAATGCTCCCAAATATGATCACTGATAAATGAGAAATTCAATATAGAAGAGTTCTATATCCTTCAAAACTTCATGAAAATATACGTACTCACTCTAAATACGACAAAGTGATCCTCATGTATATAAAATATAAGCAGGAAGAAACATTATCACAACGTGAGGAATGTAAACTACTCAAGAGTGCACTTTTATAAAAGCACAAGAATTTTCACCTACCATTAATAAATATGTTAGCACTTTCCCAAACTCCAGCGCCCAGTAGGTTCCTGCCTCGACATTTATATGTTCCGCTGTCTGAGAGAACAGCATTCTGGATCCTATATACAGACCCGGGTGTAATTTGATTGGATCCTTCCTTTTGCCACTCAATACTGCCAACCGGAAACCCTATAGGAACACAAAACATTTGGTTGGGATGATGAAATTATTGTGCGGACTCTCCATAGGTTCTCAGTAACGCTGCTACTTGAACCAATTGTATCATATTGCAATTGGGGTTGCCTATCTATGATTAAGACAGATCAACAACTATTATGCAATGAGTAAGTGATCCATTTTCAATATCAGATATAATCGATTCATTTGATTCTCCACTCTAGCCTATCTCACTTTAATGACGGTGTAGCCAAGATTACCAGGGGAGTCTCTTTGTCTGTAGGAAACCTCCAAACTTCAGTGATTACCTGGCAACCATTCCACAAAAGTTGATCAAGTAAAAGTGCCATTGACAATTTTTTTCATTGCACTGAGCCTTTTCAAAGACTATCGCTCTCCTTAGTCCCTCAATATCCAACAACAGCTGCATCAGCACGTGTCCTGTCCACATGTTCCAAAAGGTTAGACAAACTGAGCGAAATAACTCTGTGACATCATTAATTCTGCAATGTCACATAACCAAAACTCTTGTTGGTATAACCTATTTGAATGTTTAACCTTAACATGTGTCGTGGTCAGAGACGTCAATTGAAATACAACTACCTTTTGTCAGAAACACTAGTAAGAAAAAACTACGGGTTATACCATACCTGGGTCATTAAGAGCACAGCTTATTTCCACTTGATCTCCTATATTGTGAGGTTCAGACACAGTTATCGATGGTCTACCAGGAGGATCTGATAAAGTCAGAAAAAAATTGTTTAAAGTAAAAGAAGACATAATAACCAGCTACCTGAGAATGATTGATTGAATAACGTTTTAGGCCACACTCAATATTACACTTATATAGCAGCCAAGTTTAGTGAGGGATGAAACGGGGGCTCTTTACCTGATCGGATAGTCATTACCTTCTCCCCTTTGGTCAGGGTTTTTCCATAATCTTTTTGTGTGTGTGTGTGTGTGGGGGGGGGGGGGGGGGGGGGGGGGGGGAAGAGGGGGGGGGGGGGGATAAAGAATATTTGGTTAAAAAATTATGTAATATAATGAGGTTTTCATCTAAATTCAACATTGGGTATTTATTCTAGGAGATATTCACAGATAACACGCTTGCAATTTTTTTATATTTCTGATTAGAAATTCAAAATACATGTAGCCACCAGATTGGCTTTGTAACCTTTGTAAACTTTAGTAGTGACTTCATGTCCCTGATATAGCCATCAATCAGCAACAACAATAAATGAAAAACAAGAAAGAGCAAAACGGTAAAAACTTACACTGAACAAAAACTTGAACTGTATGTGTGACAGATCTGCGAGTGTTTGGTAAACCTGATGGTGATAGTTGATTGGACACCTCACACGTGTAGTTATCAGCATCTTGTGGTGACACAGGGGAGATAATCAGGGTAGGTCCAGCTATTGGGTTGTTATTAGACGATGACCATTCAGTAGAAGTGACTGGTGGCATGGCATCACTTACACACGTCAGATTAAGGCTACCAGTGGAATTCACAGTGATGCTGTCGGGTAAATTGGAGATCTCGGGGCCATCTGAAAATAAATTTAAGGGCCAGGTGAGAATAGATCAGTTTATGGGATATTACAAAAGTGGTATGAGCTGCAAAATATAAAGAAAATTTCGATGAAACAGAATTAGCTAATTGTTCCTCGTTTTTTATCCGGAAGTACAAAATAAGAGGTTTCCGATGGTACCAAATATGGAGTTATAATTTAAAGTAGTTTTTATAAGCACCAAAGCCCAAAAATTAACTCATACTTTCGGCTTTTTGAATTTCGTACAGGTCATTGGCTTTACCAATAATTTTTACTTCAATATCAATTCTTTTCTGATGTAAGTGCTTAAATTGTCTGACAATTGGAATTTATGAAGAAAAAAAAGCCAGGATTTTGGCAGCTCATGTCGCTTGAAAGAACACACCAGGCTCTCTCTCTATAGGACTCCCATAACCTAAAGCTGTTAATTGATACCTGTCAAATGTCCCACTTAAAAACATACTGATTTTTTTATTCAGCAATCAACATTATTTCTCTTATATTGCCACGTTCAGTGGTAGAGGAAACCAGGCTCTTTTTTTCGAGAGGAAACCACCACGTCATTTGACAGTTACCTAGAAGCCCTTCCACATAAGACAATTGAGTGAAAAGCCATTTAAATATTTCTACAATTTTGTCTTTCTTAGACTGAGTGGGAAGGACTAAAGCAGCGGAGACCCCCTTACATAGATTTAAGGAGAAATCAGTCAGAAGACCTTCCTTATTTTGGGAGACCACGGTGGATTCAAACTTTGACATATTGATGTAGCACTTGTTCCATTTAGAGTTAAATGTTCTTCCAATTGCGTCACACTCTAGATTATTATCCAAGTTTACTGGTACACTTACATTGAACCACAAGAGAAAGAAGACGACTTTGTGGTGCCCCAACCAGGTTAGATGCAGAGCACTCATAATCACCATGGTCAGTTTTTTCAACAGTAGGAAATATAAGAGAAGGACTTCTCTCTGAAACATAATAAGAACACAGTTTAAACCCACGCCTCAATAAACCAGAACACTGTCCAAACTGACAGCATTGTACTTAATTTCCATCTGTATCATAATGCACATCAAATCATCTGAAACTGACATTGGTCCAAACTAACGTTTTTTTTCCCCCCAAGATGTGTCAAAATATTTAGGTTTCAGGGTAATATTTTTCTAATTTCTGCTTACATACTCCTTAAATGTAATAATCACTACATGCAGATGTATTAAATGTAAAAACACAGCCCCACACCATATTTCAGTCTTAAATTGTGTGGTTTTGAAAGTGATAATTTATTGTTAATACATTTGTACATAACCAAGAGAATGTATAGATTTTTTTCAATACAATGGGTTGATTGATGTCGTTGCAACAGACCTCTGATTGAGGGAAGTCTCAGGAGAACTTTGCGCCCTATATGTATTTCTCCAGGGTATTTAATACCACAAACTTTCAACTCTCCTCAAAAATAGGTTCACCATATTATACCAAATCTAAGGCCTGTTGCAATATAGTTTCCATCCTATAAGATTTACAGTGTGTAAAAAAAAGGTTCAAATCATGAAGTATTTAACTTACGAGGTAAATCTGTGCCATCTTTCTTCCAGGTGTAACGATTGGTCTCTGGGTAGGCTTGAGTTACACAAGTGATATTAACATATTGCTCTAGTATAACAGTGTAAGAGTTGTTGAATGGTTGGAATGATATACGAGGGGAATCTGAAAGGAAAAAAGCAATTTTATCTTACCCCAGGAAATACCGCCACACCAAGCAATCATCAAGATATTGCTTTCGTACATTATGTTAAATGTAATGTTGACAGTGGGTGCTTTTATCATACCATTAAAACATAAAACTAAGATGAAATAAGTAAACACTGGAAAGGTTTACCATATTACAATGTACATTCAATCGATTATTTATACGGCAATTTTGCACAAAATGTTGGGGCAGAGAGAATGCAGGTTTCACAAAGCGACATGTAATAAATGTATCCTTTTTTACATAATTTGACATGGTAACATACTTTATCCCACCTCACACTGAATACTTCCTGTTGATTGGTTCAAACCAGTCACGTGGAGACCCTGTATATTTCCATATTACGTCGCCGTGCTGATCCATACAGGGCGACTACCATACATGGCTTGTGACGTCATGTCTAGACACTTGTCAGTCGTGTCTGCTCGTGCCTTACATATTAGAAAATCGCTTCGGAGTTCACTTTCTGCCTTTTATGAAAGCCAATTTTCAGAAATACGGCTTGAATTTCGTACAGTTTAGGTCTTCGGTGGGATAAATTCGTTACAGGGTTTGTTCGAGGGGGGATACGGAAATATATGGGGTCAGTAAACAGTATATTGAGCTCGGCTGACGCCTCGCCCAATATTCGTTTACGGACCCCATATATTTCCGTACCCCCCCCTCGAACAAACCCTGTAACTAATAGTATACTATAGAGATATGTCACTCTACCCTTTCGTGAAACAAGGCTCCAGGCCAGATTTTAAGCCCCATAGTGGATATATCTGATGAAAACTATCTGAGCCTTGTATGTTTTTAACTTTTATGGTATCTCCATTTGACTATGAAAACAGTGATGCAAGCCTCTATGCTCTTGGCCACCCTTGGCAATCATCCTGTTTTTTTTCATTTATAAAAACAGTATCAGTGACTGAGAAAATGAATACAATTGTACCCATGTTTGATTGAAAGTTTTGGGATAATTTGGGGCACTCTTTAAAGTGAACCTTTTTATTCCGTTTGGCAGCCTTGCTTGTATGAATAAAAACCTACAGCGAAAAATCAGACACAAAAGCCAAATAGGGTAGGCAGGAGACTAAATTAAAGGCCTGACATAGTACTTAGCAACTATTGATGTGTCAGTCCAGGAAATAAATAATTTTAGTATTCCTTACGTCGGACATTAAGAGTGACGGAAGTGGTATAGGGTTGATTTTGGTTGACTTCATTTGATACTTCACAAGTAAAAGTACTCCGATGATCTCTCCATGTTAACTGCAGTGTTAACTCTGAAGAGGAGGTGCCCCCAGGAGTTGTAGGATCAGTTTGCAGAGCACCCGATACAACCAAGCCATCTTTCTTCCACTGTATCTTAGGACTGGGGTTACCCCCTGTGGAGGCACAGGTAAGTTTAAATTCTTTACCCTCTGTTAATAAGAGACCGTCCAGATTTGGAGTGATGACACCAACACCAGGAGCAACTGCAAAATAGTTATCAAAACAAATGTGAAGTGTGGGATTAGATTTTTTACCCAGCAGAATTCAAGATAGAATCTTATTCAACTAAACCCAAATATTGAAATATAAGTGCAAGTCATTTCAACCTGATCAATTGGCAAAATGTTCTATCCCCCCAAAAAATAAAATGGTATCTAAAACTGTTGGTTACCTTTTTTTTTTTACCGACTAATCAGATTAATAATTATCATGATGAAATTAAACTGCTGAACTAAAATTTAACAACCATTCAAAGGTCTCTTATTAACAACCCTTGTAGGTTTGGGTAAATAAATTGATGTGGTTTTTGTATCTATAAATAATCTCCACCAACTATCATCCTGCTCCTACATTTTCTTCATAAAAGCTTAATATCTGATTAATAGCTACATACCTAGAACAGTGAGGATGGCAGTCCTAAAATCCTGTTGAGAAGGCTGGCATTTATAAACCCCTGAATGGTTAAAATTCAAAGAAGCGGAAGTTATTTTCAGGTCACTGCCATTAACAATGCTATAACGTTTTCCTTCGGCTTCTACTTGAACAGCAGTTCCAAGAGACAAGAGGGAATTGCCTTTTAGCCAAGCGATGACCACACTACTATCTGACCAAGCACATGATAGAATGACATCTTCACCGCTTACAACTTTTGTATCACTGGGAACACGTGTAAATTCTGCCCTCACTGTGAAAGAAAAAAATAAATTTACGCTGATATTTTTCCAATTATACAAAAAGTATAATTATAAAGTTTTCAAAAAAATCATTGGGTCGCGGGTTCGATTCCCACTCAGTCCAAAAATTGGAAAATTTTCTGACTGGGTTTTCACTTGAACAACCTATGTGGGATGGTTGCCAGTTACCAACGGAAGGTCGTGGGTTTCCTCCGGGCATAGAGCCCGGTTTCCTCCCACAATAAAACTGGCAACGCCGCCATGTAAGTGAAATAATCTTGAGCGCGGCGTAAAACACCAAACAATCAAGTTTCAAACACTGTAAGACAGTAGTCCTTCTGCGCATGTACATGTATAAAGCAGCAAAAGTTTAAACATAATCCTAATCATATTTTAAAACAAAAAAGGGGGGACCAATTTTTGAATGACAAAGTACAGGAATACAATTATTGAATGCATATTCTTAAATTTGCATGAAGCAGAGCTTCCAAAAAGCAGATCGTTTTTTTCAACTGTCAAGAGAAGTTTAAAAAAGCTTGAAAAACTAAGGGATTAAGAGTCGATTGAAATAAAAAATATTGGTAAAGCCATAACCCACACCCGGGTTTTTAGACAAGAAGACTTTCCCTGTGCCAGTGTTTTTTAGTGATCATTAATATAAAAATACCTAAACATACATTTCCAAGATTGGTAGCGAAAAGCAGTCATTTTTGTATATTGTCATTTTTCTAAATTTTGATAAAATTGACGAACAATTAGCTAATTCTGTTTCAAGGTAATTTTCTCTACATTATGCAGACCATGCCACATTGCTTCCACATCAGCCAATAACAGTCACTTTCTGCCAAGTTTATTGTTTATTTAGCTTTATAGTGTCTGTGTAATGTCAAACACACATATTTATGGTAATTCTGATCTCTGTCAGAAAAAAAGTATGTTATTCTATTCTCTGTCAGCCTCAAGGCAAGTCAACAGTCAGTTTTGTTTATTTACATGTGAAGTTTGTGTCACATGATTGATAGCAATGGTAGGAGTTTACAAAAAGGTCAATCTATAGAATTGTAGGAGCTGTGCAGCTATATTATCAGTCCAAGCTAGCATTGTGAACACTAAAGTAAAACTCACTGCTAAAATTCTGTTCCCCTTGGCTTCATATCTGTCTTATCATGAACAAAATCAAATTTGTTTTTCACTAAGTTTATTTATTCACCAATGGTACATGTACATGTAAATGGTAACCTCTTTCCCTTATTTCATAATTGGTGTCTGATATTAATCATTATATCAGGCCATTTCATTTCAGTATCAGTCGGAAACAATGAAACGGTTTACATAAATTAGTATATTGAAATGCTGGAAACACCCTGTATCAATGCTAGTTTCATACTGGCTTTCATGATGGATAACAGATTTTCGTTTCCGTAGTTTTAGAACAACAGTTCTAGAAAAACAGGCTACCAGAACAGATTGTTACCGTGAAATCCTATGGCCCATTATATTGTCCAGATATCTAATATCCACCATAATTCAAACTGAGAAGCCACTTGCCCAGTCAAACCCTCTGGGTTCGATCGACTATTGCACCAAATGGGGTTGAAAAATCATACAATAACTGTCTGACATGAACCAGTAACACAGTCAAGCCAAACTTCTGTCTGTTTGCAACATGACATAATATCATGGGGTTTGGTTTGTTGCAGTAAACTATGATTGGGTAATCCATATGGAGGTCTACAGTAAATCACTTACCCTGATTTTCCCTGTGCCCGTGTAAAATAATGTTCATGAATTTATTTATAGACACTAAAACACACAGACACAGGAAAAGTCTTCTTGACTAAACAGAGCATGATTTAGGGCAAAAGTTTGGGCACCCATAATACGGCTTGACAATACCAACCCAGGGCCCGCCCATGAAGGCTGCATGGAGAGAACTCCTACATGTACTTTCAGTTTGTACCTTCATTTCATTTTACTTGAATTCAACCACAACAATTTTTTTCTCATACTCTGTTTTGGGGGCCCAAACAGCAGACGCCCAACTTCCCCAAGCCCCATACATGTATATGGGGTTCAAAATCAGCCTATTTTAGCCTTAGTCCTTGCTAAAAATATTAAACGATGGAGAAAAGTTTCTAATTGTGTTTAAAGGGGAGTAGGATCGGATTATGTCCTTTGGGCCATTATCAATACATACATGTACATGCAAAGAAATAAAAAATGTAACTGCATTTCAGTAAAATATGAAAACAGCTAGGTTTAGAACATACCTTCAATAAACTGGAGAAATAATACTAATGCCCACAGAAATGTAATCCAGCTTTTGAATAACCTGGGCCTTGAAGATTGTACATGGCTTTGGGGGAGATCACCGTAACACGGATATAATACATGTAAAGAGATTTTCTTAACAGAATGCGTAATCTTCATGTTTGTAACACACATAATAACAGATGTAAGTTCCACCAACAGGGGCTGGTCATCATCAATAGTACTTTAAGCTTACAGTATATGATCATCATTTGATGATCATCAGTTAATTGGCACACTCAAATAAAATCATTTCAACACACACATATTGGTATTCACTACTGTGGAACTGTTACAATTCATCAACTGGCTAGGATTTCCATACTTTGGCCACCTTAATGTGGCGTTATCTTCTCATTTACACATTTTCAGGCTTGCTCTCTTCAGGTAAACTGTGAAAAAGAAGAAAAACGTTGGATGAAAACATATTTGTGGGTTTCTATACCTGATAGTTTAAATATGACAAAACAGCCTTTTAAATAGGACATTATGGCTTCTAAACCAAAGCTAGGTCAAATTTAAGCTAGAACAGGAAAATAATCTAGGCAGGGCTCCATGTGCATTATATATGATCAGAATAAGTCCCCTTGATAGACTTCTGATATGATATTATACAGACGTCAAGTTACATGTTGTAGAGCAATCACCCACTCCATATTAAAACTGAATAATTTATTGAGACATTTCTGTCAGATTTATGAATGATATTTATTTAGTGCTATTTAATGTCAATGCACTGAATGTGGATAACTCGAGTCTGATAAAATACATTTGTACATGTACTATACAATATTTATAATCACTATTAAAACACATGGTCACAGGGAAAATCTTGTTGTCTAAAATAACCCATGGAGACTTTACTATATTTTAGACAATAAAACACACGGCCACACGGACGAACTTCTTGACTTTTGGTAGCTCAGTCATGGTGATGGTATGGTTCATAATAATATATTCCCTAATTTCTTAACCTAAAAATAATATGGCGTGTAGTCTTTGCAATGAATGCATTCATCGTGCATAACATGAAAGTGTGACACATACATTCAGAAATGAACGTTGCAGTATTGTCCTTGAATGCCTAAATAATTGAAATTCAATGAGCTGTACATGAACGCCTAGTACATGTATGTATTTAACTGAAAAATCTTACCATCATTCGTGGAACAATTGATCTCTGAGGAGTGCAAAACCACTTATAGTTATACACAGATACTTTGTAAGGTGTCAAAATTAAGTCTAAAACTTTCATAGAATTTACAGAAAGACAATCAAACTGGTCAATTTATTTCTTTGGTTTTGTATTTACATCACCTATATTATCAATTAGAATTCAATTCAATTCTAGTGCTTTCTCAATTTTTTATGAATTCAGCATACATGTACATGTAGCCTCACACCACCAATACAAATGTCATTTCATTAAAGTCACAAGAATTATCAAAAGTAACATTTTTGAGAAGTACTTAACTGACGCTGAAATCATTAACACAGCCCATAGCTACTGTTGGGTTACATGGGTGTGTCCTATCTGTGCAACATTTGTACAGTTGTGTACAAGTACCTAAAATCCGGTATCGATAACAGCTTAGATATAAATTATCATCCTGCTTGTGAATATGTTAAGAGGTTTACTGACACCTATATGCTACATGTACCTGATAGACAGTGTCTCCCAGTAGTAAACTTTGACAATGTCCACTTTTTTCAAAATAATGTAGGTCTATGAACTGAGGAAATATGATATGTAACCAAATCTGAGAATCAAAATACACTAAAATATTATAAAAAACATAAAAATGCTCCTGTACTCAGAACTCCAGGGAAAAGAAATTTAACACAGGTAGTCCAACTTACACAAAATACTGCAAACTTAACTGACACCAGTCACAGCAAACTATCACATAACCATAACATAGGACATTCCGTACAATTCTATGCACCAAGTGTCTCTTTACGGCCTGACTATAACCTGTTCAAGCTGCCTACATGTTAGCTATAGTGGCCATCTAAAGTTCTTTGTAATGGTCCATCAGAGGGGAGTGCTGCCCAGTGGGCAGACAATCGAACAATAGACCCCATGAGTTTCACTACTAATCCCAGGACAGTAGTAGTGAAAAAATCACTCAACCATTACTGCCCTCAGGCAAGATAGTTAGTTCTTTAGATAACAATCAGAAATCAGCTAGTCAACTCAGACATTTAATTGTTTACAGGGCCTAATACTTGTAGTGCAAATTATCATAGAAATCAATCATACAATTTAGTGCATGTCATCTCTGGTAAATCCACACACTTTCGTTTTCATGTATAAACAGAAAGTGTAACATGTGCAAGTTACATGTAGTAAGTCTATACATTGAATTACAATTGTCAAAATAAAAAGAACCCATACATGTGTTACTGAGGAAAATATTAATAATATTAAGACTTTCTCAACGACAGAACTGGCACTACCTGTAAAGTATGTACATGTACTATAAATGTTAAAGAAATGGAAAGAAGAACACAGTGGAGTCAGTAACACGAGACATTAACAAGCATGTTTTAACATGGATGGTTGGACAGTGTAATATCTTTCAGGCATTTTCACTAGGGACAGATATACACTGCTCAAAACAGGCTTGATCAATGGCTGAAACAGATGACCTACTTAAAATTCACACACCTGAATAGAGAGTCAGGTAGAGACAGAGACTGGTCTTACCTTTAACGTGACCTATACAAGACAAGTTAACCAGATGGCTGGGTTTGACACTATACAACACTAACCATCCAGAGAGTGCTAAATTTGACAGCAAATCCTATCCGTTTTTGTCATCAAATGTAGCACGCATACACAGACACACAGATTGGTAAACAAAAAGTTTTGTTCCTATATGCTAACAGCTGCTGGCTTGTACCTTAACTACAGCAGAAGGCTTCCAGGTACATGACTCACGCATGCTGTGACACAAAACTCACTCATCAGCTTTGAAAATCCACATCTATTTTAAGTTTAAGTAAAAAGGTTAGACCTGTTACACTTACAGGCATTGTTTTAAATTAAACACAACTGGTCTACCTTCTTAATAACCGGATACAGGCTGAGAGACAAGCTTTAACTAAATCATACACAAAGTGAATGTTAAGGTGACAATGACAGGCAGACATCAGCTCTATAAAGAGACTTTATATCTATATAGTACAGTTAATGCCATTTAATCTAAACTTTATCTCCTTTTTATCACAAGCTAAATTACATTTCATCTACAGCCAATTACCAATGGCAAATTCACCCTAGGAATTAAGGACCCTTAATCTCTTTCACAGACAAATTACCATAATGACTGGTAAAATTAGCACATACAACTAATTACAAAGGCCAAACAAGGCAATTTCCACAGAGTATCAAAAAGATAACTACAGGTACACCCATCAGGAAAATATGCCAGGTAACAGTTTATAACACTAAAATCAATCACCATGCTGTTCTTCACATGGTGAGAAACAGTTAATTGTAAAAGCAGCAGTAATACGTCAACAAACATGTACATAAAGGTGAGTTTTTTTATCACTTTTATGAATAACCTGTGACAATAACAATCATTCTCACCAAAACACCATTAAAGAATTAACTTCTCTGTCCAGTTGCCCACACTGTTACATGTAAATAGTCATTATTTAATCTGAAAAATAGTTTTAAAGACGAAGTTAAAAATCAGAGCACAAGGCTATTTGTTTCATTAATTTTATAAACAGTTTCATATATATCTTAATTTCGTAATATGTATATAAACTAGTTTTTAGAGCTACATGTAATGCAATTATAGAGTTGAGCTCACATGATGGAAAATAAATACAATGAATGGAATTTCCTCAAATAGCTTTGAAGTTTTGTACTGCAGCAGCAAGGAATGGATTGGATTTCAAAACTTGTTTGTGCTTTTAGTACATCAGTCATCTGATATTCCACTAAAAATGTTACCTTGCATGTAGGGGTAAATATCTATTTTCTAAACTTTCAATTAGTTTAATCAACTATATTTGAAACTGTCCAATCAATCATATTATATCAAAGAATTTGCACAGAAGAGTTTTCAGTAATTTATTTACATGTTGTAAACCGGACAAAGGATCCCTCTGTTTTTAACTTCAAATTTTGGTTATATTACAACAGATATAAGAAAGGAAAACGTATATATTCAAACAGTTTATATTCGAATGAATCTAGAAATTTGAAAAAATCGTGGATGAAAAGGGATATGGAAAAAGTCAAGATGACTGCTGGGCTTGTCCGGTGTAAGATTGTTGCCGCAACGTCATTTCATTGTTGCGCGCAAAACGGTCTGTGAGTGTGAAGATTTTCACTCTATGGTGGAACTATTTTTCTTGTGATTTGACAGACCTTCAACTTTCAGTGGACATCATTTCTGTTTAGTCAATGATTTTTATCATAGTGACAGTGCAGCTAGTGCCTACACCCCTGTTTTTTTTTTGTTTTTTGTTTGCAAACAGCTGAAATAGAATTTCAGACCATATCAAATCTATAATTTCATTTCAAAACCAGGTGTAAATTAGGCTGCTAGCCGCACTCAACTCTTACTCTGTTATTTAATAATTTCTGACATCTATGGTCAACAGTACCAACCAATAAATATCCAAACATATTAAAATAATTGAACGAGGTACAATATTAATATTATTATTCAGTCCTGCGTCTATATTCAGTTTTAACTTTTACCTAGCTAGACCTTTATTGGCTATAACTTTATAAGTAGGCCTACATGTATTTGCCGGCCTGGTTCAATCATAGAACTTATGGTTATATTACATTTACCAACATAATATAACGTACATTTTAAGTCTATGAATTATAACCATAAAAATTTGGTGTGAATATAGAATAGGTCCGTCACCTGGAACTTACAGTAAAACGCCTAGTTTCCTTTCACATATTCTGTAAAATACCGTAAGGAACTCCCTAATCGGAAAATACGTCTTTACTTGCACAAAATTCGGCCACATTTACTAAATTTACCGATTTCACTCTAATTCAAACACTTGCCTCGCCATCTTTGCTTCCTTTAATGTATGAGACAGGACAATGTACGAGCTTGCCTTTAGAATACGAGTCTCTCCGTCAGTGTTCAACTTCAACATACAGCCGATACTGTTCTACATCAAGTTACAACACTATCGATTCAGCCTTTTTATTTACTGTGACTTCAGTCTTCAGGTTATTTCATTATCAATTTGTTCGTTATTAAATATTCCGAAAAAAAGAAAAAGAAAAAAAAAAACTTGGGGGTCATAGGGGGGCTTGCCCCCCTGATGATTATAACAGATTTACGGTGACCGACCATTTCTCGCCCGTATTTCCTTTTTAACTTCTTCGTTATTAAAAATTCATTAAAAAAAAAAAAACTTAGAGGGTTCTAGTGGGGGCTTGCCCTCCTGGCTATCATAAAAATATTTATCATCACCGACCATTTCTTATTCAAGTTATTGACGGACCTATTCTATATCCTGTCCGAAAATTTAACTATTGCCAGTAAATGAGTAATCAGACAGAAGGCCTATATTATTGGCAATGGCATTGCAGATCAAAAACAAGAAGGTGAGAACTTGACAGAAAACCCCCCAAAAGCACTGGAAATGCCAAACTTCAGTGCAGGAGACTAGTAATAGTACTAAAAAGCCATCGAATAAGGTCCAGAGAGAATGATTTTTAGTTTTAAAATCGAGGTTTAAACCCGGATCATATGTCAACATTTCACTCTATTTGAACAAAAACTAGGTCGCGCGACAAGCGCAGACCATTCTGTCGAGTGTGTAGATTTTCTGAACAGCTGCAGACCAGATATAGCCCAAACAAATCATCAGAACTTACATTTCAAACAAAGAATTCTCAAGTTCAACAAATGTCTTATTCAAATGAAATCAATAACGAGAACTTAAACTACCTTAATTTACCTGAATTAATTAAAGAGAATCCACCTGTCTGCGACTGACGGCCATCGAACATCTCCAACTGGTAGCTTGTCATCTGAACGATTATGATGACACTAGTACCTTTCTCACATCTGCACTTGTCACCGGATAGCTCGTCTTTCCGTTTATTGGCCCGACTTTCCGTTGGGAATTGATACAGTGGCAATTACTAAGCTAGCCCAAGAGATTTGTCGCATAGGCCTACACAGCTGATTTCTTCTTTTTCATTTATATTTTTATTACAAAGTTGTACAATCAAGACCCTTCAATAAAAAAAAGATATCCATTTAGCCCTTCTATACGGAAGCCCTGGAGGCTCATTTTATCCTTTTTTTTTTCACTTCTGACTTCAGAGTTCTAAAACTTTCCATGCATGTGAGTGCAAATATGGCGACTGGTGCGTCAGGAAAAGAGGTAGGGTCAACACGCTTATAAGCGCTCTAAAAATTGCATTTATAATTGTATACGGTTTGAATATGCTTCGAAGGTAATCGACGTAAGTCCTGTCCTAAATCAAAAGTAACAGGCCGACAAATTTTATTTTCATGAAGTGCCCGCACAACAACAACAACATAGGCATGCTTGATGTTATTATAGCCTACGCTTATTGTTATTAACTCGCATCGGACTCATTAGCTTGGCAGCGTCTCGCCGAGGGTACCGAATTTATGGTAATGAGTATCTGCAGATCTGTATCCCATAGTTCGGCGAAGCGATAACTTTGCGCCATGTTTGGGTCATGAAACAGACGACAGATATCACGTGATTAGGTATATCCATTCAAGACTGCGCGTATAATGACGTCATATAAAATATCTGTTTCGGACTCCTCTGTAGGTCATACATCGAAAATATTGACCCGTCACGGGGTACGTATTGACCAATAGAATGGGAGTAAAGCCTAATGAATATTAATGAGGTATAATAATGTTAGCTCATTCATTCGGAGGTACCCATTTAAACCTTGCACACTTTATAGGCCCATACAATCTTAAAGACATACAGTCTTTAAATAGGTCCTTAGTGCCAGGTCGATGAGTCAGTAACTTACAAGTGATAGAATTTTAAACATGTAACTCAGAGACGCTATAGAATGACTCTCTCTAGAGGCCGATTCGAAAGATTTTCAGGGGGGAGAATTTGAAGTTTGTTTCTAAAGAGCGGGTGTACGTGCTAGTGTGGGTGGGGGTAGGCCCTATTCTAAGCAAATATGGTAAGCATAATGGGCTGCTGAAAATCTCCTGGATGGCTCGTTATTTAAGTTTTCAGTTCTGACTTCCGACTTCCGAGTTCTGAGTTCTGACTTCTGGCTTCCGAGTTCTGACTTCCGAGTTCTGACTTCCGAGTTCTGACTTCCGAGTTCTGGGTGTATCCCAGATAAGCAATCTAATGCATGCTCAAGTCCCCTGGCCTATTTCATAAAGAAGTTCACCCTTACATCTTAGTAGACTATCTGTCACAAGTCGGCTAAATATGTTTTATTAAATGGCCCCCAGGGTTCCACTTCTAACCTCGGACTTGTAGCATCGGGCTTCCAGCTTATTACTTCATATTTCAGAGTTTGCTGAACAAGACGGACTCCACATCGCAGATTGTACGTCCTTGATCAGTATAATTTACACTCACAATTAAGATTTCATGTATTATGGAGAAATGCAGGAGATCTGCTGCATAGACAAAATGTGAAACACGGATAATCTTCGAAGTCTTGAAATAAATGGGAAGTAAAATTTAGCGTGTCTCCTTTTGCAGATCCAAACCAGCAGAGGCCTACAAAAGATGGAAAATGCCATGACTACACAGCAAGCATCTGGTATGTCCATACATTTATCCCACCTCACACTGAATACTTCCTGTTGATTGGTTCAAACCAGTCTCGTGGAGACCGTGTATATTTACGTCAGTCAAGTTAGTAGGCGGTTCGCAGTAGGCGGTAGGCGGTTCGAAGGGATCATTCATTATTTTCTCAATCGCCTACTGGGTTATACAGCCCGATCTATTTATGCCAGGATAACCAAAATTGCACCATATACACAATAGAGCATGCTCTATATAACTATGCTATCAATTTGGACGATATCCAAAATGCAACAAAATTGGACGAGTGTAAGCCAATCGCCGTCCAATCGCCTACTGGGTTATACAGCCCGATCTATTTGTGCCAGGATATCCAAAATTGCACCATATACACAATAGAGCATGCTCTCTATAGCTATACTATCAATTTGGACGATATCCAAAATGCGACGAAATTGGACGAGTGTAAGCCAATCGCCGTCCAATCGCCTACTGGGTTATACAGCCCGATCTATTTGTGCCAGGATATCCAAAATTGCACCATATACACAATAGAGCATGCTCTCTATAGCTATACTATCAATTTGGACGATATCCAAAATGCGACGAAATTGGACGAGTGTAAGTCAATCGCGTCCAATCGCCTACTGGGTTATACAGCCCGATCTATTTGTGCCAGGATATCCAAAATTGCACCATATACACAATAGAGCATGCTCTCTATAGCTATACTATCAATTTGGACGATATCAAAATGCGACGAAATTGGACGAGTGTAAGACAATCGCCGTCCAATCGCATACTAGGTTATACAGCCCGATCTATTTGTGCCAGGATAACCAAAATTGCACCATATTCATAATAGGGTATGCTCTTTGAAACTATACTATCAATTTGGACGATATCCAAAATGCGACGAAATTGGGCGAGTGTAAGCCAATCGCCGTCCAATCGCCTACTGGGTTATACAGCCCGATCTATTTGTGCCAGGATATCCAAAATTGCACCATATACACAATAGAGCATGCTCTCTATAGCTATACTATCAATTTGGACAATATCCAAAATGCGACGAAATTGGACGAGTGTAAGCCAATCGCCGTCCAATCGCCTACTGGGTTATACAGCCCGATCTATTTGTGCCAGGATAACAAAAATTGCACCATATATACAATAGAGCATGTTCTTCATAACTATGCTATAAATTTGGACGATATTCAAAATGCGACGGAATTGGACGAGTGTAGCCCAATCGCCGTCAAATCGCCTACTGGATTATACAGCCCGATCTATTTGTGCCAGGATAACCAAAATTGCACCATATTCATAATAGGGTATGCTCTTTGAAACTATACTATCAATTTGGACGATATCCAAAATGCGACGAAATTGAACGAGTGTAAGCCAATCGCCGTCCAATCGCCTACTGGGTTATACAGCCCGATCTATTTGTGCCAGGATATCCAAAATTGCACCATATACACAATAGAGCATGCTCTCTATTGCTATACTATCAATTTGGACAATATCCGAAATGCGACGAAATTGGACGAGTGTAAGCCAATCGCCGTCCAATCGCCTACTGGGTTATACAGCCCGATCTATTTGTGCCAGGATAACCAAAATTGCACCATATATACAATAGAGCATGTTCTTCATAACTATGCTATATATTTGGACGATATTCAAAATGCGACGGAATTGGACGAGTGTAGCCCAATCGCCGTCAAATCGCCTACTGGATTATACAGCCCGATCTATTTGTGCCAGGATAACCAAAATTGCACCATATACACAATAGAGCATGCTCTCTATAACTATACTATCAATAAGGACGATCTCCAAAAATGCGACGAAATTGAACAAATGTAAGCCAATCGCCGTCCAATCGCCTACTGGGTTATACAGCCCCATCTATTTGTGCCAGGATAACCAAAATTGCACCACATACACAATAGAGCATGCTCTATGTAACTATGCTATCAATTTGGACGATATCCAAAATCCAACAAAATTGGACGAGTGTAAGCCAATCGCCGTCCAATCGCCTACTGGGTTATACAGCCCGATCTATTTGTGCCAGGATATCCAAAATTGCACCATATACACAATAGAGCATGCTCTCTATAGCTATACTATCAATTTGGACGATATCCAAAATGCGACAAAATTGGACGAGTGTAAGTCAATCGCGTCCAATCGCCTACTGGGTTATACAGCCCGATCTATTTGTGCCAGGATAACCAAAATTGCACCACATACACAATAGAGCATGCTCTTTATAACTATGCTATAGATTTGGACAATATTTAAAATGCGACGAAATTGGACGAGTGTAGCCCAATCGCCGTCCAATCGCCTACTGGGTTATACAGCCCGATCTATTTGTGCCAGGATAACCAAAATTACACCATATACACAATAGAGTATGCTTTTTGTAACTATTTTATCAATTTGGACGATATCCAAAATGCGACGAAATTGGACGAGTGTAACCCAATCGCCGTCCAATCGCCTACTGGGTTATACAGCCCGATCTATTTGTGCCAGGATATCCAAAATTGCACCATATACACAATAGAGCATGCTCTCTATTGCTATACTATCAATTTGGACAATATCCGAAATGCGACGAAATTGGACGAGTGTAAGCCAATCGCCGTCCAATCGCCTACTGGGTTATACAGCCCGATCTATTTGTGCCAGGATAACCAAAATTGCACCATATATACAATAGAGCATGTTCTTCATAACTATGCTATATATTTGGACGATATTCAAAATGCGACGGAATTGGACGAGTGTAGCCCAATCGCCGTCAAATCGCCTACTGGATTATACAGCCCGATCTATTTGTGCCAGGATAACCAAAATTGCACCATATACACAATAGAGCATGCTCTCTATAACTATACTATCAATAAGGACGATCTCCAAAAATGCGACGAAATTGAACAAATGTAAGCCAATCGCCGTCCAATCGCCTACTGGGTTATACAGCCCCATCTATTTGTGCCAGGATAACCAAAATTGCACCACATACACAATAGAGCATGCTCTATGTAACTATGCTATCAATTTGGACGATATCCAAAATCCAACAAAATTGGACGAGTGTAAGCCAATCGCCGTCCAATCGCCTACTGGGTTATACAGCCCGATCTATTTGTGCCAGGATATCCAAAATTGCACCATATACACAATAGAGCATGCTCTCTATAGCTATACTATCAATTTGGACGATATCCAAAATGCGACAAAATTGGACGAGTGTAAGTCAATCGCGTCCAATCGCCTACTGGGTTATACAGCCCGATCTATTTGTGCCAGGATAACCAAAATTGCACCACATACACAATAGAGCATGCTCTTTATAACTATGCTATAGATTTGGACAATATTTAAAATGCGACGAAATTGGACGAGTGTAGCCCAATCGCCGTCCAATCGCCTACTGGGTTATACAGCCCGATCTATTTGTGCCAGGATAACCAAAATTACACCATATACACAATAGAGTATGCTTTTTGTAACTATTTTATCAATTTGGACGATATCCAAAATGCGACGAAATTGGACGAGTGTAACCCAATCGCCGTCCAATCGCCTACTGGGTTATACAGTCCGATCTATTTGTGCCAGGATAACCAAAGTTGCACCAAATACACAATAGAGCATGCTCTTTATAACTGTACTATCAATTTGGACGATATCCAAAATGCGACGAAATTGGACGAGTGTAGCCCAATCGCCTACTGGGTTATACTGCCCGATCTATTTGTGCCAGGATAACCAAAATTGCACCATATACACAACATAGCATGCTCTTTGTAAATATACTATCAATTTGGACGATATCCCAAATGCGACGAAATTGGACGTGTGTAGCCCAATCACCTTCCAATCGCCTACTGGGTTATACAGCCCGATCTATTTGTACCAGGATAACCAAAATTGCACCATATACACAGCCTAGCATGCTCTTTGTAAATATACTATCAATTTGGACGATATCCAAAATGCGACGAAATTGGACGAGTGTAGCCCAATCGCCGTCCAATCGCCTACTGGCGTATACAGCCCGATCTATTTGTGCCAGGATAACCAAAATTGCACCATATACACAATAGAGCATGCTCTTTATAACTTAACTATCAATTTGGACGATATCCTAAGTGCGACCAAATTGGACGAGTGTAGCCCAATCAGGCATTTACTGAACGAAAGTATGAATGAATGTGGAGATGTGTTATACAGGGTGATGGGAGAACGGGCGCATTTACTGAACGAAAGTATGAATGAATGTGGAGATGTGTTATACAGGGTGATGGGAGGATGGGGGCATTTACTAACGAAAGTATGAATGAATGTGGAGATGTGTTATACAGGGTGATGGGAGAACGGGGGCTTTACTGAGCGAAGGTTTGAACGAATGGGGAGATGTGTTATACAGGGTGATGGGAGAACGGGGGCTTTACTGAACGAAAGTTTGAACGAATAGAGGTATGTGTTATACAGGGTGATGTGAGAACGGGCGCATTTACTAAACGGATGTTTGAACGAATGGGAAGATGTGTTATACAGGGTGATGGAAGAACGGGAGCATTTACTAAACGAATGTTTGAACGAATGGGAAGATATGTTATACAGGTTGATGGGAGAACGGGCGCGTTTACTGAACGAAAATTTGAACGAATGGAGAGATGTGTTATACAGGGTGATGGGAGAACGGGGGCTTTACTGAGCGAAGGTTTGAACGAATGGGGAGATGTGTTATACAGGGTGATGGGAGAACGGGGGCTTTACTGAGCGAAGGTTTGAACGAATGGGGAGATGTGTTATACAGGGTGATGGGAGAACGGGGGCTTTACTGAACGAAAGTTTGAACGAATAGAGGTATGTGTTATTCAGGGTGATGTGAGAACGGGCGCATTTACTAAACGGATGTTTGAACGAATGGGAAGATGTGTTATACAGGGTGATGGAAGAACGGGAGCATTTACTAAACCAATGTTTGAACGAAAGGAAAGATGTGTTATACAGGGTGGTGGGAGAACGGGCGCGTTTACTGAACTAAAGTTTGAACGAATGGAGAGATGTGTTATACAGGGTGATGGGAGAACGGGGGCATTTACTAAACGAAAGTTTGAACGAATGGAGAGATGTGTTATACAGGGTGATGTGAGAACGGGGGCATTTACTGAACGAAAGTTTGAACGAATGGGGAGATGTGTTATACATGGTGATGGGAGAACGGGGGCTTTACTGAACAAAAGTTTGAACGAATAGAGGGATGTGTTATACAGGGTGATGTGAGAACGGGCGCATTTACTAAACGAATGTTTGAACGAATGGGAAGATGTGTTATACAGGGTGATGGAAGAACGGGAGCATTAACTAAACGAATGTGAAGATATGTTATATAGGGTGATGGAAGAACGGGAGCATTTACTAAACGAATGTTTGAACGAATGGGAAGATATGTTATATAGGGTGGCGGGAGAACGGGCGCGTTTACTAAACCAAAATTTGAATGGAGAGATGTGTTATATAGGGTGATGGGAGAACGGGGACGCGATTGGGCTACACTCGTCCAATTTAGTCGCATTTTGGATATCGTCCAAATTGATAGCATAGTTATATAGAGCATGTTATGTTGTGTATATGGTGCAATTTTGGTTATCCTGGCACAAATCGATCGGGCTGTATAACCCAGTAGGCGATTGGACGGCGATTGGGCTACACTCGTCCAATTTAGTCGCATTTTGGATATCGTCCAAATTGATAGCATAGTTATATAGAGCAGTCTCTATTGTGTATATGGTGCAATTTTGGTTATCCTGGCACAAATAGATCGGGCTGTATAACCCAGTAGGCGATTGGACGGCGATTTGGCTACTCTCGTCCAATTTAGTCGCATTTTGGATATCGTCCAAATTGATAGCATAGTTATATAGAGCAGTCTCTATTGTGTATATGGTGCAATTTTGGTTATCCTGGCACAAATAGATCGGGCTGTATAACCCAGTAGGCGATTGGACGGCGATTGGGCTACACTCGTCCAATTTCGTCGCATTTTGGATATCGTCCAAATTGATAGCATGGTTATATAGAACATGCTCTATTGTGTATATGGTGCAATTTTGGTTATCCTGGCACAAATAGATCGGGCTGTATAACCCAGTAGGCGATTGGACGGCGATTGGGCTACACTCGTCCAATTTCGTCGCATTTTGAATATCGTCCAAATTGATAGCATAGTTATATAGAGCATGCTCTATTGTGTATATGGTGTAATTTTGGTTATCCTGGCACAAATAGATCGGGCTGTATAACCCAGTAGGCGATTGGACGGCGATTGGGCTACACTCGTCCAATTTCGTCGCATTTTGGATATCGTCCAAATTGATAGCATGGTTATATAGAACATGCTCTATTGTGTATATGGTGCAATTTTGGTTATCCTGGCTCAAATAGATCGGGCTGTATAACCCAGTAGGCGATTGGACGGCGATTGGGCTACACTCGTCCAATTTCGTCGCATTTTGGATATCGTCCAAATTGATAGCATAGATATATAGAGCATGCTCTATTGTGTATATGGTGCAATTTTGGTTATCCTGGCACAAATAGATCGGGCTGTATAACCCAGTAGGCGATTGGACGGCGATTGGGCTACACTCGTCCAATTAAGTCGCATTTTGGATATCGTCCAAATTGATAGCATAGTTATATAGAGCATGCTTTATTGTGTATATGGCGCAATTTTGGTTATCCTGGCACAAATAGATCGGGCTGTATAACCCAGTAGGCGATTGGACGGCGATTGGGCTACTCTCGTCCAATTCCGTCGCATTTCGGATATCGTCCAAAGTGATAGCATAGTTATATAGAGCATGCTCTATTGTGTATATGGTGCAATTTTGGTTATCCTGGCACAAATAGATCGGGCTGTATAACCCAGTAGGCGATTGGACGGCGATTGGGCTACACTCGTCCAATTTCGTCGCATTTTGAATATCGTCCAAATTGATAGCATAGTTATATAGAGCATGCTCTATTGTGTATATGGTGTAATTTTGGTTATCCTGGCACAAATAGATCGGGCTGTATAACCCAGTAGGCGATTGGACGGCGATTGGGCTACACTCGTCCAATTTCGTCGCATTTTGGATATCGTCCAAATTGATAGCATGGTTATATAGAACATGCTCTATTGTGTATATGGTGCAATTTTGGTTATCCTGGCTCAAATAGATCGGGCTGTATAACCCAGTAGGCGATTGGACGGCGATTGGGCTACACTCGTCCAATTTCGTCGCATTTTGGATATCGTCCAAATTGATAGCATAGATATATAGAGCATGCTCTATTGTGTATATGGTGCAATTTTGGTTATCCTGGCACAAATAGATCGGGCTGTATAACCCAGTAGGCGATTGGACGGCGATTGGGCTACACTCGTCCAATTAAGTCGCATTTTGGATATCGTCCAAATTGATAGCATAGTTATATAGAGCATGCTTTATTGTGTATATGGCGCAATTTTGGTTATCCTGGCACAAATAGATCGGGCTGTATAACCCAGTAGGCGATTGGACGGCGATTGGGCTACTCTCGTCCAATTTCGTCGCATTTCGGATATCGTCCAAATTGATAGCATAGTTACATAGAGCATGCTATGTTGTGTATATGGTGCAATTTTGGTTATCCTGGCACAAATAGATCGGGCTGTATAACCCAGTAGGCGATTGGACGGCGATTGGGCTACACTCGTCCAATTTCGTCGCATTTTGGATATCGTCCAAATTGATAGCATAGTTAGGATAACCAAAATAACCAAAATTACACCATATACACAATAGAGCATGCTCTATATAACTATGCTATCAATTTGGACGATATCCAAAATGCGACGAAATTGGACGAGTGTAGCCCAATCGCCGTCCAATCGCCTACTGGGTTATACAGCCCGATCTATTTGTGCCAGGATAACCAAAATTGCACCATATACACAACATAGCATGCTCTATGTAACTATGCATGCTCTATTGTGTATATGGTGCAATTTTGGTTATCCTGGCACAAATAGATCGGGCTGTATAACCCAGTAGGCGATTGGACGGCGATTGGGCTACACTCGTCCAATTTAGTCGCATTTTGGATATCGTCCAAATTGATAGCATAGTTATATAGAGCATGCTCTATTGTGTATATGGCGCGATTTTGGTTATCCTGGCACAAATAGATCGGGCTGTATAACCCAGTAGGCGATTGGACGGCGATTGGGCTACTCTCGCCCAATTTCGTCGCATTTTGGATATCGTCCAAATTGATAGCATAGTTACATAGAGCATGCTATGTTGTGTATATGGTGCAATTTTGGTTATCCTGGCACAAATAGATCGGGCTGTATAACCCAGTAGGCGATTGGACGGCGATTGGGCTACACTCGTCCAATTTCGTCGCATTTTGGATATCGTCCAAATTGATAGCATAGTTATATAGAGCATGCTCTATTGTGTATATGGTGTAATTTTGGTTATCCTGGCACAAATAGATCGGGCTGTATAACCCAGTAGGCGATTGAGAAAATAATGAATGATCCCTTCGAATCGCCTACCGCCTACTGCGAACCGCCTACTAACTTGACTGACGTTGTATATTTCCATATTACGTCGCCGTGCTGATCCATACAGGGCGACTACCATATATGGTTTGTGACGTCATGTCTAGACACTTGCCAGTCGTGTCTGCTCGTGTCATACACATTAGAAAACAGCTTTCGGAGTTCACTTTCTGCCTTTTATGAAAGCCAATTTTCAGAAAGAAGACTTGAATATCGCACAAGTTAGGTCTTCGGTGGGATAAATTCGTTACAAGGGTTTGTTCGAGGGGGGATACGGAAATATATGGGGTCAGTAAACAGTATAAACAGTAATATTCGTTTACTGACCCCGTATATTTCCGTATCCCCACTCGAACAAACATTGTAACTAATATTATCGGCTGATCGTTTAAATAAACAATAAGCGGTCTGTATTTTACCATAGGGTCTACTTAACACAAAGGGGCGTACCCAAAACAGTGGTGGAGAGCATCATCTCACGATTGATTGATTGATTGTTCGGTGTTTTACGCCGCACTCAAGATTACTTCACTTATATGGCAGCTTTGAAAATTTTCCAATTGGTGAAAATTGGTGGAAGGCTGCTTAGATTGGGCACCCAACGCTGCTCAGGTAAACAAAATAAACCTTAGAGCCACCAGAGTGACTAAACATGATTTTCCTCACATTCAGTACCATTTTAGCTGTGACAACGAAATTAAGACGATGCTGACGTCTAAATTTCATGAAAATCATAAGATAGGTGTTCTCGTTCAAATTAAGATTATATTTGTGATTCGCCAAATATTACACTCTACTTGGAAAAACGGCCTCAACCCATAACCAGGCTGCCTTTATTGCAGGAAATGTTCTTCTGGCAACAAGGACTAAACAAGGTCTCTCCACTTTCAAAATGACGATGATTGAAACGCAACTCATTTATTAAAGAATTGTATGCCTTTTCTGAATAAAATGTGTACACATAAAAATAAAATAAATATCCCTTTCTAAATCATATGTTTACATTTCAGATAACTATGACTCAACAAAACGAAAAGATAGGATACAGTCCCTGATAAGTAATATAAATGGGATGATGGCATCAAAACAGAAAAGACCGAAATCTCATGGAAGGCACAAAGTTCACAAACTCTATATAGGCTGGAGGCACAGCGAGGGGGTGGACAAGCCATTTAAAATGGTCCAGTTTAAAGACGGAGGTGGTGTACGTTGTATTGAGTATCCTGTAGATCAGCCACAGTCCGTCTCCAGCATCACACAGCTTGGACTTAAACTTTTTTTCCCTGAAGGGAAAAACCAATTGGGATCACTTGAAAATTTAGAACTATCACTCGGAAATTTTTCTGGGCGTTTTATAGATGAGTTTAAAGATACTGAGGGACAACCCTGTACATTTCATGAATACCTTCATTCCTATGGACTTTTTTCTTCAAAAACTCACGTTTACATTCTGACGCAGGTAAAAGTTGACAAACATACAACCCAAAAAGAAACCACTTCATCTCAGTGTGCGTTTGAATTCAACCCAGACAATGAGACAGAGATTTCCGCCCAGACAATGTTGGAGGAGCTTTGTTCAAGTTCACCAAGAAAGGAAAGTTATAATAAAAGATTGAGAGTTCTCAATTCTAAGTCACCTGGAAATTTGCAGATCAAATACCTGGCACAAACAGAAAGCTCATTTTCAGAAGTGATCACTCGAATAAGTTGTCACAGTTGGTCACAATGCAGGGAAATGTGTTTTTCTTCTGAAGTACACGACGGGGATTATAACCCCCTTTTGAATGGATACAAGGTAATTTCAATCGAGAAAGGAGGAAACAATTACTGGACTATGATTACAAAGAGGATGGTTCAATCAAGTTCAAATTTCCCTCCTCATCAGACCAAGAGCAAATCATCCTCCATGGGCCTGGTGAAGTTAGTGGAACGGAGGAGCAAAGCGATATTGTTATCCTTGGGGTGGTTGCTTCCTGTCACGGACAGGGTTGTCAGTATACCTGGTTTAAAAACGGACTTGAATATGTTACAAGCCCAGATCTGCCTTTATTAGAGGTTAAAGAGCCAGGTACATACGGAGTGTGCGTTACATTTGGTGACTCTGTAAATGTCTGTCAAGGAACCGTTACTGTGGATGATGCTTCATATCCATCACCAGAAGAATCTGCCAACATCAATGACATAAAAGAGGACTCTGGCAGCACTTCACCACCATCAACAGGGAAAACAGCCCAAGGCCTGGGCAGAAGCGTTTCTTCCACTATGAATGCCGCCCACCTTAACAGTGCTGCTATTAATCCCCCGCATGAAGCACATAGAGTCAATGTTGCCATACCATTCATTGACAAAAAAGACGTATCCTTTGCCGACGCAGTAGAAATAGGGAAGGGATCGTTTGGCAACGTGTTTAGAGCAGCGTGGATTGGCACCCCGGTAGCGGTAAAGGAAATTCGAGTAAAGAGGATGAAGGTGTTAAGAAA
This sequence comes from Lepidochitona cinerea, assembly GCA_963971465.1. Lineage (NCBI taxonomy): Eukaryota > Metazoa > Mollusca > Polyplacophora > Chitonida > Tonicellidae > Lepidochitona > Lepidochitona cinerea. The sequence goes on along the minus strand of OZ020551.1, from coordinate 63,236,421 downwards.
TGTCGTCCATGGAGAGATTCAGCTACAAGGTCGCGTACGTCATCCTAATATTGCGCTTTTAATGGCGTACGCGATCGAGAAGTCACACGTATACATCTTATCAGAATATGTAAATGGCCCAAATTTAGATGAAATTTTGTTCGGATGTGCTGAAGACACCAAGGGTGCGGACTTGGTCCTTACATTTCCACAAAAGATTGTCATCACAGAAGATATACTTAAAGCTGTAGCTTACTTACATCATCTACGACCTCCAGTTATTCACACCGATATAAAACCAGAAAACATTATCGTGCACAGACAATCTTTAACCGCAAAACTCTGTGATTTTGGAGTAAGTCGGGTTAAAGGTATTGAAAGTCAAGTATGCACCGGTGGAAATCTTTCACCTGGAACCCCTATGTACCAAGCTCCGGAGGTGTTGCTAAAAACGGAGAAATCATGTAAGGCATCTGACGTTTGGAGCATGGCTTGTACTCTTACAGAATTATTTGCAGAAGAGTCTATTTGGTCTGTAGATATAACATTAGAATCCACAGATATTGCCCAAATCAAACATAAGATGCACAACAAGGAAGTTCCGTCGGCTTACCAGGTGCTTATCAACAAACCTGGCTACGATGCATCTGTGTGCGACCTTCTTGGGTCAGGTTTAAAGTACCCGCCAGATGATAGATCATCGGCCTTTAATATGCTCACGAATGTCCAGAATTTTCCAGGGCAGTCACATGTAAATTAGATACAACCAAAACTGATACTGCAAGCGGGTTTGGAAATGTGAAAGTTTTACCCTGATAAAGTTTTTGTTCACCTTTCTGTTCAGGTTTCCATTTACGGTTATACTTTAGTTTATTGATAGCTGAATTAGCTGCCTTTTATAATTCATTTATTAGACTATTTTTGAAAGCGATATTCACTGTATTGATAACATTTTCCGCGTTACTGCTTGTTTGGGGTATTAGGCTGCCATTTGGCCTTGGGTGAAGTAAAATAGTATCTTTAAGAGACACTCGTCGCCAAAATGTCGATAACATTAACAAAACAAAACCCACCTGTTTATGTATTTTTCTCAAAACTTAAGTTATGAACTTTGCCCAAAACTCAGAACTTTTGTCACCAAGTTTTATTTTCAATTAGAAGTTAAGAGCTTTTGACACCAAAGGGCAGTTCATAACTTCTTCTTTCTTAGAATGATACAGAAACACGTGCTCTTTGTTGAAATAAATCTTTTTCGACATTTTCCCAGGTCTTTGCAGCAGTTATGCATTCAGATGTTTTTTGAGTGGTGTATGCAATCACTTGGCAGAGATCATTGGCTCGTTTGTTTTTGTCTTTACTATATCAGTCAGTTTTTACCTTCAGTCTTAAAGTTACATTAAGACGATTTTTCAGCTGTTATTTCAAATCTTTGATTTCTTAATACACGTAGCCCCAATTGCAGACCTGTCTTTCATGTTTACGAAATTAAACATTTAAACAAAACATAACGCTACAAAACTACTCCATCATTCGAAAAATATCAGAACAAAAATCTGTAAGGCATGTGTTGATTATCAATGTTTAAATTCTCAACAATTTATATTTAAGTATTGCAATCAGCGAACCATTAAAGAACACCTGAATTATCCGCTTACCTGGCATTTAACCAGTGCTGCTGGGGCCAGACGTTGTCTGAACGCAATTTGGTTTAGCCCATGTAATGTTGGCCTAATAGTGACGTGCATAAACGTTGATGAGACGTGGCTCCGAATTTCATGGGTGTTAGAGAGATTTATACTATACGACTGAGCCAACTGACCCACCCATGCAGCTTTGGCAATACTTTTTTGTTAACGTCGGATGCCGGGAGCTGCTGAGAAGCTGTACAAAATTACGTTTGAGCACCCAATGGCCCAGCTTCGGTTCATGAGAATAGGGCCCCAGTGGGTCAACGTAAGTGGGCTACCAGCCTAAAAGTTAGGTAAGGTAATAATTCAAGTGCTCGTCATGATACTTTTTAATAATATCTTGAACTATTTCTTGTCAGTCTCAGTGTGCTGTTTTCCTGTTATCGTTCCAGCTTTTATAAGATTTCATAGGCTAAATTTGAGTTGCGAATATTGAGTTCTATACTGTTATTGTTTTTTATTTTTGTATAGATTTATTTTGTTCGCACAGAAACAACCAAGCAGGATGATTTGGTGCTATTCTTTATTATTTGAATTTTATTCGTTAACAAAGTTTAAATGTTTCAGGTTTTATTGTCAAATTCTTTAGTTCAATCGCATGCTCAAAGCATAGCATTGTCACGAGAAAGATAATATAATAACATTAAATTTCGAGTTTTTATTTTGATATTTGTTGTGTTGTTTGTTTGTTATATTACAAAAAATGATTTACCAAAGGAATCTAATTTACATTTTAATGTCAAATTTAAATCAACCGGAGGCCCGTCGAGTTTTTAAACGAGTCTTTATCACTTTTCATCGACCGGAGGCCCGTCGAGTTTTTAAACGAGTCTTTATCACTTTTCATCCACCGGAGGCCCGTCGAGTTTTTAAACGAGTCTTTATCACTTTTCATCCACCGGAGGCCCGTCGAGTTTTTAAACGAGTCTTTATCACTTTTCATCCACCGGAGGCCCGTAGAGTTTTTAAACGAGTCTTTATCACTTTTCATCCACCGGAGGCCCGTCGAGTTTTTAAACGAGTCTTTATCACTTTTCATCCACCGGAGGCCCGTCGAGTTTTTAAACGAGTCTTTATCACTTTTCATCCACCGGAGGCCCGTCGAGTTTTTAAACGAGTCTTTATCACTTTTCATCCACCGGAGGCCCGTAGAGTTTTTAAACGAGTCTTTATCACTTTTCATCTACCGGAGGCCCGTCGAGTTTTTAAACGAGTCTTTATCACTTTTCAAAATTTGCTTTATGAAAGAATTATTTTAAAGTAAAAACCAAAACAGCTGAAAAGTGAGTGACAACTGAAATATAGGCCTCCATCATGTTAACTGTTTAACTGTTCTTAACAGCATCGGTCAGCTTCAAAAATAAATCTAGCGCTTCCTCAACAGAATTGGGAATTTTCAAATTTGGATGTAGTAAATAAGCTAACTCTACAAATTGATGGCAGCAAGGTTGTAAAAGCTGTTGCGGGGCTCCATACAGTTCGAGACAGATTAACACATCTTCTGTGTCAATGCTTGTTCCACAGTTTTCTGTGCCATATAACTGTGGCATGAAATACATAACATCGGGTTTTCCGGATGGCAGCTCTACGTTTCTGTTTTTCCGTATCATGTGCAAATTCCAGTGTCTAGAAATTCGGTCCAGTTCAAGCTGTAGCTCATTCATGAAACAAAATTTTAAACACTCCCTATGTATAGGGTTAGCATCGAGAAAAATGTCAGTGGATCTCATGTCTTTAAACAAGTTTATCCACCAGTTTAAACTTTGTTTTCGTAGAATTGACCAAAACGCTTCAATGCGTTGATTTGAAGTACTCTTTCCCAGCACAAAACTGTTTAAACAAGCTTCTGGGTCAGTTTCATTACAATTAAAAAATGGTTGGAGAATTTTCAACCCCGAGTTTTCTGTTCCTAAATCGCATCTAAGCTTTGATGGAGCAAGTCCAGTATCCCGGAGCGTTTCGAGGTAGTAGGTGGATATAATTGTTGGATTATTGTTACTTTGACCGACCCGTAGCCAAAGCACACGCCGGCTAAATCCATCAATGCATCCATGGATGCAGAAACCAAATGGTTTAAGTTTGTCGTAACCATCCACATGCCACACTGCATTTGGTCCTGGACAGACGTACTTCCTCCTCTTTAACCGATTTCTTTTCCTCAGAGCAACACCATCTGGGTCCACCAAGCGCATAATTTCCAAAATCTTGTTTCTAGGATATCGTATACCATGGTCAATGCTCAATCGGCGCCAAATGGCTCGGTGTCCCAAACAACTACCGCTATGCTGCATTTCAGTTATAACGGCGACTGCTTCATCTTCAAGACTGATGCTATCCCTCCTCATGCGTCTTCTTAATCCCATTTCTCTCAGTTTCCTTTTAAGGTGACTGAGACTTATTGTATATCCATGGACAAATGTTATCGCTGCTAGGATCTCCAAGTTGGAAAAACCATTCCTGAAATATTGTTCGATTAACTCATTCGGACTTAGTAAGTTGTCGTTAAGACATGGGATATAAGCTTGTGTCCTTGTAACAGTTCCCGACGGCAAGGTATCCATGGCATTAACACTTATGGTCAGATAATTTACACCTGTAAAACAAAAACACAGTTAAAATTTCATACCCACAATCCACAAAAAAAAACGGTTGGAAATATCTATAAAAGACTATTTATGCTATGTTTAATAGGCCTATGTTACATGAACGCATTGTGACTTATTTGTTTTAACCAGCTGTAACCGACTATATTGGGAATTGATTTGCCTCGGAAAGTCTATATAAATAGCCACCTTTGAATGAAGGTGTATGTTTAATAAGTCGGAAGTCAGAACTCGGAAGTCAGAAGTCGGAAGTCAGAACTCGGAAGTCAGAAGTCAGAACTCAGAAGTCGGGACTCGAAAATCACAATTGAGCTTAACACCACTCCGATCGACCAAATTTATGAACTGACAGAAAGATATCACCCAAAAGCCTATACCTCTCGACAACAGACTACCCTATTAGACATTCTTAACGTTCCCCAAAATACATTCTTATAACGTTCCCCGTTAGTAAGCTGATAGAAAAGTCATGTTGCCCTAGCCGGAGGGCTCCGACAACAAAATTAGAAATTGAACGTGAAAACCAGGGGTTTGCTACAGGTCATGTTATTTACCATTCTTAGCTCGATAACAACAACTATCTTTACGAGGACCTGAGAAGAAACGACACGTTTGATTGGGATTCAGGGGAGCTCGCTTAAAGAATTCAATTATTTTACAATTATAAATGATCCAAAAGTAAGCATCCTATGTGTGAAATCATTTGAAATACTGCTCTTGCTCTCTGAAAAAACATTAATTCCAACCGTGCTCACCTCACTCCAGATCACGTCCGCCATGTTGAATACAGAAACATTGAAGTCAGAAGTCGGAAGTCAGAAGAGAAAAAAAAATATATAAAATGAGCCTCCAGGGCTTCCGTACTTCTATAAGGCCTATTTTTACTTCCCCGGCCTTCTTTTTTTTACTTTATTTTATAATATGAAAACTGGGCTTTATATTTTTTTTTGGTCGTCAAGGAGTCCGTTTAGATTCTCAGCGCCACAGAGACCGAATTTTCAGACTAAATATTTCCTCTAATACCCAATCATTTTGAATAGGCCTAGGCCTATTGGATTCCCACTCTACAGACTACATGTATACTAGTATAGTGTCACATCACCATTAAATTTAGACCCTGATATACAGATGTGTATGGAGAAGATTATAATACCGTTTGTTTTTGTTTTTAATAAACCCAGTTTAGACATGCATGGCTAATGTAGTTTTTGACGAATACAAAATACTTCAATCTACAAGGCCTATAGACCTATATATAGGCCTACGATTTGCCCCCTTAGTCAAAGGCCGGTTGTAGCTTTTAAGAAATAACAAAAGTCTCAAAAACCATATTACCAAAATCGGCTCGCTGCAGTTATCATCATCATTTACCAGTTAGTATTTCCTTATATCATCTACAATCTATCTATAGTCTCATCTTCATTTATTTTACCATAGTCTGAAAACATTTTTTTTATTAATCTAGGTGGGGTAAAAGGCCCATGTGGGGGAAAAAGCCCACCCCTTATTTAGCCAGTTCAGACTTGCAGCTGGTCCGATTTTTGTAGGCAACCTTTGTGACACAAATAGCTGATGTAACCAAGGAGCTATACTCCTTGGATGTAACTGATGCAGACCAAACACGGATATCACGCATAAGTACGTATTTCGTGTAAAATGTGTAATTAGTGTGATTTTCTTATAAACTGCGTTCGACTTTATCGAAGCTACGAAAATGAAATAATTAAAGGAGATGAGATTTATATAGATTGTCCAAGTCTCTGTCTCTTAGACAGACGTAGAGCAGCTTCGATGCTCCCTTGCCTCTGCGCGTGTTGCTATAGCGACGGGGTCAACAAACTAGTGTACTCTGCGTAAAACGCCCATGGGTAAAACGCCCAGCCTGTGCGTCTTAAGCTGACTATCCATGTGCGCGTATTTTCTATACGTATGCGTAGTGCGTGAATTCGTGCGTATGCGGATGAAATCAAACACATGTCAAATAACAGAGGGCCTATCCATGCGTACGTTTGCGTATGTGTGTCCGTCTGCGTATGCGTATAGAATCGCTCGCTGCGCGATTTTTACGGAGAACGGACGGTAAATCATGGGGGAAATCCGTGTTTTGACGTCATCTTCCGAGGTGTTCCCTGGCCTAATTACTGTACCGGCTCCCGTTCTGTCAAAAAAGACGCGCACGGTGAGCGTAATCACATCTTTGACGGTTATAAAGTAATTATCAATCCATCCCATGCACATTTATTTAAAAATACCCTTTCATCATATTCTCAACGTTATATTTATATGTTATAAGAGTTGTTATGGCAACTGAAAGCTGGAATTAAACATCTTCCAGTATAGCCCGACCAAAATGAAGATCAATATGTGAACCTCAGTCAATTAGCCCCACGGCCTCCAACTGGATTAACACCAATGAAGGGTTTATATGCCAGGGCGATATGACGGAAGAGGAAAAACGGATGGAAACATACGCTTATATGGATGTATGAAAACGCACAAAAAACACACGCACTGCATACGCAGACACGCATGCGTATACGCAAATACGCGCACATGGATAGTCAGCTTAAACTCTGTGCGTCTTACCCCTATAAGGGCATGGCACATTTAGCTAGACTATTACAAGGGTTTTTGATCTTTTTGGATAATAATAATAATTAAGCACTGACTCAAAAAATGTTTTATAAATGGGAATTCTAGTATCTTATAGTTTTATTAAAATTGACATTTATTTTTCTTCAGGCAACAATGCCTCGTGTCTACATCAGAAAAACACAGCGAGGTGCCTATGGATCGGAAAAAACTGAGGACAGCTTTAGGCTACAGGAAATCTCTGGTGGTGCCTCTTTAAATAGCGTATCAAATAAGTACGGTATTGACCGCAGGACCCTTCGACGTCACAGAGACAATAAAGTCATGAAACCTGGAACTGTTGAATTAGGCCGATCTAGGCCTGAATTTTCAGCCGAATTTGAAGAGGCACTGTGCGCTAAGGTCAAGCAAATGGAATCCATGTTGTTTGGTCTTTCAGTTCATGATATGCGTCGATTGGCATTTGATTTAGCGGAATTCTTGAAGATAAATCACCGCTTCAATATTTCCTCAAGGTTGGTAAGAAAGGATTGGCTTGCAGGATTTTTAAAGCGGAATCCAACCATTTCAGTCCGTCGACCAGAGGCAGTTAGTGTTTCACGCGCTGTAGGTTTCAACAAGCCACAAGTTGACAAGTTTTTCACTTGCTTTAAAGATCTGCTTGAAGGATCCCAATATACTGCCAGTCGAGTATGAAACATGGATGAAACTGGAGTGTCATGTGTTCAGCGGCCGACAAAAGTTCTGGCCGAAAAGGGCAAAAGATCGGTAGGCAAAATAACGAGTGCTGAGCGGGGGAAAAACGTAACTGCTATATGTGCCTTTAATGCAGCCGGGAACTATATTCCTCCCATGCTTATCTTCCCCAGAAAACGACTACCTGAAGCCCTAATGAATGGGGCACCGCCGGACTCACTTGGCTCATGTAGCGACAACGGTTGGTCTGACACAGACCAATTTATGAAATGGTTGAGGCACTTTGCAAAGCATGTACACCCATCCAAAGATACCCCTCACATACTACTCCTGGACGGACATCACAGTCACAAAACCCTCCAAGCAGTCGAATTTGCGTCCGAAAATGGAATTCACATGCTTACGTTACCTCCTCACAGCACACATCGAATGCAACCGTGCGACAAAACGTTTTTCAAGCCATTGAAAGCAGCCTACAGTGCAGCAGCTGATTCTTGGATGTTGTCTCACCCAGCAAGAAGAATAACATTCTTTGAGGTAGCTGGCATCTTTGGTCAAGCATACACAAGGGCGGCCACAGTGGGTGTTGCGGTGAATGGATTTGCGGCATGCGGCCTGTGGCCTTACAACGCAAACATATTTACAGAAGCTGATTTTGCCCCATCACGCGTTACAGAGGTAGAAATCCAAGACGCAGTCCTACCAGCAAATGATGAAAATCTACAACCTGCAGCAACATCGCTGCCTGAGATTTCAGAGACTCTTCCCAGCATTTTAAACTGTGTTTCTTCCACTGTGCAATTCAGCTTGCCCCATCGACATCCTCTCCATCTCCTGCCCCGATCACACCTGTATCAAGTCAATCTCCAACCACATCTCCTCAAACTCAAAGCCCAAACGTAGAAACGACAACTTCTCACCTACATCCAACAATAGCCGCACCAAGTCCATTCCCAGTATTGGGCATGCCTCATCAGACTACGACCTCGTCTCTGCTCAATCCCCCAATGCCCCTTGAAATTTTACCAACGACCATTTCTGGTCTTACTGATATGACCACGGTCTTGCCAATTCCATCGACGATCATGTCTTTTCCCACTGCACCGAACCCGTCCCTGGAAATTCCATCTACGAGCATGTCTGGCTCTAGCCCAATCACTACCCTGCCAAATGCACATCCAACTTCTTTTAGTCAAAATCCGATTCTATCCCATTGCCTGCAAACTTCCGCCCCGAAAACGTCTGTAACTTCTCCAAGCCCTACCACTCCCCTGCCTCCAAAACAAATTCTCGAAACTTTGTGTGCTTCGCCAAAGGCGCTCACAGCAAGAAAAAGAAGCAAGAAAGCGGAGTCATCTCAAATACTGACAGCCTCCCCTTATAAAAGGAGCCTTGTTGAAGCCATGGCAAAGAAGACAGTTGCAACAAAAAAAGGAAAGGGACGGAGCACAGGGAAGGGAAAGGGTAAAAAACGAAAAGTGGCGTCAAGCTCAGATGACGACGCTTATCCGTGTCTAGTGTGCGGCGAGAATTTTGAGAGCAGCAAACCTGGGGAACAGTGGATTGCCTGCGTAGCATGTAGCGGTTGGTCGCACGAGGAATGCACCCCTGGTTTGGGAGTCTACATTTGTCAGAATTGCGAATCAGACTAAGGCGCAAGCCTTGATGAATTGACTTGGACACATTCGCTAAAACTGACTTTCTTTTTGTGTTCTGGTCAAATGTGAGACCATGTTTTTTTTTTAACTTTTGTCTCAATTTCCCCCCCCAAGTTTTGTACCGGTTTTATGGTTTAACGATAAAACATCTTCAATCAAATACTTTTTCGCGTTTTTATCTTGCCTTGGATTCCTTTGTCTACTTCTAAAACACCCTGAAAATGCTCCCGGAATAAAAGAGACATGTTGGTGTAAAAGGCCCATACCTGGGCTTTTTACCTCAAGCGAGGGGCAAAACGCCCAATTCGTGTCGATTTAAGAAAAATCAGATTAGTCACAAACTAATGCCAGATTGGTTTTAATCAATATACCGTAATAAGAGAATATGCCAGCGTATAAAATGGCACAATATTTATTTTCCTTGTGAACTCCTTTGCGAGTAAAATTCATAATGTTGATAACCATGGGCGTCTTACCCCACATTACCCATATGAACTATGATTTTGACAATGGAAGTAGATCGTGGCTTTCATAGAGACCGAATCATTGGATGTGCAGGGGTAATTGGGAATTGAATTCTTTCTAAGTGTAAGCTACCATATATTTCCTTTCCACCCTCGCGAAGTTGAACAACGTAGGCCTAAGCTTTATGGGTCAATGATGACTACCAACTCAAGACATGTTATATAGCCTTTCTATAGTAAAAAATGCCATTTCTCTTATAATGTCCTGTATAGCGTGACTTCATTTTATAAAATAAAAATTCTTTCAGGGGTACTCAGAAGTGCGTTGGGGCATATAGCTGTTCTAGGATATTCAAAAGAAGACAGGGATCATCTTTGAAATACAACTTCTTGTCGTTCTTGATATTTGCAAATTGAGTATATATATATATACATAAAGGAAGGAATAGAGGAAGAGTTGATGGATTGCATCTTGTCATCCAGAAGTTGTCATCCATAAACCATTCATTCTCTCTTTCCATAATAATAGCCTATATATGTTTAACCTGCCAAATGAATTCTACAAATGTTAGTGGAAACATGCAGTTATACTGTATATAATGCTTATCATATATCCCTACCAGGCCCGAAACACTAGCTATTTATAACTGTCAAATATAAAAGTCAAACATGTTTTCTGACGGCACAACTCTATAGTTGTCTTGAGGGTGATTTGTGGACCACTATATAGTCTATATATGTATCTATATCGCCTGGCTCGAAAACAAAACACTTAATTGAAACTTTAATTACTTTTGAAAGATATCAAGACAAACGCTTGTAAAGCACTGCATTTGGCACTTATTAACTCAACATGACTAATTAAAGTCGAGATGTTCATTTCAATGAACATCTCGACTTAAGCTTGATTGTTATCAAAGGCCCACTTGCCGCCGTAGCCTGTTTAAATTTGCTAAGAAAACCAATTTACATGAGCTTACTTCTACTAATACCTCTAAACTTAAACATAGGACACATAAAACATGTCTATAGTTAGCTTTAGAATGTAGAAATGGGGTGAAAAACAAACGAAGAATCGAAGCCTGATTACAACAACAACGATCAGTGTCGGTCAACTTTCGTATTGGATTACCCTCATTTCAGCCCTTTTTATTTGTGGTTTACACTCAAACAATTATCAGCAGGCTTTTCCAGTCGCTGTTAACCGATCGTCAGTCTGTATTTCTCAGATAAATAGGCCCACGTAAAATTACACTGTGCCGTTAGTTCACTCACTCGACTGAAACATAAAATCGCCCCTGCGAGCAGTTTGGTTTGTTTACGTCCCGGGCACCTAACAATTCAAATTTTCAAATTAAAAATACAAAGTGACGTCCAAACTTTTAAATTTTGGTAAAAAATAGAGAAAACGGTCTTTCTTTTTTAATGTAAACAATATTCCTGATTTTCGCGGCAAGTGTGCCTTTAATTATGAAAAGTTGAAATTTCAACAGTGTTTTTCGTTTTTCGGAGAAAAAATTTAAAACACGTGGTAAAAATATTGCATGCGGAAGATTACTCTCTCTTTAATATATATCTATGTTGTCAGGCCAACGAGGGCGCTGCTGATCGGCCATGCTTGGAAAAGAGGTGGTCCCAACATCACTGTGTTCTACTCTGGAACACAATATTGGGCCGGAAAACAATCAATTGCCTTGATTTCGCTTTGGCTTAAAGGGGGGAGAAAACAAAAAAAACATAGTACGTAAACATAATACGGTATTTGATAAATGCCATCATGGCCCATGAAAAAAAATAGGTGTTTGGTACAGTTGGAAAGGAAAAATAAGCGCTCTTCTGAATCATAAAGTTTTTTTTTTTTGGTTTTCTTTTACTTTAACGCCCTAAACATTTTGAATGCAGGGTATATTGTAGTCCGAAATATCTGCGATGATGATGTAAGACATTTTCTGACAGATAGGCCATCGTCTTACATCATCATCGCAGATATTACGGACTAGGTATATTGGTAACCCAAACTTAGACACGTGCACAAATTAAGGACGCTGGGACAATCTCTTCTCATCACATCGACGAAAATATTAGTGATCTGCATGACTGGCAAAATTTGGTGTGACAAAACTATATAGGTTAGCACGGTAGAACCGGGTAAGCTGACATGGGGCATTTTTTCCAGTTATATTAATAAGTTATTTATATTCTATTTTTTTTTTTTTGTATTCAGTATTTCACTACTTCATGGATACGGCTAAATTTTGCCTATACAATGAAGTGTAAAATGGGTGAATAGTAAAATAAATTAAAAAAACGTTTCACTTATGGAATATGGCCAGTTGGCCCAGTATATAGGACTCCGGGCTAATGTCCTTTAAATGGATGGTAGAAATCGGCAAGTTCGTCATGTAAGACAACTTCAAAACAGTATATATATGTATATATATATGATCGGCATTATATATATAGGCCTATAGATATATCTTTACGATATCAACTGACTCTCACCCATATGTATGTACGTATATGATATGTCAAATTGTTTGTGTTCTACTGTACATTGTATATGTTCAAATAAATATATATCTAAGTATATAACGCTTATAAGTGGTATCGTTTACTGTGTATCATTTGCTCGTTACTATATATATATACCCATCTTCGAATCCCCGGTCCCCATTATCCCCACTAAAGTTTTTCTGCTACCCTGTTTATATGTCTGGAATATTTTACTTATTGATGTTTTTAAATAATGTGTATCTATACATCTGACTTCGCGTCCCCAGTCCCCGTTATCCCCACAAAAATTAGTGTGTTCGTTTCTATAGTGAGTCCACTTAAATCAAATAACGCTACATGTACATGCATATATTATTTCACTGTATATATTAAATCCGCGTCCCCAGTCCCCGGTATCCCCACAGACGCTGTGTTCGTGTTAATAGTGTGTCTACTCGAAATTAAAGCTACATAGGCCTATATATATGCACGTATTAGTATATATTATAAATTCGCGTCCCCAGTCCCCGGTATCCCCACATACGCTTTCTCCTACATGTTCTGTCTATTCTCCAGTGTTGTATCACAGAGAGTAAATTGACAAGAGTGGTCACTTCCTCCAATCAGCATTGCCGGCATGTTCTTCTGGCCCCCTAGCGGAAGGGTGTTCCAACTGTACATGATTCGATCAGGGCGCCCCCTACAGGAAGGAGGTTCCTAATTGAATCGTGTCAGTTCAAATTTAACATGGCGCGCACGAAGTGACCACTCTTGTCAATCTTCTCTCTTTGGTTGTATGTCAGAATGTTTGCGGCTGTATGCATAGGGGCCTACAGTTGGAAGCTATTTAGTCATATCCAATAAGAAACTATCCCCAATATATTTGCAAGTTCACTGTGAAAGTTAGATAACTGTAAACTCGTATCATTATGAATAATTTATAATTATCCATTACACTGGTAAAATAGCTTTGAATTTCTTGTTCGTTGACATTTTTTAATTGATAACAACATTTCAGCAACCAACTTTCCGTTTATCGGAAACATCAGAACTTCTGACAACTTTCAATTATTTTATATTTTTTGGCCAAAAGACATCCCCCCCCCCCCCCCCCCCACAAAAAAAAAACGTTTTATCTAAAATTGCCTAGCGAAGCCTAAAAGAATATTCCCCATAAAAAGATAAACTTAATACAAAAAACCCGATCATTTAGGAGCTTTTCGATTTCACATCAAATTTTCATAATAAATGCACATTCAAAGAAAAAGGTGTTCGATATAATCCATTCTTCCACACGAGTTCCTCTCACAATAAAACAGGCAACGCCGCCATATAAGTGAAATAATCTTGAGCGCGGCGTAAAACACCAAACAATCAATCAATCCGCATGAGTTACATATTTTTTCGGGGGGGGGGGGGAGAAAATGTCAATAGGCATCTTCGAATAAAAGGCAAAATGTTATAAAAAGTTCTGATGCTTTGAGAGCAATGTAGAGTTCATAACTTATTCTTCAACACAAAAATACATGTACAAGATTGCTTTTATCTGCATTCGAAGACAGTCACGTTATTCTGATTTGATTCTTTAACCGTTTCTGGGCATGTTATTAACATCAGTATTTTTTTTTTTCATTCTGGTATGTTCACCTGAGGGACTGCTAACGGTGTGAATCTGTTCAAGCGATTTAAAGAATCAAAGCCAAAGAAAAGTCGCAAATACGACAAAAAATGTTTTCTACGGGATTGAAATGATACACGATTTCGAATATCGCTGTAGGCCTACGGGTACGTTATATTGCGTTGGTCATTTTTAAAGTCATCCTCTGCTAGGATTAAATGTAATTTCAAGGAAATTCCAGGCATTTGGGATACCCTTTGTTTTATCTCGAAGTCTCGCTTCTCGGCATCGCGGTCTGGTTTCGAAAAAGACAATTTACCACGGCAACAATGATTTACTGCGGCATTTTTTTTTATTTTTGTATCGCAGTTATCACGTGCGTTTCTCGCGGTCGATCGATCTCGCAGTATTACGATGGTTTTTGAAATGCGAGATCACTGGATGGCCTCTATCGGTGTAGACAGTATGCACGCATAATCACCCTGGTGGCTATTAAAGCTTTCATGAATCACAAAGTTATAAATGCAAATCATGGCCTGTAATTTATTTGCTGTTTTTATCCACACTTTTAATTATTTCACTTTTGTGAAGGGGTTTCCAGGGTCCTAAGGTCTCGCATATAATCATGATTTTGATCATCTATTATTCTTAATCTCATAAGACGTTTCGATTGTGATTATCAAAATCCATTTTCTCTTACATACGCTCATTTTCGCAGGCCTTTCGATTACAGAAACATAACAAATTTAAAAGAGACATTAGGCGAGGGTTTAATTTCCGGATTTTGCTTTCCTTAATTCTTAAAAAATAACAGTCAAGTCGTTATGTTCCCCAGCTTTAAGTGAAGCATTGTGGCGCATTAAAGCATGGAGAAGGGGGTGACTATTCCGAAGCTCTGGAGTTCATGATTGTCCGAGAAGCGTTCTGAGGGTGTTCTGCAACTAAAAATGCTAATAATTTCCGAATTTTGCTTTCCTTAATTCTTAAAAAATAACAGTAAAGTCGTTATGTTCCCCAGTGTTAGGTGAAACATTGCGACGCTTTAAAGCACGGAGAAGGAGGAGGGGGTTACTATTCCAACGCATTAGGTGAGGGTCCAGGGGCCGCCTAGGCCCCGGAAGCTCTGGAGTTCTTGATTCCCCGAGAAGCGTTCTGTGGGTGTTCTGCAAATAAAAATGCTAATAATTTCCGGATTTTGCTTTTCTTAATTCTTAAAAAATAACAGTAAAGTCGTTATGTTCCCCAGTTTTAAGTGAAGCATTTTGACGCTTTAAAGCATGGAAAAGGGGGTTACTATTCCAACGCATTAGGCGAGGGTCCAGGGGCCGCCTGGGCCCCGGAAGCGCAGGGAAAGCTAGATTGCCTGAGAAGCATTCTGAGGGTGTTCTGCAACTTAAAATACTAACAATTTCCGGATTTTCCTCTCCTTAATTCTTAAAAAATAGCAGTAAAATCGTCATGTTCCAAAGTTATAGATGAAGACTTGTAACGTTTTTGAAGCATGGGGGAGGGGATTACTATACCAACACATCAGGTGAGGACCAAGGGCCGCTTAGGCCCCGGAAAATCAGGGGTTCTAGATTGCCTGAGAAACGTTCTGAGGCTGTTCTGCAAGTAAATAATTTCTGGAGAAGCGCCCGCGATTTGTTTTATATTGATTTGGGCAATTATATGGGAAAACTAAATACTTGTGCTACATAAAATCTCCCGTGGATAGTTTTCTTTATTGAAAGTGGGAAAGTGGCAGACTACAGAAACCCAGTAGGCCTACATGTATATACAGACGTGGGTCCACGGGCCACCTAGGCTCTTACAATCATCAAGCAAAACACTGTCCATGACTTTCGTTATACTTTCTTGAAAGTAACAGTTGCAGTACTGAAAACACTTTCTCAGAGAAATCTTGTATATAAATGATCGACGATCCGCCATATTTGAGGAAGCCCTATGGCTCTTCATGGCCGAAGATGTGTCTAAACAAAAAACGGTGTATATAGTTTTGTTCTCTATTCTTGAGTGCCATATTCCTGTTCAAAATGTTCAAAAGGAAACATATCACCATAGTTACCGTGGTTAGTGGTTACCGGCAAACTAAAGATGACATGGAACTGGCAGGCCTTGCATTAGATTGCATATATAATGATACGTTTTGGTCCTTTCTCCTCTCCCTACCTTTTTTTTCTCTCTTCTTTTTTCGCTTCTTTTATTTTTTCTCTACTTTTTTTTGCTAAGAAGAAAGGGGGGGGGGACCCAAAATAGTGTTCGAAAAGAAAACAAAATTTAAATAACCGGGACGACCATTCATTTATTCTAAGCCAAAGTTATAGTTCAAAATAATACTTTATCCTACAGGCTGAAGACTAGAAGCACTAAAATACTTCTGAATTATACGTCTGAATAATATGACGGCTCCTAGTTGTCAGTGATGGAAAGGTAATCTGTTCGATGTGATCGGTTCATTATATTACTGACACAATACACATGCCTGCAGATTACTTCCGCTCTCTCCGCTTTCGTTTTCTCATGCTTTAAAGCGTCAAAATGCTTCACTTAAAACTGGGGAACATAACGACTTTACTGTTATTTTTTAAGAATTAAGGAAAGCAAAATCCGGAAATTATTAGCATTTTTATTTGCAGAACACCCTCAGAACGCTTATCGGGGAATCAAGAACTCCAGAGCTTCCGGGGCCTAGGCGGCCCCTGGACCCTCACCTAATGCGTTGGAATAGTACCCCCCTCCCCCTTCTCCGTGCTTTAAAGCGTCACAATGTTTCACCTAACACTGGGGAACATAACGACTTTACTGTTATTTTTTAAGAATTAAGGAAAGCAAAATTCGGAAATTATTAGCATTTTTAGTTGCAGAACACCCTCAGAACGCTTCTCGGACAATCATGAACTCCAGAGCTTCGGAATAGTCACCCCCTTCTCCATGCTTTAATGCGCCACAATGCTTCACTTAAAGCTGGGGAACATAACGACTTCACTGTTATTTTTTAAGAATTAAGGAAAGCAAAATCCGGAAATTAAACCCTCGCCTAATGTCTCTTTTAAATTTGTTATGTTTCTGTAATCGAAAGGCCTGCGAAAATGAGCGTATGTAAGAGAAAAATGGATTTTGATAATCACAATCGAAACGTCTTATGAGATTAAGAATAATAGATGATCAAAATCATGATTATATGCGAGACCTTAGGAACCTGGAAACCCCTTCACAAAAGTGAAATAATTAAAAGTGTGGATAAAAACAGCAAATAAATTACAGGCCATGATTTGCATTTATAACTTTGTGATTCATGAAAGCTTTAATAGCCACCAGGGTGATTATGCGTGCATACTGTCTACACCGATAGAGGCCATCCAGTGATCTCGCATTTCAAAAACCATCGTAATACTGCGAGATCGATCGACCGCGAGAAACGCACGTGATAACTGCGATACAAAAATAAAAAAAATGCCGCAGTAAATCATTGTTGCCGTGGTAAATTGTCTTTTTCGAAACCAGACCGCGATGCCGAGAAGCGAGACTTCGAGATAAAACAAAGGGTATCCCAAATGCCTGGAATTTCCTTGAAATTACATTTAATCCTAGCAGAGGATGACTTTAAAAATGACCAACGCAATATAACGTACCCGTAGGCCTACAGCGATATTCGAAATCGTGTATCATTTCAATCCCGTAGAAAACATTTTTTGTCGTATTTGCGACTTTTCTTTGGCTTTGATTCTTTAAATCGCTTGAACAGATTCACACCGTTAGCAGTCCCTCAGGTGAACATACCAGAATGAAAAAAAAAATACTGATGTTAATAGCATGCCCAGAAACGGTTAAAGAATCAAATCAGAATAACGTGACTGTCTTCGAATGCAGATAAAAGCAATCTTGTACATGTATTTTTGTGTTGAAGAATAAGTTATGAACTCTACATTGCTCTCAAAGCATCAGAACTTTTTATAACATTTTGCCTTTTATTCGAAGATGCCTATTGACATTTTCTCCCCCCCCCCCCCCGAAAAAATATGTAACTCATGCGGATTGATTGATTGTTTGGTGTTTTACGCCGCGCTCAAGATTATTTCACTTATATGGCGGCGTTGCCTGTTTTATTGTGAGAGGAACTCGTGTGGAAGAATGGATTATATCGAACACCTTTTCTTTGAATGTGCATTTATTATGAAAATTTGATGTGAAATCGAAAAGCTCCTAAATGATCGGGTTTTTTGTATTAAGTTTATCTTTTTATGGGGAATATTCTTTTAGGCTTCGTTAGGAAATTTTAGATAAAACGTTTTTTTTTTTGGCCAAAAAATATAAAATAATTGAAAGTTGTCAGAAGTTCTGATGTTTCTGATAAACGACAAGTTGGTTGCTGAACTGTTGTTATCAATTAAAAAATGTCAACGAACAAGAAATTCAAAGCTATTTTACCAGTGTAATAGATAATTACAAATTATTCATAATGATACGAGTTTACAGTTAACTTTCACAGTGAACTTGCAAATATATTGGGGATAGTTTCTTATTGGATATGACTAAATAGCTTCCAACTGTAGGCCCCTATGCATACAGCCGCAAACATTCTGACATACAACCAAAGAGAGAAGATTGACAAGAGTGGTCACTTCGTGCGCGCCATGTTAAATTTGAACTGACACGATTCAATTAGGAACCTCCTTCCTGTAGGGGGCGCCCTGATCGAATCATGTACAGTTGGAACACCCTTCCGCTAGGGGGCCAGAAGAACATGCCGGCAATGCTGATTGGAGGAAGTGACCACTCTTGTCAATTTACTCTCTGTGATACAACACTGGAGAATAGACAGAACATGTAGGAGAAAGCGTATGTGGGGATACCGGGGACTGGGGACGCGAATTTATAATATATACTAATACGTGCATATATATAGGCCTATGTAGCTTTAATTTCGAGTAGACACACTATTAACACGAACACAGCGTCTGTGGGGATACCGGGGACTGGGGACGCGGATTTAATATATACAGTGAAATAATATATGCATGTACATGTAGCGTTATTTGATTTAAGTGGACTCACTATAGAAACGAACACACTAATTTTTGTGGGGATAACGGGGACTGGGGACGCGAAGTCAGATGTATAGATACACATTATTTAAAAACATCAATAAGTAAAATATTCCAGACATATAAACAGGGTAGCAGAAAAACTTTAGTGGGGATAATGGGGACCGGGGATTCGAAGATGGGTATATATATATAGTAACGAGCAAATGATACACAGTAAACGATACCACTTATAAGCGTTATATACTTAGATATATATTTATTTGAACATATACAATGTACAGTAGAACAAAAACAATTTGACATATCATATACGTACATACATATGGGTGAGAGTCATATATCTATATGCCTATATATATAATGCCGATCATATATATATACATATATATACTGTTTTGAAGTTGTCTTACATGACGAACTTGCCTAGAAATCAGTGCAGACTTTCCATGTGGCAGATTCAAAACCAACTTGAGTTGAAGAGAGACAATTAGTAACTCAAACTTACACGTTAAATGGTCGGCTCCACTGAAATCGACAGGTGTGATATACTTTGATTTTATTCACACTGATATTGCAGAAACGATTGTGATCATAAAGGACAACATTCTGACGATAAGAAAACATCATTAATGGCCATAAGCCATACAATTTATTCAGGATATCGGTAGCCAAATCAAAAGTGTATTTTAACTAAGATGATTGTATAAGTATGAAACTTCAGAGTCCATCTGGCTTCACAGAGCGAACATATTGCAGTAAAATGTCACTTAGAGTGCGTAGAACACATCCCTTGAGCAGACGGCCAATAGCGCGTTTTGCCTTCATTAGTCCGAATTATGCAGCTTCCGACCTGCGTCGCATCCCTCCAGTGAGACGTCGGATCTGTTGAAGGGGTATCGATGTAATGCGGGACAAGTCTGACTCTTGTGCACGAGAACAACAACCCGAAGCTGGTGGGTGTAGCAAGGGTACACTTTTCTGGGGTAGAGACAGCACGGATATCCCTGGGTTCATTATTTGACCGTTGGAGCTCTGTGTCCATATCTGTAAACCTGTTGAAGACAGGCTGGTTTCATTGGTCACAGGCTCCTCCGTTACTCCTGCTGCGGAGAAATCCACATGAGAAAAAATGTCGTCAAAGGCCAGATGCTGCAGCTGGCAAAACCATTCACTGCCTTCTCTGTAGCCTGCTGTTGTCGATTACACAAAGGCATTTTAAAAAACTGCCGTCATAAAAAATGAAATAAAATGATTTCCGTTTTCTTGGGATGGAAACCCAAAATGCTCGGGTTATTGATCTATAGCTCCTACATGTCAAGGGCTGCATCTTGTGAGTGCTGTGCGGTGAGAATGTCAACAAGTGTATATGCATGCCATGCATGTTGACATTTACAGATATAACGACCGTCTTGTGACTATATATGGGGGCAGTCCAAAATTATTATGTATACTTTCTTGCTTAACTTCTGCAGATGCATTTGTGAATTTGGCAAAATGCTTAAGCTCTCTAAGAAACAGATCGGAATACGCCAATCAGTTGGGGGCTCGCAAAACCTAGCCTATCAGCATGCGGAAGATACTCAGCACAGATTGCACTTGTTGGGCTCCTTTTGTTGTAATAATGCGCTCTGGTTTGTAGACATAATTGATGCCAGTCTAGTATATATTCCTCACACAAACAGGAGTAAACGTATCGTTTGGAAGCATACAAGGAAAATAATTGTCGAATCTTATGTTTATTGAACTCAATGCTCAAGCGATAGGTTTGTTCCCTGGGGTGCCCTTGTCCCGATGGAGCGGAAGAAATCCTGACCGGCCATCATGGTTGAAGAGACTGAATGGATGGTCAATCCTTAATCTACCTTCTTCGGACTGCCAGTAAGGCAGCATTCAGTTCTTCTGTATCTGTTCCGTGTTGTCTTACCCTTGTAATTTCTCACCATGTTGTGATCCAAAATAATAAATAATTATTTTTTGTTCTCTCCCCATAAAGAGCGTAAGTTAAAAAAAAGCCCCCGATGCTTCTAGTATCATCTATGTAGCTGAACTTTTTACGCCTGAACCTCAAGGAACGGTCTCTTTCATTTTTGCAAAAAATCGGACATGCAGTCAAACTTACTATCGATAAGACATATAAGAAATTTTGAGATAATTACCAAGAATCTACCTTTACAGATTCAGGCTTTCGTCTATCAGACAGATAGGCGATCGCAGTCAAAACGTCAACTTACCTAGAAATATTTAGTGAATTTTGTCAACTTTGTCACAGAGAGGGATTTCAAACATCGATAGAAGGATTGATTGATGTTTTAATTTACAATCAAGACTATTTCACTTATCTGGAGACAATGGAAGGTTTAGTGGGGGGAGGAAACCGGACTCCTTGCTTGGAGGAAATCGACCTAAGAGTACCTGGCAAATGACTCATATTAGGCATCAAGTTTCAAATTCACTCAAACATTTTTCTCAGACTGAGTGGTATTCGAATCTGTGACCCATTGGTGACTTTTCTCACAGAAACTATACCCACCGAAGTCTCTCCCATTGACATTAATAGACTTAGGCCTATGTCAGCTGTAGCTAATCAAAGTTAGCCAGGCTACTGTCTTTTTAGGAGGTGGAATCATATTTTTGGGCCAGTTATCAACGGAAGGTCGTGGGTTTCCTCCGGGCATAGAGCCCGGTTTCCTCCCACAATAAAATTGGCAACGCCGCCATATAAGTGAAATAATCTTGAGCGCGGCGTGAAACACCAAACAATCAATCAATCAATCATATTTTTGGGATTTGGTTGGTTTGGTGTGGTAGAAAAAGTAAGCACAACAATGCTTTTTGAAAGCAAAATAAAGGTAAATCGATAAAAACACTCATCCCTGTGATATAACTACTTTTTAATTAACATCAATAGCATGATAAACAGTAGTATGACACTCACAAGTAGTATATATATATATATATATATATATATATATATCTAGAATAGGAATGACTGACATGTTTTTCTATACAGAGATCATGAGAGGTTCAGTAATGAATTGCAATTTTTACATCATATTTCTCCTTTAATTACATCACCATATTACAACAACGTCACATTGTGTACAAAAAAGTGGTCCCTTATTCACAAATGATTATCATGAGCATATGTACTCACTATATTATCTAACCTCCAGGATGAGGTTTAAATGGTTTGACTGCAGTTTAAGGCAACTCAAGATTATTTCACTTATGAAGCAGCATGTAAGGGTGTAGGGGATTGATTGATTGTTTGGTGTTTTACGTAGCGCTCAAGATTATTTCACTTATATGGCGGCGTTGCCAGTTTTATTGTGGGAGGAGACCCACAACTTCTCGCTGGCAACTGGCAACCATCCCACACAGGTAGTTCGGAGGGTGTGTAAGGGAAACTCGGCTCTTGGTCTGCAGCACACTTCCCCCATTACTGCCCCACCTTTTCGCAGGTACCTGGCAACCATTATACATAGTAAAGTTAAGGGAGGGTAATGAGTGAATATCAAGTCAGAAATTTTTTAATCCGGTCAATGACCAATGGATGGAAGTTATGGGTCAGCTTGAGCGTCCATCATTCTACTTACAAAGCCCTACCTCCCTCTTTGTATTTGCACACATCAATACATTTTGTCTTTTCTACTGAAGATAAGTGTATATTTCAAATAAAGGAGGATGAACATATCAGTATTGCAATAATAAAACTTTGTTTAGCTTCTCAACAAATCACTACAGCCATTCAGCAGCAATATACAGGCATAGGCGAGAAGACACAAAGCGTGAATCTCTCTATAGTGTCTTTCTTTCCTTTTCGCAACTGTCCAAATCTCTTGAGTATATGACACTAGTCAAAACGACATCAATCGTCAGTAGAAATCCTAGCACTGCAAAATGAATTTCTAGTCCTAGTTAGATCAATTTTACCTCTACAGGTATAACTATATATTATATGCGTAGTTCTCAGTCTATTTACAATTGAATCTGTTATAATTTAATGGGAACTGCTATATTGTCGTGTTTATTTGACTTAATCTTCCAAATTCCTGAAAGCTTGTTGCATCTCCTCATAAAGTTCTTCAAATGCTGCTTTGATTTTTGCTTCTCCATCCTTCACAGGGTCCTATAAAATAGAAAAATATCTAATAAATCGATTGCTTATTGACCTCTGGAAAGTATACGCTAAGCACTGAAAAGTATAGACTCTGGACTGAAAAGTATAGGCTCTGCACTGAAAAGTATAGGCTCTGCACTGAAATGTGTAGGTTCTGCACTGAAATGTGTAGGCTCTGGACTGAAAAGTATAGGCTCTGGACTGAAAAGTATAGGCTCTGGACTGAAAAGTATAGGCTCTGGACTGAAAAGTATAGGCTCTGCACTGAAATGTGTAGGCTCTGCACTGAAATGTGTAGGTTCTGCACTGAAATGTATAGGCTCTGCACTGAAACGTATAGGCTCTGCACTGAAATGTATAGGCTCTGCACTGAAACGTATAGGCTCTGCACTGAAACGTATAGGCTCTGCACTGAGCAGTATAGGCTCTGCACTGAGCAGTATAGGCTCTGCACTGAGCAGTATAGGCTCTGGACTGAAAAGTATTGGCTCTGGACTGAAAAGTATAAGCTCTGGACTGAAAAGTATAGTTTCTGCACTGGAACATGTAGGCTCTGCACTGAAAAGTATAGGCTCTGCACTGAAAAGTATAGGCTATGGACTGAAAAGTATAGGCTCTGGACTGAAAAGTATAGGCTCTGGACTGAAAAGTATGGCACCATTGCCAGGTTTAATGCAGGTGGGGCAGGATATTTGCATGGAGAAAATTCTCAACTTTCGGATAGGGCCATCGCTGAACAGACTAAGTGCACTGGGTGCCATTAGACTTTCAATCTTTAAAGCCTTCCAAATTAAATCGATGTTTAACACTGCACTCCTCATTATTTGTGGTGACATTGCCAGGTTTACTGGGGATGGGAACCAAGTTATTTACCAGTAGGAGGACACCAATCTTTGTTGGGGCACCTGGCAATATAAAGCACTTAAGCGAAAAATCCACTCAGAAAATTTTCTATTTTTATCTTTGGACCGAGTGTGATTAACACCCTCATATTGATATTAAGTCTATGTTGGACTGAGATACCATAGACTGATGAACTAAAGAGACAATCCATCAATCAAAGTGATGATAATTACAACAATAAGTTGATTGATTTATGTTTTATGCCACATGCAAAATCACTACATTTCACTCGTGTAGTGGAAAGTTTAGAATGGGACACAGACCTCATCTTGTTACAAGACAGTTATCCCTCTTAAGTTGAGTAAAGACCCAGCTAAAATTCCATTCATTTTTCAGACAAAGGAAATTAACCTGCGACCCATTGGTGGAAAGCTTTTCTCATGGAGCCTCTTATGTACCTTTTTGCAAACAATGAAAGCCTTTATTAAATGATCAAAACAACTGCTCTTTTTTTTGGTCAAAAAGTGAACTTCCTTCATGTGGGATACAGACTGTCTCAGTAACAATAACATAACTATCCAATGAGTTAAAAACAGTTCTTACCTTAAATTTCATACTACTAAGTTTGTAGATAACATCTGATAGATTGTCTCGGATAATCGCCCAGGTGATTTTGTTCTCTCCCTGAGCAGTTGTCTCCACGGCGTGACGAGCCATGTCAAAAAACGAGATGATATTTTTCATCATACCCACGGTCTTGTAGAAGGGACAATACCTAGAAATTTACATAAGTTTTTTTTTTTTTACATTGACAAAAAAAAACTATTGGATTGTATTCAACTTCAATGGAAAGAAAATCCATCCACACGTGTAAGCTCAATAAATAGAGCTAAATAACTTGCCAGCTTTATTGTGGATGGAAACCGGGCTCTATGTCCGGAGGAAACCCACGGCCTTCCGTTGGCAACTGGCAACAATCTCACATAGGTCGTTCGAGTCAAAACCCAGTCAGAAGTATGCTGTTTATTCCTGCAGATTTTTAATTCAACATTATGTAAATTTATTGACTTATAATTCTAGGGATACAAAATCCACAGATAGTGCTAACACAATATTTCGGCATTTACTTTACCACAATGGAAGAATAATAACTGCCAACATTTTGAGTCCTCATGAAAATGCCAGTTTTCGGGTTGTTATTTGTTCATAGTGGGATTGAAGCACCTGACGCGGAAACCATGATACAAGGCCTGTATGGTTGTCTTCAATCCTTAGTCCAGTGATTATAACTTAGGCTGTCAGTCAAATTCAAATCAAATTAATGTAATCAGTTAATTTTCTTAACCATTTCATTCTAAATATAAGATGCACCAAGAATCTCAGTTTGTGAAAAAAAAGTTCCTATCAGAATACATACCTGTCATAAGGTGTGTAACCATTTTGTTGTAAGAAATCATCTTTGATTAACTTGGCTACCTCCAGTGTAATTTTATCAGACTCGGCTAGAGAACCCTGGTGGGAGGAAACATTCAGGATTAGAACCAGCAGAAGTACAAGTGGTATTAAATGATATGAGCCACCAAAATTTTGATATTTGTTTGAAGAAAAAAGATCTGGATATTCAATGTAAGCCAACCCAGAGATGCTTACATGTACATTTTTCTTTTGACAATGGATTGATTGATGTTTTTTGCCGCACTCAGGATTATTTCACTCATATGGCAGCTTTGCCAGGTTTAGTGGGGAAGGAAACTGGGCTCTTTGCCCGGAGGAAACCCCTGACCTTGGACAAGTACCTGCCAACCTGTTCACATACCCCCATCAATGTAAGGCTTACTCTGCTGACTGAGATATCAAAGCCCTCATTAGGGATTAATAAAAAAATTTTAAAAATGAGATGCCGTCATCAGGAAGTTGAAGTGTACTTGTTAATAAAGCACAACTTTGAGTTTGTAGTGTTTACTTGCTAAATAAAGGCCATCTAGGTCACAGGGGAAATAACTCTGTGCATACACAGTGACAGCAAGATTCTAATGTGGTAGCAGATATTATAGCAGACAATATCGAAGATTAAAATGAAGTGTGACATACTTTGCCGACCAGCTGTACAATTTCTGACAGATCTTCTTCTTCTTGTAGGATTTCTTTACACTGAATAGAGTAAAATAAAGCATAAAATGTTGATCACTTTATGTTAAATTGTATATAAATTGTAGTCAGAAGTCAAATAATATATTTCCTAACAAAAGCCATAAAGGTCTACCTGTTACTGTCAATCAAAAACATAAAACCTAGTTATCCAATCAGAGAATGCCTAGCTGTTAATATTTATATATCGTTGAAAATTTAACTTTTTCAGCTTGTGATTTAATTCTCGCTCTGGAAGATTCCATGCAGGAATTATACAAGAAGAAACAGGTACCGTATTTCTTCTAAAGATTCAGCCACTTTTTTCCTCATAAGGATTCGATCATTAGAAAAGAAATCTGCTAAATGTCTGACTCTATAGAAAATTTAGGCCATTAGAATGGCTGAATATTTGGTAGACTTACCTTCGTTCTCAAGGGAACAAACTCCTGGAAGTTTTTGTCATAGAATTCATCTAGAGCTCTCAGGTACTTGCTGTAACTAATCAGCCAGTTGACAGACGGGAAATGTTTACGTTGAGCTAATTTTTTATCCAACCCCCAAAATACTTGTACAATACCCAGGGTGGCTGATGTGACGGGATCTGAGAAATCTCCACCAGGGGGCGATACACTACAAGTACAATGAGATCAAGGTAATAAATTTTAATATATTAATATTAGTCCCAGCTATGTGGTGTCAGAAATGAATTTAAACATCTTACTTTTGTGTTTTATGCTACACTCACAAAACTAAGGAGAGTTGTGAGGGTAACTGCCAGAGAATCACAAACCAGAAATTTATTGAAGGATTTATAAGGCTTTTGTTTCCACGCCACTCAAAGGTTAAAGGAAAAGGAAATGAAACCACTGGCCTAAGGATTTTCCCAGCACCCGTATTACATTTTAATTTTTAAATTGACTCATAAGGTAAGATCATATTTGGCCCGATTCCATGGTGTGAAAAAGCTTGCTGCGTGGTGGTAAATGTAGCAAAGATAACGCTCTTCCTGGCCAGAAGGCCCCATAGCTCTTTAACCCATCATGTGTTCAAACTCCAATCAGTCCCAATCTGACTGGGTTTCCATGTAATTATCTCTATATGGGATGGCTATCAGGTACCAACAGAAGGTTGGAGGTTACCCTCAGGGCACAAAGTCTGGTTTCTTCTGAATAAAATAACTGTGGAGACAAGATTCTAGTCGTGTTAAAAGGGGGTATGTCATAAGACATTTGGAATTTATACCCAGCCAAACACATAGGCTGTAATAAATCTAAAACCATGATATTTCATTAGGTTGAAGACAGACAAGAGCTTGGTGTCAGTCATTACATTTTTTTCTGAAATACTTTGCAATATACTGACAAAATTGTACGGATCTTCAGCTACGGCAAGAAGTCTGGTAAACTGAAATTGAACAAAATATGATTAAGGGAAAAGGAAACGAAAATATGTAATTTGGTACCCCGGTATATGCATACACACAAAGGCTCTTTTTTAATAGCATTTCTTGTTTAAAATTTATGGTAAATAAACTTACGCTCCAACGATACTGACACTTCCCTCTCTCTTCGGATTTCCTAGACACGTGACACGACCAGCTCGTTCATAAAAGGACGCCAGCCTGGCTCCTAGATAGGCAGGGTAACCGGAATCAGCGGGCATCTCGGCTAGACGACCAGAGATCTCTCTCAAAGCCTCGGCCCATCTGGACGTGGAATCAGCCATCATGGATACATTGTAACCCATGTCACGGAAATACTCAGACAATGTAATACCTGAAACGAGAAAGGATTCAAATAAAGGATACATGAATTCGGACTGATCTTATTACAACACATATGTTAAATATTAGTGACATTTGTTTCAGTCAGTGTCCATTGTATTCCTTCCATACCACACTCACTTATACTCTTACATTTAAACAGTAATAGTTTTTCCCTATATTTTTATGTCCAGAGCAAATATTTGAAAATTCAATGAAACACATTTGTCACATGAAGACATTTGTAGAACCTTAGACATGTTGCTTGTCCATGTGACGTTGGCTCTTGGTTGATTGTTTGGTGTTTTACGCCGCGCTCAAGATTATTTCACTTATATGGCGGGAGGAAACCGGGCTCTGTGCCCGGAGGAAACCCACGACCTTCCGCTGGTAACTGGCAACCATCCCACATAAGTCGTTGGAGTGAAAACCCAGTCAGAAAATTTTCCAATTTTTGGACTGAGTGGGATTCGAACCCGCGACCCATTGATGGAAGGCTGTTTGGATTGAGCGTCCAACGCTCTACCTACTGAGCCACGGAGGCCCCTAACAAATGTTGAAGGATATTTGGTACATTTCCTAGCAATAAAATAAACCGGAATAAATGTTACCTGTGTAAATGGAAGCTTCTCTGGCAGCCACAGGCATGTTAGATGTGTTAGCAACCAGGGCTGTTCTCTTCATAATGCTTTCTGGTTTCCCTTCAACCTCCATTGTCAACTGCAAACAAAACGCAGACAGAATATAAACACTAAAAACAGAATAATTGACATTAAAGTTTATAAAATTAAACCATTATGTTAAGGCTTATGTACTTGGCATACTTGAAAATATCCCCCTTGCTGGGGTGTGCTTTGGAATATTTGTAGCAGCCCAATAGAAGGTAAAGGTTGATGCTGTGATATCTTCTGATTGTTCTACTGGATAAACCCACTTTTATATAGTTGTTTCTGGTATTTAGTCAACCTATGATCTCATAGATTTTCTCCCGTTATTAGATTGACTCAGTTATTGATTGATTGATGTTTTATGCAGCACTCAAGATTATTTCACTTAAATGAGGGTGTTGCCAGGTTTAGTGGGGGAGGAAATTGCCGAGGGGAAATCCCCAACCTTTGGTGAGTACCTGGCAACTCTTTCAAATACAGCGATCCAATGAAAAATCCAATCAGAATTTTTGAAATTTGTATTTGGTCTGAGACTCGGTTATAAATTGTAGCAAAATCGGCTGAAAAAATGACTAAAACTTGAAACTAATCCAGAATGATTGATGGATTCAGCTTGACATGGCCTAATTTTACCATGATTTGTAAATGGCCAACCACCTATTCAGCGAGACCTTTACCCTTTATGTGAACAGTGTGAATTTACCTCCGGGAAATCTCTCAATACTTCCGACATCTCATTTCCTCGTTCTCCACACCCCACATAGACGATGACATCACTGTTAGAGTACTTAGACAGTGACTGTGAGATGACAGTTTTACCACAACCAAAAGCACCTGGTATAGCAGTTGTCCCCCCTTGTACACAGCTACAATAAAGTTTGGAGGGGAATTAACTCATACTATCAGAATGTATCCAAAAAATTAAAATCTTGCAAAACATTACATTAATGACATTTATGATACAATGAGACCTGTGTAAAACATCACATCTCGAGGAAAGTAAAAAAAGTGTCGGTTTCTCAAAGTTATTGAACATGCATTTTAATACTGACAAAATTCTGAGAATGATCAGTGCACATGTATACAGTGTTCTGGGTCCACTTTTACAAAGCCTCCTTAAACTAAGATCCCCTTCATTTTCCCCTAAGGAATACCTAAAGACAAATATACTGTTTTCAAAACCACATTAGGTCACCTAAACTTTAAGAGAATTTTTAATGGTGAATTACATTCATTCTTTGTTCAGCTTTACAAACATGAGCACAATTTCTATTTTGGGATGAAAAAGAGACCTGTAAAATTTTATAAGGATCTCTTCTAATACAATATGATATTCAAAATTAAATGCAAGAGCATTGTATGAGTTATTCCCCTTTATGGAGTTTTTATACAATCTACTAAAATCACAACAGGCTTAATCACAACACCTTTAAGTTTTATCCATATCCACCAAGGTGCCTTCGTAAAAGTGGGCCCTGATTTATAAAGGTGCTGGTTTACACTGTATTCAGTGTGAGAGTGTCAGCGTTTACAGAGTTTCATAGAAGTCAAAAATTTTGAGGTCATAATTTTGATAGTATTGAGTTGATTTCAAGTCGAATTTTTTAGTTGTCTGAAATTGAATATTTCCATGTCAAATTAAATGCAATTCAGTTTTTGTTAAGTGAATTGAGTTTTTATGGTAATTTAGAGGCAGATATTTGACCTCAAAGCTTGACCCAGGAAACCCAAAACTTATTTTTTGTGACGCATAATCCCACATGGCTCGGGTATGTAATACCTATACTGAAAGATTTCAATCACAATAAAGTGTTATTAAGGAATCCCTTATCTTGAGTTATCATACAGTTGTATAAATTTAGCTTAAAAGTCCATTCAAACTGTTCTAGGGTTGACTTCGTTGTGTACAATTGTATACAAAGACTAATATTTTTTTTTGTTGATATAGAATTGATTGTATTTTAGAAAAAACACTGAAAATCTTAAATTTCAGATACATAACCTACATTCTTTCTCACTTTAAAATCTCTTCATAAAATAATCAACCTAACTTCTTGATGTCATAGTTGTTATCTGCTCAGTACAATCTAAGTGCTGTGACGTCTTCGTTCAAAAAGACAAGTCTGACTTCCAATACAAGGATATTTCCGAGTTTTGACAGAAAATATAAAGATTTTTATGTTACAGGTCCTATTTAGGTGTTGAAAGAAATAACTTACGGGAAAAGAGCATCCAGCACTCTCTGTCCTGTCAACAGTGGGTAGTTGCCAGCTAGTTTATCTGCTGTGGGTCGAAGTTGTCTTACTGGCCACACTTGTAACATAGAATACTGGGTCTTCTCACCATCAAATTCAGTCTCTAATATCACATCCTACACAGCATGTATAATGACATTCAATTAGTTTATTTCAGGAGAAAATATTCGGAGTAATTTTACCATCAGTAGTGGCAGTTGAATTTCTGTAATATGAAATTGTTTTTATTTTCTTTCGATTAAGGGGTCATTCAACTTAGGCTGTATGTTAAACGTTTTTGTGTCAATCCTCATCAGTAGCAAAAACATACTAATTCAGCTAATAGAGAGATTTCCCGATATCTGGTGGGAGATGACAATTTTTGATGACGTTACTTCGATTGAAATGCTAAAGGCTTGCCAACTGCGCAATGGTAGCGCCGGTGATAGGAAATTTGTGGGATTCTCACGATACTCCCTCTCCATATAAAATAGTATCACTTTGCCAAATCTGCCTTGGGGTCACGAATTTGCATATTTGCATCTAGTTTATGCTGTACTGTGTGCAAGTTGACTATCAAAATGGCTGACAGGGACAGGAAGTGACTTCAAGCACAAGTGACCAATTCTAGCCACATATCTTTAACCAGCAAGCATATCGTGGATACCAAAGATAGAATCGATGAAAATGTTGCTTTATATGGCCATTTGAATGATCGCTAAAAATACTACGGAAATGTACAAATTATTGTTTATGTTATTATGTAATAAATTGATTGATGTTTTACGCCGCACTCAAGATTATTTCACTTATATGGCGGCGTTGCCAGGTTTAGTGGGGGAGGAAACGGGGATCATTGCCCGCAGGAAATCCAAAACCATCGACAAGTACCTGGCAACTCTTCCACATACGGCGACCGAGTGAAAAATCCACTCAAAATTTTTTAGAGGCTTGTATATTTATTATCCAACATTGGATAGTCAGTTCTGACTGATAGATTGTCAATACTCTGTATGATAACTTACATTCACAGTGTAGTTACCAGGACTGGCAATATATGTCACTTTGCCCTTTGCTTTTGGTGGCAACATAATCTTATGTTTGACTAGAATATTTTCATACACTGTCCCATAAATATCTCCTCCAGTCACATGACTCCCAACCTACAAACAAAATTAATTTGAAGGTTAAAGGCAATAAATCGAAATAATGAAACTAACATCGATTAAATGATTTCATTTATTAATTGATAATTATATTTATGAACACTAAAACACACGAGCACAGGGAATATCTTCTTGTCCAAACTAACCATGGAGACTGACAATTTAAAACAAATACAATTAATTGATTAGGTGTATTCACTTTAAAGTAAGTTTTACGCTGAACCTAAGATTACTTTACTAAGATGTAGGTGTTGCCGGGTAGAGAGTGGGCAGGAAGAGGGAGGGAACCAAACCTTTTGACTGGATATTCAGGTAATAAAATCCCCAATAATCCGGGTACCTGATAACCATTTAATATAGAGGGATTCAATGAAAACCCACACAGAATAAATTTTTCATTTGAACTGAGTTGGCAAATCAGTCTCATTTAAGAAGACCTGATGAATAACATTACAGGTTTGCAGATGAATATCAGGATTAGTTTTCCAAATTGTTCAGTTTGTATCGAGACATAAGAATGAAGTTTGTTTTGTGAACCAAAGTTTTTGACACCCATTCTGATGTCTTAATCAAGTGCAATCTACTTAGAAGGGTTGATTGATTGGTGTTTTACGCCGCACCTAAGATTATTTCACTTATATGGCGCCATTGTCAGGTTTAGTGGGTGAGGAAACCGGGATCATTGCCCAGAGATCCCCGACCTTCGGCGAATACCTGGCAACTCTTGCACATGCGGCGACCGAGTGAAAAATCTACTCAGAAATTCTTCAAGTTTAATTGGGTGTGATTGGAACCCACGCCGCATTGATGGAAGGTCTATGTGGGACTGAGGAACAATCACTGTAACCCACTGGACCACCAGGACTTGTTCTTAGAATGGAGCCCACGTTAAAAGAGAGTTTTAAAGACTTCTTATATCCAGACATTACCTTAACTGAAAGAGGTTCAAAATCCCACTGCTTTTCTCGGTCTAGAGACGGTGTGTTGATACCCTTTGGTATGTAAATACTCTGAGTTAATTCATTGATAGTAGCCAGTGGACGCTGGATACCTAAAGAGAACAGGAAAATATTCAATCAAGTTACAATAAAAAAAATCAAGTCAACAAGGCTGCTTGTAACTTGTATGATTGATTGATCAAGAGATAAGGGTAAATGAATGATTGATTTATGTTTCGTGTCGCATAAGGTTTAAAAAAAAACTGAAGAAGATTTTAGAAGGCATGGTATTATACTGTTACTCGTAATTTTAACTTTCTGGTGTCCTACTCAAATAATTAATATAACTAGGGATTATTTTCGCGTTTGTGATTTCCTTACCATCAAAAATACTTCCCATAATTCCTGGGCCAAGCTCCACAGAGAGGGGTTTACCAGTTCTTAACACAGGATCTCCAACAGTAACACCAGCTAGTAATGGAGTTAAAGGCAATGTGGAACACAAGTATTATGCATGTGGCCGAGCGTTTTCCATTGTGATGCTCATTTCTGACACTGTGCCATGTCATCAAAATGTTGCTAATAGCGTCACAGGATATCAGAAGAAAGCTTGGAATACCACCATTTCAACTGAATTTAGATGCCTGATGGCAGTTTAGTTTAGACCATTTTGGTCATTGATTGATTGATGATTTATGGCACACTCTAGACTATTTCACTTATATGGCGGCGTTGCCAAGTTAAGTGGGTGAGGAAACCGGGCTCATTGCCCAGAGGAAACCCTAGACTTTCAGCGAGTACCTGGCAGCTCTTCCACATACAGCGTTGATTGTTTGATGGTTTATGCCACACTCCGTATTATCCTATTAATTTTTCAGTGTTGTCAGGTTTATTTGGATGGAAAAGGGTTCTTTGTAACCCTGTAAAGAATTGTTAGAATTTTTGGTTTTAAAAGCAACCGCTCTACCCTTTGAGCTACTCGGCTCCTAGAAACTCAAATTCTGGGCTTGTGAGGTTCCGTGGACCTTGCCCTACAAAGCTGGTGTAAATATGTGCATAGGCCTACAACATGGACCAGTTGTGACAAGAGCCCTGTCTCACTCATTTTCTGGTCAACTGCCCTGGACCTTGCCCTACAAAGCTGTTGTAAAGATGCACATACACTGTAGGCCTATAATATGGACCAGTTGTGATTAAGGCGCAAATTCCAATAGTTAAAATGCAGATTTACGTCCAAGGAACCTAATGTCATTAGCCTTGCAAGACACACCCTGGCACAATTACATAAATATAACTCTGACCTTTAAGGTAAATTATTAAGGAGATGTGGTTTTGGCAAATACTTAGGGTAAAGTTTGGTTAAATCCTTATGTGTCAATCTGGGAGGTTGTTTTTTAAGAATAAATTACTTGAATAAGTGAACAGTTGATGAGATTATTTAAAACTTGGAATAATAATTTGCCTTGGTGCCCTCTTCAGTTGACATAAAGCAAATCACAATGGCAGCTCTTAAGAGGTTAATCCAATTTAGCCTTTGCTGCACCCTTTTAACAAATAAATTCTAGGACTGACAGACATTGAAAGGATACATGTATCTTCATAGACCTGAATGGTGGCCATATCTCCCTCCAATCTGATGATCTCTCCCACCAATTCTGAATGACCTACACGTACCAACTCGTACATGGCTGATCCAGCCATATTCTGAGCAGTCACCACTGAAATGCGAGAAATAAATACATCAGATATATACTGTATTTATGAACACTAAAAACACACGAGCACAGGGAAAATCTTCTTGTCTAAAATAACCACAGGTATCAATATTTGGATCATGCAAAGTAGTCAATGTTTCCTTCATATCCCTAAAGAAAACCATTAACACTTCATTATCAGCAATCCTATATTGGGAGTTCATATAGTGCAATTAACGAAAGAATTATACAAATTTCGTGTCATGGTTACCATGATTGCAGATGTGGCTGGGCTTCTTTTAGTTCTGATGTGGTATACAATCAGTCGATAATGCCTATCACAAAATATGACTAAACATCAGTAGAAACTTACGTACTCTATATAAAATGTACTCGATAAAGGATGGGAACCAGCTACCCATTGGTGGAGATTCTACACATTTAAATTTGGATATCATATTTACATTTAAAATCATTGCCTATGCTTTAGGTAAATCACTTATACATATGCTACCAACAAATATGCTCGTCTAAGACGTGTAATGGAAATAGATTAATTACCAGGTCCAGAGACGGCGTAGACATATCCGTAAAGGGATTCCTTCTCTGCATCCCGAACACGGGGCAGGTTTTTGGTTCCATCCATACCTCCAGCCTACCAAAGAAAATAGAAATACGACAGATGTCACTTTAAACATATCAAACAAATCATAAACAATAAACACTCCCAGAATAGAAATGTTTAAAAGCATGTTTTTATTTCAAATTCTAAACACTTTCAGGGGTTTCATTTTTGAGGGACATAAGGTTTGATAAATGAATTTTTGTGAAAAGCAAATGTAGATACAATGTATATATTTCTGCAATTTTCAGTGGTTTTAAGATGCAGTTTTTATGTTTATTTACATATTGGACTAAAAAATGAGCTGCCAAATTTGTTTGATAAATTCCTTAGTTAAGGTTATATGGCAAACAACCAAAAGATCACCCTCCCCACCCACATCTAAATTTAGACATTAGGTTCCACAGATCATAGAGCTTCAGGTAGGCTAATGTATTTGGCATACTTAATGTTCCTCCTTGCTTGGTCAGCACAAATGGCTAAAGCACATCCACAAGCCTCCAGCCCCAAGGGCGATAAAATTTGAATTGTTTTCACAAATTTTGATTGTCATGACTGTAAGAGGCTTTGAAAGTCATTGAAAAACTAAATGATTGACATTGGAATGAGGAAAAATCTGGTGTTACGAGCCTTGAGAGAAATAGTTGATTTTTTCTCAGTTTATTTGCATTCCTGTTTTGTTGTTTTTATATTGATTGATTGTTTGGTGTTTTCAACGCGCTCAAGATTATTTCACTTATATGGCGGCGTTGCCAGTTTTATTGTGGGAGGAAACCTGGCTCTGTGCCCGGAGGAAACCCACGACCTTCCGCTGGTAACTGGCAACCATCCCACATAGGTCGGTCGAGTGAAAACCCAGTCAGAAAATTTTCCAATTTTTGGACTGAGTGGGATTCGAACCCGCGACCCATTGGTGGAAGGCTGTTCGGATTGAGCGTCCAACGCTCTACCTACTGAGCCACAGAGGCCCCAGGATATATATGTATGCTGAACGCAAATAGATACGGTACTGTGAATACATGTTTTATGATTGATTGATGTTTTACATCGCACTCAAGATTATTTCACTTGTATGGGGGCGTTGCTAGGTTTCATGGGGGAGGAAACCGGGTTCATTGCCAGGATGAAACCGCGGTTTTCGGCGAGTACCTGGAAACTCTTCCACATACGACGACCGAGTGAAAAATACACTCAAAATATTGTTAATTTTAATTTGGTCTGAATGTGATTCTAACCCATGCCGCATTTATGGAAGGTCCCACTTGAATCACCATCTACTTGTTTGGCTGAAAATGGTGGTATACTGAAGTTAACAATGGTTGCTTTCTCTAAAATAAATCAAATAACAGGGTCTACATGTAATTTTAATTCGCGAAGCCCATGATTTGTTCAAAATTTGTGTCCACTTGGGTACTAGTCTAAGCCTGATAGCAGACAATTCTGGGAATGGTAGAATACATAACGGTAGCCATGGCTGCTTTTTTTATCTTAAGAAATTTAAATATATCTTGAAGCTTAATATAATTTAGCAGACATTTTCTACTCCGACTTGTCTTGTCCTTATAGGTTGGTGATAATTTACTGGCGGACTCCCATCAGAATATCACATGGTACACAGTTCTGCAGGCTAAAATTCCTACCTACATTGGAATCAGGAGAATTTAGGTTAGATTTTAACAGTAATTTAACAGAACATACCCCACTAAGTGAGCTTCCAATGCAGGGGAAAATACACTCCAAGTAAGAAATACCATTGCTGTTATGTAGATATAAACTGTAGGTTTGACTTTGCTCTAAGTCTAGAATTCAATGCTTTACAAATAGACCATAAATATATATAAAAGTTCTGGGAAGTCAAGGGGTGGGGGGTAGATTTCAAATAGTGTATTGCTCCTACGTATTTTACCAAATAATATTTTGGGGAACTTTAGTTTTTTTAG
Organism: Lepidochitona cinerea; assembly: GCA_963971465.1. Taxonomy (NCBI): domain Eukaryota; kingdom Metazoa; phylum Mollusca; class Polyplacophora; order Chitonida; family Tonicellidae; genus Lepidochitona; species Lepidochitona cinerea. The sequence goes on along the minus strand of OZ020551.1, from coordinate 63,199,462 downwards.
TCCAGCAGGTATACCCTTTATGAGTTTGCTTTACATTAGCAATTCTAGTTTCAAAACTGCACTGAAAAACTAAATAAAAACTAAAATGTCTTGTTACAATAAAATTTTACATATTATCTGCATAGTCAGGCTATAATTTGTAAATGGGCGTTGAAGTCTGAAGAGGTCCAAATGATTAAAGATAAAATACATTTTTACATGATATGTACACGACTTGGATATACATTACAGATAGAGACTAAGAGCTGGACGTGCTGTTCAGAAATTATAACCATTTAGCTGGGCTGTTTTCAGCATTTTAAACATAGGCGAGAAAAGACAATTTTTAAATTTGGACACCCTCATTTCCTTTGAATGATTTTGCACAGAGTCAGACATACTTTTATGTGAAATTGAGGCATAGTGAATTAACAGTTCATTTTCAGTGTAAAATTATATTTTGCTTGTAAACGTACCGTGGCGTCCCCTCAATGTCTCCAAATAAAAATTAAAATTAGCAAACCGATGACAACACTCAAGATGACACAAACATTTAGTAAGTAGCTTTTGAATATTTTAGCACATCCAAATACTTACAACAAATTAAAGTAGAATTCTTACTGCATTCGCAATTTCCTGATTTTGGATAATAAACTGTCTATTATAAAACCGAAACTTACTTGAGTCTACTATGATATAAACTTAGACTTAGGAAATATCTCAAAAGGAAAAAAAAAACATACATCATTCAAGTCATTTTACTTTAGGCCATTATGTGTTCCAAATTCACATTAATATTCTGCCATAAAAATTAAATACATTTCGATAGAACAGGCACTTCCAGCATGATTGATTGATTGATGTTTATGTTGCAATCAAAATTAGTTCCCTTTAATATGAACTTGATACATGGAGTTCACCAAGAGAACAGCCTGCTTGCAATAACACAAAGTTAGCAGAAGTTATTGTTACATATGTCATCTGTGTTTGGTTTTAATGTAAGTGAGGTTGAGTGGGATTCTGTAAAAATATAAGAATTTTAGACCTGTATATGGTTAATAAAAATGACCAACCGAATTATCATACATACAAGAGTGAAGACTAGTAAACATGAAAGAACCAAGGTGGGTTAGTTATTTGATGCAGATACATGTATGACCGATCAACAAGAATCCATCTTATTATGATATTGATGAGAAATAATTAAGGCATCACCACAAAGCAAGTTTTGGGGGACAATATGAGCTTTCGGCAACTATACAGATGTCTTTAAAGTGGCAAGAGCTGCCAAATTGTTGATATTTTTCTGTTGAAACAGATTGTGGAAATTATTAGCCGTTTTTCTCAAGACGTGCAATTCAGATGCATTTTAACACTACTCTATAATGTACGTTAGGACTGTTTTGAGCTAACTTACGCTTGATTGAACAGTCGTCTTAGAGTTTTAATTTTGTTTACTTTTCGGCTCATACAGCACATGGACTGTATGGATTTTTCTCATTCACAGGTCGATTTAGGTTGTGACTTTATTTTTAAAGCCTTCAATGCTCTTGGCAATCAGAATATTTATAGACTAAAGCCAGTAATAATTCTATTATCGGAAGCAGTTTTTGTCTTGCTGATCTACCTAATAATCAATGGTATGCATGTCTTAAATTAATGGGATGAAGAAGTTGACCGGTTACAATAAAGTGAAAAATTACTTATGGATAACAACTTCTTGGAGTGAGTGAGTGAGTGATTTGGGTTTTACGTCCTGCTCAACAGTATTTCAGTTATATGAAGACGTTGTCTCCTTGTTGCAGGGCAGGTTCCCATCGCTCTTTTAGGTGCTGCCTCATCGAGACGACTTGCCGAAGACAACCAGCAAGCCCCATCACCCAGTCACAGTATACTGACACCGGAACAACCAGTCGCTGCTCTAACTCCTATTGCTTAGCGCCAAGCGAAGCAGCACTGTTAAAGTCTTTGGTCGGACTCGACCCAGGCTTGAACCCGGATCTCCCAGCCCTGAAGCGGGCGCCCTACCAACTGAGCTATCGGGGCTGGTAAACAACTTCTTGGTTTACAGATCTAACCAAGAAGTTGCTATCCAAAACTGTAAAAGTAATAGCCTACTTATTTTTAATGGTACGTATCCATGGCTCTAATAGTAATACCCCTATTCAAAATTTTTCAATCCGTATCGGTACAATCTATTGTTTCTTCAAAATAATGTAGGCTCCTAACATGTATAAAACCCAAAAGTTAGGGGCTAATAGTAATACTGAAAATAGGTAGAGCTAGAGCCAGTAGAGGAGCTTTGGTTCCTTCATCGCATTTAACTGCTTAACAGTTTAAGTAACTAATAATCGAATTAAAATATGATCAGATGATAATGATATTATTATTAAACATCATAGTTTAATAGTAAGTGACAACAAGTGCATTAAGTAAAATAATGTTAGTACAATGATAAGCGCTGGGAACAAAATAATGTTAGCACAATGATAAGCGCTGGGAACAAAATAGTTAGATAATAAAAACATTCACAACATGTGAAATTGTGATCAATTCAATTTTGCCAGCAGTCAGCATTATCACGAATTGCATGGGATTTAATTTTACAAATGCTTTGCACATTTTAGATTCAAACTAAAGCAAAACAACTCTGTCAGATAAGTTTTATTCGTACACTATTTTTGTTGGGACAAATTAAATGTCCCGGACAAACACGAACCGTGAATTTCACCGGCAAGTGGAGCGAAATGAAAATGTACCTACCATCTTTCTCGTGCAGTAATATCATGTGATCTGTCAAAACGTCACATGCGCACTATGGTCGACTCAATACAAAAGTTGTCTCCCTTTGACCACATATTCAATGCAAATTTAATGCACATCCTTTTAAAATTTAATAACGTAATATCTTAAATTTAAATTTGATTTTGGTTAACTGATTAAGTAAAACTTTTTATTAGGATGATTCAATCGACTCAATTTCGGTTGTACTATTTATATAGAAAATATTTTAAAAAATCTAATAAAATACAAGAAAAAAAATTTGTTTTATTATAAATAATTACGATACATCAAAATTGTAAATTGATAATAGAGACAAGTGAAAAAAAATTAGACGGAGGCATAAAATCAGTATGTATGATAATGTCAAGAAAAGTAACAAATAAGACCCGGACTTCCGTCGCCCTTTGTGGACAATCCGATACACTTCAAAACCAAGTCCGTGAATTCCTTTGCTCGCGGGAACATGGAGAAGAAGTCAAGTTTGTCAATGTTGTGAAAGCGTGTGATCAAATACAGAAAATGACGAGGTAAATGCATTAGGATGTGGAAGATTGAGTGCATAGTAGACTAACGGGTTAAACATTTTCGGGTTTGTTCGATAAAGATATATTTTGGAGTTATCCATTCCACTTCATTAGTCATCTGAATACTGAGAGATGATGTGACGGAATCTGAGCACCGATTGGACCAATAACTTGAATAAGGAAATGTAGATAATTTAGATAACCACATAGGCACCTTATCTTACAAGTTACAAAAATGTTTGTATTTATTTCCCTCATGCCCTTGAATACCATAAAATAGTAATGGTTTGCTTGACTTCTGGATGCTCAGTGATGGCTCAGCTTGTGTCAGGTATCCTAGGCTACCAGTACCACTGCCGTACCACCTAGAAGTAGAATCTTCGAAAGTCAATTGATTTTTATTTTTCTATTTGGCAGAAGTATGATGAAAAATGTTAACAATATATCACTCTTTATAGTTGGAGATCTCCAAACTCTGTGGCCAAAGTATACATATAACTCATTAGAATCATCATATTTTCTCTCAATTTCTCCTAATTTAAGCAACGCAACCGGCCCAAACTTTACACACATTCAATTAAATCTTTTAGTTCGCCATTTCACCAAAAAAAAAGCGCTCAAACACTCAAATTTGTGTTGCATCCTTATCGTTTTTCCAAGGACAGCCCGAATCTATTACCCGCTGCCTTCAAAATAAACTTGGGAAATGTACGAACACAAGTTGACCTCTGAGCCTCGCTTTCAGATCTTCTTGATAAACATGGTTGTTTAATCTGAAAGCGAGGCTCAAGGGTCAACTTGTGTTCGTACATTTCCCAAGTTTATTTTGAAGGAAACAAGGAGGCTAGTGGGAGATTCGGACTGTCCTTGGAAAAACGCAGAGGATGCAACACAAATGTGAGTGTTTGAACGCTTTTTGGGGGGTGAAACACCGAACTAAAAGATCGAATTGAATGTGTGTAAAGTTTGGGCTGGGTTGCGTTGCTTAAATTGAGAGAAAATCCGCGACCAAAGTGTTGTTTCTCCGAATGTACATATTTCAATATGGCAGGTCCTCCAACTCTATTGGCCACCCATCATCAATATACTTTGGCCAGCCGCTTTGGAGATCTCCAACTACTCCCTTTAAAGTGGCATAAGCTGCTAAATATAGGGAAAACGCTGACGAAACAATACAATAGACTTGTCGCCATTGAGCCTTATATGATATTCTAACCTCTGCCTATTTTATTTGTGTGTTTTAGGGGCAGAACAGAGTTGGGTGAGATCACACCTCATAACATTAAACAGCTTAAACGACTAAATCAAGTGTTATTCCCGGTCACTTATAACGACAAGTTTTACAAAGATGTTTTGGAAGTTGGAGAGTTGGCAAAGTTAGGTGAGAAATAGTTATATTATATCAATATAATGTGTGTTGGACTTGTTTGACTGTATTTATGGGGATCATCTGGTAGGACTAGACTCAAATCACAGGGGGATTCTAAGTATTTCGTCTTTAATTTCATTTCTGTTTGTTAAAGTACACCAAAATTGGATAGTTGTTAAATTGTTATATACATGTAACCTGTCCATAACTGTCAATAGATTTTAGATAATCACAGTACCACGTTTGCTGATTTACATAAAGCAGTAAATTTTATATTTCATGTATGTATCTGTTTATCTTTCAGCATATTTCAATGACATTGTGGTTGGGGCTGTGTGCTGTAGAAAAGATGCCTCTGATAACCAGAAACGCCTATATATTATGACACTAGGCTGCCTGGCTAACTACAGACGCTTACGCATAGGTATGATACAATTATAACACCAGACCATACTTATATGGAGATGGGACGTAGGAATGTTTGCATTCTCCCATAACTGAATGCCATACTCCTTTGGTAGAAGGAAGTTAGCCTGGAATATGATTTCTAAGCTGCACTTTTTGAAGCTATTTTTCCTTTAACAGCGTTTACATTGGGCTGCCAATTTAGTTACGTACATTTGTATGTATGCCTCCAGATAGCCTTCCTTTCCTTTCATCCAAATGGGGCCTTGGAAAATGATAGTCCCTCAGTCCGACACAGGCTAGCCTCCCATCGGTTTGAATCCCACTCAGACCAAATAAAAATTGAAAAATTTGCCAGGTATCAATTAATCTTTAACGAGGGCTTTGATATCTCACTTGGCAGAGTAAGCCTTACATTCAATGATGGGGTATGTAGACAAGTTACCAGATACTCGCCGACGGTCTGGGGGTTTCCACGGGGCAATGAGCCCGGTTAGCTACCCCAGTAAATCTGGCAAGGCCGCCATATAAGTGAAATAACCTTACATGTAAGTGTGGTGTAAAACGTCAATCAATCAATCCTTTCATCAAATACTCTTGTGCTATTTCCAGTTTAAGTTACATTGGTATACCATGTTCATCAAATTGTCTCTCAGTCTGACACAGGCTTCCCATTGGTGCGGTGTGAGTCTAAATCCCACTTAGACCAAATGAAATTGATGAATTAATGAGTGGATTTTTCATTTGATTACTCTATGACGAAGAGTTGCTATTTACTCGCCAAAGGTCAGGGGTCTCTTCTCACCCCACTAAACCTGGCAACGCCGTCATAGAAATGAAATAATTTTGAGTGCGTCGATAAACTGAACTATAACAGTCGTATGTTTGTAACTGAATTATTGGGTCAAATCAGATACTTAAATGTGATTGGTTGTATTTTTGTATGATATATAATCATATTTATATAAGACTGTCATAAGATTGCCATTGGAGTGATTACAGATTTTTATAGTCTTGAGTAAATTATCTGTAGCAGAACATGCAATACACCCTGGCTTTGGTACATATACATGTATGCCTCTTAGATAAGGAACAGGCTTGTGGTAGAAATGACCTGCACTCATCATCTTATGTATTTAATTCCATGTTTTTAATAAGCCTTATTATTTTCTTAACATTTCTGTATGTTATATTTTTTCTCTAGGAACAGTAATGCTAGAACATGTGTTGAAAATATGTGACAATGATGGTACATTTGATAATGTATTTTTGTAAGTATCATTAGAGCATTCAATGAAAAATATTTAATGAGCATATTTTTGGTTAATTATTAAATGCAATGAGAATATGTGGGAATAGGTGATGTGAGATCAATGAACTTATCCAATTTCAGATGCGAGCCCCTCATTCCGACATAGACCTTCCATCGATGCGGCTCTGGATCAAATCTCACTCAGACCAATTGAAAATAGAAAAATTTCTCGGTGTATTTTTGACTCAATGGCCATATGTGTAAGGGTTGCCAGATACTCGCCAAATGTCTGGGGTTTCCTCCTGGAAAATGGCACATTCTCCTCCCCCACTTAACTGGGCAACGCAGCCATATAAGTGAACTAATCTTGAGTGCGGTGTAAAACATGAATCAATCCATCAATAAGGTCTATGGTCTAAGTGTTATATCTCTTGTTAACACAATTATAAACTTGTCTCCATGGTCATTTTAGACAAGAAGATTTTCCATGTGCCTGTGTGTTTTATTGTTCATAAATCAATCAATCAATCTTAATGCCATAGAGTGTAGAGATGATAGTTGTAGTGTCAAAGCTTTTTATCCTCCCGGACTTTGTGGACATGTTGGATATCCTGCGAGGATGTGCACCTCCTCTTCTGGTTACGCTGGTTTCATTATTTTCACAGTTACTGCCCTTTTCCGACAGTATATGAAGACATAGACAATTAGTGCTTGTCATCGCATCTCCTCTCCCAGTTTTTGTCAAATTTTTTGGGAACTTGTTGGACATGTTGGATATTATGCGAATATGTGCACCTCCTATTCTGGTTACGCTGGTTTTATTATTTTCACAGTTACTGCCCTTTTCCGACAGTATACGAAGACATAGACAATGGGTGCTTGTCATCGCATCTTCTCCCAAGTTTTTTATAGAATTTTTTTATCTTAGTGGACATGCTGGATATCATGCGATTTACGCTGGTTTTGCTATTTTCAGAGTTACTGCCCTTTTCCGACTGTACAGGAAGACATAAACAATAGGTGCTTGTTTCTGATGACATACAGTGTTTCAGGGCACTGCAGGCTCCTAATCATAGCCCTGCTAAATTGTTGCCTTCCAGGACGCTGTGACTCACTGTTGTTTTTTTCTTGTTTCCACCTTCTAAACCATTTCCTCCTACATATTGCATTGAATATTGTTGAAACTTGGTGAGGATGGTTGTTATCAAGTGAGGATGTGGATATCCTGTATGGAAATGAACTTTTGTCTGTTTTTAGTATGTTTCCACTTCCACAATCTTATGTTGGGCCCGGGGGAATACGTCATCCTCTGATGACTCTTCTTTTAAATGTTTGCAAAAATATTATAGACATGCTTCTTAAAAGCAAAGAATTTTGTATAATATTATTCAATGAACTAATAAAGTTCATTAAATCGGATACTATTTATATTATCTTCAGTGTAAACAGACACTTCCATTAATTGTTGCTATCTTCTATTTTAGGCATGTTCAAGTTAACAATGAAGGCGCCATCAAATTTTATGAAAAGTTTGGATTTGAAATTGTGGAAAAAAAGACAAATTACTACAAAAGGATAGAACCAGCTGATGCCTATGTCCTTCAAAAATCATTTCACTCTTCTAAACCGCCAGCTAGCATGAATGGATGTGTTGAAATTAAAGACGTTCCTGAAGATTAAATTTACAAATGCCGAAATTCAAGCTCCGTGAAATAGACTTCAACTGTATCTGTAACTTGAATTTGATTGAAACATTAATTATGATAATAAATTGCAATGATACTTAAATTTTTGTTGCATTACCCGATTTTTACTAATATACTATGTACTCGTAAATTGTGATCGAAAAGGCGTTATGTTTTACCCAGCAGCCCAAATTGGGCAGCTTATCCTAGCTTTAGTGTTTCTTTTTGACAAACACAAGGGGCCTCACTTTGTGGCTGCCTGGTGGTTCATTTGGTAGACCAATAGTCCTAACTCCCTTGTGGATCATTCGTTTGACCAAATGTCCTAACTGCCTTGTGGATCATTCGTTTGACCAAAAGTCCCACCTTCCTTGTGGATCATTCGTTTGACCAAATGTCCTAACTGCCTTGTGGATCATTCGTTTGACCAATAGTCCTAACTGCCTTGTGGATCATTCGTTTGACCAGTAGTCCTAACTCCCTTGTGGATCATTCGTTTGACCAAATGTCCTAACTGCCTTGTGGATCATTCGTTTGACCAATAGTCCTAACTGCCTTGTGGATCATTCGTTTGACCAGTAGTCCTAACTCCCTTGTGGATCATTCGTTTGACCAAATGTCCTAACTGCCTTGTGGATCATTCGTTTGACCAAATGTCCTAACTGCCTTGTGGATCATTCGTTTGACCAGTAGTCCTAACTCCCTTGTGGCTCATTCGGTTGACCAATAGTCCTAACTTCCTTGTGGATCATTCGTTTGACCAGTAGTCCTAACTCCCTTGTGGCTCATTCAGTTGACCATTAGTCCTAACTGCCTTGTGACTCATTCGGTTGACCATTAGTCCTAACTCCCTTGTGGCTCATCCGGTTGACCATTAGTCCTAACTGCCTTGTGACTCATTCGGTTGACCATTAGTCCTAACTCCCTTGTGGCTCATCCGGTTGACCATTAGTCCTAACTGCCTTGTGGCTCATTTATTTGACCGATAGTCCCACCTTCCTTGTGGCTCATTCGTTTGAGCGAATGTCCTAATTGCCTTGTGGCTCATTGGGTTGACCATTAGTCCTAACTGCCTCGTGGCTCATTCGGTTGACCAAATGTCCTAACTGCCTTGTGGCTCATTCGGTTGACCAATAGTCCTAACTGCCCGGTGGCTCATTTGGTAGACCATTAGTCCTAACTGCCTTGTGGCTCATTCAGTTGACCAATAGTCCTAACTGCCTTGTGTCTCATTCGTTTGACCGATAGTCCTAACTGCCTTGTGTCTCATTCGGTTGACCAAAAGTCCCACCTTCCTTGTGGCTCATTCGTTTGACCGAATGTCCTAACTGCCTTGTGGCTCATTCGGTTGACCGAATGTCCTAACTGCCTTGTGGCTCATTCGGTTGACCATTAGTCCTAACTGCCTCGTGGCTCATTCGGTTGACCAAATGTCCTAACTGCCTTGTGGCTCATTCGGTTGACCAATAGTCCTAACTGCCCGGTGGCTCATTTGGTAGACCATTAGTCCTAACTGCCTTGTGGCTCATTCAGTTGACCAATAGTCCTAACTGCCTTGTGTCTCATTCGTTTGACCGATAGTCCTAACTGCCTTGTGTCTCATTCGGTTGACCAAAAGTCCCACCTTCCTTGTGGCTCATTCGTTTGACCGAATGTCCTAACTGCCTTGTGGCTCATTCGGTTGACCATTAGTCCTAACTGCCTCGTGGCTCATTCGGTTGACCAAATGTCCTAACTGCCTTGTGGCTCATTCGGTTGACCAATAGTCCTAACTGCCCGGTGGCTCATTTGGTAGACCATTAGTCCTAACTGCCTTGTGGCTCATTCAGTTGACCAATAGTCCTAACTGCCTTGTGTCTCATTCGTTTGACCGATAGTCCTAACTGCCTTGTGTCTCATTCGTTTGACCGATAGTCCTAACTGCCTTGTGTCTCATTCGTTTGACCGATAGTCCTAACTGCCTTGTGTCTCATTCGGTTGACCAAAAGTCCCACCTTCCTTGTGGCTCATTCGTTTGACCGAATGTCCTAACTGCCTTGTGGCTCATTCGGTTGACCGAATGTCCTAACTGCCTTGTGGCTCATTCGTTTGACCAATAATCCTAACTGCCTTGTGGCTCATTCGTTTGACCGAATGTCCTAACTGCCTTGTGGCTCATTCGTTTGACCAATAATCCTAACTGCCTTGTGGCTCATTCGGTTGACCGAATGTCCTAACTGCATTGTGGATCATTCGTTTGACCGAATGTCCTAACTGCATTGTGGCTCATTCGGTTGACCGAATGTCCTAACTGCATTGTGGCTCATTCGGTTGACCGAATGTCCTAACTGCATTGTGGATCATTCGTTTGACCGAATGTCCTAACTGCCTTGTGGCTCATTCGGTTGACCGAATGTCCTAACTGCATTGTGGATCATTCGTTTGACCAATAGTCCTAACTGCCTTGTGGCTCATTCGGGTGACCAATAGTCCTAACTGCATTGTGGCTCATTCGGTTGACCGAATGTCTTAACTGCATTGTGGCTCATTCGTTTGACCGAATGTCCTAACTGCATTGTGGCTCATTCGGTTGACCATTAGTCCTAACTGCCTTGTGGCTCATTTGGTTGACCAATAGTCCTAACTGCCTTGTGGCTCATTCGTTTGACCGATAGTCCGAACTGCCTTGTGGCTCATTCGGATGACCTATATGCCTAAATGCCTTGTGGCTCATTCGGTTGACCGAATGTCCTAACTGCATTGTGGCTCATTCGGTTGCCGAATGTCCTAACTGCATTGTGGCTCATTCGGTTGACCGAATGTCCTAACTGCATTGTGGCTCATTCGGTTGACCGAATGTCCTAACTGACTTGTGGCTCATTCGGTTGACCAATAGTCTTAACTGCCCGGTGGCTCATTTGGTTGACCAATAGTCCGAACTGCCTTGTGGCTCATTCGGTTGACCGAATGTCCTAACTGCCTTGTGGCTCATTCGGGTGACCGATAGTCCGAACTGCCTTGTGGCTCATTCGGTTGACCAAAAGTCCCACCTTCCTTGTGGCTCATTCTTTTGACCGAATGTCCTAACTGCCTTGTGGCTCATTCGGTTGACCGAATGTCCTAACTGCCTTGTGGCTCATTCGTTTGACCGATAGTCCGAACTGCCTTGTGGCTTATTCGGGTGACCTATATGCCTAAATGCCTTGTGGCTCATTCGGTTGACCAAAAGTCCCACCTTCCTTGTGGCTCATTCGGTTGACCGATAGTCCGAACTGCTTTGTGGCTCATTCGGGTGACCTATATGCCTAAATGCCTTGTGGCTCATTCGGTTGACCAAAAGTCCCACCTTCCTTGTGGATCATTCGTTTGGCCAATATTCCTAACTACTTTGTGGCTTAAACCAAACAATGGCCGCAATCAAGCAGTATTTAGTTCTTCGTTCGCTGTATGTGAAAAAGTTGAAAAGTGAGATTTCCTGCGTTTTTTTCTCTCCCTTTAAACATGGCAACGCCGCCATATAAGTCAAATAATCTTGAATGTGGCGTAAAAAACATCAATCAATCGTATTCAGTTCAACAGCCATCCACCCAAGGGATAGCGTTGTAAGGGCAATTCTCCGTGATTATGGTTGATTATTTGATGTTTCCCGCCGCATTCAAAATTAATTCACTTAAATTTAGGCGTTTTTAGGTTTAGTGGGAAAAGAGATCACACTTTGCCGCTGGAGGTAAATTCGACGACCGCTATTATAATTTGTTCAATTTTATTTGGTTTGGGTGGAATTCGAACCCGCCACACATTGATGGAAGGCCCGTGTCGGTTTAAGGGATTCTGCCAACTGAGGCACCACAATTCTTTACGAAGCACTATTACGGAACAACTTGGTATTAATAATGGCCATTGCCAAACAGAGTCATTTCTGAAATGCTGACGGTATAACCATGTACAATACCGTACATAATGTCGCTCGGAGATAAAGGTGCAGGGTTTCAAAATATTAAAGGTGCAAATAACTTTTAAAAGCCTATGGTGTTAAAAATCGAAACAAATAAGTAAGTTAAATAAAGGAACTTCGTTTATTTGAAAATAAAACAAAAACAAAGAAAGAAACAATTTAAAGCTAAGGAAAGAACGAAGCTGTTGATAAAATACATAATAAAAATATAACCGATAATATTAACTTGTGTGTCCAGATACAGATATGAGCTCTAGTTTTTCCATGATGCCCTCTAGCGAGAGCCGGTCTTCGGGGTTGTCTTTCATACAGGCGTCAGAGATCTCGTTAAGTTCAAGGATTTCGGAAGCATTTGCAATGCTGCTCAGGATGTAACCAAGGCTCCAGATCTCAGAGTATACAGAAGTTGGCTGTTTATCTCTTACTTCCGGGGCAACGTGTCTTACCAGATTTAGTTCTCTCGAAGAGAAGTTAAATGTCCTACCTTTATCGTAGGTGCTGAGGCCCACGTCGACCAGCTTTATGATGGGTTTCAAAGGCTGTAATTCGTTAACCAGAACATTGGTGCTTTTGATGTCGTTTAAAAGGACATTTTTCTCGTGAATAGCTTTTATACTTTTCACGAGCTGTTTACAGATCTCCATCCAACTGTTCCGACACTCACCATCAAACAAACCCTGTTGGAGAACATCAGATAATGTGGTGCCGTTCGCAAAATAGTCTGAGATTAAACCTATTTCTTCGTCTTCATTTAGTTCAAGGAATCCGTAAAATTTCGGCAGAACATCTGTGTCTTTTAAATACTGTTGAAGCTTTCCCTCTAGAATGAAGGCTTCCTTGAAGCTTTCGTAAAAATACCTCTTCACAACGACCTGGATTGATCTGCCCGCCTCAAGTGTCATCCAGGCCGTCTCCACGGATCCGGATTCACCGGCACCAATAACATCATAGTTCCACTTTATTTTGCTTTCTGAATACACTGGCACAAGGAGATCTGGCACAGAGTATCCATACTGGTCGCAGTGGAGCAGAGCTTGGTTACAGGTTTCCGTTATCTGGTTCTTTGTAGGGAGGACAATTTCATTCAAAGGAAGGAAAAGTGAGACAGCAGTGCTTGTTTCTCCGTCACAATTGGTACCAGAATTTGTTTGTTCACCATCTACCTGACTGTCCTTTCCATTGTTCTCTTCCTTGGTGTGGTTCCCCTTCATTGTGGTCCTGTCGAGAGATGCTAGTAAATCTCTCGCCTTGATGTCTACCAGTTCTTTCAGATGGGGTGACATGCCACAATGGGCGGTGTACTTGTCCACAAGTCGGGCTATCTCTGTCTTGATTTCGTCTAGTTCGATATACGAGCATGATGACACCGGGCTACTTGTTTCCTTTGCTCTTACTTTCATAACAATGTCGTCTGGGTGTGTCATGGGACAGCTGTCCTCAATTCGGGAGGTTTCCTTCAGATAAGATGTTGTTTGATGTTCATGTTTAGCTGTAAGTTCTTCCCATTGGGTGGATACTGTCCTCGTCTCATTGTTTGTCTGTACTGACATTGTCCTAGTATCTACATTGGCTTGTATACCTGCATCAAGATACGGACGACTTGTGCTACACATCGTTCCGCAAGATACCGTTTGGGATTTCATCCGAGTTGCTAAATCCCTTTGGTACTGTGCGTCAGAAGATGTATTACAGGGATGATCAGTGTTATATGCAGAAACAGTTTCCAAGTTACCAATGTCAATTGAACTGTTGATCATGAATGACTGGGTTGACGAATGAGTTGAACGTGAATAGTTTGGTATAGGTTGAAATTCAACCTGTAGTTCTTGCCCGGCGGAAGGTGGTTGAGCTTGTGTTCCTGCAGATGTCACATTAGGTCGATCGGTTGCAGTACTTACAGTCGAAGTACTTTTCTTTTTCTTGAGGAGATCAGGGATACTGGGAATTCCTGTATGAGCCAGAATCTCCCATGGCAGTGCTGTATAGGCTCCTTGTCTGCCGTACAAATCCATTCCGTATTTAGCAAAACTGGTGTTATGGGGACGTAGATAGTTGGACTGTCTCCGTGTCTCATATTCGTGGGCCAGTGAGTATACATGTTTGAAACTGGTCTGTGAAATAATACAAAATCGAAGTCAAAATTTACTTGAAAATTGTAAAAACTTCAAAGATAAATCAACTTGGCATATGTTTGTACATAGGTATTTGATATGTAAAAGTGACCTTTTAATAAGGAGACATTAAGATGATAAATGTGTTTTTACATACCCTTGATAATCCTCTGTGGAGCTGCTCCTCGTCTTCCATGTTTTTGGTTTTTGTGAATCCTTATTCTCTTTCAATTAAGGACTTGATAAGAATCACTAAAAACTCGTGCTATACAAAGTATGCTGACTCGTCGATAGTGACGTTGTCTTTGATGAAACGTCACAATCATAGTCACGTGACTGACACAAGAGAAGGAACCCAATGAAACCAAAGAGAGTAGATCAACTGGCATACGTCAACGTCACAATGGTCCATTTGCCAATTATTTTTTCCAATGACGTAATTTAGCGACGTCACAATAGTGTTCAATACCACGCTTAAGCCTAGCGCACACGAGATGCGCCGACTGAGTTACAAGGCACGCGTGGCCTAGGGAGCAGCTACAGATTTCAGAAAATATCAAACATGCTAGATACTTTGTTCGCCGCCTCGAGAGGTGAAAATCTCGCCAAAATTAACGCGCACACGGAGGAAACAGCTTAGCTCTCAGCCAAGCGTGGCCTGTAGCTCAGCCGGCGCCTCTCGTGGGCGGATAACAAGCGAACAATGTACTTAAATTGTGATATTACGAGGATAAACAAATTGGTTTTTCTTTTCCACTACGACTAATATTGTACTGCTATCAATAACTTAAGCATACGCTAAATATCAAATTTGTAATTATATTACATGATATAATATTAGAAATTAAATTAGTGATATTCAGTATGAACACTACTGAAGCCGAATTTAAAAAAAAATGTAAATGTTGAAAGTCCTCCTGTACCAATTTTTTTAATACTTGTACCCCCCCCCCCCCCCTCCCACTCCCACTCCCACTCCCACTCCCACTCCCACTACACACACACACCTTTCCTAAATTAACGTAATTGGCTCTTTCATTGAGCCAGCTGACCAGTTGATGTTTTTATTTAAGATTGGTCAGCTCAACTGCATGGTGTGAAGTGACCAAGTGCATGTGCTTTCAATCGGGCGCAACAGTCCTAGCACGAGTGCATGCAGGAAACCAAACATTTCTTCAGGCCAGGGGCGTAGGAGCAATATTGAAAGTGGGGGGGGGGGGGGGGGGGCACTATCCCAGCCCTAAAGGCGAGGGTCCAGGAACCTAGAAGCCGGGAGATGCGTTCTAAGGGTTTTCCTGGAAATAAAACTGACCTGATGTTCGGCTGGTTTATAGTTTGACATTTACGGGTTTTGTTCACAATTAAACGTCTCCTGTGACGTCACCCTATTGTTCGAGCGGACGATTATTTTTCACGAATCGTCTGCAGACGATATCATGCATCACAGACCTTCAAATGTAAATCATTGACCACACATGCGCATTGGAAACGAACAATAGCTGCTTCATAGTGTGGAGTGATGTTTGCCTTATAAAGGGGATCACACCCGGTTTGTCTTAATGGATCGCTTTAAGGATTCAGTTTGTTGGATATGTACGATTTTAAATAAACGAGTAAATAATTGCAGATTGTTTGCAATTGGAGACACGATTTGTAGATTTTTTTAATACAATAAATATTTTTTAATACAATAAAAAAATATTTAAATTACCGTATTTTATCAAATCGCTCAGTTAAGAGAAGCCAATATAACTAGACGTGAAGATTTAAGTCAAATTTAAAACAAAGCAGACTAGTTTTACATGGTGTGTAGGGGATTCTACCCCTCCTGCATGTGCGTGCCGTGTGCAAATATACATGTTAAGTAGAGATGACTTTTCAAACAACATCGAGTCTGTAGTGCATCATCGGCTGGTAGGTTTACCTCCCCCGGAAGAAGTGATCTTTTGCTTGTTATCATACAAAATGAAGGATTTAACCTGATAATGTTGTGAGTGTGGTTATATTCTGTCCTTTTATATTGAAAACTGGGCTGTCATGAACGTATACAGTCACCAAAGGGTTGATTTCACAACATTTCCCCCGCTAGCGTCGTCAGCAACCCAGCCTGTCAAAGCGGTAGTCATAGTGACATTATGTCATTCTGCTTCAAAATATCTGGGTCAAGCGTTGCACGTGACCAAAGCTTATCGTTGATTGGTTAAAAGTTCCCACTCTGCCCGAGGGAGGGAAAAGGAACGGCAATCAACAACAGGTCGCTTTTTCCTCATTTTTCTCAATTATCGGGGTAGAATCGACTGTAATACCTTCGTCTTGGTGTTTATTGCATAACCCGATACCGCTGAACGTTGGTTCGCACCTCGTCAAACCCCTCGAATGCTGCGCATTCTCGTGGTTTGACTCGGTACGAACCAACGTTCAGCGGTATCGGGTTACGCAACAAACACCGCTACGGCGGTATTAAACCCTTAAACAAAGACTGTTTTATGTGAAAAAAAATCTGATTTATGCAGGCAAAGGGCATCTAACTTTTTAGTCAAATTAATACCTCATTTAAATGCTTTCCTTCGTTAAAAAAATCGTTGTACCGTGACGCCATTCAAACAAAATCATAGCGAATTGGGTAGAGTAGGTTGCAGTAAAATTGAATCCCCACTCTAAAATATTCAGAAAAAATATTTTATTTTTTCCCACATCTGATAAACTTTACAAGTATAAATGAACTGACAATCTGGCAATATTTTTGGACATTTATGGAAAATTATTTCCCAATGTTTACAGCTCAAGTCATACCATATCAGAGCTTACTTGAAGTGAACTTCGTGTAACACGGCACCTGGCTCAGATTGCACCAGACGATTCTTAAAAAATAATCGGCACGGGCAAAACAAAGAGACTGACGTTTAAGCCGGATAAACGCCTCGCCACTGCCGATTCTTAAAAAATAATCGGCACGGGCAAAACAAAGAGACTGACGTTTAAGCCGGATAAACGCCTCGCCACTGCCGATTCTTAAAAAATAATCGGCAGTAGCTCGGCATTTATCCTATACATAACCATTTGTAAATTAACATGAGCGCTCGTTGCCTATTGATTCACATATTAATTTAGAGAAACAATATTTTTTTACTTCTGTTTTAGGCTTGAGGCAGCGTTAGGCTATATGGCTTCTATAGAAATAACTATGTTTAGTTTTATTTATTCTCTACTTTTAGTTTTAAATTGGATTCAAAAGCCATTCCCCAATAACCTTCAATGATCGGTTGTACTGCGAAATAGAAACTGTTTATCTTTCAAGTTCACATAATTTTCAGTCAGTCGCCCAAACAACAAATTGTCGCTATTTTCCCCGTCTCACCGGCCTACCCAAATTAGGTATATACCGGCCCTCCAGACATTGTCCAAATGGCCAGCCCGCATTCAAACACTCACATTTGTGTTGCTACATTTCCCAAGTTTATTTTAACGGAATCGAGGAGGCCAGAGAGAGATTCTAGCTGTCCTTCGAAAAAAACAACGAGGATTCAACTCAAATGTGAGTGTTTGAACGCTTATTATAAAATCAGGACAAAATAATGCGCTGATTCTCTGAGTTACATTTTTCAATAAGGCAGGTCCTCCAACTCAATTGGCCACCCATCATCAATATACTTTGGCCATAGAGTTTGGAGTTTTACAACTAATTGGTACATAGTGATACAGGTACAGTGAAGACACAGAGAAACATACCCATTTCCTTCTTTTTTGGACTGGAGCTGTAGTTAAATATTTCACTTTTACGTAGTAAAAGTGGGCGGTGGGGCGGGGGGGGGGGGGGGGGCCACTTTTGAAAGTGTGTGGCCGATTATTCTTGGGCCCCCGCCATTTGCAACGCTTATATATTTTTTTGACTCTCGTCACCCTCAGTTACAGTAGCTTGTGTAAATAGTAACGATTTGCGATCTCACTTTTGATGAAATCGCAGAAATTATATTTCTGGTCTAATAGTGAATAAATATTCTCTTTTTAATTTGCCTTAGGGGGAGGGGGCATGGACCGATAACCCCCCCCCACACACACACACACACACTCACACACGCACGCACGCACACGCACACACCTGGCTAAGCTACTGCCTTCATGTAATTGCAATATTAGTGTACTAAAATATTGATTAAATGCATTGAGTAGTGAATAAAAGCTTGCTGTTGTTTTTAGTTATATTTCACTCTCTGTCCCTCTCCCGAAAACGCTTCCGGTCCGCATCGCTTAACTTCGTGTGGCTTTGCGCATTTTATAATGTAAGATGTTTTTGTTTTTCTACTCTCTTTTTGTTTTTTTGGCTGGCTGGCAGTGGGGAGTGGGGGGGGGGGGGGGGGGGGCACCGTCACTGTACAAGATTTTTTTTTACAGTCGAGTTTACAAAAAAGTAACATAATCACGTGGGTGCTTTTCTTTCGACATTTAACCGAAACAAAACAATACAAACGCATATATTTAATAAACATGAGGCACATTGTGACAAAACACGGGACTATTACATAGGCATATGTCACACATATATTTACAAAGTCAGAAATTTAAATAAATACATGAAACAAAATAAATAAAATATTTTTGCTTTCTTATTTAACAGACTGTAAATATTTATGGATTTTTCTTTTCTTCAAAACCCAATGCACAAAGTAAGTTGCACTGATAATCCTCTCGATCCTAATTTCTATCGCGCAATACATATTGTAATTGGACAATTGTAGTCTGAGTGAGTATATATAGAACCATATAGAACCAGTCTAACACGGTGTTATGTATAGATGTGACGCGACGGAAAGTACAAACTCGCTAGGGAAATTAGAAAGTAAAACGCGATGGTAAAGCAATATAAAATCCTGCCTGGTGGCTCATTTGGTAGACCAATCGTCTCAACTGTCTGGCTCATTTGGTAGACCAATCATCACAACTGCCTGTTGGCTCATTTGGTAACCAATCATCACAACTGCCTGGTGGCTCATTTGGTAACCAATCATCACAACTGCCTGGTGGCTCATTTGGTAGACCAATCATTACAACTGCCTGGTGGCTCATTTGGTAGACCGATCATCACAACTGCCTGGTGGCTCATTTGGTAACCAATCATCACAACTGCCTGGTGGCTCATTTGGTAGACCAATCATCACAACTGCCTGGTGGCTCATTTGGTAACCAATCATTACAACTGCCTGGTGGCCCATTTGGTAGACCAATCATCACAACTGCCTGGTGGCTCATTTGGTAACCAATCATCACAACTGCCTGGTGGCTCATTTGGTAGATCAATCGTCTCAACGGCCTGGTGGCACATTTGGTAGACCGGTAGTCTCAACTGCCTGGTGGCACATTTGGTAGACCGGTAGTCTCAACTGCCTTGTGGCACATTTGGTAGACCGGTAGTTTCAACTGCCTGGTGGCACATTTGGTAGACCGGTAGTCTCAACTGCCTGGTGGCACATTTGGTAGACCGGTAGTCTCAACTGCCTGGTGGCACATTTGGTAGACCGGTAGTCTCAACTGCAAGGTGGCACATTTGGTAGAAAAATTGTCCTAACTGCCTTGTGGCTCATTCGTTTGACAAATAGTCTTAAGTGCCCGGTGGCTAATTCGGTTGACTGCCACACAAGCCTTCGTCCGAATGTGTATGGAGCTTGAATCTCACTCATTCTGAAAAACAAACAGGACAATTTCTGAGTGGGATTTCTATCAATTGCTCTATGAAGAAGAGTTGCTATGTATATGCCAACGGTCGGGGTTTCCTCCAAGACAAAAATTCAGTTTTATTTAGCAGTTAACCTTGCAACTAAACCATGTATGAGGAATCAGGGCTCTGAGAACACCCCTGCTGGCAACCCTTCCAAATAGTGCTTACCACAATGTTTGAAATTCACCTTTGATAACGTTAAAGGAGGAGAAAACAAAAAAACAACATGCAATTGTATCGAACGGGCTCCCATAGACCACCGTATTCATGTGTGTAAGTCTTGCACATGGTTTACGGTGTGAAAATACAATGAAAATGAATCTGCCAGACAAGCTCGTGCTCGATCGTCAGTGGAGCGCGCCATTGACGGTTTGAAATTGACCGGAAAAAGTATTAGTAGATTACTTCCCTTGCGAGCTTACCATATCTTGTATGGTTATAACATGCAATGTCAGCGGTAAGACTATATCTTTTCTGAACATTCTACAACGATCCCCACAAGTCGCGTAGACAACATATGCAGCCTGTCTCGTCTTCCCAAAAGGTTGATTTACTAGCTAGTGTACATTTCAGAGTTCGTCTTCTCTTATTAGCGCCTCGAATGGCAGACTTTCAGAGTTGACCAATTTCTCTTACGCCAGCGAGTGACTGGTGGCCAGGGGCTCGTTTTACTAAGCTGGCGCAAAGTTACGCATAGGTTTACAGCATAGAGTTGCGCCGCCAGACTTGCGACCATGCGCAAGTTCCTATAATTTAATACGTGTTTGTGACTGGCGCGACTTACGCCAACTTAGTAGAACGATGCCCAGGCGTACGCTGATTGGCCGATCGAGACACACAGCTGAGCTCTGCTGTGAAGATGGCTGCCGAGTCCGTTTAGACGTTCTCTGATAACGATTGTTAACTTTCTTATAGCACAGTTTGGCGAGAAAAAATCGCAGAAATATGGTTTTGGTACCGTTAGAGAGGAAAATGTGTCGCGCCTGTACTGTATTTACTTAGTTCTTTCCTTTTCTTCTCCTTTAAAGGTATTTAGGTTGGTCTCAATTCAAACATCCTTGTAATAATATGGTTTGCAAATCTCGATCTTCAAGAATTTTTAAGATACGATTTTCATATTTTTGCTCTATGTAGGAAGGTTGAAAAGTAACATTTGAAGGTTATCAGCAACCAGCATAAGGTAGAAGCTGGGACTAAGATTGGAGGGATACGAAACGCCTTTGTAAAACAACCACTATTGCTTGTCGAAGTCACGGTGAATAGCTGAATGTTGTAAATTCCGATTCACTCCAAATCTTATCAGTATCGGAAATATGTGGCTATTCGCGGGAAGGCGCGGGGGCGGGGGCAATGGGATTATTGGATCTTATCCCTTCAATCTTAATCCCAGGCTGGAGCTATCAAGGGGAATTCAGCTTCCAACAAAAGGTTGTGTCAGCTACTAACGAAGGTACCAAAATTAGATTTTTGTTTTTCCCCGGTTGTCCCGCTACTTTCTTGGGCGTCCTCGTCTCCCCCCCCCCCCCCCCCGCCCCTCCTAAAAAGTAAAGACACCCTCTTATAAATGAAATAATTTTGAGTATGGCTTAATAGCCAAAAAATGGCCCAACCAACCGGTGTTCCCTATATGTGAAATAGTTGAAAAGTGCTCGCCGAAGGTCGGAGATTTCCTCCGTGTTACTCCCCCAACTAAACCTGGCAAACGCCGCCCTATAACTGAAATAATCTTTAGTGCGGTGTAAAAACATCAATCAATCGTATTCAGTTCAACAGCCATCGAAACAAATAAGTAAATCGTTAAATGAAGCAACTTCGTTTATTTAAAAATAAAATAAAAACAAAAGAAAGAAACAATTTACAGCTTAGAAAACAACGATGCTGCTGATAAAGTACATAATAAAAATATAACTGATAATATTAACTTGTGTGTCCAGATTCAGATAGGAGCTCTAGTTTTTCCATGATGCTTTCAAGCGAGAGCCGGTCTTCGGGGGTGTCCTTCAAGCAGGCGTCAGAGATCTCGTTAAGTCCAGGGATTTCGGAAGCATTTGCAATGCTGCTCAGGATGTAACCAAGGCTCCAGATCTCAGAGTATACAGAAGTTGGCTGTTTATCTCTTACTTCCGGGGCTACGTGTTTTACCAGCTTTAGTTCTCTCGAAGAGAAGTTAAATACCCTACCTCTATCGTAGGTGCTGAGGCCCACGTCGACCAGCTTTATGATGGGGTTCAAAGGCTCTAATTCATTAACCAGAACATTGGTGCTTTTGATGTCGTTTAAAAGGACATTTTTCTCGTGAATAACTTTTATACTTTTCACGAGCTGTTTACAGATCTTCATCCAACTGTTTCGGCACTCACCATCAAACAAACCCTGTTGGAGAACATCAGATAATGTGGTGCCGTTCGCAAAATAGTCTGAGACTAAACCTATTTCTTCGTCTTCATTTAGTTCAAGGAATCCGTAAAACTTCGGCAAAACTTCTGTTTCTTTTAAATATTGCTGAAGCTTCCCTTCTAGAATGAAGGCTTCCTTGAAGCTTTCATAAAAATACCTCTTCACAACGACCTGGATTGATCTGCCTGCCTCAAGTGTCATCCATGCAGTCTCCACGGATCCGGATTCACCGGCACCAATAACATCATAGTTCCACTTTATTTTGCTTTCTGAATACACTGGCACAAGGAGATCTGGCACAGAGTATCCATACTGGTCGCAGTGGAGCAGAGCTTGGTTACAGGTTTCCGTTATCTGGTTCTTTGTAGGGAGGACAATTTCATTCAAAGGAAGGAAAAGTGAGACAGCAGTGCTTGTTTCTCCGTCACAATTGGTACCAGAATTTGTTTGTTCACCATCTACCTGACTGTCCTTTCCATTGTTCTCTTCCTCTGAGAGGTTTCCCTTCTTTGTGGCCCTGTCGAGAGATGCTAGCAAATCTCTCGCCTTCAAGTCTACCAGTTCTTTTAGATGTGGTGACATCCCACAATGGGTGGTGTACTTGTCCACAAGTCGGGCTATCTCTGTCTTGATTTCGTCTAATTCAATATACGAGCATGAAGACACCGGGTTACTTGTTTCCATTTCTCTTACTTTCATGACGGTGCCCCGAGTATCGGAGTCTGTCGTGGCACTGCTGTCCTCATTCTGGGAGGTTTCCTTCGGATAAGATGTTGTTTGATGTTCATGTTTATCAGTAAGTTCTTCCCATTGGGTGGATACTGTCTTCATCTCGTTGTTTGTCTGTACTGACATTGTCCTGGTGTCTACATTGGCTTGTATACCTGCATCAAGATGAATGGTGGTGAATGACTGGGTTGACGAATGTGCTGAACGTGAATAGTTTGGCAAAGGTTGAAATTCAACGTGTGTGTCGTGCCCGGTGGACGGTGGTTGAGCTTGTGTTCCTGCAGATGACACATTAAGTCGATCTGTTGCAGTAGGCCTACTTACAGTCGAAGTAGGCCTACTTTTCTTTTTCTTGAGTAGATCAGGGATACTAGGAATTCCTGTGTGAGTCAAAATCTCCCAAGGCAATGCTGTACAGGTTCCGTGTCTGCCGTACAAATCCAATCCGTATTTAGCAAAGCTGGTGTCATGGGGACGTAGATAATTGGACTGTCTTCGTGTCTCATTTTCGTGGGTCAGCGTGTATCCATGTTGGAAACTGGGCTGCGAAATAATACAAAATCGAGATTTAATTTGGCCTAAAATTACGAGAGTTAAGAGAAAACAACCAGAGATACGTTTCTGGGTAAGAATTTGATATTTAACTGGGACTTTTCATAAGAGAGACGCGAAGACGAGAAATGCATTATACATACCCTGGATAACCCTCTTGTGAAGTGTTCCTCCTCTTCCATGTTTTTGATTTCTGTGAATCTTAATTCTCTATAATTAACGACTTGATAAGAATGGTTAAAAACTCGTTCAAAGTATGCTGGCTTGTCTACAATGACAAAGCGTCGTCTTCGAGTCTCGATAGTAACGATGTCTTCGAAGAAACGTCACAATCATAGTCACGTGCTAAAACAAACGAGCGACAGACAAGGTCAACGTCACAATACACCCTGTCGGCTTATGGTGTGTTTCCACGGACTTGCGTTAACGCGTGCGTTGACGGATGCGATTGTCCCTAACGAATGGTAACTACAGAAATACACTATAGTGTTTCCATGGCCAGTCCGATAGTTTTTAACGCACGCGTTAACGGACGGAGAATGGAGCTTGTCCCATTTTTAACGCATCGGACGAGGTAACGGACGAGGGATTTCGCTGATCATGACGTCATTGAAGGGGTTTTCCGACCCTGATGACCTTTTGCTGTCAGATCGAAATCCACAGAAAACACCGAGTGAGTTTGTTTACTCATTTTTACTTACTTGTGTTTGTGTTGTAAATGTATTTTTCATGAAAAAGCTATGTAGGATTGTAGATGTCCATTCTTTCCCCAAACCGAAAAAAAATTGTTGTCAAGGATATGACCTTGACTTTTAACCGTAACCTTATGACAGATCGCACTATCTATCGCATGCGTTAACGCAAGTCCGTGGAAACACTTCATCCTATCCGTTAAACAATCGCATCCGTCAACGCACGCGTTAACGCAGGTCCGTGGAAACACTCCATTAGAATGACGTTTTTATGACACTGCTCGAATAGATCATTTGCCAATTTTTCGCGTAACAATGACATGACGTCGTGGCACCAATCTTAGACCGGACAAGCACAGCTTCTAATTAGACTTCAAGTATATTCAGTCAAGCTCCCGTTTAATGCACGATTTTTTCGTGATACTTGATTATTTCAGACATAAACTGGCATAATGTGGGGTTTCTTTTCTAAAATATTGCATGAAAGTGCTGAAAATATTGAGTTAAAAACAGACGGATGCTTTGTCCGGTCTACCACTAAGAACCGCAATTGTGACGTCGCTAAATTACGTCGTTTGAAAGTAATTGGCAAATCACCTATTAGACTTCAGCTATATTCATTAATAGCAACTGTTACTTCACTAGCTATATAAAACGAAGAAATAACAGAAAACTAGCAGATTTTATGCACAAATTTGGTTTTATATCAACAAATGGATTGACTGACAAATATATTATACACCTAGTGGAAAGGAAAACTATATCAAAATGATTTACCTTTACAAACTAAGTATAACAGTTCCGGGATAAAAAAAAAAAACCCAGAGAACTCACAATGTTCACTGGTAGGAAATAGCAATACAGATCCCATGATGTCGAATAGATTTCACAGAATAAAATCTTGGAAACACACTGGCTTACTTTTTGCCCAAATAAAAGAATTCACATGCAGATCACATACATGACTGTAATACTGATAAAAGTTCGCAGACTGATAATTTAACACTTCAAAAAAAGAAGGAAAACCATACAATCGCATTCAAGTTATACTATTCATTAAATTCAAAAGCATAGGCTACTGGAGCACAGTTTTGAACTGACTGACTAAATACAAATATTACGCCCTTTGAACAGCCCTCTACAAATTCTAGAGCAATCATATTATTATGTATTAATCTAAATTTGCATAACTATTGGAACTTGATTCAATACTACAGCAGCTGGTCAGCCGGTGAAGTATATGCAGAAGCATATAGGGATATTGGTGCTATGTTGCTATGTTTGCCAAATCCTGTTATTTGGTAATTCGACAACGGGTTTAGGCAAAAGCTAGAATGTAAATGTCCAGAAGAAATATTTGTTTACCAGCATAAAATAGGCTTATTATTTATGAACACTAAAACACGGGCACAGGGAAAATCTTCCTTTTATTGTGTTAAAAATGTGTATATCATTTAGGCCTTTATACCAAATCAAAAGTTGTTAAAATAAACTAAAACCCATGATATACTTCATAAACATACGTGTTCATAAATATAGGCTATGTCTGATTTGTCACAACTTCTGTATGTAATGTAGGCCTATTTTATCGAATGTGCTCACTTTAAAGTGCCATAAGCTGCCAAAATTCGCACTTTTTCATGAATTTTCAAGAAGTTCAATTAAAGGTTTTATTAACAACCTTTGGCAATATTTTCTAATTTGCTTTAAGTGTACATTTTGCAGAAGTTTGTAGACATCGAGGGCCGTGTGGGACGTCATTTTTGACAAGTCTTTCCGAGTAGTTACGAAAATACGGAAAATCAGCATATTTCCTCCTTAATCTTTTTTTGACTACCAGGGAACAGCAACTAAAACGAAGGTTGTTTCGTTTCAAACTATATGTTTGAAACGCATAAAAGTCCATAAACAAACACAACCATGGCAGCTTTAAGCCATGTGCATTAAATCATTTTAAGTCGTGTAGGCCTATATATGAGTTAGGCCTACGTTTTATTTCGGAAATTTAAAAATTAGGTTAATCCAGAAAAATCGGTTTAAGGGGGTAAGCCAATATAGGCATATTACTCCATATGATACATCACTCAAGTCGCATATGTAGGCTTTTCAATTGAGTTTGATGGGGGGGGGGGGGGGGGGGGGGTAGGCCTGTAATGCATCGCGTGAAATTTAGGCTAATTACCATCAACCAATCTGACTAAAGTCAGCCCTTCAGGAAAGGTTTGATAATCAATGTTTCAGTTGCGTGGATTATCATAGCTTCATAGCGAAATGGGAGGTAACCATGTCGGTAAGCATGGTGCATCGTGGGATAGGTTTGCCGGCAGATTTGAAAGACACTTCTTTCTAGGATATCTACCCTAACTTACATGTAGGCCTAGGTTAAAAGTCGTTTTACAAAATAAACGGTTTCTGCTTGCTACGATGGAGGAGCCCGTCACCCCTTTGAAATATGCAGTTTTTACGAGAAGTGAACCCCGAAGAGAATCAAAAATGAGCCTGGGTAAGTAAGCCAACAACAACAACAACACAATACTACCGGTACCCTAATTGTAGTAAACAATGGTCTAACCGCTGGTAGCGGTTCGGACCTTCGGTCCTCACAGTAACGCTACATACCGGAGCTACCGGTACCCGAGTTGGTGATGGCCTTTCTCTTCAACATTGCGGGGCCTCGGTGGTCCAGTGGGTTAGAGTGATCGTCACGCAGTCCCACACAGACCTTCCATCCATGTGCCGTGGGTTCGAATCACGCTCAGAACAAATAAAAAAAAAATTCAAAAATTTCTGAGTGGATTTTTCATTCACTCGTCCCGTGGAAGAGTTGCCAGGTACTCTGTACTCGTCGAAGGTCAGGGGTTTCCTCCGTGATATGAGCCCGGTCTCCTCCACCACTTAACTTGGCAACGCCGCCATATAACTTATAAGTGAAATAATATTGAGTGCAGTCTAAAACACCAATCAATCAATCTTCAACATCTATTTTCAGAGTCCATTATATAATTATTTCATGTACTGTCGTGATTAAAAACTTGAGTGCGGATATCATCATAATAAATCTCATTGTATTAAGAACACACACCATTTTAATGCCTTAAAAAGCTTTTACATGCAATAATTTATTTTATAAAGTACTCGACTTGTCACTGATGCCTATTTCTTTTTAGGTCCTTTTCGTGCTACTCAAATATGGAATGAAATTGTAACTTTTCTGAAGTTGACTGTAGAAGTGAAGAGGCGGCGTTACAAGATGAGATATATTGACAGTTGTTTTACTGGAGCTGATGCTGTCAGTGTTGTCTTGCAATATCTTCAACAGGATCAAGGAAGATTTGGAATGCAAATCTGTAGAGAAAACGCTGTGAAGGTAATGCTGTCTGCATGGAAGAAATTTTGAAAGAAAAGAAAATCCACCCAAAGGTGTAGACAATAGAAAAAAATTGGAATACTTATTGATAGAAGTACAGTGTATGTAGTTAATTTCAACAATTAGGTGATTTTAGAGAGACATCATTTTAAAATTAAGCCTTATCAGTATATGTGAGAATGAAATTTGATCAATCATCTATGTTGATTTCAGCAGGCCATCTGCTGAGTTAAGGTGGCCAATAAAAATGTAACTTTCAGTCACATCATCTCACATGTCTCTAGTTAGCCCGAGCTTGCTTTGAACTCGCCACATGAAAGGTCTGCATCGATTTCTCCATTTGAAATACATTAACTAGCGCTTTAAAGCAAATTGGCCACGATAATCCATCATTGTAGACATGCATACTTTGGTTTACTCCCTGACTTCAAATGCTGTTAAACTCTTTATGGGTACAAATGCCATTGTAACTTGTAAGTTGTGCTTTACCAGATATTTGTGGCGAACTTATATCACTCCATGGGTTTTCTTTCCTTTTAAACTGATTGGATTCAGAAGCATTTTTTGATTGGAAACATAGCTGGTTGATGGTAACCCTGGTCTGCTTAGTGACAGTTTTTTTTTTACTAATTTTACATCTGATTTCAAAAAGCTCTTCGATTGACGTCTAAATCTACAAATTTACATGTATTTCTCATGTAGGCTTGAAAATACCAAATCAATAGTTTTTGCATTGATGTCGCTGATTCGATTTAGAAAACTTTGACTGCAATCATAGTCAGATTAGATTCTCGCTGAAGTAGCTAAAAAAATTCTGGGCTCAGTTGCAGTCTCTCAGTCTGACACAAACCTTCCATTGATGGGTCGCAGGCTCAAATCCCACTCAGACCAAATAGAATTGAAGGTCGGTGGGTTTCTTCTGGACAAAGATCTCGGTTTCCTCCTCCACGAAACCTGGCAAGACTTTAAAAGTGAAATAATCTTGAGCGCCATAAAGCGCCTAAAATTATCACTGGTTTAACAAAGTTAAAAAATCAGTGGCCTTTTCTATGAAACAAGACGTACTGGATATTTATTTTGAAGGTTTAGTGTAAAACGCTAATCAATGGATAGTTTATGGGAGATAGACTTTATAGACCTGCACTGATTGTTTAAGGTTTTGTCTCTGTGTAAATTCTGTTCTATACCCTTGTGATGTTTACAGTTGTGTAAGACGCTGATGGATAGAAGCATCTTTGGACCGGTGTCATCTCGCATGAGTGAGGGTAAACGGTCATCGTTTGAAGATAGTCACAGTAAACTGTACCAGTTTGTTGAAGTCGAGGCTTTGACAGGTATGGAATCTGACCATGCTATGGAAGACAGTGATGATGAAGACACTCAGAGCTTTATTCCAGAAGAATGCAGGTAGGTGGATCAAATATAAATCAGTTATCATATTTGGTTAAAATTAATTCACTTGGGGGGTACTATCGGTTTAAACTCTTATCTCCAGTCCATCAAGCTACAATGTATTTACACATTTTTCCCTTAATTTTTTTACCACATTTAAATGGGTTGATTTACTGGGAATGAAAGGAATGATATAATTTGTATTGTATTCCACTTCCGTATCATGGGGGGACAATGGGCGAGTTTGAATCACTCAGTCCAAAGAAGGAAAGAGAAACACTTCTGTACGTCTCAACTGCCCAATGTAAAAGGGCTGACAGGTGCTCAGGGAAAGTATGGTTTCCTTTGGAGAAGAAGCTCAATGGATGATTATGATTTCCTCCTCCACTAAACCTGGCAAGGCTTTAAAAGTGAAATAATCTTGAGAGCGCCATTAAACATTACGCCTAAAATTATCACTGGTTAACAAAGTTAAAAAGTCAGGGAGGACAAAAGGATGATTATGGTATTTACTTTTGGGGAATTTGGTCCGGGACATATTGGACTCGGCCGACAGTCTCTCTGTCCCACAAAGACCTTCCATCAGTGAGCTGATTGGTTTCATGACCTCTAATCTATGCTCACTACATCTCATTCTGTATTTTCTGTGCATGAAGAGTAATGTTTGGTGTAGTGAATCATGTTCAAGATGTGACTTTTAACCATTTACTGGTGGCTATCAATGGATGTAACACAATCAGCCTATTGCATGGGATGGGACAGGATGGCACCTGGTCAGGCATGTTAGGATCACCCCTACCCTGCTACCCTGGGAGTATGGCCATTAAGTTAATGAGCTAATGCTTATACAACTTGATGCATCTTCAGTTTATTCCTATTAAGGCATGCTAGTTGAAATGGGAATTTAGACAACAAAATTGTAAAGTTAACATCATCAGAGCCTACCCTCCCTCTAAGACTAACTGCAACATAATATAAAGCAATTAAATATACGAGGATTGATGTGATCCCGTTAAACACCATTACTGGTAGCACTGGATTATTTACATTTGTAAAGTAAGGGTGGTTTGATGAGATCCATTGGAATTTTTAAAGAAATGTTTACATGGCTTTTCGATTATCTTCTTATTACCAGATGGTATCCATTTGAATACATCTTTATGTCTCCCCATTATGTCACCTCTTACTTATACTTGGTACATCCGTTATACAAGTTGTCAAGTTTCCTGTTTAGATAAATATGCACCTCAGTCATTTCCAACTATTATTTTCAAATTATGAGTGAAGCCACCTTCAGACCTTCCATAGATGGGCACGGGTTCAAAGCCCCCCCCCCCCCCCCCCCCCCCCCCCCCCCCCCCCCCCCCCCCCCCCCCCCCCCCTTATTCAGTCAGCAGAGTGATAGTTTCTCACTCTGACACAATCCACATATTGAATGATTGGTCGGTCAAAGACAATAGAGCTAATTTTTCAATCCATCACTTTATATTGCCATGTACTTGCTGAGGATGAACGTTTCCTTTGGGCAATTAAAGAGCTTGGTTTTCCAAAAAACATCGGTTAATCAGTTCAAATCAACATGAATTGAGGTTTCATAGTAAAAATGTATATGAGCTGTTAAAATTGGCATTTTTTTTATTAATTCTCATTCTCAAGACAATGAGAGGGTTTTTTTGTCTATCGAAAAAATAAGTGGTCAACAGTGTCAACTAGTATAAACTACGTGTTCGAAAATTTCAATAATTGAAAGCCTTTTAACCTAAAGTTAATTCTGAGTACTGTACAATAACATGCGTTCTTGACGCAAGTGTCAGGAAAAATCTACAACACACTAAAGTAGCATGACCTGTTAAATATAAGGAAAAATTTGTGAGACAGAATATTAAGCTAATTATGTGTCATTTTTATCAAGAAGTACAAAATAAAAGCTTTCCGCTGATATAAATCATGGAAATGTACGTTAAGATATTTTTTATAATCAACAAAAAAACAAAAATCTACCTACATCCTTGATATTAGAATTTTGTCTTTTATTAGCTCATATATTCAGCTCGCTCGTAAGGTTTACTGGCGTTTCCAATATTTTTTTATTTCAATGTCAGTCAACTTCTTTACAATCAAAATTTATGAAAATTGTAAGAATTTTGGCTGCTGATGCCACTTTAATGCCCTGATTTAAAAGGGGTTTTTATTTTATTTTGGGAGTGGTTTTTGTTTTTCCGTTATTATTATTTTTTTTTCACTTTTAGGAATACCCAAGAGTTGGAGCCAGATCTGTTAAGGTCACAAGGGGAGACAATGCTGTGTAAGCATGGGAGACAACCCAGGAGTATTGAAGATGTATTTGAGTTTAGAAAAGAATTTTCAGAGAGCAATATATCATCACCTTCTAATTCATTGCATAAATGTATCCGTCGGTTTTGTCACCCTGATGGTATTAAGTTTGGTGATAACCCTGGAGAAATACAGCCTGCAGGTAATTTTCTGTTTAAATAGATTTATTTTGGCAGTTAGGGTTAGGATTCATAGCGAGTATCAAAGGAAAAAAGTGTTAGTTTTTGGTTGTTTACTGGCAGTCAAAGGGGGAGAAAACAAAAAATCAGAAGAAGCGCTAATGTTTCCTTACGAGTAGAACCAAACACATGTTTTTTAGATTTTTTTATGCGGCACAATACGCAAAACAAATTTGTCAACTTTCAAAATCTCACATTTAAGCCTAAGTTAAATTCATCCTCTTCAAAGCCTTCCTATTTCACGAATGTGGCACGCAGACTAGTTTCCTGCTTACCACATTTTCCTCAAAGCTTCCTTTTTAATTCAATGTTGGTTACGAAGGACTGAAATTTCTGGAGATAGGAATACTTTGAAGAGAGTGATATTAAGCTGGGTATAAATGGGAGATTTTGAAAGTTGACCAATTTGTTTTGTATGAAGCACAATACGGTATTTTATAAACTCCATCATGCTTCTTCTGAACCATTAAGTACTTTTTTTGTTTTCTTTTAAAATGTTTCAACGGTCAGCTGACTTAGACAGTTCAAACTATTAGGGTAACGTGTGTGTATGCCCAGACTTGGAGTTAACAAACATATTTTACAATTTCACATTAAAAATATGAAATAATGCCAACATTTTTTTATTTAGTTTTTAACTTCTTCTGTCTAGGAAAAATGCAGAAAAAGTGTTTGTTGTTTCTAATCAGAATTTTCAGTCATTGCATATAAAATGAACAAGTGTTTGAAAGATATATTGGTCAGGGCTAAACTCTCTTGGCTGTCTTGTACATAGGTTTTTCTGGGGGAGCCAAAATTTTCTCTTCTCAGCCTACCAATAGTCTTGCCATAACTGAAAATGTGTAAGCATTGTCAATGTATTACATAGTGTTCCAGAAAATTCTACTAAGGCCAAGATTTCTGTCTGTCAACCTAATGAATTGATGAAATATCATGGGTTTTAGTTTATTATAACAACTTATGATTGGGTATAAACTAAGGTCTAAATGATATGCCCCTGTTTAACACAATTAGAACCTTGTCTCCATGGTTATTTTAGACAAGAAGATTTTCCCTATGCCTGTGTGTTTTAGTGTTCAAGTTCATGTAAACAGTTAGTGCTCTAGATTTTAGAGACTTTGTGTGCCTTTAATGTTTTACTTTCTATTTCAGCGTATGATGAAATCTGGAAAGAGGTTGCATTACGACAACTGTTGACGCTGATAGACGTGCCTATTCTGGATGGACTTCTAGATGACGATTCTCATAAGAATTGTAGAAAAACCAGCCGATTTAATTCCTTTGGACACAATAACGCCCACCCACATTTACCCCTTAATGGGTCTGCTGTTCATCAGGACCCCTGGGTTAACACGGCATTACAACTATTGGAAGGGCTTCAGTTGCCTGCCTCCGGAAATAAGGACTGGCATTTTCCTGTCACAGATGCCACAAAGAAGGACTTATTTAAAGCTGTTCAGAAACATTATTGCCAATGTTTTGATCCTTTGTTGCCAGAAAAGTTTATTGACCTGTATTTGCCTATATTGAATCTTGTGCTACAAGAGAAAGATGAAATAGCCCTGAAAGCTTTACAACTACTTATGATCCTTCTACCATGGCAGACTATAGACGAAGTGCACAGATTGTTTAAATTCATGGCTGCGGTGTCCCAAGATAACAACTGTATTATTGAACCACAGGTATATTAAACAAAAATAAAATATACGCAAATCTATATAGCTAATTCTGTTTTATTGGCAGAAGTCATTGTAAGGATACAACAAACACAGCCATTGAACACTTGTGCATGTACTTACAATGGTTAGTTGTACTATATGGCTGTTGGCAAATGGGAACATTTTCTCAGTCAATTCCAATATTTATTAGACATTTAAATATTTATTCACTTATGAAATCATGAATGGTTGCGATTAGTGGTTGAGCACTCCACTCGGACTGAATAAAATCGTGGGGAAAAAATCTGAGTGAGTTTTTCATTCGATCACCCTATTAGGAACTATTGCCAGTTACTTGCTGAAGGTCGAAAGTTCCCCCCCCCCCCCCTATTTAACCTGGCAACTGCGCCATTTTTAAGTGAAATATTGTTGGATTTTTCACTACATCGCCCTATAAATTGATGTTTGCAACTTAAAATGCTATTTTTTTCTTATTGTATTATAAACTAAACATTATTTTCAGAAACCTGTTATTTCTAATAACTTTTTGTTGTAGGAAGACAACAAAATTGTTGTGATCAAAATGTTTACCTGTGTTTTGATTCGCCATCCTATGATCTCGGACAATTTAGCGGGAGTTTTGGTGGGTTTCATGTTGACGAACTCTGAGTCTGTATTTATGATTCCCAAAGATGTAGAGGATAAAGTAAACTACTACATGTGTCAAGTTAAACAGGGCCGACTCGAACCTGTTATTGGTACGTGCCTGCCAACTTTGAAAAGTATGTGGAAAAAAATCATTTTTATAATACCTCCATCTGCATGATGTTTCTGCATGTCTCCGGTAGTATGTCATAAGTGCGTCGTAAAACACCAATTGATGAAGCCAACCAAATTGAATGCATCCCCAAGTGCGTTTAAAAGAAATTTGGCTGAAGTCCAACACAAGCCTCCCATTGATGGATTGCTGGTTAGAATCTCACTCAGTTCCAAAAATTGAGAAAAAAATGTTTAGTGGATTTCAGTGTCAGCTACTCACCAAAGGTCCAGAGTTTCCTCTGGGCAACACACGATCGTCGTATGTGGGAGAGTTGCCAGGGACTCGCTGAAGATCAGAGGGTTTCCTAATGATCCCAGTCCCCCCCCCACCCCACTAAATGTGGCAACACTGCCATATAAGTGGAATAATCTTGAGTGCTGCGTAAAATATCAATCCTTTGGATAAACAGGTTTTCTGCCCCACTAAACCTGGCAAAGTCACCATGCAATTAATATATCAATAGAGTCAATCCATTATATGACATCGGATAACGTTGAATGTCAAACATGTAGCCTGCATGTAGGTGTGGGGCTAAATATATTATTCCCAATGATAATACCCACTTCTATACAAACACATGCTTTATCGACACCAGAAGATAGAACAAAATCCATTCTACGTAATATAAACTAAGAAATCTTGTACCTCATGTCCTATGTAATGCCTCTTTTTATGTCAAGGTGGACTGGTCATCCCTTTTGCGTTACCCTGGGGTCACCGCTGCCACCCCGAAATTATTTCTTTTTTATCCGTTTCTCCTCTTCGCCGTAAAAATCTGCGAATATCCTGTATTGCCTTGGCTATGTGGCATTCTAGGCATGTGTCTGTACAGAAGAAGGTATTATTTCTGCGATTCTGAAGAATTGGAAAGATAATTCTCATATTCCCCTTAGATATAATACCTACCTGTACAAACAGTTAATCTCGGCCCTTCCTCCCCACACTACTACGCTCAGAAGGATTTATAAAAAAGGAAGTAAAGGTTGGGCATGTGCGTCACTTACAAAGAGACCATCGATACAGGGCATACTACCTTAGGGACAAGATTTCTTACTTTATATTGTGTAAAATGCATATTGTGTCGATACGGCATGTGTCTGTACAGTGAGGGATTCATATGTAAGGGAAATATGAATATTATCTTACCAATTCTTTTGTTTTGCTTATATATGAAAAATACTTTGCTCTCAATTTTCCCTGGAATGGGTCTAAATAATTACAGCTAATATTAGTTTCAACAATTTATCAGAAGAACAAGTTTTTTAGTATACTTCAAGTCACATGCTTATTTCATTTATTTGTCATCTTGTTCTCTGAGTCACCATTATGATCATTTTCTCCAGCCAAGGTAAAACCTCCACAGCCATTCCTTCGTTTACCTTGACAGATTATGATGGTTCAACCAGTAAGTCAAACAGTGGCTTCTGGCTTTCCTAGCCTTACAGAGTCTTGAGCAATCAGCACTCATTAAAAAAAAACCTCAAGGTGTATACATTGTACATGTCTTGGCAGTCGCTATTACGGCATTTCTCAGCTTGTGGAAGATTTTTAGTGTTGGTCCGTTTCATTAGTTTTACTTGCATCCAACCAAAAGTCGCTTTGCGATTTACAATTCAAACCCAAAATAATTTGCAAAGATAAAACACTGTATCAGTATGACTTTGGAGATTTTGCCATGGCTGAATACAATGCTTTTTGACTGAAAGTATTTTTCCCTTGAAATTTAATTAAAATTTATTTAATTTCATTTCTGTGTCTTGTAGAGGAATCCTACTGTGCTCGTCTATCCCTTGAGGAACATTTGAAACAATCGGAGGAGGCCACGAGCCAGGGACTACGAGAGATGATTGACAGAATCCTTGATGATACAAAAATCCCCCTCAAGGAAAAGAAGATTCGGTTAAAACAATTTCAGAAATTTCACCCTGAGATCTGTGCTAAGTATTTTCCGGATATTGTCTAAAATGACGACTTAAGACATATAATAGGCAGAATTCGGTTCTGTGATTGACTGAAATAACGTCTAACCATTTGATATCCAAGCAAATGGGAGATTTTTTCATTGCTTTTTATTTTACGAAATATTGACCTCAAAGCATCAAAATAGACCTATTTAATTTGAGGACTGCAATAAGTTTTATTAATTTTAAAATGGGCCTAGAAAATTCCAATCTTACAAAAATCTCTGTACATCATCAGATGGCAACATGTATGGTCAGACTTGTTACTGTACATCATCAGTTGGCAACATGCATGGTCATATTTGTGACAGTACATCATCAGTTGGCAACATGTATGGTCAGATTTGTTACTGTACATCATCAGATGGCAACCTGCATGGTCAGACTTGTGACAATACATCATCAGATGGCAACATGCATGGTCAGACTTGTGACAGTACATCATCGGTTGGCAACATGTATGGTCAGACATAATACTATACATCATCAGTTGGCAACATGTATGGTCAGACTTGTTACTGTACATCATCGGTTGGCAACATGTATGGTCAGACTTGTGACAGTACATCATCGGTTGGCAACATGTATGGTCAGACTTGTTACTGTACATCATCAGTTGGCAACATGTATGGTCAGACTTGTTACTGTACATCATCAGTTGGCAACATGTATGGTCAGACTTGTGACAGTACATCATCGGTTGGCAACATGTATGGTCAGACATAATACTATACATCATCAGTTGGCAACATGTATGGTCAGACTTGTTACTGTACATCATCAGATAGCAACATGTTTGGTCAGGCTTGTGACTGTACATCATCAGATAGCAACATGCATGGTCAGACTTGTGACAATACATCATCAGATGGCAACATGCATGGTCAGACTTGTGACAGTACATCATCAGTTGGCAACATGTATGGTCAGACTTAATTCTATACATCATCAGATGGCAACATGTATGGTCAGGCTTGTGACTGTACATCATCAGATGGCAACATGCATGGTCAGACTTGTTACTGTACATCATCAGATGGCAACATGTATGGTCAGACTTGTTACTGTACATCATAAGATGGCAACATGCATGGTCAGACTTGTTACTGTACATCAGCAGATGGCAACATGTATGGTCAGAGTTGTGACTGCACATCAGCAGATGGCAACATGCATGGTCAGACTTGTTACTGTACATTATCTTTTGGCAACATGTATGGTCAGACTTGTGACTGTACATCATCAGATGGCAACATGCGTGGTCAGACTTGTGACTGAATCCTAGTGCTCTTCAACCAGCTTGTCATTGGAAGAATCAAACTCACTGAGTTACTGCCCCACCGCTCTACCAAGGGCCGGGTAGCTTAGTTCGTAGAGCGGTGACACGGTATCCCTAAGGCATGTAAACTGGTTAATCATTATCAGTGTCCTTTATTTACTGATTCAGTTATTGTCTTGTGAAGTCTGGTTTTCTTGCTAACTTTAGGGCATAATTAGGTCTCTTTTATGTCACAAAATATGATAGCTGAAAAGACAATCAATAAATAAATTAGCAAAATGGTCACAACATTTTTGGCACTGTAAATAATTAATATGATGTTAATTCAACATCGTAAACTATTGTCATGAGTTGCTGGTTGTGTTATGGCAGGGCAAATTGCAATATAAGTTTTTTACGCTCACCGACGTAGCCTTTCTGAAATTTGTGAGGAAAGTCATTTTAAAAAATTCCGTATTAAGAAAATTAAAAATCGGCCATATCATGTATGTCCAATTATAAAGTTTAAAACGACTTCATTTTAAATGATGGCGTATAATGTATTGGATAACACTAATTTCAGATCTTTTTTTCTTTTTAGTTTAAATTTATCAGGGGCTTTTTGCATC
Organism: Lepidochitona cinerea; assembly: GCA_963971465.1. NCBI lineage: Eukaryota > Metazoa > Mollusca > Polyplacophora > Chitonida > Tonicellidae > Lepidochitona > Lepidochitona cinerea. Next base: position 63,161,738 of record OZ020551.1, on the reverse strand, counting down.
CTTCAAATCAAACCCTCTGTATATTTCTCAGATAAAGTTCGTAAAATAATTCTACAGTTAATTTATTTTTCAATTTCAAAGTTTGGCAAGACTAGAAACTAACTTATTCTATCTGGGTAAATACGAAAAAAATGTTTTCTGGTTTTAATGTAAACCGTATTCTGAATTTCGGCGACGACTGTTCCTTTAATTATGCCAAAAATAGTTCTACCGAGAGAAAAGTATATTTTTGTTGATTTTCCTTTTTTTTAATCCATTAGCTGGGAAATCTCAAAGTACTTGAGATTTTTTTTTTGCAAGGGACAACATATCAATTTTGGTGCATTTATAAGAGATGGCAGTTATTGTTGCCCGTTTTTTGTATCAATCACATGGTGTCCAGGTGTGCATACAAACTAGAGACCGAGATGCTCTTTAGTTCAGCCTTAAAGTTTGATTTCCTTCTACCAAAATATCAATCCATCTTGTGAGAAATCCTGTTGGAGTACTCTTCTAAAGAAGCCCTGAATATGTTTAGTTTGGTCAGTCCGGCTTATTTTAAATTACATTCATCTTGTTATCTTTCTTAGGACCAATGACTTAAAAGTCTTAAAGATCTCGAATGTGGCATAAAACATATAATAATATTTAGAGGTTATCACATGCCATTTTTCATATCATACCCCATATCAGCCCGAGGGCCTGATATGGATTTTCGGACCTGGGTGAGATATGGGTGCTCTCACGCTACCGATATCGCATATGCAAAAGACCACATATTATTGATAGGTATATGATAATTGGATTTATATGAGGAAAGATATAATTGATATCCAAGACTAAATTCCTAGACTTTATCAAATGTAACCTAATAAACCTACAAAATCTAACCAAGTATTTACATATTGTTACATTTTTATACAGCCACATTTTATTGGATTTTCTTTATTAAATTTGCAATCATGCCATTTCATTTGAACTTTTGTTTCATTTGCCTCTCAAAAACTCTGTTTTACGGTATATGATTTCATAGAATCTCTGTGATATAAATTTTCATTTTAACTCATTTTTTACTTACTAACTTTGTTTTATAAGATCTCTAACTTTATATTTTATGACTACTAATAAGTATAATAAAGGGGCTACTAATTGTTGTGATAGAAGTTTATATGTTTTTTAATCTGCTTTTTCATGGTGGTCGATTATCAAGCCACCAGTGTTAGCAGGTCTGCTTTAGGCTTGGGACCTTATAATTTCATGTGCCATGGGGATATTTTTTTATAATAAAACAGTATTTGTATACCTAAGTCCTTTTATTTGTAAATAACACAATGCCAAATGTTTTATACAAGAATCTTTTAATAAAATAACCTAATCGAATATATGCGAAACGTATGTTGCTTTTTTATTTGAATACGGTATAGGGGTCGAAAGCTTGTGTTTATATTACTAAAACAACTTCGGGGGTGATGACTTCATCATTTTTCATTAGTATGGAACCCACCTTCAAAGAGAGTTTCAAACATTTCTTATATTGATCTCTGTACAAATAATTGGGTGTACACAGATACGTTGAGGGATTGTTGGTTTTATGCCTCATCCCCAATTATTGTACCTACATCCAGCTATTTCAAGGTTTAGTTGGGATTCCCGGGAAATCACTGAGTACCATTATATCATAATTTTTTTTTCTTTAGACTCAGAGATCCTCTACAATTCTTAATGACGAGCTAGAGATACAAAATAATAATTGATTGATGTTTTTACGCTACACAAGATTATTTCACTTATATGGCGCCATAATGGCGGTGTTGTCGAGTTTACTGGAGAAGGAAACTGGATGGAAGATACCAAATAAAGACAATTGTTAGTTACTTATATTTATAAATAATTTTATTAAAGCAACAAGACCTTTAAAATATAGTGAATTTTTTATTTTTTTTTAAATTGTGCGTCAATTTATCAGGTACAATGTAGTACAAAATAAGACCTTTCCGCTGATACCAATATTGCAAATGTATGTGAAAATGGCATGAATGGCTGATGTTTCCAGAGGGCAATCGTACCTCAGTCCCACACACACCTTCCGTCGATGCGGCACGGTTCTAATCACACTCAGACCAAATAAGAATTGACAAATTTCTGAGTGGATCTCAGATGGAAGGTCAGGGGTTTCCTCCGGGCAATGAGCCCGGTTTCCTCCCCCCATTAAACCTGGCAACGCCGCCATATAATTCAAATAATCTCGAGTGAGGCATCAATCCATCAACCAAAAGTATGCCCAAATATACATTCCGGCTATTTGAATTTTAGCAGTAATAGCACGCATTTTTCATTCACACAGGGTAGGCCTACTGGCTTTACCGACAGGTGATATTAATGGCAAGCCGTTTCGGCCTATTTGACATATCTTAAATTCATTTCCACATATGTGCAATTCAATTCCCGAAATGTACATATCAGGAATTAAATTTCCACATATGTGCAATTCAATTCCACATATCTGAAATTGCACTGAATTCTTGATATGCGAGTCGTGTATTTAACATATGTTGAATTCATTTCCACATATCTGAAATTCTATTTAACATATCTTGAAAGGCCCTTACATTCAACATATGTGCAATTCAATAATTTCAATTCCACATATCTGAAATTGCGCCGCGTAGTAGAAATCACAACTACCGCTCCCTGGGCGGAAGTAGAGAAGGTAATTATACACAATTCTACCCCTCCTGCATGTGCGTGCCGTGTGCAAATATACATGTTAAGTAGAGATGACTTTTCAAACGACATCGAGTCTGTAGTGCATCACCGTTGCACGTGACCAAAGCTTATCGTTGATTGGTTAAAAGTTCCCAATCTGTCCGTCACTTTTTCCTCATTTTTCTCAATTATCGGGGTAGAATCGACTTTAATACCTTCGTCTTGGTGTTTATTGCGTAACCCGATACCGCTGGACGTTGGTTCGCACCTCGTCAAACCCCTCGAATGCTGCGCATTCTCGTGGTTTGACTCGGTACGAACCAACGTTCAGCGGTATCGGGTTACGCAACAAACACCGCTACGGCGGTATTAAACCCTTAAGAGGACAAATAAAGTTGCCGCGAAGTGACACGTGTGGTAACACACTCGGGGAGCATGCATTTTCTTTACTAAAACAACCCAGCTGTAGGGCACATATCACAAAAAGAATTGCATATATCTTAGATAGACATGTATTCAAGATAGGTTGAATTCATTTCCACATATCTGGAAATGAATTCTACATATCTGAAATGTCAATTTTTTATATGTGCAGTACAGGATTATTTCCAGATATCTTAAAATGATTTTCACATATGTGCAATTCATTTTGCACATATGTGCAAATGAATTCCACATATGTGCAATTCAATTCCCGATATGTACATGTACATATCAGGAAATGAATTCAAGCTATGTGGAATTGAATTGCACATATTTCCGATATGTACATATCAGGAAATGAATTGCACATATGTGTACATATCGGGAATTGAATTGCACATTTGTGGAAATGAATTCAAGATATGGTACACTCAAATTATCTTCACAATCGGAAATTATGGAAAAAATTTCACACTTTAGCAGTCCATGTCCCATTAATGCAATAATACCGCCCCCCGAAGGCTAATCATTATGCCCATAGGTTTTGATAGAACAAGCTAATTGTATGGGTCACAGGAAATGTAGGGCCTACGTCTCCCAGTCCAGGAGTCATGTCTGAGGAAACAATAAAATACCCAAATGATAACAGGCCGATATATAGCCTTTTATAGGCCTATAATTTTTAGCCTTTTAGGAACACTACCCCCACAGGGAAAATCTTCTTGTCAAAACTGGTTTCCGTGGTTGAGAAAGTTGTTAATGGACTCGCCCCCATCCACGCCAAAGTATCAAAGGGCGCGAATAAAAATGTAGGAAGAGAGTCTCAAATGAAATGCTTTGCTGAGTCGGCGGGGTCGAAAACTTAAATGTCTGGACCGGCTTCCATAGTAGAGTAGAGGCGCGATTTGTTGATCGCGCCACAACATATTAAAACTGAGTAAGTGGTGCATGCACAAGTTGATCGGAATGCACACAAATCTAAATGTAATTAAATTGGAGGTAGACGTCGCGTAGAGCTGGAACTACATTAAACGTTTAACGTGAGTATAATTGTATGTTTGTACTATATTCAGGATATTGTTTTTAACAATACTTTAAAGAGTGAGACTGTGTGAAAGATCATATTTCACCAAAGGTGATTTCCTTACCAAGTATTACCAGCTTACCCAGTTACCTGCCTCCTTGTTTAATAATCTGATATTCATTATTTCGTCCGACCAGCAAATAACAGAATGGAGATAACGAATCGGATTTAACTTGTTGAATTAGAAAGATCATAGATCATTCATGATTCACCATGTAACATAATTCAATAATATTAAATGTCTACATCATCATTGTAGCTGGTTATTTATGTTTGGATACCTTTTGGGAATGGTAAAGAATACATGGTGAGCCAATGTGGGCGGAGCAACCGTGGGAAAGTTTTTAATTGGCTTGCATTCATTGGTTCTTGACTAAACGGTCTATAATGACAGTAACAAAAGTAGTATACGGGGACGTTTGGAAGTATCAACTGTTTCTTTCATGCTATCCTCTTGCTGTATACAACAGCGCCACCTAACCAATTACGGTAGACAACTCCCTTCACCCCAAGTTAATAGATTATTTTTTTTCTATTTAATTCCGCACTCAACGGGTCTCGAACCCCTACCTTTCCAATCTGAAGCTGCGCAGAACCACATGCGCACTCAATTAGACCGTAGCATCTTTCCACCAGACTAACTTCCAACACATCGTTTGAGGTATTAAATTTCTATGTGTTACCTGAACAGCGATACACGCATGCGCACTTCATATTTATATACCCTTTGACCTGCGATGACGTATTTGGACGAATCCAAGAGGATCCTTCGGTTTTGTAAAAAAAACATGGCTAAACCTAACCCTTTTCTGTCAATAAACCCCGTCCCTAACCCTAAGTCCGTCTTTAGCGTTGTCAATAAAATATTCCAAAACCTAACCTTATTCTGTCAATAAACCCCGTCCCTAATCCTAGGTTCGTCTTTGACGTTTTGTCAATAAAAAAAGCTGTTGACAATTGGGGCACACCGTAGTGACCCTCCGTCTCTGAAGAGCTGGCATAGTGCCAAAGGCCAACAGTCATCGACCACAGCCCCGCCTTACGCACAGTGGGGCCACTTTATCAATGAGTTGACTGACCGCAACTTTTACGTTACCTACGATTCTTTACCCAAGCCTACCTTTTTTCGGTACCGCGTAGACGACGACCATAAATGTCAGAAATTATCTAATAACGGAGTAAGATCTTTACTTTCGTGAAGTACATGTAATGGTGAATTCCTTACCTCAATTTGTTTAAAAACATGCGAACGTGGCCAAAAAGACTTTAATACGAACGTAGCCAAAAGCAAAATGAGATTTCGGGCACGAAACTTACACAATCATAGGCATTCTTTTTCTCTCTACAGCCTAGATACGGAAATTAATTAGCTTTAGTGCCGTGACGTCACAGAGCGACTATTGTTGTGACGTCATACACAAACGATCGACATTAAGCCAGGACCTCTTCATGGTTGATTGAAATGACGCGAAAGCGTTCAAATGTCAACTATGACGTCAAATACAAAGATATTTTTGATTGGTGACGGAAGATATGCATATTTTATAATAACTGTTTCTTTGACACCCTGGGACCTTACTGGAAGTCTCCATATTTTTTCTTTAAATACGGTACATATTAATATTTACTCAATTTACAATAACAGATCACCGCTACAGTGTAGGTGTTCAGAATGAACTTGGCATTTATCCTTTAAACAACGACTCGTAAATGGACTTATAACAGCCAGTGAATGACCAGTCCTAAAACTTCTTGGGAGAAATTAAACTTCTTTAAGTTTAACAAAAGTCACCTGAGAGCCAACGATAACTGATTGGATACTCATTCCAATATTTGTTACCTCAATGTCAATCTTCTAGTTTTTCAAGCAAGCTGTGAGAGTTATCAATCTTGAGTTGTTTGATCAACAAAAATGTGTAATTCCTCTCAAACTCAAATACATGTAAACATCAAATCAGAGGGAGCAACAATCCACAGGGCAGTTTACTTCACTTAAGTAAAGGTCTTATTCCGTTATTTATCATTTCTGATATCTATCGGTCACAAAGTAACCACTTTGCGTAAAAATGTAGGGGTATGAACTTGTAGAATAATCAAACGAGCTGTTCGATCATGTCAGAAGATTTTTGAAATAATAACATTGTTTGGTAACTGACTTTGTTCAAGGGCACTTTTGAATGACTTCAGTGTTGACGGCATTATAACGATCCAGAGTTGTCCGCATGAATTTCACCCATATATGATTTCTTCAGATGGATTATTTCAGAAAGGATTCGTTAGGCTGTTAGGTATAAAAACATATTATAGGATAAGTCCAACAAAATGACTTTGACGTTGGAATGGCTTATTTTCTCATTAAAACCTTTACATTTTCCACGTCAAAATTGATCAAATTTGTATATAATATATGTTATATATTAGAATGGAAGTAAATTATGTCCTGTCGAGCTGTGTGCTGCTAAATAAAGGGTCTGAGGCCGAAGATGCCTCTGTTATCTGTACTAAATATTGGTATCTTCGAACGGAAAAACCTTTATTCAGCAACACACAGCTTTTCAGCACGTCATTTATTTCTTAAATCTTGAACCTGCTCATGAAAAATTATTATTCAGTTACCCGAATTCTAGATATGAATCTTACTAGTATGTTTACACTTTAAGTACAAGCTACTGTACATGTAGCCTCAGAGTAGGCATGCTCATAAAAGCCTCATACATGTACATGCATACCATACTGACCTCGTATTATTCATTTCAAGTGCCATGAGCTTCAAAGTATTGAACTTTGAAGTTTATTCATAAATTCTGATTGTCACAGCAGTACGAGTCTTTCATATATATACTCTGATTGCCAGAGCAGTACATGTCTTACATTAATTCTGATTGCCAGAGCAGTACAAGTCTTTCATATATATTCTGATTGTCACAACAGTACGGGTCTTACATTAATTCTGATTGTCACAGCAGTACGAGTCTTTAATAAATTCTGATTGCCAGAGCAGTGCGAGTCTTACATTAATTCTGATTGTCACAGCAGTACAAGTCTTTCATATATATTCTGATTGTCACAGCAGTACGGGTCTTACATTAATTCTGATTGTCACAGCAGTATGGGTCTTACATTAATTCTGATTGTCACAGCAGTACAAGTCTTTAATAAATTCTGATTGTCACAGCAGTACGAGTCTTTCATAAATTCTGATTGTCACAGCAGTGCGATTCTTACATTAATTCTGATTGTCACAGCAGTACAAGTCTTTCATATATATTCTGATTGTCACAGCAGTACGAGTCTTACATTAATTCTGATTGTCACAGCAGTACAAGTCTTACATTAATTCTGATTGTCACAGCAGTACGAGTCTTTCATAAATTCTGATTGTCACAGCAGTACGAGTCTTTCATTAATTCTGATTGTCACAGCAGTACGAGTCTTCATAAATTCTGATTGTCACAGCAGTACGAGTCTTTCATAAATTCTGATTGTCACAGCAGTACGAGTCTTACATTAATTCTGATTGTCACAGCAGTACAAGTCTTTAATAAATTCTGATTGTCACAGCAGTACGAGTCTTTCATAAATTCTGATTGCCAGAGCAGTGCGAGTCTTACATTAATTGTGATTGTCACAGCAGTACAAGTCTTACATTAATTCTGATTGTCACAGCAGTACGAGTCTTCATAAATTCTGATTGTCACAACAGTACGAGTCTTTCATAGTTCTGATTGTCACAGCAGTACGAGTCTTTCATAAATTCTGATTGTCACAGCAGTACGAGTCTTACATTAATTCTGATTGTCACAGCAGTACAAGTCTTTAATAAATTCTGATTGTCACAGCAGTACCAGTCTTTCATAAATTCTGATTGCCAGAGCAGTGCGAGTCTTACATTAATTCTGATTGTCACAGCAGTACAAGTCTTTAATAAATTCTGATTGCCAGAGCAGTACGAGTCTTTCATTAATTCTGATTGTCACAGCAGTACGAGTCTTTCATTAATTCTGATTGTCACAGCAGTACGAGTCTTTCATTAATTCTGATTGTCACAGCAGTGCGAGTCTTACATTAATTCTGATTGTCACAGCAGTGCGAGTCTTACATTAATTCTGATTGTCACAGCAGTACGAGTCTTACATTAATTCTGATTGTCACAGCAGTACAAGTCTTTAATAAATTCTGATTGTCACAGCAGTACGAGTCTTTCATAAATTCTGATTGTCACAGCAGTACGAGTCTTTCATTAATTCTGATTGTCACAGCAGTACGAGTCTTACATTAATTCTGATTGTCACAGCAGTGCGAGTCTTACATTAATTCTGATTGTCACAGCAGTACGAGTCTTCATAAATTCTGATTGTCACAACAGTACGAGTCTTTCATAATTCTGATTGTCACAGCAGTACGAGTCTTTCATAAATTCTGATTGTCACAGCAGTACGAGTCTTACATTAATTCTGATTGTCACAGCAGTACAAGTCTTTAATAAATTCTGATTGTCACAGCAGTACGAGTCTTTCATAAATTCTGATTGCCAGAGCAGTGCGAGTCTTACATTAATTCTGATTGTCACAGCAGTACAAGTCTTACATTAATTCTGATTGTCACAGCAGTACGAGTCTTTCATAAATTCTGATTGTCACAGCAGTACGAGTCTTTCATTAATTCTGATTGTCACAGCAGTACGAGTCTTCATAAATTCTGATTGTCACAACAGTACGAGTCTTTCATAATTCTGATTGTCACAGCAGTACGAGTCTTTCATAAATTCTGATTGTCACAGCAGTACGAGTCTTTCATAAATTCTGATTGCCAGAGCAGTGCGAGTCTTACATTAATTCTGATTGTCACAGCAGTACAAGTCTTTCATAAATTCTGATTGCCAGAGCAGTGCGAGTCTTACATTAATTCTGATTGTCACAGCAGTACGAGTCTTTCATAAATTCTGATTGCCAGAGCAGTGCGAGTCTTACATTAATTCTGATTGTCACAGCAGTACAAGTCTTTAATAAATTCTGATTGTCACAGCAGTACGAGTCTTTCATAAATTCTGATTGCCAGAGCAGTACGAGTCTTTCATTAATTCTGATTGTCACAGCAGTACGAGTCTTTCATTAATTCTGATTGTCACAGCAGTACGAGTCTTACATTAATTCTGATTGTCACAGCAGTACGAGTCTTACATTAATTCTGATTGTCACAGCAGTACAAGTCTTTAATAAAGTCTGATTGTCACAGCAGTACGAGTCTTTCATAAATTCTGATTGTCACAGCAGTACGAGTCTTTCATTAATTCTGATTGTCACAGCAGTACGAGTCTTCATAAATTCTGATTGTCACAACAGTACGAGTCTTTCATAATTCTGATTGTCACAGCAGTACGAGTCTTTCATAAATTCTGATTGTCACAGCAGTACGAGTCTTACATTAATTCTGATTGTCACAGCAGTACAAGTCTTCAATAAATTCTGATTGTCACAGCAGTACGAGTCTTTCATAAATTCTGATTGCCAGAGCAGTGCGAGTCTTACATTAATTCTGATTGTCACAGCAGTACAAGTCTTACATTTATTCTGATTGTCACAGCAGTACGAGTCTTTCATAAATTCTGATTGTCACAGCAGTACGAGTCTTTCATTAATTCTGATTGTCACAGCAGTACGAGTCTTCATAAATTCTGATTGTCACAACAGTACGAGTCTTTCATAATTCTGATTGTCACAGCAGTACGAGTCTTTCATAAATTCTGATTGTCACAGCAGTACGAGTCTTTCATAAATTCTGATTGCCAGAGCAGTGCGAGTCTTACATTAATTCTGATTGTCACAGCAGTACAAGTCTTACATTAATTCTGATTGTCACAGCAGTACGAGTCTTTCATAAATTCTGATTGTCACAGCAGTACGAGTCTTTCATTAATTCTGATTGTCACAGCAGTACGAGTCTTTCATTAATTCTGATTGTCACAGCAGTGCGAGTCTTACATTAATTCTGATTGTCACAGCAGTGCGAGTCTTACATTAATTCTGATTGTCACAGCAGTACGAGTCTTACATTAATTCTGATTGTCACAGCAGTACAAGTCTTTAATAAATTCTGATTGTCACAGCAGTACGAGTCTTTCATAAATTCTGATTATCACTGCAGTACGAGTCTTTCATTAATTCTGATTGTCACAACAGTACAAGTCTTTCATTAATTCTGATTGTCACAGCAGTGCGAGTCTTACATTAATTCTGATTGTCACAGCAGTACGAGTCTTCATAAATTCTGATTGTCACAACAGTACGAGTCTTTCATAATTCTGATTGTCACAGCAGTACGAGTCTTTCATAAATTCTGATTATCACTGCAGTACGAGTCTTTCGTTAATTCTGATTGTCACAGCAGTACAAGTCTAATTCTGATTGGAGCTACAGTGTAGGTCATTAAGTCTTTGGAGGTCATCAAGAAAACTAAATGATTTCAGACGTTGGAATGAGGAGGATCCATAAGTGCGTGGGCTGTAGCCCTACAAGCCGAAGTAGTGTCTGAAAAGTAATTAAGTAAATACCAGAGATGAAGTTTCATTCATTCTAAGCCTGTTAGCTCTTAACAATACTTTTTTGTACATGTACGTCCTTAGACTAGAAGCACGAAAAAGCTTCTGAATTGTACGTCTTGAGAAAAATAGTCTATAATTTCAACATTCTGTCTTTACGACAAACTATCAACATATTTTTATAGTTTATGCTACTTAGAAATTAGGTCATAATTTATACAAAACCTGTTCTTTTTCTATGTGACAGGTCATATTAAGTCTTGAGACTACATGCACCTGATTCATTAATAATACACTATTAAGCGACACATATTGTATGTAGTGATGTGCATCTAATTAGATTTGGATGATTGATTTAAACATGTGGATTTGTGATCTATGGACACGCCCCTCACAAATCACCAGTCCAATAGGCAGAAAAATCTTATTTTCCCAGCAAAAGGATTGCCACAGATTCTCTGATTTTTCTAAATGTTAGTAATTAGAGAAGCACATGTATGCTCCAGAGAATCTTTTTTGCTTTGAAAAACCTGCCAGTCTACAGTAATTTTACTCCGAGTCCCGTCTTGAAGTTGTTTTACATTATGAGGATTGTACAATGTAGAGTATATATTAACAATACTCGCAAGCCCATTCTACAGAATTGAGGGTGTGTTTGCTTTACTATGATATCTAAAAAAATTATTATCCCTAGTTTCTCTGCAATCTGATTGGTCAATTGCCATCCGATAAATATTCGTATTAGGTGTCCTACACACCCGATATGGTAAAACCTCGTTTTTACACACACCCGATACGGGACATGGTTATGTTATTCCACTGTCTACATGCTGACTACTTGGAAATGGGCAGGTTACTACGGCTTTTTGATTGCCGTGAACCGTGACACCAAAATACTGTCAGTATTAAAAAAAGTAAACCTGGACGAGTATGTACTAGAGTGACCTAAATGATAAATTGAAAAATGCAGAATTTAAAGCCACTTTACTCAGTTTGTCTGATATTTGGCCAATTGACAATTATATGTTTAATTTCAGGGGCTCATTTCTCAAAGCAATCAGATCACGAACCCAGCCTTTGTCCGTAGTTAACAATCACATGTTATGGCTACGGGGATTGAAGGCACTTTTTGACGGCTTTGTAAAATGTCCATCAGGTTTATACATAAAACGATAATACATTTCACTATATAGATTTTGCCATTTTGTTTTTCAGTGTTTTCCAGACATAATGTCTAATTATGACAATCCTGTCAGTAGATGGTTGGCAGATTTAAGTTTAATGACAGAATTAGAATGTATGAACATTCTACAAGGGAAATCACTCCTCTCAAACAAGGCAGATTTACACCCCATCTCCATACTGAAAAGTAAGTACACATTTTTCAGCCTGTAAAACTTCATTCAAGACCAAACTGACCCTTCAAATATTTTACCTTACACAGGCGTTGGTTTCCTCCAAAAAGATTTGTTTCCTATACTGATAGACTTTGGTTTCCTTGAGACAGTGGGGGTTTCTCAACACATTTACAGTCTTACACCCGACGTATGCCTTCAACATTACTTTACAACTAGGCGTAAAGTTACGTTGGGTGTAAATGTCTTGAGAAACAGCTCCCAGATCTTCATTCCCTTCAGGCATTGGCATTGGTTTCCTCCAGACACTGGCCTTGGTGTCCTTTAGACACAGACCTTGGTGTCCTTCAGACAGACTTTGGTGTCCTCCAGACAGAGACCTTGGTGTATGTATCCTCCAGACACAGACCTTGGTGATCTCCAGATACAGACCTTGGTGTCCTCCAGATACAGACCTTGTGGTCCTCCAGATACAGACCTTGGTGTCCTCCAGATACAGACCTTGTGGTCCTCCAGATACAGACCTTGTGGTCCTCCAGATACAGACCTTGTGGTCCTCCAGATACAGACCTTGGTGATCTTCAGACACAGACCTTGTGGTCCTCCAGATACAGACCTTGTGGTCCTCCAGATACAGACCTTGGTGATCTCCAGACACAGACCTTGTGGTCCTCCAGATACAGACCTTGTGGTCCTCCAGATACAGACCTTGTGGTCCTCCAGATACAGACCTTGTGGTCCTCCAGATACAGACCTTGTGGTCCTCCAGATACAGACCTTGTGGTCCTCCAGATACAGACCTTGGTGATCTCCAGACACAGATCGTGGTGTCCTCCAGGCACAGATCGTGGTGTCCTCCAGGCACAAACCTTTGTGTCCTCCAGACACAGGGCCTGATTCCCTCCGGACACAGACCTTGATATCCTCCAGACACAGTCCTTGGTGTCCTACAGGCACAGATCGTGGTTTCCTCCATACACAAGGCCTGATTCCCTCCGGACACAGACCTTGATATCCTCCAGACACAGACCTTGGTGTCCTCCAGGCACAGACCGTGGTGTCCTCCAGGCACAGATCGTGGTGTCCTCCAGGCACAGACCTCAGTGTCCTCCAGATGGTCCTCGGTGTCCTCCAGAAAGACCTTGGTGTCCTCCAGACAGACCTTGGTGTTCTCCAGGCGCAGACCTTCGTGTTCTCCAGACACAGACCTTGGTATCCTACAGACACATACCTTGATATCCTCCAGGCACAGACCTTGGTGTCCTCCAGATACAGACCTTGGTATCCTCCAGACACAGACCTTGGTATCCTCCAGACACAGACCTTGGTATCCTACAGACACAGACCTTGGTGTCCTCCAGACACAGACCTCAGTGTCCCCCAGATGGTCCTCGGTGTCCTCCAGACACAGACCTTGGTGTCCTCCACACATACCCTTGGTGTCCTCCACAGGGCTTGGTATCCTCCCGACACAGACCTTGGTGTACTACCGACACAGGGCTTGGTATACTCCTGATACAGGGCTTGGTATACTCCTGACACAGGGCTTGGTATACTCCTGATACAGGGCTTGGTATACTCCTGATACAGGGCTTGGTGTACTCCTGATACAGGGCTTGGTATACTCCTGATACAGGGCTTGGTATACTCCTGACACAGGGCTTGGTATACTCCTGATACAGGGCTTGGTATACTCCTGATACAGGGCTTGGTATACTCCTGAATACTCCTGATACAGGGCTTGGTGTACTCCTGATACAGGGCTTGGTATACTCCTGATACAGGGCTTGGTATACTCCTGACACAGGGCTTGGTATACTCCTGATACAGGGCTTGGTATACTCCTGATACAGGGCTTGGTATACTCCTGATACAGGGCTTGGTGTACTCCTGACACAGGGCTTGGTATACTCCTGATACAGGGCTTGGTATACTCCTGATACAGGGCTTGGTGTACTCCTGATACAGAGCTTGGTATACTCCTGATACAGGGCTTGGTATACTCCAGATACAGGGCTTGGTATACTCCTGACACAGGGCTTGGTATACTCCTGATACAGGGCTTGGTATACTCCTGATACAGGGCTTGGTATACTCCTGATACAGGGCTTGGTATACTCCTGATACAGGGCTTGGTATACTCCTGACACAGGGCTTGGTATACTCCTGATACAGGGCTTGGTATACTCCTGATACAGGGCTTGGTATACTCCTGAATACTCCTGATACAGGGCTTGGTGTACTCCTGATACAGGGCTTGGTATACTCCTGATACAGGGCTTGGTATACTCCTGACACAGGGCTTGGTATACTCCTGATACAGGGCGTGGTATACTCCTGATACAGGGCTTGGTATACTCCTGATACAGGGCTTGGTGTACTCCTGATACAGGGCTTGGTATACTCCTGACACAGGGCTTGGTATACTCCTGATACAGGGCTTGGTATACTCCTGATACAGGGCTTGGTATACTCCTGATACAGGGCTTGGTATACTCCTGATACAGGGCTTGGTATACTCCTGACACAGGGCTTGGTATACTCCTGATACAGGGCTTGGTATACTCCTGATACAGGGCTTGGTGTATTCCAGACACAGACCTTGGTATCCTGCAGACACAGACAGGTCTCAGTTTCATCCAAGATTAGATCTTCCAGACAGATCTTCCTCCAAAAACATAAGTTAGTTTTCTTCATAGCCAGATGTTAGTTTCATCCAAGCATATATGTTAGTTTCTTCCAAACACAGTTTACTCCAGACATACATGGATGCCTTGCTTCCCTCCAGCTATAAACCTTTGGCTTCATCCAGGTATAGACCTTGGTTTCCTCCAGACACTTGCATTGGTTTCCTACAGATACATATGCTAGTTTCCTTCACACACATGTGCTTTGGTTTCCTACAGACACACACATGTACCTGGTTTTCTGCAGCCAGACACATATACTTTGGTTTACTGAGGACGTACCCTAGTTTCCTGCGTACCCTAGTTTCCTGCGTACCCTAGTTTCCCACTCATGGTTTCTTGTAGACACACACATGTACCTTTACTTCCAGCAGACACACACGTGTACCTTGCTTTCTGCAAACACACACATGCAAATTGTGCAGGCATGCCAATTTCCAACTTTAGACACAGTCAATCATTTGTAGAATTTGGTATTTTTGGACGTCACAGAATAAATTCAAAGAGCCTTCACTCTGATGCGCAATGAGGTGAAAAGTAAGGTACACTCTACCTCCCAGTCTCCCTACTTTTTGAAAGTGAATAAAACAGTATTTTACCAGTAGGTGGCTACTCAGAGGCCTAAAGAGCGTTTTTTTTTATTTTCATTTTTTTAAAAATCCTTGCTTATAGGCTTCTGGTACGCTCAATAACTATAGAATCCCAAATACATCATTAAATTCAATGGAATAATAATGTTTTGGGTTTTATACTTTCAGATGGACTTGATAAAATACGAGACCAAGCTAATGCCATCACTTCAAACTTCACCAAGCTTTTCAGGTATATATGTGATTATCAACAGGTATAGTCGGGGCCTCGGTGGTCCAGTGGGTAAGAGTGATCAATCCTCAGTCCCATACAGACCTTCCATCGATGTGACACAGATTCAAATCCCACTCAGACCAACTATGAATTGAAGAATTTCTGAGTGGATTTTTCACTCAATTGTCGTATCTGGGAAAGTTGCCCGGTACTCACCGAAGTTCGGGGGTTCTCTCCGGGCAATGAGTCCGGTTTCATATAAATGAAATAATTTTGAGTGCAGCGTAAAACATCAGTCAATCAATCCAAAGCCATGGGGCTTATTTCATTTAGACAGCTAAACAGACTGAGCAGACTAAAATTCCAATTGTTCAACATTACTGCTTAGTCAGCTATCTGCTGTTAGTAAGGTGAATCCTCTTTGCTCAGCCTTTACCCCGCCCCACCCACCACTGATAGTACTTACTGTACTGTTGATAAAAGATACCAATCTGTACTTTGGGGTGTTATTGCCCCTTCTGCCTTGGCCCATTATAACATTTATTGACTAAGCCTTAGATAGACCTTCTGCCGTTGCTTCAAATTCTACACAGTCCAAAAAAAAAGTGTTTTCAAAATGTGTAAATATATCCTGGTTTATGTTGGCAAGAGCCTTCTCTAAATCTGGCAAGTGGCTAAGGGCTGATACTTAGTACAGCGTGGCATAAAACATTAGTATGTTATTTGTTTGATGTAGGCGTTTGGAGAGGGACCGGTGGAGACAGCTGGGTGAGAACACTCTCCAGTTAACCTGTCAGATCCGGGCATTGATCAGTCTGTCTTACAGCTTCATCTCTGATCCTCCACCTTATGTCACGGAGGTGAGCCAATTCTAATACACTTATAGCTGGTTTAACATTATAGAGACAGGCCTTATTTTTTCACGCGAACGATCGTTCGGTTACGTGGAGGTTACGCAAAAAAAATTCATGCGAACGGTGACTGTTCACGCCGGGTAAATCAGCAATTTGTACAAAAAAAAAATCAAAAGAACACTGAACGAACGTCAGTTGCTATGTACCGATTCTAATACCTTATCGTACCAAATCGGTTCATGCGACAAGTCAGCCGCAAACTAGAACGGTGGATGGTTCACGTCAACTTTTGAAAAAATAAGGCATGTAGAGGTAAACATAGACCCAATAAAGCATGATTGATTGCGTAGCTTATTCTCTATTCAAAACAATTACTTTCTCCACGCTAAAATATTAAGTACATTTATTTTTTAACCTATGCTTAGGAATAGGAGAACTGTGTCTGTTGATGAGACCCTTTATTCATCAATACATAGTCCATGAAAATGTCGTTCATTTCTTGATTAAATAGCAGGGGTTAAACCCATCATTTGCTACAATGTTTCTATCAGATTTGTTTCCCTGACTTCGAATAATATGAGCTTTTAGCAATTAATTTATTAACAAATTGTTTTTCAGCAAGAGGAGGTTGTGATGGGGGAATGTGCTAAATTAGCCCAACAAACAGACAGGTAATTTAACAAAGGTACATTTTCAATTTTGTAAGCAAGACCAGCCAAGAACCTTGCCTCTTGAATGAAAATATCAACAACCAGGCATGTATTTAATGTTTGCTAAAAATGGATTACAGCTGTTATTCTTTTTTTAAAATACAAATAAATAAGTGTTTCTGCCACAAAAAACAGATTAAAGCATTGTTTTCAATTGGCATTATACGTTGTTGCTGTTCTCGTCAGTTAAACAATGATCATTTCCTGGTTATTAAACAAATATCAAACAATTTTTGCTGCAAGCTACAAGGTCAAATTTTTGTATATGACAAAGGAATATTATTAACTGTAAATCATATATATCCAGTTACCTTAAACTAAAAGCATTAATTCTAATTAAGGATATTATGCGTGTAAGAGGGAAATTACTCCAACTTCGTCCAAATGAATTTTTTGTTCTAAATCTAAATCTGGCAAAGTCACCATTGAAGTGAAATAATCTTGAGTGCACTGTAAAACACCTATCAATTAGGCCATATAAACTGCTATGTTTGTGAAATAAACATGAAAACACCAATCAATCAATCACCTTGATTAACATATGTGGTACATTTTTGGAAACCTTGTATGTACTACTTGCACAAACTGTATAGTCACTTTCTAATTAGAATAAAATGGATTTTCTTGTTTTCAGGTTCAATCAAATAGGAGAAAATGGAGATGGTTTTAAGATTCCATTGGTTAACCAACTGACGTTTCTCGGCCAATCATTTAGTAGATTGATTGACATACTTCTAGGATATCTTGTTCAGGTATCAGAATAGAAGAATAGAATAGAATATTGTTTATTTACTGTCGGATATACAACAATATAAAACATTAGCTGGCTAGCAGCTATTATTACCAATCTGAAATTAATAATACATACAAAATAGGGCATTTCGTGGACGATGATACCCGCAAATACAAATAACTATTTTTTGTTACAATACGGTCACAATCTTCACACTAACGTTGTGTTAGGTTTTGAAGTGGGTGAACCTATCAAACGTTCAACAGCATATTCTAGATTGAAAAAGTACATAACTTCCTTTTTATCAGGTGGTTTTGGGTATAATTAATTAAAAGTTTTGTAACAATATGGCTTGCAAGTTACAAAAATGTACCTGCAAGATTTTGGGATATTTGGTGGCAGGTGACATGTTTTTGGAGTTGAAAGTCCATTTCACATATTTTGTTCCAATGTAAAGGCTCAGCCACATGCGCAGTGACAATACATGTGGGGGGAGACTAGTGACAGTACATGTGGTTAGAGACTAGTGACAGTACATGTGGGTGGAGACTAGTGACAGTACATGTGGGTAGAGACTAGTGACAGTACATATGGGTGGAGACTAGTGACAGTACATGTGGGTAGAGACTAGTGACAATACATGTGGGTGGAGACTAGTGACAGTACATGTGGGTAGAGACTAGTGACAGTACATGTGGGTGGAGACTAGTGACAGTACATGTGGGTGGAGACTAGTGACAGTACATGTGGGTGGAGACTAGTGACAATACATGTGGGTGGAGACTAGTGACAGTACATGTGGGTAGAGACTAGTGACAGTACATGTGGGTGGAGACTAGTGACAGTACATGTGGGTGGAGACTAGTGACAGTACATGTGGGTGGAGACTAGTGACAGTACATGTGGGTGGAGACTAGTGACAATACATGTGGGTAGAGACTAGTGACAGTACATGTGGGTGGAGACTAGTGACAGTACATGTGGGTAGAGACTAGTGACAGTACATGTGGGTGGAGACTAGTGACAGTACATGTGGATAGAGACTAGTGACAGTACATGTGGGTGGAGACTAGTGACAGTACATGTGGGTGGAGACTAGTGACAGTACATGTGGGTGGAGACTAGTGACAGTACATGTGGGTGGAAACTTTTGCTCCCTATACACTGAGGCAATCACTTCTAATGTAAGAGATTTGGACATTGAAATGCTCAGTCAGAGTCTGAAGCCTTCTACCAAAATGCCGCTCAATTTTCAATAATGTGTGAAAGAAATTTCCTCTGATTGATCCATGTGGGATGATTTGCCTGGTACAAGCAGAAATCACTCAGCCGTCACAGTGTTTTTCACTCGATGAGCATCAATGAGTCAACCAATGGAATTTAGGGAGTCAGTATGTACATTGATCATTTGCTGTCTCTATTTTCAGTGTATCATACAGTATTTAGATGAGATTGATATCCCTCAAGATTTGAACACTGCCATCAGTACTCTCATCAGCCTAGCCCTGGATGGAGAACACATGTGTTATATTATAACCAGGGTAAGACAGACATAATCATTCCCAAAATTATGACTTTTTGTCATCAGTTCTGATTGTCTAGAAAAGTTAAGTATTTAACGTACCTTGAAAAACGAAAGGATTGACATTGACAAAAAAAAATTAGAATATTGATAAAGTCAGCAGCCATTGTCCATCGATACTGACACTGGCTTGTTTTTGTTGTCAACTTTAGTGTGGCGTAAAACTTGGCAGTAATGCAACGCCATCGAAACGCCGAGAAAAAAATAATCACATGATGAAGTATAGGTCGCGGATTGACTGCGACCTTAAGATTGATCAGGAGAAACTAAAACATGCTCTATCCTTATGATCGTAAGACTGATCAGTCTGAGATTGATATGAAGAGCCTTAAGGCCACTCATGTCAAAAAACGTTATCGGAATAATTGATCGCAGATTCACTACAGACTGGAGCTTACGACGATCGGATCTTAACTCGACCTGAGCCAGGCTTAACTTGCATGGTACATTTTTATGAACGATCAGATTTTTTTTAAAAAGTGGCGTATCAGTTTTCAGTAAAGGCAGAAAGTTATTAAACCTAGTATTTGTTTTATTGATTAGAAAATGTATTTTATCCCTGAGTCACTTATCTTCAATTGTTTTATAGGAGGGTGGCTTGAGGAGCTTGTTTGATATATGTAAAAGTACAACACTAAGATCCAGTCAGTGCCAAGCATTAAGAGCTGTAGCTACGATCTGCTGTGTAACAGAGAGTATTATGGAACTGGAAAGAGTAAGTCAAATAACAGTCACAATAAATTAGTAAATTAATTAATTTACTAATCCACTAATTTACCTGATATTGATTGCAGCTTGCTTCAGTCACAAGAAAACTCTTCAACAAACATAAGAAGCAATATAACTTTTTAATCAGTGTGTATGAGTTAGTTAGTTTGGCAAGGGAAGAGCAGTTTTCTGTAGTTTACTCAGTGTGGGAGGGTCAATTAATTCCCCTTCCTTCAATGGGTCGCGGGTTCGAATACCACTCAGTCCAAAAAATATTGGAAAATTTTCTGACTGGGTTTTCACTGGAACGACCTATGTAGGATGGTTGCCAGTTACCATGGTTGGTTGCCAGTTCCTCTATAAATAAAACTGGCAACGCCGTCATATAAGTGAAATAATCTTGAGCGTGACGTAAAACACCAATCAATCAATTAATTCCCTCATAAATGTTAAATTTTCGACAGAATTCTTCTTTAATTTTGCTGTTGTTCAATGTTCAATGGCTGCCAGGTATCTACTCAGACAAAATAAAAATTCGCTTCATAGCTGTATGTGGAAGAGTTGCCCGGTACTCTCCAAGGGTCAGGGGGTCTCATCTCGTACTAAACATGGCAACGACACCCTATAAGGCGAAAAACATCAATCAGTCAGGTATCCAGAGAAATTTAGGAGTTTCCTCCAAGCATATAAGGCCTGGTGGCTTCATATTTAGTATGAAGTTAAACAGCTGAAGATCGGTGCAGCTTTTGTCAATATATTACAAAGTATCACAGAAAACTTTACGGACTAAAGTCAAACTCTTGTCTGTCTTCAACTTTACAAAATACCATGGATTTTGGTTTATTAAAACAACTTATGACTGGGTATAAAGGTCTAAATGACATACCAGTACCCCCTTTTAACACAATTAGAAACTTGTCTTCTCCATGGTCATTTTAGTCAAGAAGATTGTCCCTCTGCCAGTGTGTCTTAGTGCTCATAAATATATAATATTCTGTTAACCTTCTACTGATATTGATATGATTTGTTTATAATACTGTTGTAGATTGGTGGTGTAGACTGTATCTTAGACATACTTTCTAACAGCCATTCTAGTGAAGATCTCTTAGGAGAGGCAGCTGGTGTTATTGCTCAAATTACCTCCCCTTGTCTTGACAGTAATTACAGCATATCAGGTTTATTGGAGAACACGGAAGATTTGGTCAGATCTTTAATAGGTTAGTTTGGAAACAGTATGTTTATGCTAAAAAAGGAGTCGGAGAACCTTCTCCTCAGTAAAAAAATCCTATGTAGATACTGTGTTGGTTAACTTAAGTTTTGGATTACCCTCATTCAAGCTTTTTTTCTGTGGTTTGCACTCTGCAGACTTTTAAAGTCCCTCTTACTCGATCGTTAGTATGTATTTCTTATATAATAAGTATATAATTCGAAATTATACTGTGTCGTTAGATCGCCCACACGACTCAAACCCTTATGGTACTTTTGCACACGATCATGTTCGAAGTTTGTTGACATTACGGGTACCTCAAAAATCTGTTTTTCAATTTCAAATTAAAAATACTAAATGATGTCAAAACTTTAAATTTCTGGTTAAAATAGAAAGTTCCTAACTTTTTCTGTCTGGGAAAAATACAGAAAACCGTCCACTGTTTTTAATATAAACAGTCTGCTGGATTTTCCCCGGCAAGTGTGCCTTTATTGATCCTCTTGTGACGTTAGCATTATAGTCTGATGACATTACAAGCCTTCCATCGATAGGTTGCAGATTCGTATCCCACTCAGTCCCCAAAATTTTTTTAAAATTCTGAATCATTTTTTACTAGATGGGTAGGCTTACCAGATATCGGTCGAAAGGTCAGGGATTTACTCTAGCAAACCATGTAAAGGATATTTTGTGAGTGCAGTGTTAAACATCAATCAATCAATCAAAACCTAAGCATCTTCAGTATTAAGGAACATCTGTCAAGGTAACTTTGGGGAGTTGGCCAACTATAAATAACATTATCAGTATTCCATCTATTTCAGCATTGTGTGAATCCAGTACAAAACAAGAGGTGTTATTATTAAGTACAGCTGCACTGGCTAACTTGACCTTCCTAGAGTGCTCGGTGTGTGAAGCGTTATTACAGGCACAAGCTCCCAGAGTCATTCATCAAATCTCATCTCACAATAATAAGGCCATGTCAATGTTTACCAAAGACCAGGTCAGTATTACTGATACATACAATGTATCTGATGCATTCAACAAATCTCATCTCACAATAATAAGGCCATGTCAATGTTTACCAAAGACCAGGTCAGTATTACTGATACATACAATGTATCTGATGCATTCATCAAATCTCATCTCACAATAATGTCAGCACTGGTCAGTGTTTACTAAAGCCCAGGGGCCTGTTTCACAAAGCGGCGTAGATGTATTTTTTGCGTAACTTTCTTACTAAAGTATCTCTACAGTATGGGTTACTATGGCAGTTACGTGAAAACTTACGCTACGTCGCTTTGTGAAACAGGCTCCAGGTCAGTATTACCAGATATCTATGAACGGGGAAGAGTGTAACATCCCATTACACCATATACATGTACAGAGCACTGGAGCCTTTTGACCCAGAGGTCACCCTAAACAGCGCCCTCTCTCGGTCAGTCAGAAACTTTGGCTATTCTTCTCTTACTCTTATGAACTATTATGGGGATGCATAAAAAAAAGATGGTCAACGTTTTAGATGTGACAGTACTTCATGGAACAAAAGTTAAACTTTCTGAAGAACTTCAATTAGTTGAAAATGAGTCAAGAAGCCTTGTTTTGAACCAATGCATTCTCCGAACTGCGGTTACTGGGATTGCTTGATAGATATGATCGTCCAGTAAGTGGAGAGTGAATTTATTTTCTACCCCGCATAAACGTCACATAATGTATTATCCCAATTCAGAGAAAATTCTATGGTCCGATTGGTCAGTTAGCGCGGATAATCTGCCACATTTGCTCCCTCGCAGGTGACAGCAACCATCCAAACGACCAGCATGTGAGTCCTTAACTCCGTAAGTACACGGAAACTGAGATCTGCCGTCTGCTGTTTACAAACAAAAATACGTAAACAAACATGGCGTCTACCAAACGAAAACGTTTCGCTGATCACACCGTGGAGAAATTGTGGAGAAACGGGCAACCGTAATTCCAGAAAACACATGCTATGCAACCAATTTAACCTAAAAGGTTTGGACAGCTTATAGATCTCCATGCATTAACTGTGTCTACTGTCTCGTGAAAAACATCACTGGCCTGCTTATTATACGCTCTGTTATATGCAGTCGACGTCTTTATGTAGTGCAGATTTCGCATATAAATGTCAGAATTTGCGTGTTATGCTCTTCATTGTGATAAATTCTCGAAGAGCAACATTTTCAGTCACCCTTCAGAAAATATTGATCTTCTCAACGAAATATCAGGCCGTATACCCACGCAGCATACTGGTATAGTATAAGCAGGCTGATGATATTACTGAACTGATACATATAATCAGAGAATTTTATGTTTGACTGCTCTATGCTGTTGAAGATTCCGTGGAACATTTAACGCACCAATTTGTCTTTGGATTTGCCTTCTATCGAAGCTTTTTATTCACATATATAGTACATGTATACAGTCCTTTTTTAACACAATTAGAAACTTGTCTCCATGGTTATTTTAGACAAGAAGATTTTCCCTGTGCTCACGTGTTTTAGTGCAGCAACAACAAAAGCATAATTTTCTTCAGACTGGGTTAATAAATACTCAACCAAAAGACATGAAATTGTAAGCGCTGAGTCTTCTGTGTTTGTTACAGGTGGCGACAATACTTGCTAATATGGCCGCTCTAGAAGTTTGTCGTGTAGACATTGTGAAATATAATGGCATTGAGGTTTTACTGAACTTTCTTGAAGAAGGCCCTCGTGAAGAAAGAACAGATTCTGAGTTGGCTGCCTGTGAGAGGGTGCAACAAAAGGCTGCAATTGCGCTCACACGACTGAGCAGAGAAGCAGAAAGTGCTCATCTCATCCTGAAGAAAAAAGGTTATTTTTCATAAAAGATTTTACTCAAATTATTATATTAGTAAATATACCATTCTATGTTATTTAAACATAAGTGAAAACTAGGGATTTCCTTCACTCAAAAATGTCATAATCCGTTGCAGTGCGATAACATTTGTTTATTTAGATGCACACGTCCAAAGTCGATGGGGACCTCCGTGGCTCAGTAGGTAGAGCGTTGGACGCTCAATCCAAACAGCCTTTCACCAATGGATCGCGGGTTCGAATCCCACTCAGTCCAAAAATTGGAAAATTTTCTGACAGGGTTTTCACTCGAACGACCTATGTGGGATGGTTGCCAGTTACCAGCGGAAGGTCGTGGGTTTCCTCCGGGCACAGAGCCCGGTTTCCTCCCACAATAAAACTGGCAACGCCGCCATATAAGTGAAATAATCTTGAGCGCGGCGTAAAACACCAAACAATCAATCAATCAACCAAAGTCGATGACGTCCCCAGACCTACTTCTCTCTAGTGTACTCAAGCCTGTTTACATCTGGGAATATGAAGCCTTTTCAGTCATAATCAGCATTACGATAATTAATTTTAAAATGAAAGCATTAGATTGTTTTAATAGAGGATCAGCTTACCACTTTAAATCAAAGCGTTAGAACAAAACTTCATTATCGATTGTCGGTTGACAGTGTTGTATGAACTGTTGGCTTCGAAGAATCAGTTCTCTAACCATATGTTCACTCAATCGCCGTATGTGGAAGTGTTGCCAGGTACTTCGGAAGGTCGGGGGTTTGCTCCAGAAAAAGAGCCCAGTTTCCTCCCCCACTAAACCTGGCAACTTCACAATGTATGTAAAATGATCTTCAGTGAGGGGTAAAACATCAATAAATCAATCAATCAACTGGAACACTGCTTGTAACTACTATTTGTATTTGCTATTAATTAATAAAATAATAAACAATTACCAGCGTAAAACATGATAGCATCAATGATAAACAGAATATTGTACAGCTGTGTTTGAATAGCATTTATAGTTTTCTCTTGAGATGCTTCGGGTCTCGTGGGTAATTCTCTGTCTTTCATTCAAAAAAATAGAAGTGATTTTCAATCACAGCTGTTCAATATCCTCTATGTAATATTTTACGTTAAAGAAATGGTTACCTATTTTTTCTCAAGTTGCTATTAGAAGATCTTAATAAGTACCAGCCTCAGAAATGTTTATGTCCTGGGTTTAGGTTTATAAATTCCTTGTCCTTGAGTCAATGTACGATAGGCCTTCCATCAATGCGTCGAGGGTTAGAATCCCATTCAGTCCAAACGAAGTTGAAAAAATTTAGAATGGATTTTCACTTCATCGCCATATATCGAAGAGTTGCCAGGTACTCGCCGAAGGTTGGGGGTTTCCTATGGACAAAGAGCCCCTTTCCTCCCCCACTAAACCTGTCAGCCTCGCCATATAATTGAAATAATTTTGAGTTTGGCGTAAAACATCAAATCCATCGGAAATGTACATTACAATTTAGAAATTGTAACGATTCAAAAGTTTGATTTTTGATAAGCATCTTGTGTATTTTAAATGATTGAAGAAAGCTGTAAATTGAATATTATTTAAACAAATTAATTTAGTTCTATAAATGTACTGTGTACCAGTAGGTCTTATTTTTGTTGTCAATCAGAAAATCAGAATTTATCAAGAGTAGAATGTTAGAAATATATGGTACACATCACAGTATACTCTGCTTCTTACGAAGTATTGCCAACAAAGATCCAGGTTTCCTGGCCATCTCAATGTTGCCATATAAGTGAAATAAACATGAATGTCGCGTAAAACATCAATCCATCCACAAGTAGAGCATCATTTAGCTGGCGCTTTACAACGTGCTCTCAACATTTTTTTCTCATCATTTAGGTATGATCCGATTGGTGAGGCTATGCAGGGATATTACGGAGAGACATAATAGTGACGCTGTGCTTGTGGCTTGTTTGGTTAGTAAATCCCTTATCTGAATTAACCAATTTTCCTCCCCATCTAAACCTAGGCCTTCCATCGATGAGGCTCGGGTTCGAATCACTCATTCCAAATACAGATGTACCAATTTCTGATTGGATTTTTCACTTGATCACCTTATCTTGAAAAGTGGCCAGATTATCACCGATAGTCAGGGATTTCCTCTCGGAAAATAACCTGGTTTTTTGGTGACGTCATTAGGTTTTTGGCCTTTTAGACCAAATATGTCTCTAAGTGAAATATTTTTGGCATCTAGCGTAACAGAAAAACAATCTAAACTTTACATTATGCACCCAAATCATTTTCTTGAGGCCTCGGTCAGCAGATTGATTGTGTTTCCTTTTTACACAAACTTTCCATCAATGGGTTACAGGTTCGAATCTCACGCAGTCCACAGAAATTTTTTTAAATTTCAGAGTGGATTGTTCACTCCCTTGCCTAATGTGGAAAAGCGATGTTTCTAAGTTGTCTTGTATATTTTTATGAAAACTAAAACACACGGGCACAAGTTTCTAAGTTGTCTTGTATATTTTCATAAAAACTAAAACACACGGGCACAAGTTTCTAAGTTGTCTTGTATATTTTTATGAAAACTAAAACACACGGGCACAAGTTTCTAAGTTGTCTTGTATATTTTCATAAAAACTAAAACACACGGGCACAAGTTTCTAAGTTGTCTTGTATAGTTTTATGAAAACTAATACACACGGGCACAAGTTTCTATTAGTTGTCTTGTATATTTTCATGAAAACTAAAACACACGGGCACAAGTTTCTAAGTTGTCTTGTATATTTTTATGAAAACTAAAACACACGGGCACAAGTTTCTAACTTGTCTTGTATATTTTTATGAAAACTAAAACACACGGGCACAAGTTTCTAAGTTGTCTTGTATATTTTTATCAAAACTAAAACACACAGGCACAAGTTTCTAAGTTGTCTTGTACATTTTCAGGCTGCCTTAAGGAAGATTTGCTCCCTGTGTGGAATTGGAGATCTGTCACTGATAGATGTTCAACAACTGGTCCAACCCAGGCTCATGGATTCCTTTCTCATTTGTACTCACCGGGATGAAAATTTTGTGTGAAATCATTTCATTACAACATTTTTTATTTTCTACTTTTAAAATATTCATTATCTCAATCTGTATAGTGGTTATATATCAGTATTAACTGGAAGTATTTATTTATTTATTTATTTATCGGCACATATTTATTTGAAAAAATATTATAGGATATTATTTTACAAATTTACACTGTTTACACAATGCACTGGGAACACTGGCTTAGCCGATCTATTCCCAAAATAATGCTGTTTAGATTAAGGGATTGAAATATTTCTGATTAAATTTCAGGCAAAGGTTGTCGTGTGAAATGTAAACAAGCAATCAATCAATTTTATCAGTTCGAAGAAAATAAATGACAAAATTTGTGAGTGAGAAAGCGAGTGAGAGAATTGTCCAAGTCGGTTGATCAGTTTGAACCTGAGACCCTTGGTGACTTTATAAGCAAAGCGATTCTATCGATGAGTCGCGGGTTCCAATCCTACTTTAATATTCCAAAGAACAACGCCAAAGGTTGCATTTCTCTCCTAGCAAAGCACCTAGTTTCTTCCCCCACTTAACCTGGCGATGCTGTCATATAAGTAAAATAATCTAAATGCAGCATAAAACATCAATCAATCCCTAAGTATGCCTGTTGAATGCAGCATAAAGCATGCGATCATTTAACCTTGAAGAACTGAGGCTCAGCATCTGAATTGATTGACAGAGTATAACAGTAAGACCAACACCCCCTATCAAAATGGCATCATCCAACTGAGGCTCAGTATCTGAATTGATTGACAGAGTATAACAGTAAGACCAACACCCCCTATCAAAATGGCATGATCCAAATGAGGCTCAGTATCTGAATTGATAGACAGAGTATAACAGTAAGACCAACACCCCCTATCAAAATGACATCATCCAACTGAGGCTCAGTGTCTGAATTGATTGACAGAGTATAACAGTAAGACCAACACCCCCTATCAAAATGGCATCATCCAACTGAGGCTCAGTATCTGAATTGATTGACAGAGTATAACAGTAAGACCAACACCCCCTATCAAAATGGCATGATCCAAATGAGGCTCAGTATCTGAATTGATAGACAGAGTATAACAGTAAGACCAACACCCCCTATCAAAATGGCATGATCCAAATGAGGCTCAGTATCTGAATTGATAGACAGAGTATAACAGTAAGACCAACACCCCCTATCAAAATGGCATGATCCAAATGAGGCTCAGTATCTGAATTGATAGACAGAGTATAACAGTAAGACCAACACCCCCTATCAAAATGACATCATCCAACTGAGGCTCAGTGTCTGAATTTATAGACAGAGTATAACAGTAAGACCAACACCCCCTATCAAAATGGCATCATCCAACTGAGGCCCAGTGTCTGAGTTGATAGACAGAGTATAACAGTAAGACCAACACCCCCTATCAAAATGGCATGATCCAAATGAGGCTCAGTATCTGAATTGATAGACAGAGTATAACAGTAAGACCAACACCCCCTATCGAAATGGCATGATCCAAATGAGGCTCAGTATCTGAATTGATAGACAGAGTATAACAGTAAGACCAACACCCCCTATCAAAATGGCATCATCCAACTGGGGCTCAGTATCTGAATTTATAGACAGAGTATAACAGTAAGACCAACACCCCCTATCAAAATGGCATCATCCAACTAAGGCTCAGTGTCTGAATTTATAGACAGAGTATAACAGTAAGACCAACACCCCCTATCAAAATGGCATCATCCAACTGGGGCTCAGTATCTGAATTTATAGACAGAGTATAACAGTAAGACCAACGCCCCTATCAAAATGGCATTATCCAAGGGCTCCAAAACTTCTCAGAATGGTTACTTACTACCCATGGCCCTCTCTTACAGAACTGACATACAGATGCACATAGGCCTTTAAAGGAGGGGAAATCTCTAGAAATACATAGGGATTATCGTCGATAACAACCTTCAAAGTACTTAAATCATTTCACGTCAATTACCTCCAGTGACCCTCAAGCTAATAAAAACAGACAGAAGTATGTCCTTTCAGTGGCTTATCTGTGTAGCCATTTTTCCGTTTTAGGATGACGTGATGTTGGTATAGCTATTTTTAGATCAATAATGACGTATTTTTACCGCTCTCTAATGTATAAGGGTTGATTTATGTCCAAAAAAAAAACATGGCGACAAATTTGAAGTGGGAAGATTGTCTCCGAATATATAGGTCAGTATGCAACCGCGCGCCATTACTTAGCCAGCCATTGGCTAAATTGCATCACATGACTACTCTATAACGCACTTAAATTTTTATTCAACAATAATTGGATAAAACTAATGAAAAAATGGTGGCGGCCTTGTGAATGGCCTATGGAGCTTATTCTCTATTGTAACGCCACCTTCAAATTTCAATTATTCACTAACTAGGGGATAAAACATACATTGGACAGTTGTTTTGGACTAAATGAACTCTACTCTTTCCATCTAAACTAGTCTAAAGCTTAGATTTTCTTTCCCTTTAACATGGACTTGTTGAGACTGGAGCCTTAATTCCCTTGGCTCTAACAGTAACACAAATGTACATCTGAGGTAATAACACCAAGACAGGCCTCTGGGGATATATGTATGTTGGCCACCAAGAACGCTTCAGGGAGATCAAGACCAGTTTACTTGTCAATAACCCTGCATGCTGGATTTAAACTAAATAATCTTGATTATGTATAACAAGAAGACAATTTTATTAAACTTATCTGCTTTATAATCTATTTGAACAACCAAAAGAATTTAGTAAATGATTTACCAAGAAAACATCAATGGGTCACAGGTTCCAATCTCACGCAGTCAATTTCAGAATGGATTGTTCACTCCCTTGCCTAATGTGGAGAAAACACTCAAACGACCTATGTGGGATGGTTGCCAGTTACCAATGGAAGGTCGTGGGTTTCCTCCGGGCATAAGGCCCGGTTTCCTCCCACAATAAAACTGGTAACGCCGCCATATAAGTGAAATAATCTTGACCGCGGCGTAAAACACCAAACAATCAATCAATCAATCGACCAAGAAAACATTCTGGTAACCAGGCGTCTATCTAGATGGCATAAAGGTAACATAAATAAAAATGTTAGTATTGACTCATTATGATACTTTTTTATATCTTGCAAATATAAAGGTGCTGACTAAAATAATGATTGTCATTTTTACTTGTTATACCACTTTGCACCTTTAAAGGTATATTCAAGTGTTAAACTTATGACTATGCATAATGTTTTTTAAATAAATATATTTCTACCTATATACAAGGGTATTTTACATATCAGTTCATTTCAACACACAATAATCAAAACTAAATGTCTTTTTTATCATAAATGTCCCTTGTATTTCTGTTGTTAATGAAAGGACACTCATTGTAAACCCACATCTTATCTACATGTAAGTCTCTTTAATCATTTATCAGTAAACTCCAGGGGTAATTTAACAGTCACAAGTTTTCTCATAAATTCTGATTGTTAAGACAATAAGAGAGTTGCAAGTTCTTGGACAAACTAAGGGGTTGGTGTTGGAAAAAACTAAATCTGTCACCGATACCAACTGATACAATGCTGGAAAAGTAAACAAACTTAAAATAACATGCATGTATGTTGACAACATAATAGACATGAAGCCTACAGTAAAGTAAGTGGAAATGGGTTGTGTTGTTGGTATAAATGGGGATCTAGCTTTCAATTGACCGCCTTGTTACAAGCCCTTGTGGTGACAAAAGCGACTGTGCTGAAATATTTCTCTGGTTCGCCATGTCAATCAATACCCATACAACTATGCCCTAATACCCATATAACATGGCTGCAGCAACCAATGGTGTCATAAGCCAATCAGTGTATTGTCTCGACAGAATCTTTGTTTGCCATACTCATTCAGTTTTGTAATGGAGGTGTTATGGTGTTAAGTAAGAGTGAAAACAAAGACAAGGTCCAGACAAAACCCACAGCCCTGCAACGATTCCTTGCTTTCACAACTATTTATCGGTGTTCTGTGATGCTTATTTTATTATGAGAATTTGTTTTTGAACCTACAGCATTTCAAACTGAATGAGATATTACAGATGAATTTGATTGCTAGCAGTTTTGGCTACTTCATCTCTGCTCAACCGATGTGACTAGTTTGTTCTACATAGATAAAAAAATAAATCTAAGAATTAACTGAGATAAATTTACATGTCAATAATTTTATATGGGCAAGTCATTATTTTGTAATCTGTGGATAGCATGTTATTTAATCATAATAAATCGCTTTATGCTTTTGTCTTTCTGAATAAAATGATTGTGAAGTAATTATGTATTTAACACTGAACAAGTGAGAGCATAATTGTCAACCTTATTTTGGACTGTCAGTTTATAGTCAGTTTATAACTCATTCATTACCCATACGTTTTGTTTACATGCAAAACCAATTATTTATTGTATCAATATTTTTTATGAAATTATATATTGCACATATTTTCAGTTAAGTAGTGTTTTTACTTGTTCCTTCAGTAGAAGTATAGAGAGTTACCTGACCTGTAGGTATCACTCGCAACTCCCTTCGGCTATCTTCGCTCGCTACCGGTCGGCTTTGATTTAAATTAGCGTACGTAAATCCCCGAAGTTTCAGAGTGCGGTAGGTATCTGACATAGAAAGAATCGTATGCCTGAAAATAGAATGGCGTTATCCCAATGTAACAGGGGAGTTTGGTTGAAATGCCTTAATTATTTTGGCGTAATACAGGCCACAATGGATCATGGGTCAAATTGAAGCAATAAAATTGGTCTCAGTATATTTTCTTGTCAGCTTATGTTAACTTAGTCCAACATAAGACCCAAATTTAGTGAGGCACCTATAGTTAAAAAATATAACTCTAATACAAATAGTATTAGTAAGTACATGTAGGTTATCTTTCGTTGTAGGCCTATATGTGGCGCATGATTACCCCAAATGGCGTATGTAACCCAGAGAGTTTTAAACATTTCGTAATGTTTATCATTGTTAAATAAGCAACCCTAGTTAATCTTTTCTGTTTTACAAAAAAGTTTACCAGAAATTACATGGTCATTGAACCTTGGCTCCCAGTAATGGCGGCGTTTGATGCAAATCAAATATCACGTGACCTCCATTCCACGTATAAAGTTCATTGGAACGGACCTTAAAGCCTAGCGCACACGAGGGGCCCCGGCTGAACTGCTGGCCACGCGTGGCTGGAAGCTTAACTATTTCCCCCGTGTGCGAGTAAATTTTGGTGAGATTTTCGCCTCTGGAGGCGGTGAATAATTTCTGCCACGCGTGGCAAGAATCTCACCATGTGCGCACAGCATGAGCTGGGAGGAGGGCCAATCGTGTGTACCTTTTGAAACAAGTTATCACTTTAAGCCTAGCGCACACGAGAGACGCCGGCTGAGCTACAAGGCACGCGTGGCCCATGGAGCAGCTACAGATTTCAGCGCAGACAATGCGCTCTTGGCTGAGGCAAGTTCCTGGTCACCCAAGTTCACTAAGCTACATAAATATGTGAGCTAGGCTTAACAAATGTAATGACATTTATGTGGATCAGTGAACTTGCGTGACCAGGAACTTGCTGGAGCCGAGAGCTCATCGTCTGCGCTGAAATTTGTTGCTGCTCACTCGGCCACACATGCCTTGCAGCTCGACCGAATACCCTCGTCTGCGCTCATAGCTGTTCAATAGTCGCAAGGGGAACTTGCAAATATTCAACAGCTTCGAAAATTAATCGATGTTCGCAATTGTAAATAAAGACAGGCTACATAGTTTACTTCGACCACTGTTATATTTTACCTTAGTACTATATTAAAGCCGAAGATTTACAGCGTTCTAAGGGCGTACATTAGGGCGTTGTAACGCCGTAATTTTTTTTCTTGGCGAAAATCAGCCACTGTAGACAACTGATCGACCCAGCTGTCTTCAGCAAATTTGTCTCCCGTAATCAGTTAATTGCTTTTCAAAACCGCTGGTAGCAGTACGCGAAAAACTTGGCAAAGTATAACATCGAGTTAAAAAATATACGTTATACGGGCTTACATATGGCATGCCAAAGCGGAAAAAATTCAGCATTTGTCATTCAACTACTTTTTTGACGTCAGCATCAAAATTTCACTTCAACATCAAGCACATTTTAAAGCTTATGTCGTTTTTTGCTATTCAGGATATAAAAAGTATGTCTTTTTAATTATTCAAGATATAATAAGTAATATACGCGTATGTTGTTTCATTTTGTTCAACAAATAAATAAAAAAGGTGTATCTCCAGAAATGGATTCAGCATGTGTGATTTATCACTCAGCGGCTGAACTGTTTTTAGGTTAACCCAAAATAAACACGATACATCATAAATTGATGACGTCACGCTCGACCGGTAAAAACCCAGTATACACAAGCGCACGTGATATGTCCGACAACATGTGGTAAATGAAGGCTTAAACACAACGTCACAATTCAACGTCACAATCACTTTCTTAGGTTGCAACAATGTTTCCAGTTTGTCGGACATCCGTTGCCATAAAAGAACGTTTCGGGGAAAGGTCAATAGACCCTTTCGGCTTAGAATGACGTTTTTATGACGTTGTTCGAGTTGTATGCCATTGACGTCATTTCTCTGTTGCGGGCGCTGGGACACGCCTCTTTTGCATTGCGTCATAGATGAAAAGATTCCGACGTCAAATTGATCCAACGCTCAATTTAGCGTCATTTTGCCATACAACGAGGCTTCTGCGCAAGCGCCAACCCTTAAGCCGAAAGGGTCTATTGAGTTTTTGGATCAAGCTGACATCGGAATCGTGTTAATTTCGTCTATGACGTAATGCAAAAAAGGTGAGTCACAAATACTGCAACAAATAATTCGAACAGTGTCATAAAACGTCATCTAAGCCTAAAGGGTTTATTGTGACGTTGACGTCTGTCTGTCACTCCTTTGTTTCATTGGGTCTCCTCTAAAGTGTTCATCACGTGACTATGATTGTGACGTTTCATCGTAGACATCGTTCCTATCGACACCAGCTCGAAGACGAAGTTTTGTCATTGTAGACAAGCCAGCATACTTTGAACGAGTTTTAGGCATTCTTATCAAGTCGTTAATTATAGATAATTAGGATTCATAGAAATAAAAACATGGAAGAGGAGGAACACTTCACAAGAGGGTTATCCAGGGTATGTAAAATACATCTCGTCTTCATGTCTTTCTTTTGAAAAGTCCCTGTTAAATATCAAATTCTTAATGATAAAAAATTGTAACACAAGACGAAGACACCGGTATAGGTGTCAAAAGCTCGTGCTGTTCACAAGCAACTATTTACGTGGTGATGCCTTAGTTTTTTTATCATTAGTATGCAAAGAGAGTTTCAAATATTTCTTATATCAAATTCTTATTTATTCAGAAATATATCCCTTGTTGTTTTCTCTCACGATTTTCGATTATTCCACAGCCCAGTTTCAAACATGGATACACACTGACCCACGAAAATGAGACACGAAGACAGTCCAATTATCTACGTCCCCATGACACCAGTTTTGCTAAATATGGATTGGATTTGTATGGCAGAAAGGGAACCTATACAGCACTGCCTTGGGAGATCTTGGTTCACACAGGAATTCCCAGTATCCCTGATCTCCTCAAGAAAAAGAAAAGTACTTCGACTGTAAGTACTGCAACCGATCGACCTAATGTGACATCTGCAGGAACACAAGCTCAACCACCTTCCGCCTGGCACGACACACAAGTTGAATATCAATCTTTGCCAAACTATTCACGTTCAACACATTCGTCAACCCAGTCATTCACCATCAACAGTTCAACAGCACATAACATTGATCATCCCTGTGATACATATTCAGACGTGCACTACCGAAGGGATTTTGCAGTTCAGATGAAACCCCAAACAGTATCTTGTGGAACGATGTGCAGAACAATTAGCCAGCATCTTGATGCAGGTATACAAGCCAATGTAGACACCAGGCCAATGTCAGTACAGACAAACAATGAGATGAAGACAGTATCCACTCAATGGGAAGAACTGACTGTTAAACAAGGACACCAAAGAACATCGGATCTGAAGGAAACCTCCTCTCCAAACGAGGACAATAGTACGACTGGACTCTCCGACATCCAACATATCGCCATGAAAGCAACAGAAGGTGAAACAAGTAGCCCGGGGTTATCAAAACCATATATGGAATTAGACGAAATCAAGACACAGATAACTCGTCTTGTGGACAAATACACTACCCAGTGTGGCATGTCACCTCAACTGAAAGAACTGGTGGACATCAAGGCGAGAGATTTGCTGGTATCTTTCGATACGGCCACAATGAAGCAAAATGATGTAGAGGCACAGCACCATGGAAAGGATGACCTGGTAGATGGCACGCAGACAAATGCTGTTACCAATTGTGACGCAGAAACAAGCAGTGCTGTCTCACTTCCCCGTCCTTTGAATGAAATTGCCCGTTCTACAAAGAGCCAGGCAACGGAAACCTCTAACCAAGCTCTCATGTACTGCGACCAATATGGATACTCTGTGCCAGATCTCCTAGTGCCAGTGTATTCAGAAGGTAAAATAAAGTGGAACTATAATGTTATTGGTGCCGGTGAATCCGGCTCAGTTGAGACGGCCTGGTTGACACTTGAGGCGGGCAGATCAATCCAGGTGGTTGTCAAGAGGTATTTTTACGAAAGTTTCAAGGAAGCCTTCATTGTAGAGGGGAAGCTCCAACAGTATTTAAAAGACACAAACGTTCTGCCGAAGTTTTACGGATTCCTCGAACTAAATGAAGACGAGGAAATAGGTTTCATCTCCGACTATTTTGCGAACGGCACCACATTATCTGATGTTCTCCAACAGGGTTTGTTTGATGGCGAGTGTCGAAACAGTTGGATGGAGATCTGCAAACAGCTCGTGAAAAGTATAGCAGTTATTCACGAGAACAATGTCCTATTAAACGACATCAAAAGCACCAATGTACTGGTTGACGAGTCAGAGCCTTTGAAACCCATAATAAAGCTGGTCGATGTGGGCCTCAGCACCTACAATAGAGGCAGGACATTCAATTTCTCCTCTAGACAACTACAGCTGGTAAAACACGTTGGCCCGGAAGTAAGAGCTGGACAACCAACATCTGTATACTCCGAGATCTGGAGCCTTGGCTCAATCTTAGCCAGCATCGCAAATGCTTCCGAAATCCCTGAACTGAACGAGATCTCTGACGCCTGCATGAAAGACAATCCCGAAGACCGGCTCTCACTGGAAAGCATCATGGAAAAACTGGAGCTCATACCCGAATCTGGACAAACAAGTTAATATTATCCGTTATATTTTTGATATTTATTTTCAAAAAAGAAAAAAACAATTACCCTTATTTATCACCATCATCTTGGTTTTCTAAATTTATTTCTTTAAATAAATGAACTTAATGCTCCATTTAAGGATTTAGTTTTTGGTTTTGATTTATGAAACCATAGGGTTTTGAAAATTGTTTGGACTTCTAATATTTTAATTTATTGAGGTTTAACGCTGCGCTCAAGATTATTTCTCATATTTTGAAATCTTGCAAGACAATGGAATTTGCATTCGCCAAGGACCAGCTAAGAAAAGACAACTCTTGATGAACCAGGGCCGACTATGGGCGGCCGTTTGTGTCAAAATTAAATATTAAACAAGCAACACAAAGTTAATACTTTACAAGAAACTCAACACAATAGTTTTTATTTCACCTAAACACCTAATTCTGAATATTTCATGTTTTTTTTTATATTTGTAACTCTCTCTTTAATTCAAAACACTTAAGTATTCGTGCAATCTCTAACATTTTGCACTCTGTAAATCTTTTCGAATCGCGCGCCAAACATTTTGCACTCTGTAAATCTTTTCGAATCGCGCGCCAAACATTTTGCAATCTCTAAACTTTACACGAACTGGATACTTCAAACACCACCAGGGGGCGCGCTGTTCCACCAGATGGAAGTCTACCTAAAGTTCAGAGCATCGCTGATTGAGCAAAACAAGTACGCGGGCCTTGAGGATATGGCCGTTCTGTCAACGGCTGAATACTTTATGAAAATAAATTTGTTCAATTTTTTAAATAGAGTATTCAGCCTTTGACAGGACGTCCATATTTACGGAAGCGTA
Source organism: Lepidochitona cinerea (assembly GCA_963971465.1). Lineage (NCBI taxonomy): Eukaryota > Metazoa > Mollusca > Polyplacophora > Chitonida > Tonicellidae > Lepidochitona > Lepidochitona cinerea. The sequence continues at coordinate 63,124,326 of OZ020551.1, read as the reverse complement.
TTAAGGTCAAGTGAATAAAAATGTTTGTAATTCGGAGTTACTATCTCCGAATTAGCTACATGGGACTTGGTAACCCCGAATTAGCCGCTAACTTGGACTTTGGTCATTTTTAATGAAGCGACCAAAAGGTAGCCGTGAAACGAACTATCCATATCCTCTTCAACCCTATAGGGCCTCCGTGGCTCAATAGTTAGAGCGTAGGACGCTGAATCCGAACAGCCTTCCACCAATGGGTTGTGGGTTCGAATCCCACTCAGTCCAAAAAAAATTGGAAAATTTTTTGACTGGGTTTTTTCTTGAACGACCTATGTGGGGTGGTTGCCAAAATAAATTTGTTCAATTTTTTAAATAGAGTATTCAGCCTTTGACAGGACGTCCATATTTACGGAAGCGTATTAAGGTCAAGTGAATAAAAATGTTTGTAATTCGGAGTTACTATCTCCGAATTAGCTACATGGGACTTGGTAACCCCGAATTAGCCGCTAACTTGGACTTTGGTCATTTTTAATGAAGCGACCAAAAGGTAGCCGTGAAACGAACTATCCATATCCTCTTCAACCCTATAGGGCCTCCGTGGCTCAATAGTTAGAGCGTAGGACGCTGAATCCGAACAGCCTTCCACCAATGGGTTGTGGGTTCGAATCCCACTCAGTCCAAAAAAAATTGGAAAATTTTTTGACTGGGTTTTTTCTTGAACGACCTATGTGGGGTGGTTGCCAGTTACCACCGGAAGGTCGTGGGTTTCCTCCGGGCATAGAGCCCGATTTCCTCTCACAATAACCCTGGAAACGCCGCCATATAAGGGAAATAATCTTGAGCGCGGCGTAAAACACCAAACAATCAATCAATTAACCTGAGGGCCCATCACAAATGTCCCTGTAATTATGTAAGGGGCCGAAACTTAACTTCCAGTCTCGATCAGTTATAAATGAATCATTGGAGGAATCCTGATATATTCTTGTGTTACACAGCAAGTGGTTTACTGGGCTAAAATAAAATATGTAAACAAATATAAATAACAAATTTGTAAAGTTGTAATTCTTTATTTGTTTAACGAGGATAGCCCACAGCCAGATGGCCACTAGGGGATCTCCTGAACAACAATTAACAATACATATAATATAATCATACATAAATTATAAGTTTACATGTCTTGGAAATTATTTTCATTATATAAACAAATGGCATTAATTTAAACAACAGATTATCAGAAAGTTAACACAAGAACTAACACAATTATTCTCTTGGTGTCTGTTCGGTGAATCTCTTAGTCTCATGGATGAATCTGTGAACGCAGCATAAAATTAATCGGTTTTTCTCGTAAGTTAAACCAATTGAACCGTATAACATAACATTGGTTATATAATGGCGAGAGGATGGAATAAAAATAGAATGATGAACTCCTGGTGAAATGATATCCATGAGACTATAAAGGAGGTGCTTCCTTTGAGTGGCATAGAAGGGACAATCAAGAAAGAAATGAAAGACATTTTCAATTTTTGAATGCCATTTTGGACAAGACTGATCAGCTATAATATCGTGTTTAAATAAATCAGATTAAATAGTGCTCAGCCCCATTCTCATTCTACACAGGAAAACTGAAAAATTTCCATTTTGGGGTCTCAAAAGATTCCAGTTTTTAGTTGTTTTGTGTTAAATGTGTTAAATGTTTAATTTTGACACAAACGGCCGGCCATAGCCGACAACGAGCGCTCAGTCCCAGTCCCAACTAACACTACTATTTCAAGTGTTTAAAATAAAATAAATTTTTGTTGCATTTAAATGTATCCATATACATGCCAATTTTCCAACTTGAAAAAATCCAAGCTGTTTTCAAAACGATTAAAGCTAAATCATATAGCCAAACATAGCCGACTCTAAACCAAGAGTAGATTAGGCTTGTAGCAAGCGTTCTCACGTACTGTAGTTCGAATTTTTGGGCGCATTACAGAATATGCAACATTTTGAAAACATTGTTGCTAATTTGGATCAGAATCATTAAAATGATTTAACATCAAAATAGAATTTGTTCTAAAATACTATGCTGCAATTATCCCAATTTTACAACATTTCTGCAGTAAAACAATAAATAGTTATACTGTTTCTATGTAGTTTGATTTCACCAAGGCAACCATCGCAAAATTTAGGGCTTTTGTTTATTTCCTCATAGCATTGCAAGCATTATCATATACTAAGTCGCTCTACGCCTGCGGTATATGGTAATGCTCGCAATGCTAATTTCCTCAAGGCTTCAACAGGACATAATTTGGGACCTTAGTTGGAAATATCCAAACCCTATAGACAAAGCATATCGCTGTTGTGCTGGCCAGCACACCTACTTTGCCCATAAGGTTTGGATATTTATGGGGAACTGGGACATTGCTGATACTAATCAAGTTAAAGTGAGTTCCGAGTAAAATATGTAAAGTAAAACAGTCCTTTTTTTACCAAAGCTTTAGGGTTAGGGTTATAAAACCAAACCAAATATGATACACATATTGATATTTGATGTTTCGACAAGAAACTGATTTTAAAAGAATTAATGTGCTAACTATTGTCGAATTTGTTTTTTGTGTTTTTTTTTATTCCTTAACTATTATCTGAATTGGTCATCTTGTAATATCTCAGTACTGGTACTGCACATATTTTGTTTTGATTTATTAAGAACGCATCGAGGAAGACCATTCTTCTTAATTCACTTCCAATTCATTTCTTAAAGTGGCACGAGCTGCCAAAATTCACACTTTTTTTCATAATTTCTGATTGTCACGACAGTACGAGGCTTCGAAGGCCATCGAAAAACTAAATGATTGGCGTTGGAATGAGGAAAATCCATACAACATGTGGCCTGTGCGAACCGAAAAGGTGTTCGAAAAGTAAACAAAATTTAAATAACCGGGACGACCATTCATTCATTCTAAGCCAAAGTTAGTTCAAAACAATACTTTATCGTACATTTTCGAGACTATAGAAGCACGAAAAAGCTTATGGATTGTACGTCTTGAGAAAAATAGCCAATAATTTCAACATTCTGTTTTCACCTCATAATATAAAATTTTTGGCAGCTCATGCCATTTTAATTTATTCGATCTATAGGCCTATAGATTGGTAGGACTTTAGGAGATTTTAGCAATGAGTTATTACACCGTAAAATTAGGCCACCATACAAAAAGACCGTTAAAAAAGACCTTAAAGAACCAGACTATATCTCCCATGTTAAATGTGAAAGCCACATGTGTGCTATGGCATCCTCTTGACCTGTACGCAAAAGCCTCACTTTGAGAACCTATTTCTAGGACAACAACAACGGAAGCCATAATTCGTGGTAGGAAATAGTAATTCGTGGTAAGAAATAGTACGTCGTGGAACGGAATAGTAGTTCCACACGAATTAGTAATTCGTGGAACGAAATCTTAATTCGTGGAACAAAATCTTTTTAGAGTTTTTTTTTTGCATGTCCCCTCTATGGATCCGTACATTAGCCGCAGATGTCCTTATAATGCCTATGTGACAATTGGGAAAGGTCATGGAAACCAAACTGATATAGAAACAGAGAATGAAGTTAGATCGTTTTATAAGAGTGATACAGTTTCTAGAATGATGCCAGATAAGGCTGACTATGTAACTATTTGGGATCAGACTGGGAATAAAACGAGAGTGCAGAAGAGACACCTTACATATACCCTTGCGGAGGCTTTTCAACTTCTCGTCGAACAACATCTCGACCATAAGACAGGTAAATCAAAGTTTGCAGGGCTGAGACCAAAGTGGGTTTTGTTGATATCACATGTGCCACCAAGCGTGTGTGGTTGCATGTGCCACAGTAATATTATTTTACTTTTGGAAGCTGTGAACAACTTTCCGAGATACTCCAAAACAGATTTCCTAGCTAAATGTGTATGTTCTTTGGATAGTGAAGAGTGTATTTCGAACTTGTATATACTGCCCAACTTGTTCTGACGGACGTTTAACACCAGCCCACTTTGTAGATAAACTTACACCTGATGATTCTGTCTATATAAAGTGGATCAGTGGGTCCAAGAGCGAGAAGTTCACGGAAAAGGAAGAAACCAGGGGTAGGCCTACAGCAGAAGAAGCTTTGTGATTCCTAGAAGGCAAACTGCCAAAGTTCTCATGGCCCATGTTCATAAAAACAAAACAAGCTGCAGCTAATGGCCATCACAAAACTTTAGCAAAAGCCGTCTACAGCAACTTAAGCCTTCTACAAATGGATTTTGCCGAATTTGGTTCGTGTAGGCCTACCTGGCAAGACGAAATTCAACCCTCCCACTGGAGACAACGCCAGGTAACAGTTTACACTGCAATGATCTATATCATCGCGGTCAAACCTTGAGTTATGTTACCATTAGCGATGTTCGCGACCATGACTAAAATCTGACGCTGCTTTCACCTCCAAGATGCTTCAAATTGTAAAAGTTCAAGCCCCTAATACATCTAACGTACAGATATGGACAGACGGACCATCAAGTCCACTTAAGGATATGTCTATATTTGTAGCGACAGGCAAACTGCAACAGATTCACAACATGTCTGTGTCTTGGAACTATTTTGCTACCAGTTATGGTAAAGGGCACAACGACGCTTGGGGGTAACTTGAACCGCATTGTCCATCGGAAAGTAATGGCAAGGCAAACAGCAATTAACAATGCCTTGACTTTTGCCGATTGTATCTAAAAGTCGGGTTTAAATATTAATGTCGTTGTTATGAATGAGGATCAGATCAACCTCCAGTGTGAAACTCTCTCAGTGGATGCCCTTTGGGATTAAAGGGATTTCAGGGCACAAATATAACAGCCCACCAAGCACAGTCAACTGACACAGACGTTTATATGCGGTACTCGTACACCACATCCTCAGAACAATCGAGGCGTCCTATAGTATACTGTGGAAATACATTTGCAAAAAATATTGCTTCAGGTGGATCAACTGTGTTGTATTCTACCTCACGTGACATAAATGAGAACGATCCCAAAAACATGAGACAGGAGAATCTGCAGCACTCCCGATTCTCCAGAAAACGTTAGGTCTAACGATGCCTCCCCAGTGAACAAACGACAAAGCTTCTCGAAAAGGTGCCTCCCCAATGAACAAACGACAAAGCTTCTCGAAAAGGTGCCTCCCCAGTGAACAAACGACAAAGCTTCTCGAAAAGGCGTCTCCCCTGTGAACAAACGACAAAGCTTCTCGAAAAGGTACCTCCCCAGTGAACAAACGACAAAGCTTCTCGAAAAGGTACCTCCCCTGTGAACAAACGACAAAGCTTCTCGAAAAGGTGCCTCCCCAGTGAACAAACGATCATCTGTATACTCTTGTCCAAGATGCAAATGGTGCGATGGCGATAATAATAACCCAAGGGTAACTGGTGACTGGGTTCGATACCATTCATGTTTGACATGGTTTCAACAAAGTTGCGCGGAGGAGGATGGTATTATTGAAGACAATGACAATGATATTTTTACTTAATTGCTTCTCTTGCTTATCATAGAATTGTTCAGATCGTTCAAAATACGTCTATAGTTTGTTATTGAAATTTCTAGTTATACATTCAGTATTCCAACGAAAGTGTCGTTAAAACTTTTATAACAATTTGAGAATTAAAGTCTCTATAAAATAATAAAATGTGCCCTATGTGGAAGGAGTTGCCAGTTGACCCCGCAACACACACCTCAATTTCAGTCCAATAATCCTGAGTGTGTCATAAAACATTAACCTTTAGTAATTTGTCGTTCATCTCTATTATGACGATCTTACCTTTATTTTTTCTGTTAATGTTTCAAAGTTTGGGACAGGGTTTAGACATTTGAGGAGCTTGTTTTATCCCTTACATCAACAAATTTATTTTGGTGGAATTTTAACTGTAATATTTGTATTTTGTATTTTTGATAGTACTCATAATAAAACAAAACATTATTTACAAGCACACACTGAACTACGTACCATAACATAAAATATAGGATAACAACCTAGATTTGAAAAGAGATGTTGATAAAATACTTTTTAATGATATTGGAAGCTTATTCCATTCTCTGGGTCCCGCAATTTTCAAAGAATAGTAGGACAAATTCGTCCTGTAAAAGGGCCGCACCAAATCAAAATTTATCGTTGCCAAATGCTATAGGCTTAAATATCTTTGAATATCGAGATCAATAACGCATGTGGGTCTGAGGTTTCCTCCTGTCAAAGAATCAGGTTTACCCCTCCACTAAACCTGGCAAGGCCGCCATATATTAATACAATGTTCTTGAATGTGGCGTAAAACATCAATCAATGTCATGGTTGATGTATTAAGGGATAATGTTTAAAATTCCACCCGGTCACATAGTAGCGTATACTAGGCTTAAATTACAAGGAAACTACCTAATATATAGGCCGGTGGCTGTAACTTGAAAAGTCGCTATAAATAGGGTTCCGTGGCCGATCTCTGGAATATACTTTTTGTATGTTTTCTTATATTCCTTGGGACATACTTTAGCACCAAAAAAAGTTCGTCCACTCCAAACCCCGGCGTTTTCGCAAAAAAAAAACATGTGAAAGGAACACTTTTTCGCATATACAGTGGCCATAGGCAAAACGAGTGCTCTCCCCTTACCTCTATCTAATACATATAATATAGTCACATGGGCCCGAAATACACAGAGCGGCGTAGCGTAAGTTTTTACGTAACTGTCATGACAACCCATATTGTAGAGATACGGAAAGTTACGCAAAAATATACATCTACTCAGTTTTGTGAAACCGGCCACTGGCTATTACTTTTTCCACCAATACTACTTTTTTGGTCGTTTCCATAGACATAGGATTGAAGGTAGACACTATTTGCATTCCTCTGTCGTATATGAGAGAAAAGTCAAAATTAACAGATTTGTATGAGGATCAACATGTTTATGCAATCTTTTAACACTATACATTTTTAACACTATATTTTCATCCGATTTCCCCCCGCTGCTTCACGTAACAAACCTGCAAAATATATATAGTAATAATGTAATTTTAAAATCAGACATGTGGGACAGACAACATATAATTTAAATTAGAGATACAATAAATGTATTAAAAATGTAATGCAAGTTTCAGTGATATAAGTTTAATCTAAGAATTTTCGGTAGTGAGTGGGGGTTGGGGGCAATTAAACCTTTTTAAAAGCTCCTCCCACACCCAGCAACCCATAGAAACCATTTGCGCTTTTTGATTGGTTTTTTAACACTGTATTCAAGTTTATTTTGTTTATATAGTCGCATAGTCAGGATTATTACCAGAAGAAACTCAATGTCAGATGACACCCCAAGGTTATTTCTGTTGGTTTCTGGCTACCGTTCCATTTGAGGCCGACCGATAAGTAATTGTCAACAAATTTGGTGTCAAAACCGAGAATAGAATTTCCATCCTCAAAGGTAGTGGGATGGATGGATTGACGTTTTACACTTCACTCAAATTTTTTTCGCATGTATGATGGTGTTGCCAGGATTATTGGAGGACACTCAGACAAACCAGGCTTAATCTATACCCCTCCCCCAAGGAAACCCTGGCCTTTCGCTGGTTCCTGGTGACAATTCCACTTACATCGTTCATGGCCCCCTGAGTGCTCGAAAATTTACCTCGCACATGAAGTGCCACAGTAAATTCCGGATTCCGAAAGATATCTACTTAGTACATAGCAAATCCACACTAAATCGAATTATTGTATTAAACACAGGAGGTATTAACAAATATTTAATCCCCCCCCCCTTGTCAAGTTTAACCATACTACACTACAGAACTAGGCTTACACAGAAAATTGCTATAATAGACAATACAAACCCACGTCTTCGGTCTCGACTTGAAAAAGTTTATCTCTAACTATTTTGTGGGGAAGTGTAATCTTTTACTCTACACCTGTCTTGCATATAATGCATTGGATTGGCAGCACTACCGATTGATTGATTGTTTTACGCCGCACTCAAGATTATTTCTATTATATGGCGGCGTTGCCAGGTTTAGTGGGAGAGGAAACCGGGCTCATTGTCCGGAGGAAAACCCACGACCTTCGGCGATTACTTGGCAACTCTTCCACATACGGAGATCGAGTGAAAAATCCACTCAGAAATATTTTAATTTGGCGGATTCGAGCCCGCGTCGCATCGATGGAAGGTATGTGTGGGACTGAGGGACAATCCCTAACCAACTGGACCGTGTAGCAGTTCGACTGCTTTTTCTCGATATAAACTATTTCGGTGTTGGGGCTTAAATAGGAGCTTCAGACTTTCTTTTTTTTTTGGCAGCCTACATTCGTTAATTGTTTGTGAAATGCTTATAACAGGATCGATGATACCCAATATTTGTTAAATATGTCATTTTTCTCTCTGACCGCAATGGATTCTTCTGTGTCTAAAAGTACACATTCTGTTTTGATTTGATTTATTCACCAGATAAAATATTACAATTAGTATATTCATAATATATTTGTGGTCTGGCGGGAATAAAACCCCAAGGGACTTATTGTATCCTGTTTAAATTGAAGTCTATCGTACATCTTTCGACACTGCTCCATCTAGTTCTAGTGAAAGGCAATTCAACTTCATTTCCCCTGCTTTGTGTGTGTACTATACAGGAATAAGTACTTGATTTTCCATCCGATCGCTCTACCATCTTGCTGTCATTCTGTATGTTTACAAACTATTGTTAAAAAATTCAGCGCTCTGATTGGCTTGTTCAAAAATTATACCGCCAGAAACGGGTAAGTAGGCCACAAAGGTTAAAGATAGGTCAGAAACATAAATCGATATTCAGTTAAAGATATTTCATAAACGCCGGGGTTCTGCATGGACGAACTTTTTTATATATTCTTGAGTTAATCATTACTATTTAAAAACTATCGGAACGTATATTCTTGAGATCGGCTACGGACTGATCGAATTGAAGCTTCGGCCACCAGCCTAATATTGGAGTTTGCCTTTTTTTTATCGTTTCGGTAAAATATAGTTTGAAATTCAGAGACAATTTTAAAGTTTGTCTTAAAAACACTGTTTTAGTTCTGTGATGAAACCATGCGATGGACTGAGTTTCGAAATCAGGGAAGAGAGAGCTCCATGATTTCGGCTGTTTTATTGGCTATTTGATCATCGGCAATATGAAACAAGAAGTCACACATTTAAAGTGGCATGAGCTGCCAAAATTCAGACTATTTTCATAGATTCTGATTGTAACGACAGTAATCTATATACGCAGTAAACCAATAAACCAAACAACGCCGTCATATAATATTACTATCTAAAGCAGGGGACACACGAGCGAATTTTTCCGCATGACCGCGGCGTATTTTGCAATCGCACCGATATTCGCATACGTGTGTCCTCTCCTCAACGTGCGAAATTCGCCGCGGATTTTTCCGCATCGAAATTCGGACCGATCAAACATGTTAGATATTTCCGCAGCGATTTTTTCCGCCGCGGATAAAATCCCTCCGTGTGTCCTCTCCGTGCGATATTCGCTGCGGACGACTCTGACAAGCAGCCAATAGCCGCCGAGATCCAGATCATGTGATCTTGCAAAATGTCGGCGACCGCAAATATGAATACAGGTACACCGTGGACTAGGGAAAAAGAAGTCGAACTCATGCTGTTAAAGTCGGAAAAGCCGTGTTTGTTCAACACGATATTGAGCATATATCGCGACAGGATAGAATCTCATATATTTTGTGAAATCCCGTGTCTTCAGTAGACAATTTTTTTTATCAAATTAACATAAATTGACTGTTTCAGTGTTTGTATCGCCGTAGTATACATGGTTTTGTCCAGTGTCGTATATTTTTGCACCACAATCTGCGACGCTGGCGTTTTTTAACAATAAATACAGAGCAGCAGCGGCTGCAATCTTCAGCTTACTGGACGCCGCCATCTGTAGATCACGTGACCGTCAGTATCAAGGCTGCTCTGTGCGATAATCGCAGCCGTGTGTCCTCTCGGTGCGGGTGCGAATTTATCCGCCGCGTATTTCGATGCGGATATTATCGCCGCGATCATGCGAAAAAATCCGCACGTGTGTCCCCTGCTTAAGACCTATATCAAATCGGCGTGTTAACTTTATACTGATGATTTGTTGCCTTTGCAGAAAATTCTACTGAGTAAGGCCAAACTCATGCCTGTCGTCAACCTAATGAAATATCATGAGTTGTGGTTTATTATAACAACTTATGATTGGGTATAAACGTCTAAATGATATGCCCCTTTTTAATACAATAAAAATCTTATCTCCATGGTTATTTTAGACAAGAAGATTTTCACTGTGCCCATGTGTTTTAGCGTTCAAAAATATAATTTGGCGTAAATAAACGAAAAGGTGTTGATTAATCAATCAAGAGTAGACAAATCACTCAGACGTGGCAACGACGCTAGAATGACAGACCGAATACCTAGTGTTGGTGGTAATAGCTCAATAATAAAAGCCATTTAAGATTTTAGCCATAACATTCCAATGTCAAAGTAGGACCCAAAGACAGAGAAAAACAACTTGAGCGTTATGAACAACAAGGTTTATTATTTTCTGTCAATCAAACGTATCAACATTTGTGCACTGGATTAATATCTTATCTAGTATATAGTTGGTAAAATGTCTCATATTTCCCTGTAGAAATTTTGGATTTCATTTCGATAAAAATAACCCACCTCGTTTAACTTCGCCGACATCTGGTACAGTTTTATGTACTTGGCTTCATCGACATCCGTAGTGAGTTGTCCAAACCATATACATAGCACAGATGAACAATTCTTTGGTCTGGTCTGGCTGATCTTGAGAGGTTAACGATCATTTCTCCACTGGTTTCCTTCTCCAAGATCCCCAATGCTTTTGCGTTGCCTTTTCCCTAGAAAGCAGCGGTGAATTCAGAGAATGCATGAAAATGATGTAGTGGTCCCTTTCTGTTTGGGTTCTAAGACAGTGGCTCTTCGGGTGACACCCACATGTCGACGGTTATTCCCTGATCCGCAATCCATAATAACCTGACCATAGGTGATATGTTTATTATTTGATATGTTTTTTTCCCTATATATATTCCCAACAAGAAGAATTAAAACATCGGTGTCGGAGGATCTAATTATCACGTTGCCTGTTGATGAATGAAAGACCAGAAGGGTGTCGGCCTCATCATGGCTACCCTGGAGAGGTTCTGGATGTTCAACATTCATTTCAAAATTAAGGCCATTGAAAGTAAGTTGTTTGCATTTACCACCATGAGACAAGATTAGGGTATTTTTTACCTAGAATGGAGCAATAGCTATCGTTTGTCACTCCTTCACACGACACAAAAGCCAACTGATTTTTGAACACTCTGCGTTGAAACAATTTTGATACTCGTCCGGGTCCAGTTATGAGAATGGGACGATCATCAGCACCTCGAAGTTTCCGCTCGCCCTCTTTCAAAGATGCTGCATCGTAAGTATCAACCAAAACATGGATTTCCATGCCACGGCTGCTGCAAAGTGTGCCTGCTAGATTCCCATAAGAAGCAATTTTTCCTAGCGCAAACAAAAAAGAATGGATAAACAGTCCATCGTCGATAAGGGTCACATCAATAGCTGGTAGTGGTGACTCTGTGAAGCCCTCCAGTAGTTCTTCCAGTTTATTGAACAGTTTGCCCTTCTGAGTTTAAATCATTGATATGTCAGAGAGGCAAAGGAAAGCCAATGATTGAAATTGTCAGGATATATGGGCGATTAAATGTTGTTGTTTTTTTTCGAAAATCGAAAAAGCTCCTTCAAGAGGTACTTCTCGAATCTTTCGGGAAAACGAGATTTGATGTAAAAACAGCACACCCCAAGTTGCTTACTCAGCGCGATTAAACCCGAAAAATACACCAAATGCCGTTGGTATTATTCTGACATAGCCGTCTACATCACTGGTACGAACGGCTCCCGATGAACCCATAAACACATAGAAGCCCCAATGTTGAAAAGTTGGATCAAGGTCTCATTTCATTGCTTTTTCAAAATACAAAAATATATAGACGAATATATGTCAGCTTACCTCAGTTCATGCCTCGTCTCTTTTTCTAGAAATATTAAAGCTTAGATTTAATCTTGTGCCAAAACGTTTAAAGCTCAAGTGAAAAAAATAATTCACAGAATGATTTTTTAAATACTAAACTGAACGTATGCAGTGAAAAAATGTTGGCGTTAAAACAGACTTTAAATAAAACATCTCATTTAAAGGATGGCTCGATATAGTTGCACCTCAAATGTTTAGTCTATATTTTGGTGTCTTTCTAGAAGATCTGGAGGTTATCGAGCAAAAGATAATTTATCTGGCAGTGTCGTATCTATGTTCTACGAGATTAGTAGCATTATTGGTTTCAGATGGTACCTGGAATGATTGATTTAGCCCATTTCAGAACCCTTTATAAATAGCCCCAGGTGCAACACGCAGCAGCAGCTTCGCGGGGCAGACATATGTTGTCCATTTAATTTAAGTTTGATTCGAACCCGCCCCGCAGCGATGGTCTGTGTGGGACTGAGGGACTCACTCTCCCCCACCCCCTTCTGGACCACCGAGACCCCCTTCGAATCGTGCTCTAAACTTAACGTATCCAACTCGATCCAACTTGATATTTTACAGCAGACAACTCCTCTGGCGATGGTACCGAATAATCAGTACAGTGTCTTCGATCATTTGAACTTAGTTTTGAGTGATACCTCCAATACATAGGCTAACCTCATCTTTTTTTTTTTTTGGGGGGGGGGGGGGGGGGGGTTATAGAGGGTCTGGCGGGCCTTTTGCAGAAGATAATTTGTCTGGCATAATGGAATCCATACGATGCATTTATTCGTTTTAATTTGGTTTTAGATGGTACCTGTAATGTTTGACCTAGCTCATTTTCGCTCAATTAGACCTAAACGCACCCCATCCCTCGGAACGGTGTGGCGTCTGGCGGGCATTTTGCAGCAGACAATTCGTCTGTCATTTGGTACCTAATAATCAGCACAGTGTCTTCCTTCATTTTAACTTAGTTTTGAGTGGTACCTCCAATACATAGGCTAGCCTCATTTTGGGGGTCCCTTCTAGGGGGTCTGGCGGGCCTTTTGCAGAAGATAATTTGTCTGGCATTATGGAATCATCACTCCATACGATGCACTTATTCGTTTTAATTTGGTTTTAGATGGTACCTGTAATGTTTGACCTAGCCCATTTTCGCTCAATTAGACCTATAACGCACCCCATCCCTCGAGACGGGATGGCGTCTGGCGGGCATTTTGCAGCAGACAATTCGTCTGTCATTTGGTAACTAATAATCAGCACAGTGTCTTCCTTTATTTTAACTTAGTTTTGAGTGGTACCTCCAATACATAGGCTAGCCTCATTTTGGGGGTCCCTTCTAGGGGTCTGGCGGGCCTTTTGCAGAGGATAATTCGTCTGGCATCATGGAATCATCACTCCACACGATACACATAATAATTCTAATTTAGTTTTAGCTGGTACCTGTAATGTTTGATCTAGCCCATTTTGGAGCCCCTTATTTAGAGCCCCAGGGGATACATGCAGCAACGGCTCCCCGGCAGACGTCCATATCTGTTAAAGTCAGATGACGTGACAAATGAACTCAGACTCAAACCTTGGTACCTCGTTCACTTACCCAAATTGCTCTGGGCTGCCGATCTATGTAGCCTACCGTTCGAAGGTGGAGACTCGATACATTTGTTCATATGGGCACGTTGAGTCACTAAATAGATCACATAGGCCAATTAGATACCGGTAATAAATAATAACAAAACTGTTTTCAAACAATTTGATATGTAAAATTCTATATTTTTGCTCAAACAGTACTTATTCTTGATCATGTTTTTTCGTTCCTGTTAATAACTTAATGTTTTTTGTTTCACCTTCCTGTCGTCTGTACGGACATTAAATTTATACAAGCCGTATTTCGATCAAGCCGTCGCTCCGAAAAAAATACTGTAAAAGTCTGCATACGATGAAACCATGCGACGGACTGAGTTTCGAAATCAGAGAAGAGACAGCTCCATGATTTCGGCTGTTTTATTGGCTATTTTGATTATCGGCAATATGAAGTAAGAAGTCATACTTATCGAAAGGTAGACAGGTATTATCAAAATCGCTTACTTTCGCTGCGGCGATAGCAAAATTCTTATATGCATTGGCATTGAAACAAAGCCTGGTGATAAAAAAAATACAGATCTCCTGAACTTTGGACTTTCTTTTCACCCCTTTTGAGGGAAAATAGAATATTCCGTTTGGCTTTCTTCAACGTTCGAGAAACTATTTGCGTGTATATTTACAGGACCAACTTGTAAAACAAACTTATATAATAACATGGATTCACCACTTTTTTACAAGAACGTAAAGTTACAAGGTAAAAATGATATCAACAACATTGTAACCATTTCTGAGGCGATCTGAATAAAAACACTGAGGAAATGACGGTCCGACCGATACCAACGGCAACGGCAACAGTCAATATTGAAAATAGTGCCATGCACACCCTAGCTCCGGTATGTAGCGTTAATGTGATGACCGACCGCTCCCAGCTGGTTAGACCATTGTTTTCTACAATTATGCACACCCATACACACAGGTGAGTTGATTTTGACGCGTTTATGACTTTCAGCAACCGCGGGAAAATTTTTAATTGGCTTGCATTCATTGGTTCTGGACTAAACGCTCTATAAGTATAATTACAGTACGTCAGTAGTCCGAAATATCTGCGATGATGATGTAAGACATTTTCTGACAGATAGGCCATCATGATTAGGCCACATCATGATGGCCTATCTGTCAGAAAATGTCTTACATCATCATCGCAGATATTTCGGACTATAATTACAGGGGCTTTGATATTTTAGGGGTATCGGTATATAAAACTTTCAAAGTAGTAGATGGGGATCGTGGCTGCTTCTTTCACAGGTGCCGAAAGCTCGTGTTGTTAAAAAACAACTGAGGACGTGGTGATGTCTTTAATTTTTTATCATTAGTATGGAACCCACGTTTAAAGAGAGTTTCAAACATTTCTTAATTTCAACATTCTGTTTTAACTAGTCCGAAATATCTGCGATGATGATGTAAGACATTTTCTGACAGATAGGCCATCATCATCGTCAGAACGCATTTGATCAATTTACTGGGAATTTCTTGCCACCCTTCGAGGTGGCAAGACCACCTCTCGTTTCTCATCAAAAATATCGAGATTCTCTTCATAACTTTCAAAAAATAAAATTGCTAACCCGTACTTTAATGATTTCCCTTTCTCCTCGCACCATTCTTAAGTCTGTACGTCGACAAAAGCCATAAATCTGCCCGGTTAAATTTCAAACTGTACCAAACCTTTAGTTTACAAAAGTCGCCATCTGCATAATCTCATTGATACGTCACTGTATGCGCGGAAGGTCAATCTGTCACATGACTACCCCACTAGCAGGCGATATAGTTCATTGGTCGTGTTGCTTTTTTGCTGAAGTCACGTGAACCAACACGACCAATGAACTATATCGCCTGCTAGTGGGTAATCATGTGACAAGTTGACCTTTCGCGCGTATATTGACGTAGTATGCAAATGGCGACTTTTCTAAATTAAAGGTTTGGTACAGTTTGAAATTTAATCGGGCAGATCTATGGCTGGTGTCGACGTACAGACTTCAGATTGGTGCAAGGAGAAAGGGAAATCATTAAAGTACGGGTTAGCAATTTTATTTTTTAAAAGTTATGAAGAGAATCTTGATATTTTTGATGAGAAACGAGAGGTGGTCTTGCCACCTCGAAGGGTGGCAAGAAATTCCCAGAAAATTGATCAAATGCGTTCTGACGCTGATGATGGCCTATCTGTCAAAAAATGTCTTACATCATCAGCGCAGATATTTCGGACTATGTTTTAACGTCAAAATATCAACATTTTGGCAGCTCTTGCCATTTTAAGTTAACTTTAACTCGAACCTGTTCAATTCCAAGAGAGTTCAATGGTTTTAGAGTGGATATTATCAGGGGTAAAGTCAAACTGAGTTATAAAATTCACTATTTTTAAAGTGGTTTGAGATACCAAATACATAGGTAAAATTTTGTAGAAACAGAATTAGCTAATTGTTGGTCATTTTTATTAAGAAGTTTTCTGTTGATACTAATCTTGCAGATGTGCGTAAGCTGTTTAGGTAGTTTTATAAGCAACAAAGCCCACATGAACTCATATCGTACATCCCAGCTATTTGAATTTTGTATCAGCCACTTTTTAGCTCGCCATCATTCTGATGGAGGGCTATTCAAATCTGTTAACTTTTTGCTTGTTACCTTTATTCCAAGAAAACTACCAGTCCAATCTTAATCAAACTTAACATACATCATCACCCTATGGTCTAGTTGTGCGCCCAACATTTTCATCTCATTTGCATATTCAATATGGCCACCAGGGTGCAATAATGTTTTTTTTTTCGTTACCTTTATTCCAAGAAAACTACTAGTCCAATTTTCACCAAACTTGGCTCACATTATCTCCCTATAGCTTTGTTGTGTACTGTACATTTTCATCTCATTTGCATATTCAATTAGGCTGCCAGGGTGCGATGTTGTTTTTCTTTGTTACCTTTATTCCAATAAAACTATCAGTCCAATCTTAATCAAACTCAACATCATCACCCTATGGTCTAGCTGTGCATCATACATTTTCATCTCATTTGCATATTCAATATGGCCACCAGGGGGTGATATATATTTTTTTGTTACCTTTATTCCAAGAAAACTGCCAGTCTGATATTCTGAATTCACCAAACTTGGCTCACATTATCTCCCTATAGCTTTGTTGTGTACTGTACATTTTCATCTCATTTGCATATTCAATATGGCCGCCATGGGGCGATGTTATTTTTCTTTGTTACCTTTATTCCAAGAAAACTACCTGTCTAATATTAATCAATCTGAACATACATTATCACCCTATGCTTTAGTTATGCACCGTTCATTTTCATCTTTTGCATATTCAATATGGCCTCCCGGAGGGCGATATTGTTTTTTTTTGTTACCTTTATTCCAATAAAACTACTGGTCTGATTTTGACCAAACTTGGCCCACAACATCTCCCTAGGATCTCGTTGTGCATCCTACATTTTCATCTCATTTGCTTTTTAAATATGGCCGCCAAGAAGCAATGTTGTTTTTGAACCAAATTCGAATGAAACTTGTTATCATTATTCTAAGAAAACTACTGACCTGATCTTAACCAAACATGACACACATCATCCCCCTAAGTTCTAGCTGAACACCGTACATTATCATCTCATTAGCATATTCAAGATGGCTACGTTGCAATGGCAATGTTGTTTTCAACCAAAATTTCTAGGGGAGCTTACTTTGTAATTCACAATTTAATTTTCCTCAACAATAGTTATCTCCCTGGAATAAGATTTTTTATGTAGGCCCCAATTCCTATATCCAGTTATTGATGTAACAATTTTTAATATGGATAGATGAACGCGGGCGTTAAGATCCCTTTAAGGGATAACTTGTTTTTATTTCAAGGTCAATCTTTTAGTTCTTCAATCTACTTTAAACACTGAACTTTACTTGACAATCAATATTTATACAAAAAAATTGTTGGCAGCTCATGCCACTGGTTCAAATCTCAGACTATAAATCAAACCAAAAAATATATAATGTATATCGGAGATTTTCAAAGGCACACACTGACGTATGGGACACATAAAAAAGTCCAATTACACATGTAATTTTAATCGATCAGAAAACCTGTAGCCTAAGTTTTATGTTGGAGTACACTGATTTCAGATATTTTTGTTTTGAATTTACTGTATCAAATTTATGGGAAGGTCTTGCTATGTTCCTCAAATCGAAACGGCCGTCTTTATTTCTCAGGTTAGTTTCGAAAACTGTCAGCTGGTTTAAAATTCACGATTCAAGCCATTTAAGACGCTTATATACAGTGTATGTGCATGGCCGGGCTCGTCCTTTGTTTACATTGCGGATACCTATTGAATTAAATTTATAACTACTTCTAGCTGGTAAAAATGCAGAAAATGTGCTTCCTTACTTAATTTAAACAGATTTATTATATGGTGGCGAGTGTCCCTTTAAAGTTGACCAATTTGTTTTGTGAGAAGTGGCATAATAATAGTTTCATCTAAATAAAATCTGTTTGGTAAAGTTGGCTTTTTAGACCACCATGAGATCATGGTGGTCTGATCAAATCGCTTTTACGAAATTTACGTCCGCAAACTTTTCTTGTGATCGCTGTTCCAAGAAAACTACTGGTCGGATCTTCATCAAATTTCCCAGACAGGTTCCCCCTATGGTCTAGATGTGCAACATCTATTTTTTTTGCTCATTTGCATAATATTAAAATGATTTTTACCTACCGTACCTAGTTTGTGATCGCGGAATCTAGAATACCACTTGGCCGATCTTGATGAAATGTTTTTGTGTTAGTTCCCCTTATGGTCTAGTTTTGCAACATCTATTTTTTTTTTGGGTTGTTTTTTTATTTAAAATTGTTTTTCTTCTTTTTATCACTTTTGTGATCTTGATTCCAAGAGAACTACTGGTCAGACCTTCTTCAAATTTAACATGCAGGTATCCCCTATGGACTAGTGCAACATCTATTTCTTTCCCTCATTTGCATGTTAAAATGGCCGCTGGCAACCATTTTGTTTTTCTATCACTTTTCTCCTAAAGTAATACCAACACAAGGTTTTTCGTAAAATTTTGTACGCAAGTTAACCCTATGGTCTCGTCGCTCGCTATGCACTTTTTTGCTCATTTGCATATTAAAATGGCCGCTAGGCAACCATTTTGTTTTTTTTCTTATATATCACTTTTCTCCTAAAGTAATGAAAGGATCTTCGTAAAATTTCATACACATGTTAACCCTATGGTCTCACTATGCACTTTTTTGCTCATTTGCATATTCAAATCACTGTTTTTCTAAATAATGATAGAATCCAAGGGGGTCCTTTGTTTTTTGTGAATAAACATGGCTAAACCTAGCCGCACTCGTGTGTCTCTATCCTGGTTTACTTACTTTGCCGGTCAGGTAGAGGCACACATTAAACCGCCACTATAAGGGTGAGATAACCTGTGTAACCTCATTAGGCCAATTTTTATGCTACGCTTTACAAAGAGCGATTTAACAGTTTAACAACGTTCAATCGGTTCAGTGAAAAGAGGAATGTTTCAAAAATATAATAGGCGGTAATAGCTGAAAGGTAGTTGAGATTAAGGATAGTTAAGACTTAGCTTAAATCTGAAATCCGAAGTCCTTCCAAATAATTCATTTAAAAGTCGTAACTAGGCTAAACCTAACCTTTTTCTGTCAATAAACCACTTCCCTAACCCTAAGTCTGTCTTTGACGTTTTGTCAATAAAACATGCCTACACCTCAGCAAAGTGGTTGACAATTACCGCCCAGCCTAATGAGGTCAACCAGATTTACGCAAAGCTTTCTGGGTAAAATGTGCCTCACTTTAGTAGCCTATTATAAATTTATAGCAAGATGCCACTTTCTTGGAGAATATTGCTGACATGTTTTTAAAAGTTGATACTGATAGAGTTATGAAAGGAACTTGTTGTATACCGAACTACAAGTCTTCAAGTCAGAAGCACGACAGACAAGCGCCGTCGAAAGATCTGGCGCCTTTTACATCCCCTTCTCGATACTTATTATTCTTTCCACCATTATGTAAATATATGTGAATATCCCTCAATCTCCCGAAATGCTTTGCGCATAATTTCCAAGTGACGTCATCAAGCAATTGGTCAATTGGGACACCATAGTGAACCTGGACAAGAGCTGGCTGACAAAGTGCCAAAAGTCATGAATGTACTGACTAACCGCAAGGTTTACGTTACCTACAATTCCTTACCCAAGCCAAATGTAGTAAGGTTCTAATTTTGATTTCAATTAAATTATGTTTATCTGTAATTAATAACTCAGAACAGAGTGCATTCCGACGACCGGTGAGCGACTATAAACACAACCCAGCAACCGACATGAACACCCTGTAGTGAATTTGTTAGTGTCACTTGATTCTTTGTTGGGGCCTCCATGGCTCAGTAGGTAGAGCGTTGGACGCTCAATCCGAACAGCCTTCCACCAATGGGTCGCGGGTTCGATTCCCACTCAGTCCAAAAAATTGGAAAATTTTCTGAATGGGTTTTCACTCGAACGACCTATGTGGGATGGTTGCCAGTTACCAACGGAAGGTCTTCACTTGGGTTTCCTCCGGGCATAGAGCCCGGTTTCCTCCCACAATAAAACTGACAACGCCGCCATATAAGTGAAATAATCTTGAGCGCGGCGTAAAACACCAAACAATCAATCAATTCTTTGTTCACCAATCCCTGGGAAATAACATCAGCCGCCCTTATCACATGACCTTAGATGGAAATAAAATCGTTCAAATTCTACGTGCTTTACGGAAACATGTATGTTTGCTGATGTTTGGTTTGAATTTGGCAGATATAAGTATGCATTCCCCATGTTTCTGTAGTAAATCAGTGTATGTGAAAATGGTAATAATTATGTACCCTGTCTTTTTCATCAGGATTTTGGTTGTTACTGAAAAGGGAGACCTGAGAGAAAAGCCAAGTCAGTTAATTTGATGAAAGATTTGATCCTTACAGAACATGTATCTTGTACAGACCCAAGTTATATAAAAAAGCGGCTATGAGAGTGATAGTATATGTGGGAAGTAACATCACTTTTATTACATTGATTGATTGATTGATTGTTTGGTGTTTTACGCCGCGCTCAAGATTATTTCACTTATATGGCGGCGTTGCCAGTTTTATTGTAGGAGGAAACCGGGCTCTGTGCCCGGAGGAAACCCACAACCTTCCGCTGGTAACTGGCAACCATCCCACATAGGTCGTTCGAGTGAAAACCCAGTCAGAACATTTTCCAATTTTTAAGGCGTGGGCATGTACCTTATTGAGACCGTGTAAAGTAAACTTGTTGTTGTAGGCCTTGTATGAAGTGTTCGCATTGTATTTTACATTTGTGCCAAGACCGGTAGCCAAAGACGTCATTACACAACTACAGTTTCCAGCTTTACTGTTATTGTCCATCTCATTTAATTAGTCACAAGTTCGGAAGCTGATATAAAAAGCTTTCTTTAATCCACGTACATGTAGCACTAATTTTGGTATCATTAACATGAATAATTTGAAGGAGCTTTTTAAAATGTTTTTCCATGAATTGGATGTTAATTGGTGTTTTTCGGCAGGTTTAGTGTGGGAGGAAAGAAGAGCCCAGAGAAATCCCAAGTCATTTCGGTGAGTACCTGGCAACTCTCCCACATACGATGATTGTGTTAAAAACCCACTCAGAATATTTTAAATTTTTCTTGAATTTAATGGGATTAAAATTGGCAATCCATCAATTGGACAGAGAGACTAGTGCTCTGCCGACTGAGCCATCACCCCCCCACCCCAACCACCCAAAGAAACTGACAGACAATACCTAGGATCATCATTAATAATTCCATTGAAATACATGATTTTCATGTCAAAGGTTGTGAAGCTTTTTATCTCTACAGTTACCTTTGTGTGAACCAATTGATTTTGTTTATTGTTGATTGATAAAGATTTCAATTTTGATTTACTTTATACACAATACTTGTCACCCATGTATAGCTTCATGTTTGAAGTAATGTGAATTCCCTAGAATTCACTCATGTATTGTACATTTTGGATAGAAATGAATACCTACATGTATGTACAACTTTTCATCTAGCGTTCTTGTACCGAGGTTTTGTTTTTCATTTCACTCACATTGGCAGTTCAATCTGTTTAAAGTGTTCTCCCTGGCCCTGAATCATATTAAATAGTCAAATGTAGCTGACACATTCAGTTCTATTCAGTATATTTATATCTTTAATAGTTAAATTTATGCGATCTTCTTTTCTAGCTCTACATGAGGGAACAAAGCTGCAATTACCACCTAAAAGGGAAGGAATATTGAGACTGGTAAGTATCTAAACAATACAATTTATCTAGTTATACTGTAACACACCGGCACATGGGAAAGGTTTTTGACAAAAATAATTAATGAAAGAAATGCAGCCCAAGCTCTAAATGGGCATTCAGCTTGAACTTTATACTAATTATGCATTTGCTTTCTGGGACTTCATAAATGAGTTTTATTTATACGCTGACACCATAATGGCATCACATGAAACTAATGAGCTGCTTTGTGGGAAAATTAGAGGCATCTAAGTCCGCCATTTTCTTCGATCCATGTTGAAAACAAACATGCTCATCAGTTCACAGATATCTGACATGGGTCAACATTGCTCAACCATACCAAAAATTCTTTGTCTAGGTTATATTAGTAATAGAAACAATCAATGAAAACAATCCTGTCTCAGTATTCTTTTCAACTGACTTTTTTTATAGCACTTCTCACATACTTAGCCGTGTAAAACACAATACTATTCGCCTTCTTGTAAACATTTTAACCCCCTTCTGATATCCCATAATCATTCATAGGGCTAACAGTTGATGACATCATTAGGCCATTGGTCTATTACAAGAACTCATATTGGCCATATTCATGTGGTTTCTGTCTAATAATACTCCTTGATTGTTACCATTCCTCAAAGTATATCACCTGAGAAAAGCAAAACAAATATACATGAAAGATAAAGAAATTATTACACTCAGGCCCCACCCATACCACCAGAAACAACTAATAAATATATGGTGATTTTTATGCATTAGAGTATTTATGACTTCCTACAAATTTTGTATTGCTTTAATTACCATATCTCTTAGAAATGGGGATTGATTGATTTGTGTTTTACATCGCGCTCAAGATTATTTCACTTATATGACGGCGTTGCCAGGTTTAGTGGGGGAGGAAACAGGGCTCATTGCCCAGAGGAAACCCCCGACCTTCGGCGAGTTGGCCTACCTAGCAACTTTTCCGCATACGGCGACCAAGTGAAAAATCCACTCAGAAATATTTGAGGAAATGGGAAAAACTGTGTATTAAACATGTAGAATGATACAGTATCCTTTTATGAAGAACACATAGTAAACTAATAAAACATTTAAATGAGTATTGTGTACGTCATTGTGTACTGATATAAGCTGCATTGATTTCTTTAATACGAAATTCAAAATTGTTTGTTACACAATTGAATTCAGGTTAGGCTAGTAGCCTAATATTCAACGATTGGTGATCGCGGGTTTCGCAATTTTGTGTATTAAACCCATTGCTTCTAATTCTTGTAACTGATTGCTTCGATTTATTTGTTTCTGTTTTTCATACAATACCCAACCATGCAGAAACTTTGCGAGAATCCAAACAATTTGCGCGCCCTACTGTGAATGTGATGGGCCGGGAAGCATATGTGTGTTTCGCCCCGGCTAGTGCTGCAACCCGTGAAGCTGATCATGGATTCATGCTATTACCCAAGGCCTAGTGGTTCATTTTCTGATTTTCCCATTACAAACTCCCTTCATACGTCCACTCCAGTGGCTTCTTGTGAGGATACTGTAGGTAGGCTATGCACGTTGGTTTATTTAAAATAATTTCTGGCCTTTATGTTGATTTCGATTTTCATGAGTGAGTTGCGGACGATAGGCGAGCAGAATCCGAACAAATATGAGTCTCACAAGTTTAAATAGAATAAAATAAAAAAAACAAACTCTGCTTTGTATGTTTCTTCAGGGCCCTTTCATTGGACCCCGTTTTCTCTTTTTGGCTTGAACAGAAAAAACAGCACCGGCAATTATTCATAAAAGTGCGTGGAAAAGTCCCCTATTAGATGTCTCCCCAAGTTTATTAAATATCATTTTCTAAGCAATTAGCTTTAACATGTGGAACTGAATACTGATTACATCTTATAACTAATAACTAGGAGAAGAATAGTTTGGTATAGGTTTTATAAACACTCTATGGGTGATTAAAATTCACAATTAGTTCCCAAGATATTCAGCCCAAAAAGATAACAGTTTTTACAAATGGTTGGATATGTTTATTATCATCTGTGCGCTGCTTGTGGCCTTATTTAAATATATAGGTAAAGTTAGGTTAGAAATTATTCTTAGAGGATTTAAAAAAAAAAGAAAAAAAAAGCTGCTATGTTAACTCTTTCTCATGGTTTTGGTTTTTCACTTTACTATTCTCTCCACGAGTTTACTGTGTTTCCAAAATCTTGAAGCTTTTTGCAACTGCCATGGACAGGCATGGACCTACATAAAATGACTTTATTGTTCCTCAGATCTGTGCAGTCACTTATACTTTGATTGTCCATGCAATGTCAGATGATTGCACGTCCAGGCCGTGGTGCACTTATTGCAAAAATATGGACCTAAAGTCAGCTTTTCATTTACTTCCAATTTTTAACTATAAGGATTTAAATTCTTAGGCTACTTGATACTTTTTCATAGACAAGTGCTTACATTGTGCCAATTTTGACGAGTTTTTGAAATATTTTCAACATTCTTACATCGGTTAACTGTCCCTGAATCTGGGTTGCATACTATCGATCATTACTTAGAGGACTTAATTTTTGCTGGTCAATCAAACATGCTTGCATGTGCCACGCTGATGGCAACATTTAATAAGCTATGCTTCAATTTGGTGGGTACCCATAGCTCATGGCAAATCAGTTGGTCCTGCCACTTAACTGAAATTGCTTGGTTTTGAAATTGATACCATTGCTATGGATATGCTGCATATTCTTCAGGAAAAATGTGAAGATCTAACTTCCGTCCATGAGTTCTTAGGCCCCCAAAAAGTGAAACTGCATGAGCTTCAGTCTGATTGGGTATAATGAGTTTTTTTATGGTGATTTCATGATGCAACATGTTGAGCTAGTTAGTAGGCCAAATATATCTGATATGTTTCAACCAGCAAATGGTTTAGATTTACACATGTAGGCCCAAGTTCAATGGTACAGTATATTTCCCTGGTCCCTGTCCTACTGTCTTTGATATTATGGGCAGGGAAGTTGGACAATAGTAAGTTTCTATTTCGCATAGAGAATCAAGCCCTTGTGACAATATTGAACAAACATCACAAAATACTCAAACAGTATTTCATTTAAAGCTGTCAACATTACATCATCATCCATCAGCTAATTGTATTGGTGACCTATTTCCCCGTAAACAGTGTGTAACATTCCGTACCACAGCCCCATCAACAAATATCCATCCAGACTTGATATCAAAGGAGCTAGCTTATCTGTTCTCCAACAAGAAGTGGATAGACTGGCCCTGGCCCTCACTTAAGTTACCAGTCCATCATTTATAATATCGCTTATTTATCTGGGAGAGATCTAGCTTACTTCACCGGTAGACTATATCTATCACCTATTGCTTATCAATGTAACTTACATGGCCATGTTGACTAAACTGCTTCATTCTTAATCCCGAAATCCTCAAGCACCCGGTTGCCACTCTATTACGAACAATTTTGGCTGTTTTGCCCAGCTTTTGTACGAAGAGGTATGAATCGTGCATTTATAAAGCCGTTTTTTTTTGTTTTTTTTTAATTTTCCTTTTTTTAATTTCAATTTGCGGAAATAACTTAATAAAAACAGGTTGACTGCACTCAAGTTATTAGCCAAGATGACATAACCATAGATCCTCAAGCAAAATCATTAACAGTTGTCATTCCTTACTCTGAAACTGACCAATTAGGCCATGGGGTAAACATTCAATTAAACAATCATAGTGGTATTATTTGCCCATGGGCCCTGAAAGTATTGAATTTGACCAATTCATGTTATAACACTCATGCCTATGGAATTACCTTTGTTTGAACCCAAAAATTATCAAAAATGCATGGTGATGGAAATCCTCATGTTACAAGTCGTAGATACGCAAATTCAGATACGCAAATTCGTTTATGATTACCAGGTACCAGGTACCAGGTCTATAAAATCAGCGTTAAGCTTTTCGGATTGTGACCACATTTCAATGCTGGGCTATCAACATAGGTTAAGTTAAAGTTAAGATAGCACATTAAGATAGAACCAAATCCAGCGGCAAAACTTCTTCATGAAAGTGGTAATGGCATTTGGATTGAATTGAATGACGTTTGGATAGTTGCATTATGTCTGAATGAGGTAACATTGTTTCTTGATACTAACAATCCTGCCCTGCTCATCTTGGCACAAAATAAGGGCCAGATGTTTCTTCCACAATCAGAATATGGTCACGGCTATGTGAATGTGTCGCTCATTCCTCGTCACTTTGTTTGGCGGTGTACTCTGTAGATGGCAATCATTGCCCCTATCAGAGTACAGATGACATGAGGAGCGACTCTGCTCCTCCCAGAGGCAAGATACATGTAAAGGAAATTTAATCCTTAATACATGGCATAAGAAGCCTCTTTGCTCCTCACAGAGACAAGATAATGTAAATTTAATCCTTAATTTATACACTTGATTATATGATTTTGATCATTTCATTTGTTGATTATTTTTGGATTAATTGGGGCCTGCCATTTTTTGTCGGCGGCCCATACTTCAAAATTTAAAACTTAAAGACCCACTTGCCGCCTGTAGTCTGTTTAAATTTGCTAAGAAAACCAATTTACATGAGCTTACTACGACTAATACCACTAAACTTAAACATAGGACACATAAAACATGTCTAGTTAGCTTTAGAATGTAGAAATGAGGTGAAAAACAAACGAAGAATCGAAGCCTGATTACAACAACAACAATCAGTGTCGGTCTACTTTCGTGTTGCATTACCCTCATTTCAGGCCTTTTTAGCTGTGGTTTACACTCAAACAATTTTCAGCAGGCTTTTCCAGTCGCTGTTAACCGATCGTCAGTCTATATTTCTCAGATAAATAGGCCTACGTAAAGTTACACTGTGCCGTTAGTTCACTCACTCGACTGAAACATAACATCGCACATGCGAGCAGATTGGTTTGTTTACGTTCCGGGCACCTAACAATTCTAATTTTCAAATTCAAATTAAAAATACAAAGTGACGTCCAAACTTTTAAATTTTGGTAAAAATAGAAAGTTCCTAACTTATATTGTCTGGGAAAAATACAGAAAACGGTCTTTCTTTTTTAATGTAAACAATATTCCTGATTTTCGCGGCAAGTGTGCCTTTAATCAAACTTAACATACATCATCACCCTATGGTCACATTTTCATCTCATTTGCATATTCAGTATGGCTACCAGGGGGAGATATTGTTTTTTTTTGTTACCTTTATTCCAAGAAAACTACTAGTCCGATTTTCACCAAACTTGGCTCACATTATCTCCGTACATTTTCATCTCATTTGCATATTCAATATGGCCACCAGGGGGCAATGTTGTTTTTCTTTGTTACCTTTATTCCAAGAAAACTACCTGTCCAATCTTAATCAAACTTAACATACATCATCACCCTATGGTCTTGTTGTGTATCGTACATTTTCATCTCATTTGCATATTCAATATGGCTGCCAGGGGGCGATATAGTTTTTAGCCCGCCATCATTCTGATGGGGGGCTATTCAAATCGCTTTTCCGTGGTCAGTCGTCCGTCGTCCGTCCGTTAACTTTTTGCTTGTTACCTTTATTCCAAGAAAACTACCTGTCCAATCTTAATCAAACTTAACATACAACATCACCCTATGGTCTAGTTGTGCACCGTACGTTTTCATCTCATTTGCATATTCAATGTGGCCACCAGGGGGCGATATTGTTTTTTTTTTTGTTACCTTTATTCCAAGAAAACTACCTGTCCGATTTTCACCAAACTTGGCTGACATTATCTCCATATAGTCTAGTTGTGCATCCTACATTTTCATCTCATTTGCATATTCAATATGGCCACCAGGGGGCGATGTTGTTTTTTCTTTGTTACCTTTATTTCAAGAAAACTACCTGTCCAATCTTAATCAAACTTAACATACATCATCACCCTATGGTCTAGTTATGCACCGTACATTTTCATCTCATTTGCATAAACAATATGGCCGCCAGGGGGAGATGTTGTTTTCCTTTGTTACGTTTATTGCAAGAAAACTTTCGGTAGTTACCTTTATTCCAAGAAAACTATTAGTCCAATCTTAATCAAACTCAACATGCATCATCACCCTACAGTCTAGTTGTACACCGTACATTTTCATCTCATTTGCATATTCAATATGGCCACCAGGGGGCGATATTGTTTTTTTTTTGTTACCTTTATTCCAAGGAAACTACTAGTCAGATTTTCATCAAACTTGGCTGACATTATCTCCATATAGTCTAGTTGTGCATCGTACAGGTTCATCTAATTTGCATATTCAATATGGCCACCAGGGGGCAATGTTGTTTTTCTTTGTTACCTATATTCCAAGAAAACTACATGTCCAATCTTAATCAAACTTAACATACATCATCACCCTATGGTCTAGTTGTGCATCGTACATTTTCATCTCATTTGCATAATCAATATGGCCGCCAGGGGGAGATGTTGTTTTTCTTTGTTACGTTTATTGCAAGAAAACTTTCGCTTGTTACCTTTATTCCAAGAAAACTATTAGTCCAATCTTAATCAAACTCAACGTACATCATCACCCTACGGTCTAGTTGTGCACCGTACATTTTCATCTCATTTTGCATATTCAATATGGCCACCAGGGGGCGATATTGTTTTTTTTTGTTACCTTTATTCCAAGGAAACTACTAGTCCGATTTTCACCAAACTTGGCTGACATTATCTCCATATAGTCTTGTTGTGCATCCTACAGTTTCATCTCATTTGCATATTCAATATGGCCACCAGGGGGCGATGTTGTATTTTTGTTGTTACCTTTATTCCAAGAAAACTACCTGTCAAACTTAACATACATCATCTCACCCTATGGTCTAGTGGTGCACCGTACATTTTCATCTCATTTGCATATTCAATATGGCCGCCAGGGGGAGATGTTTTTTTTTGTTACTTTTTTCCAAGAAAACTACCAATCCGATTTTCACCAAACTTGGCTCACATTATCTCCCTTTAGCCATGTTGTGTACTGTACATTTTCATCTCATTTGCATATTCAATATGGCCGCCAGGGGGGCGATGTTTTTTTCTTTATCTTTATTCCAAGAAAACTACCTGTCCAATCTTAATCAAACTTAACATACATCATCTCACCCTATGGTCTAGTTGTGCACCGTACATTTTCATCTCATTTGCATATTCAATATGGCCGCCAGGGGGAGATGTTTTTTTTCTCGTTTATTGCAAGAAAACTTTTGCTTGTTACCTTTATTTCAATAAAACTATCAGTCCAATCTTAATCAAACTGAACATACATCACCCTATGGTCTAGTTGTGCACCATACATTTTCATCTCATTTGCATATTCAATATGGCTGTCAGGGGCGATATATTTTTTTTGTTACTTTTTTCCAAGAAAACTACCAATCCGATTATCTCACATTATCTCCCTATAGCCATGTTGTGTACTGTACATTTTCATCTCATTTGCATATTCAATATGGCCGCCAGGGGGCGATGTTTTTTTTCTTTATCTTTGTTCCAAGAAAACTACCTGACATTAATCAAAATCAACATACATTATCACCCTATGGTCTAGTTATGCACCGTTCATTTTGATCTCATTTGCATATTCAATATGGCCGCCAGGAGGGCGATATTGTTTTTTCGTTACTTCTATTCCAAGAAAATACTGGTCTGATTTTGACCAAACTTGGCCGACATTATCTCCCTCTGATCTAGTTGTGCACCCTACATTTTCGTCTCATTTGCTTATTAAATATGGCCGCCAGGAAGCAATGTTGTTTTTTGACCAAATTTGAAAATGAAATTTATTATCATTATTCCAAGAAAACTACTGACCTGGTCTTAACCAAACATGACACACATCATCCCTCTAAGTTCTAGCTGTGCACCGTACGTTATCATTTCATTAGCATATTGAAGATGGCTACCAGGTGGCAATGTTGTTTTCAACCAAAATTTCTAGGGGAGCTTAATTTTGCAATTCACAATTTAATTTTCCTCAACAATAGTTATCTCCCTGGAATAAGATTTTTTATGTAGGCCCCAATTCCTATATCCAGTTATTGCTGTAAGTGAAATAATCTTGAGCGCAGCAAAAAACACCAAACAATCAATCAATCAATTTAATATGAATAGATGAACGCGGGCGTTAAGATCCCTTTAAGGGATCTCTTGTTTTGTTCTCTATTTCAAGAAAACTATCAGTTCGTTAACTTTTTGCTTGTTACCTTTATTCCAAGAAAACTACCAGTCTAATCTTAATCGAACTTAACATACATCATCACCCTATGGTCTAGTTGTGCACCCTACATTTTCATCTCATTTGCATATTCAACATGGCCACCAGGGTGCGATAATGTTTTTTTTTGGTTACCTTTATTCCAAGAAAACTACTAGTCCGATTTTCACCAAACTTGGCTCACATTATGTCCCTATAGCTTTGTTGTGTACTGTACATTTTCATCTCATTTGCATATTCAATTAGGCTGCCAGGGTGCGATGTTGTTTTTCTTTGTTACCTTTATTCCAATAAAACTATCAGTCCAATCTTAATCAAACTCAACATACATCATCACCCTATGGTCTAGCTGTGCATCGTACATTTTCATCTCATTTGCATATTCAATATGGTCACCAGGGGGTGATATATATTTTTTTGTTATCTTTATTCCAAGAAAACTGCCAGTCTGATATTCTGAATTCACCAAACTTGACTCACATTATCTCCCTATAGCTTTGTTGTGTACTGTACATTTTCATCTCATTTGCATATTCAATATGGCCGCCATGGGGCGATGTTATTTTTCTTTGTTACCTTTATTCCAAGAAAACTACCTGTCTAATGTTAATCAATCTGAACATACATTATCACCCTATGCTTTAGTTATGCACCGTTCATTTTCATCTCATTTGCTTTTTAAATATGGCCGCCAAGAAGCAATGTTGTTTTTTAACCAAATTTGAATGAAACTTGTTATCATTATTCTAAGAAAACTACTGACCTGATCTTAACCAAACATGACACACATCGTCCCCCTAAGTTCTAGCTGTGCACCGTACATTATAATCTCATTAGCATATTCAAGATGGCTACGTTGCAATGGCAATGTTGTTTTCAACCAAAATTTCTAGGGGAGCTTACTTTGTAATTCACAATTTAATTTTCCTCAACTATAGTTATCTCCCTGGAATAAGATTTCCTATATCCAGTTATTGATGTAACAATTTTTAATATGGATAGATGAACGCGGGCGTTAAGATCCCTGTAAGGGATAACTTGTTTTTATTTCAAGGTCAATCTTTTAGTTCTTCAATCTACTTTAAACACTGAACTTTACTTGACAATCAATATTTATACAAAAAAATTGTTGGCAGCTCATGCCACTGGTTCAAATCTCAGACTATAAATTAAATCAAAAAATATATAATGTATTTTGGAGATTTTCAAAGGCACACACTGACGTATGGGACACATAAAAAAGTCCAGTTAATTTTAAAATGTGTAAATGGTTGTTAACTGAAGTCTGAACGTCAACATCGATCAGAAAACCTGTAGTCTAAGTTTTATGTTGGAGTACACTGATTTCAGATATTTTTGTATTGAATTTACTGTATCAAATTTATCGAAAAACCTTTCTATGTTCCTCAAATCGAAACGGCCGTCTTTATTTCACAGGTTAGTTTCGAAAACTATCAGCTGATTTAAAATCCACGATTCAAGCCATTTAAGACGCTTATATATGTGCATTGCCGGGCTTGTCCTTTGTTTACATTGTGGATACCTATGGAATGAAATTTATAACTACTTCTAGCTGGTAAAAATCCAGAAAATGTGCTACTTAATTTAAACAGTATTCTAGATTTATAGTGGTGAGTGTCCCTTTAAAGTTGACCAATTTGTTTTGTGAGAAGTGGCATAATACTAGTTTCATTTACATTAACATCTAAATAAAATCTGTTTGGTATAGTTGGCAAGGTTTATTTTGCCCTCTAGGGGTAAAATAAGGGTATTGTCGTTGCCTCCGTCGTCCGTCTGTCCATTGGTGCTTATAAACACATTATCTAAAAAAGTCTTTAACTTACAACTTTGAAACTTTACACATTTGTTTAATACAGCAAGTACAAGGAGTCTATTGAAAATCAACGCGCTCAGATGCTTTTTTCAAGAGTTATGCCCCTTACATTATCGCTGCTGTCAAAAGCCTTGTGAACACATTATCTAAAAAAGTTTTTAACTTACGATTTTGAAACTTCACAAATTTGTTTAATACAGCAAGTACAAGAAGCCTATTGAAAATCAACGCACTCAGATGTTTTTTTCAAGAGTTATGCCCCTTACATTACCGCTTCTGTAAAAAGCCTTGTAAACAAATTAATCTAAAAACGTCTTTAACTTACAACTTTGAAACTTCACACATTTGTTTAATACAGCAAGTACAAGAAGCCT
This sequence comes from Lepidochitona cinerea, assembly GCA_963971465.1. Classification (NCBI taxonomy): domain Eukaryota; kingdom Metazoa; phylum Mollusca; class Polyplacophora; order Chitonida; family Tonicellidae; genus Lepidochitona; species Lepidochitona cinerea. The sequence continues at coordinate 63,091,918 of OZ020551.1, read as the reverse complement.
ATTGAAAATCAACACGCATGTAATTTTGATTGATCAGAAAACCTGTAGCCTAAGTTTTATGTTGGAGTACACTGATTTCAGATATTTTTGTTTTGATTTACAGTATCAAATTTATCGGAAGGTCTTTCTATGTTCCTCAAATCGAAACGGCCGTCTTTATTTCGGAACTTTGATCAATTGTCAGCTGGTTTAAAATCCATGATTCAAGTCATTTAAGACGCTTATATATGATAATTGCAGGGCTCGTGTTTTTAAAAGTTGATACTGATAGAGTTATGAAAGCAACTTGTTGTATACCGAACTACACCTCTTCAAGTCAGAAGCACGACAGATAAGTGCCGTCGAAAGATCTGGCGCCTTTTACATCCCCTTCTCGATACAGTATTATTCTTTCCGCCATTATGTAAATATATGTGAATATCCCTCAATCTCCCGAAATGCTTTGCGCATAATTTCCAAGTGACGTCATCAAGCACTTGGTCAATTGGGACACCAAAGTGAACCTGGACAAGAGCTGGCTGACAAAGTGCCAAAAGTCATGAATGTACTGACTAACCGCAAGGTTTACGTTACCTACAATTCTTTACCCAAGCCAAATGTAGTAAGGTTCTAATTTTGATTTCAATTAAATTATGTTTATCTGTAATTAATAACTCAGAACAGAGTGCATTCCGACGACCGGTGAGCGACTATAAACACAACCCAGCGACCGACATGAACACCCTGTAGTGAATTTGTTAGTGTCACTTGATTCTTTGTTGGGGCCTCCATGGCTCAGTAGGTAGAGCGTTGGACGCTCAATCCGAACAGCCTTCCACCAATGGGTCGCGGGTTCGATTCCCACTCAGTCCAAAAAATTCGAAAATTTTCTGAATGGGTTTTCACTCGAACGACCTATGTGGGATGGTTGCCAGTTACCAACGGAAGGTGGTGGGTTTCCTCCGGGCATAGAGCCCGGTTTCCTCCCACAATAAAACTGACAACGCTGCCATATAAGTGAAATAATCTTGAGCGCGGCGTAAAACAATCAATCAATTCTTTGTTCACCAAATAACATCAGCCGCCTTTATCACATGACCTTAGATGGAAGTACAATCGTTCAAATTCTACGTGCTTTACGGAAACATGTATGTTTGCTGATGTTTGGTTTGAATTTGGCAGATTAAAGTATGCATTCCCCATGTTTCTGTAGTAAATCAGTGTATGTGAAAATGGTAATAATTATGTACCCTGTCTTTTTCATCAGGATTTTGGTTGTTACTGAAAAGGGAGACCTGAGAGAAAAGCCAAGTCAGTTAATTTGATGAAAGATTTGATCCTTACAGAACATGTATCTTGTACAGACCCAAGTTATATAAAAAAGAGAGTGATAGTATATGTGGGAAGTAACATCACTTTTATTACATTGATTGATTGATTGTTTGGTGTCTTACGCCGCGCTCAAGATTATTTCACTTATATGGCGGCGTCCCAGTGGGAGGAAACCGGGCTCTGTGCCCGGAGGAAACCCACGACCTTCCGCTGGTAACTGGCAACCATCCCACATAGGTCGTTCGAGTGAAAACCCAGTCAGAACATTTTCCAATTTTTAAGGCGTGGGCATGTACCTTATTGAGACTGTGTAAAGTAAACTTGTTGTTGTAGGCCTTGTATGAAGTGTTCGCATTGTATTTTACATTTGTGCCTAGACCAGTAGCCAAAGACGTCATTACACAACTACAGTTTCCAGCTTTACTGTTATTGTCCATCTCATTTAATTAGTCACAAGTTCGGAAGCTGATTTAAAAAGCTTTCTTTAATCCACGTACATGTAGTTCTAATTTTGGTATCATTAACATGAATAATTTGTAGGAGCTTTTTAAAATGTTTTTCCATGAATTGGATGTTAATTGGTGTTTTTCGTCAGGTTTAGTGTGGGAGGAAAGAAGAGCCCAGAGAAATCCCAAGTCATTTCGGTGAGTACCTGGCAACTCTCCCACATACAATAATTGTGTTAAAAACCCACTCAGAATATTTTCAATTTTTCTTGGATTTAATGGGATTAAAATTTGCGACCCATCAATGGGACTGAGAGACTACTGCTCTGCCGACTAAGCCATCACCCCCCCCCCCCCAACCACCCAAAGAAACTGACAGACAATACCTATGATCATCATTGATAATTCCATTGAAATACATGATTTTCATGTCAAAGGTTGTGAAGCTTTTTATCTCTACAGTTACCTTTGTGTGAACCAATTGATTTTGTTTATTGTTGATTGATAAAGATTTCAATTTTGATTTACTTTATACACAATACTTGTCACCCATGTATAGCTTCATGTTTGAAGTAATGTGAATTCCCTAGAATTCACTCATGTATTGTACATTTTGGATAGAAATGAATACCTACATGTATGTACAACTTTTCATCTAGCGTTCTTTTACCGAGGTTTTGTTTTTCATTTCACTCACATTGGCAGTTCAATCTGTTTAAAGTGTTCTCCCTGGCCCTGAATCATATTAAATAGTCAAATGTAGCTGACACATTCAGTTCTATTCAGTATATTTATATCTTTAATAGTTAAATTTATGCGATCTTCTTTTCTAGCTCTACATGAGGGAACAAAGCTGCAATTACCACCTAAAAGGGAAGGAATATTGAGACTGGTAAGTATCTAAACAATACAATCTATCTAGTTATACTGTAACACATCGGCACATGGGAAATGTTTTTGACAAAAATAATTAATGAAAGAAAATGCAGCCCAAGCTCTAAATGGGCATGCAGCTTGAACTTTATACTAATTATGCATTTGCTTTCTGGGACTTCATAAATGAGTTTTATTTATACGCTGACACCATAATGGCATCACATGAAACTAATGAGCTGCTTTGTGGGAAAATTAGAGGCATCTAAGTCCGCCATTTTCTTCGATCCATGTTGAAAACAAACATGCTCATCAGTTCACAGATATCTGACATGGGTCAACATTGCTCAACCATACCAAAAACTCTTTTGTCTAGGTTATATTTGTAATAGAAACAATCAATAAAAACAATCCTGTCTCCAGGGGTTCATAGAGGTCCAAAATTTACGAACCGAAATTGAAAAATTCTGTTTTTTAGAAGGCGAAATTAAGTTTTTTTTAAATTTACCGACCATTTTAGGGTTAAAATTGAGTTAAAATCTATGTTACAAACCAGTTCCAATTTAATATTTCTTTTTTCATGAAAGTATGAATTCCAAGAAAAAAATCAGGTTTGACAAAAAGCTAATGAGAATAATATATATGTAATGTCAAACCTAGATAAAAGTTATCCCTTCTTCGTGTGTAACAATAAAAAAATACACAATGATTAAGTTACAAATGAATAGAACTATTTGAGAACTATGGTTCAGGGGAGGTAACTATTATCGTAATTTTATGTTGTAAGACACTAGTTGTCTCCCCCTTTATTTTCTATACGACCAAAAACAGCTGAATAAATATAACAAGTCGCAAATTATTACGATTATTGTGGCTAATACATCCCAAAATTTCTCAGTTCTTCAAAATCAGCTTAGTTTAGAAATGTTTAGGTAATTAAAAAGACTTCCAAAGTGCAAAATAAGCCATGTTGTGGAGACACTGAAAACGAGGCTGTATGTTTCTCAGTATTTAAACAACAACTACAATAGAATGACGGCCATGGTTGTTTGACGGCGGTTTCTAAATAAACTTTTCCCTTCAACTTAGCTTTTTTCATCATAAACAGTGGATATTAATCAAACAATATACAGTTTCTCACGCCCAAATTGAGTTTGGAATTTTTAGTTTTCAAACGATAATTTTAAACTGAAAATATTGAGTTTTTCAACACCAAATTCAGTTTGAAACTCAATTTTACGAACCAAATATCGGTAAGTAAATTGGACGTGTATGAATCCCTGTGTCTCATTATTGTTATCAACTGACTTTTTATACATGTAGCACAACACATACTTAGCCGTGTAAAACACAAAACTATTCGCCTTCTTCTAAACATTTTAACCCCCTTCTGATATCCCATAATAATTCATAGGGCTAACAGTTGATGACATCATTAGGTCATTGGTGTATTACGGTATTACCTCTTTAAAAGAACTCTAGTTCTGGCCATATTGATGTGGTTTCTGTCTAGTAATACTCCTTGATTGTTACCATTCCTCAAAGTATATCACCTAAGAAAAGCAAAACAAATATACATGAAAGATGAAGAAATTATTTATACAACACTCAGGTCCCTCTGCCCCCATACCACCAGAAACAACAAATAAATATATGGGGATTTTTATGCTTTAGAGTATTCATGACTTCCTACAAATTGTGTATTGCTTTAATTACCATATCTCTTAGAAGTGGGGATTGATTGATTTGTGTTTTACACCGCGCTCAAGATTATTTCACTTATATGACGGCGTTGCCAGGTTTAGTGGGGGAGGAAACGGGGCTCATTGCCCAGAGGTACCCCCAGACCTTCGGCGAGTAGGCCTTGTTGAGGTTGCCATGTTGACTGGAGGTAGTGCGAGTTATAAAACTCCAATATAAATGAAACTATCAAGACAAATAAGAGAACGCGTGTTGTAGCAGTGGTATACTATAAGTGACTGAACACTCTTTTTATTAGAATAGAGTATAGATAGAATTCCCCATGACATGGTAATGGACTAGCCTGGGAGATTCGTCAACGGCTCAAGTTTACATCTCAACACTCCCCCTTAAGCTTGAGTCTCTATATAAATCAAAGACAATTTAAACAGCTAATACTACAATGAAACAACAATTATGACTATGTTAAAAATATATATAAATCTAAACTAAACTTAATTGTAATACTGTTGCATGCGTAATTGACTACACTCTAAACGGGCATAAAAGTACATAGATCTATACAAGTTAGATCTATAGTCATAGTAGGCCTATATATATATATATATATTTCACTGACTGCCAGTGAGAACATAAACAAATTTCTTCAACTTTGCTCTTGGTACAGGCTTGGTAAATATATCAGCAACATTTTGCTCAGATGGGACATACATTAATTGCATAGAACCGTTTTGAACTTCGGCTCATAACAAAATGGTATCTTATGTCAATGTGTTTAGATCGTTGGTGTTGGACGGGATTTTTAGCTAATGCAATCGCCCCTTGGTTGTCACAATACATAATGAAGTGACCAAAAGTCACACAGCCTGTCATGTCATTTAAAAGTTGCAGAAGAAATTTTGCCTCTTGAGTAGCAGCTGCGAGTGACATGTACTCTGCTTCACAAGTGGACAGAGCTACTGTCCGCTGTTTCTTGCTTTTCCATGAAATCATTGGCCCATTAGAGGCCAGTTGAAAGCCGTAACCGGTTACACTGCGGCGGTCATCTGAACCCCCCCCAGTCTGAGTCGCAGTATCCTATCAGGGTCAAATCTTTAAGAGATTTTCTAAATACCAAGCCCTGATAAGTAGTGTCCTTTAAATACCGTAACACGTGTTCTGCCATGATGAAGTGTGCGGCAGTAGGATTTGACATATGTTGTGACAAGCTTGTAACAGAATAGCTTAAATCAGGCCTTGTGGCTGTCATGATATAAATCAAACTTCCCACTATCTCCCTGTAAAGTTTGTCATCAGCCTGTTCAGTACAGCCTTCAAGAATTTTGTTTGGTTTAATTTCACAGGGAGTAGATCTGGGCTTACAGTTTTCCATGCCAAATTTTGACAAAACTTTCTCATTAAATTGGGACTGATCCATAATCACAGTTCCCTCATTGTATGAGAACCGAATTCCCAGAAACCATGAAATTTGCCCCAGGTCACGCATTTTGAATTTCTTGTTTAAACATGATTTGATTGCCGTGAGGGTATTGGTGTGATTTGTGGCAATAATCACGTCATCGACCCACACAATAACTACAGTCATTTCTTCACAATTGTGCCTGGTATATACACATGTGTCCGCCAGTGACTGAGTGAGACCTTGGTCAATTAAGTGAAGATGGAGGAAACTATTCCAATTTCGACCACTTTGTTTTAAACCATACAAAGATTTCTTAAGTTTCCACACCAGCTTCTCTCCGTGTTTACCCCTGACCTCAAAACCCTCTGGCTGCTCAACATACAATTCACAATCAATAGGGGCATTTAAATATGCAGTTTTAACATCCATTTGATGAACAAGCAGATCATTCTGTACAGCTAAATGTAACAATGTTCGAATTGATGTGATGCGTGCTGTGGGGGAGAATGTTTCATGGTAGTCAATGTCTTTTTGTTGTGAATAGCCTTTGGCAACGAAACGAGCTATATGCCTCTCTTTACCATCTGGACCAATTTTGACGGCATAAACCCATCTACCCCCCACTGTTTTGTTGCCATTTGGTAGGGGTGTTAGCTCAAAAGTTTCATTCTCCCTCAAAGCATCCATTTCAACATTCATGGCATCTTGCCATTCTCGAGATTCATCAGATTTCAATGTGTCAGTATAACATGCGGGGATATCGGACATTCTATAACAACAGTGAATTACATAATTTGTTTCATCAATATCATCATCAAGTAAATAATCATTTTATTTTGGTGGCATTACCCCTCGATTGTTTCGAATCGGGTACCTCGTAGGTACCTCGTTTTGTTCGACATGGTCAGGTAATTGGTCAGTTTGTGGATTGCCCTGCGGCTCATCCACGGGGTTGGGTTTTCTCATGTACATAAAGTCATCACCCTCCTCATCGTCATACTCTGGCTGATATTGTACATCAGCATTCTGAGTGGTTTCTGACGTGAATTTCACACATCTGACCTTTTTAATTTCACCTGTAAGGGGAAAATATACCAAATAGGCAGGACTACCTTTGTCATAGCCTACAAAAATACCCTTTTCACTTCTGGGGTCAAGCTTTTTCTTCAGCTGAATATAAGAATAACAAACAGTACCAAAAATGTTCATATGACTAACATTGGGCTTTTTGCCCGTAAAAGCTTCAAAACCAGTTTTACCAAGTCTTTGATTGTAACACCTGTTGCAGACGTAGGCAGCCGCCATTACCGCATAAGTCCACAAACTTTTGGGGAGTTCCGATTTAAGTATCATACATCTAGCCATTTCAAAAAGCGTACGCCATGATCGTTCGGCGGTCCCGTTTTGATGTGGAGAGTACGGTGAGGATTTCTCATGTTTGATCTTGTTATTTATGAGTAATCTTTTAAACTCTTTTGAAACAAACTCTCCGCCCCCATCAGTGCGGATACACTTTAAAGGAGATATGAACAAGATTTAAAGCTGGTTTGTGCTTGTTTATTGACTAAATATATATTTGAAAATTATCAGTTGAAACGAAACAACCTTCGCGTTAGTTCCCTGGTAGTCAAAAAACGAACGGGGAGGAAATATGCATATTTTCCGTATTTTTCGTAACTGCTCGGAAAAATGACGTCATACACGACCTTCGATGTGTACAAACTGCTACGAAGACGTTCGGAGACAGCAGAAATCGTTTATTACGTCATCGCTGTGAGGGTACGTACACAACGGAGGTCGTGTTTGACGTCATAAGTCTCTGAGATAATTAACTTTCGTAAGCATTGTAGATCGGTAAACGTAGCTTGAATTTTGTATGTGCTGCGACCGAAATTTAATTTTCTTTTTGGTCAGACTTTGAAAGTACATGTTCTACAACACAACTAACGCAAATTAGAGAATATTTCCAAAAGCTGTTCATAAATCCTTTAAAGTACCGTATGGGGCAGAATCGGCTAAGAACTGTTCAGTGGCACGCACTGTGTCACTTTTGTTTTTCAAAAAATATACCATCACAAGCCCAGAAAAGTCATCAACAAAAACTATAGCATAACGAAACCCTTCTATCGTTGCTGGTTCTATGGGGCCTGCAAGGTCACAGTGAACAAGTTGTAAAACAGACGAGGCCTTTTCTGTACTGAGTCATTTTTCCTTTGACACAAACACCACATTCAAACTGTTGCTTATCACTAATTTTCATTCCCTGGACAACATTTGGTAATTTCAAGATATCATCTGTATTACAATGGCCAAAAATTGAATGCCATTTTTCTAGTGAGTGTGAAGCACTGTTTGAAGAGAGAGTATTATTGAGATAGTACAGACGTCCGTGTTTCTCAATGTTAAATTTCACCCCATTTGGACATAGAAGTTCAGCCGAATTTTGCTGAAAATTAAGCGTTGCACCTTGATCAGTCGCTGACTGAACTGAGAAGATGTCTTGTTTAAAGGAAGGAACATAAAGTGCATTTTTCAGCGTTGCAGAGCGGTTGTTACCCTGTGAATCGACAAGGTCCACACAAGCGGTACCTTTCCCAAGGGCAATGTTATTGGTTCGACTGCCATCAGCAAGTTCAATAAAGTGTTTAGCCGGATTGAATGATTGATCGAACTCAGTGAATTGGGCTTAATCTGTAGAATATGAGTCGTCGCTCCACAATCAACTAGTAAATTCTTCACATCATGTTGTTCATATTCAGGATTAACAGTAACATGAAAAACAAACGAGGGGTCATCTTGAGTTGGGTGCTTGGAATCTTGAGTTGGGTGCTTGGAATCGTTATGTACAGTTTTTACAATGTCTTTTGATCTTTTCTTGCAATACTTCGTGTCGTGAGTTTTATTTTTACATAGATCGCACCATCTAGAGCCTTTCCTACAGAATTTAGTGTCGTGTGAGGTTTGTTTACAAATATCACACCATCTGGGATGTTTCACCTCATGTTTCTTGAAGACCCGACATTGTGAATCGTTAGCTTTATGTCCATGGGCACCACAAGAATAGCAAATTAATGGACGTTTGTCAGCACCCGGGCTGACATTTGACCTAACGGCACGCCCTGCAAACATGATGTTATCTTCCGAGGAATCGTGTGTGGTGTACCTCATAGTGTCCTCATAGCTTCGAATGCCGACCTTAAATTCTGAGAACGTCAGGGCTTCTTTCCTCTGAGTGATAACAGTATTAAATGGTTTGAAGTCAGAAGGAAGGCCTTTAATTACCATAGCGACTAACAAACTGTCACTGATTGTTTCCCCTGCAGTTTTCAATAAAGTTGATGCTGTTTCAGCACGAATCATGTAATCAGTAACAGACTCACCTGGGGATTTCTTCAGGCTCGTTAGTTCTGTATACAAGGCAATAACCCTTGGCTTGCCAGAAGAAAGGTAATGTTCACGTAATATCCCCAGTGCAGCTCTTCCATTGTCTTTGGCATCTCTCATAATGAGGAACAGACTTCTGTCATCCAAACATTGGACAAGTTCCGCAAACGCTTCAGCGTTCTTCGACTCTGTCAAATCTGAGTCGGGCATACCTCCACTTTCCCGAGGTAATATCGCGTCATGCAATTTTTGCAAGCGCATGTGTCCAAGGAACTTCACTTCCCACAACTCATATTTGCTTTCATCTCCATCAAACATTAATCGTCCATGTCTGGGCCCATAACCTGTTGAGGTTGCCATGTTGACTGGAGGTAGTGTGAGTTATAAAACTCCAATATAAATGAAACTATCAAGACAAATAAGAGAACGCGTGTTGTAGAAGTGGTATACTATAAGTGACTGAACACTCTTTTTATTAGAATAGAGTATAGATAGAATTCCCCATGACATGGTAATGGACTAGCCCGGGAGATCCGTCAACGGCTCAAGTTTACATCTCAACAGGCCTACCTGGCAATTCTTAAGCATACCGCGACCAAGTGAAAAATCCACTCAGAAATATTTTAGGAAATGGAAAAACTGTGTATTAAACATGTAGAATGATACGGTATCCTTTTATGAAGAACACATAGTAAACTAATAAAACCTTTGATAATCTCTGAGAAATGAGTATTGTGTGCTACACTGATATAAGCCGCATCGTGTTCAAGCGTGACGAACACTCAAATACATAACAATTCCTCCCTTTTTAGTAGAGTTCAGCATAAAACAATTTAACATATAGTGAACAGCATAAAATCCGCAAATTTAAACAACAATTTCCAAGTTCCAAGTTAACTCTTAAACCAAAACACAAGTTGTAACCAATTCATTAGTCAGTGCAATATCTCAATGTGAGATTCTTAAAATGGCATGAGCTGCCAAAATTCGAAGTATTTTCATAGATTCTGATTGTCACGATAGTAAGAGGCTTTGAAGGTCATCGAAAAACTTAATGATTGGCGTTGGAATGAGGAAAATCCATACAGTATGTGGCCTATATGAACCGAAATAGTGTTTGAAAAGTAAACAAAACTTAAATAACCGGGACGACCATTCATTCATTCTAAGCCTAAGTTAGTCGAAAACAATGCTTTATCGTACATTCTCGAGACTAGAAATACTAAAAAGCTTCTGAATTATATGTAAATACCCAATAATTTAAACATTCTGTTTTAACGTCAAAATATCAACATTTTGGCAGCTCATGTCACTTTAAAATAAACTTGCATCAACATTCAACTGTAATTATTTAAGTCAATGTTCAAGTCCAGGTACAAAAAAGTAATTATGGGGAAAGTCACAGATTTAAACGTTTGGGTGGCTTTTCGCTGTTAGACCTTACCGGAGTACAGTCATTAGTTGATCCAGGGGCGGCGGAAGAACGTTTTTGATATGGGGGAGGGGGGGGGGGGGACAACTATCCCAGCACAGCAGGCGAGGGTCCAGGGGCCGCGTAGGCCCCAGAAGCTCTGAAACAGGAGAATGTCATACATGCGTTCTCTGCCATTTTCAAGGCCCAACAGGCAAAATTTGATGTAAAGATTTTTGACTTGTTAACTCGGAAATCTTTTCACTTTGAAAAAAAAAAATCTGTTAAAGGCCATTGCGCTGGATATTTTAGGGATCTGTTACAACTGACGTATAGTAGATAAAGTATGCACCCAAAAAACTTTCAAGGTTTTCAGATAATAGGTATACTCTCCCTTAGCATCGTAGTCAGGTCCACGGCCCTGTAGGCCCCGGCAACTCCAAGGTTCGAGATTGCTGGCAATGCGTTCCTGCTAGGTCATTTCTGGCATTGAAAAGTTGACATTTAAAAAAGAAATCGTCAAACTTACAGTAGCAAATATTGCGATAAGGCGATCGACTAGCAAAATAATCTTACAGCAAGACAGTTTGAGTTGTTGGGCGTAGTTGGGGGAAAAAAGTTTAATTACGTGGGAGACAAAATCACAGCACAATCACGCGAGGGACCAGGGGCTGCCTAAGCCCGAAGAGCTTGCGGGTACTAAATCGCGGACATCTGTCAGCCACTACTGGCTTATAAATATATAGATTTTTCTCAGAAATTTTACTGAAACGGAGAGTAGCAAACATTGCGATCAGATGATGGACTATCACAAAACAACCCAACATCATGACAGATTGGGTGGTAGGGCGAGGTTTTGTTCTTTGACCCTCAGAAACTGTATATTTATTGTATTAATGTAAGACTGTGTTTCCCCCTGTTTTCAACTGTTTCTGCCCTTTAATCACTTAACTGCCCTTTAACTATCGTGTTTGAAATCTCCATAATTTTGTTAATAGGCCAATTATTGGGGGGGGGGGCAAAGATAGGTCTGGCCCCCCCCCCCACACCTGTGACTATTATGTCATCTAAATAACATCCCGGTTTCCTCCCACAATAAAACTGGCCATATAAGTGAAATAATCTTGAGCGTGACGTAAAACACCAAACAATCAATCAATCAAGCAATCTAAATAACACTGTGTGTGTTCTAGCCCTTGTAATACTTGATCCATAGCTTTTTGCCAGATTGCAGGTGGTAAGGCAATGCCATAAATCATTCTCTGGTACTGGTATAAACCCTTGTGTGTGTTTACTTTAAATTTTTTTTTGAAGTTACCATCAACCTCCATCTGTAAATAAGCACTTCTTAAATCTACTTTAGAGTACTTTTGACCTCCACCAATATTGGCAAAAATTTCATCAATCGTAGGTAGCGGAGGTAATATCATGTTTTAGCACCCCAATTTTTTTTATCGTTTGGACATGTCTTACCACTGCACATGTGCAGAATGCATATATCCAACAAAACTAAAACAAACGGGCAACTCACTGTGTATTCATTGTAATGAACGCTCTATATATTAGTCCTCCTATAGCACCCCAAGGCTGCCTTTTCCTATCTGTCCAACATGGGCTAGGGTGCTATACCAGGACTAATATATTAGTCCTCAAATAGCACCCTAAACACGTGTTGTCCTATCCTCACAACATGGGCTGGGTTGCTATAACAGGACTAATATATTAGTCCTCAAATAGCACCCCAAACACGTGTTGTCCTATCCCCACAACATGGGCTGGGGTGCTATAACAGGACTAATATATAAGCGTTGAACAATTAAAAACATTCTTCAAAAGGGTTTTTTTTTGGAGCCATGGTGAATAGAAAAAAGGGGCATGGTATTTTTTGGGGGGGAAATCGCAGTGAAAACAGCATAGTTTCCCCCAAAAATATTGACATGGGTTTTATTTCATCCTGGATATATCCAATAAACCATTTTTGGGTAATTGTTAGGAGTATAAAACCGAAAGGAATACGCTGGGTGCCGTGGTGGGATTAAATTCTGCGTCAAAACACTATAGTTTTGTCTGGAACTGTTAGACAGTTTTTGGTGGAATACTCACATTTATAAAAGGTTGAAATTTCACACTTACGTTTGGGCTGCCAATGCATCTTGGCATTCACAAGAACGCTATTTTTATGTCATTTTAACCGAAAACAATCCAATTGGTCTACCAGGAGTAATATGAGATGGTCGGGGATGGTTTTAAACACTCTATATATTAGTCCTCCTATAGCACCCTGTCTTTTCAACATAGGCTGGTGTGCTATACCAGGAGTAATATAAGAGCGTCTGGGCAGAGTCAACTCTCTATGTATTAGTGCTCCTATAGCACCCCAAGGCCGCCTTTTCCTATCTGTCCAACATACATGGGCTGGGGTGCTAACCCAGGACTAATATATTAGTCCTCAAATAGCACCCCAAACTTGTGTTTTCCTATCCCCACAACATGGGCTGGGGTGCGAAACCAGGACTAATATATTAGTCCTCAAATAGCACTCCAAACGCATGTTGTCCTATCCCCACAACATGGGCTGGGTTGCTATAACAGGACTAATATATATTTATGAACACACGGGCACAGGGGAAATGTTCTTGTCTAAAATAACCACGGAGACAAGTTTCTAATTGTGTTAAAAAGAGGTATATCATTTAGACCTTTATACCTCATCATAAATTGTTGTAATAAAGTAAACCTATGATATTTCATTAGGTTGACGACTGACAGGAGCTTGACCTTAGTCAGTAGAATTTCCTGGAACACTTTGTATTACATTGACAATGCTTACGCATCTTAAAGGGGCATATGAGCTGCCAAAATGTTGATATTTTGACGTTAAAACAGAATGCTGAAATTATTGGCTATTTTTCTAAAGAGGTAGAATTCAGAAGCTTTTTAATGCTTCAAGTCTCGAAAATATACGATAAAGTACTGTTTTAAACTAACTTTGGCTTAGAATGAATGAATGGTCATCCCGGTTATTTACATTTTGTTTACTTTTGAACACGTTTTCGGTTCATACAGGCCACATACTGTATGGATTTTCTCATTCCAACGCCAATCATTTAGTTTTTCGATAGCCTTCAAAGCCTCTTACTGTCGTGACGATCAGAAGTTGTAAAAAAACTGTAAATTTTGGCAGCTCATGCCCCTTTAAGCTATGGTACGAATATCGTCAGACTAAATATTATAGGGTCATGGGAAAAGACAGTGAAATTTTTTTCACATCTTTCCTGGTCCAAGTTTAAACCTGGCTAAAATATATAAGCGTTGAACTGACAAGAAGGAATTCTTTTTTTGTATTTTTTTTATTTCACAATCTAAAAACATTCTTCAAAAGGGTTTTCTTTTGGGGCCATGGTGAATAGAAAAAAGGGCATGGTATGTTTTTTGGGAGAAAATCACAGTGAAAACTGCAAAGTTTCCAAAAGAAATTATGGTTGGGGTGTTATTCCATCCTGGATATATCCAATAAACCATTTTTGGGTAATTTTTAGGAATATAAAACCGAAATGAATATGCTGGGTGCCATGGTGGGATTAAATGCTGCGTCAAAACACTATAGTTTTGTCAGGAACTATTATACCGTTTTTAATAGGTTGAAATTTCACACCTTATTTACGTTTGGGCTGCCAATGTATTTTGGGATTCACAAGAACGCTATTTCTTATGTCATTTTGTAGGTAGAGCGTTGGACGCTCAATCCAAACAGCCCTCCACCAATGGGTCGCGGGTTCGATTCCCACTCAGTCCAAAAAATTGGAAAATTTTCTGACTGGGTTTTCACTCGAACGACCTATGTGGGATGGTTGCCAGTTACCAACGGAAGGTGGTGGGTTTCCTCCGGGCATAGAGCCCGGTTTCCTCCCACAATAAAACTGGCAACGCCGCCATATAAGTGAAATAATCTTGAGCGCGGCGTATAACACCAAACAATCAATCAATCTTATGTCATTTTAAACAAAGTCAATCCATATGGTCTACTAAGAGTAATATGAGAGGATTGGGGATGGTTTCAAGGCTATATATATAAGTCCTTCTATAGGTCACAACACCCAGTTTGTGTTTTCTCAGCCAATGAAAATTGACTTCGGGTATACTGGAGCTAGGAGGTGGCTTACATAGTGATAGTTTGGTGTCTGGGTTATTATCCCCTCGCGACGAAAGTCGGGGAGGGATATAGCGTTGCGTTTGTACGTACGTAAGTACGTACGTATGTTCACCTTTTGTCATCGCTCTAGCGACTTCATTTTTGAACGGATTCTGACCAAACTTCATATATGAGTCCAGCATAGGAATACCTCGAACAAGTTCGTTTTTCAGGGTGCCAAGGTCAAGGTCACCGTTACTATTTATAGAAAATCTTTGTCAGCGCTCTAGCGACTTTAGTTTTTTAACGGATTCTGACCAAACTTCATATATGAGTCCAGCATAGGAATACCTCGAACAAGTTCATGTTTCAGGGTGCCAAGGTCAAGGTCACCGTTACTATTAATAGAAAATCGTACGTACGTATGTTCACCTTTTGTCAGCGCTCTAGCGACTTCATTTTTGAACGGATTCTGACCAAACTTCATATATGAGTCCAGCATAGGAATATCTCAAACGAGTTCGTGTTTCAGGGTGCCACGGTCAAGGTCAAGGTCACCATTACTATTTATAGAAAATCTTTGTCAGCGCACTTGCAAATTCATTTTTGAACGGATCGTGACCAAACTTTGTATATGAGTCCAGCATAGGAATACCTGGAAGAAGTTCATGTTTCAGGGTGCCATTCTCAAGGTCAAGTTCATCGTTACTATTTATAGAAAATCTTTGCCATCACTCTTGCGACTTCATTTCTGAATGGACCCTGACCAAACTTCCTATATGGGTCCAGCATGGCAATACCTCTAACGCGTCACCGCTTTTGGGACTTCATTTTTAAATGGGTTCTGACCAAACTTCATCCCCACCCCCCATTTAGCGTCAGAGTTCTTGTGTTAGCACGCGAGGGGATTTGTATCGTTTGCGATGCCTTGTTTGAATATTGGATTGAAACTAACGCAGGTCTACTGTACATACTTTAAGCTTTCAATCAATGCCTGGTAACAGATTTTTGTGGGTGTTTTTCTAATGTTCACCCAATTTAGAAAATACCAGAGTTTGGCTTAGAATAAGTAAGCCTAAAACTGTCAAAATGGCGGTAAGGATTTCTCATGTGTTAATCTATTTGAAAATGGTAAGGAAAAGTCTTAACGAGATTTAGGTAATTAGCCTCAAATCCAAACGTTAACATTACCGCAAATGGGAAATGAAACTGTATTATGTAACCTATAGCATCCCAAGTCCGCTTTTTCCTGCATTTTCAACTTAGGCTGGGGTGCTATACCAGGAGTAATATAAGAGCGTGTGGTCAGGATCAACGCTCTATATATTAGTCCTCCAATAGCATCCCAAAGGCGTGTTGTCCTATCCCCACAACATGGGCTGGGGTGCTATAACAGAACTAATATATATTTATGATCACTAAAACACACGGGCACAGGGAAAATCTTCTTGTCTAAAATAAGCATGGAGACAAGTTTCTAATTGTGTTAAAAAGAGGTATATCATTTAGACCTTTACACCCCATAAATTGTTGTAACAAACCAAACCTATGATATTTCATTAGGTTGACGACTGGCAAAAGCTTAGCCTTGGTCAGTAATATATAAGCGTTGAACTGATAAGGAGGAATTCTTTTTTGCGTATTTTTTTCTTTCTTCACAATCTAAAAACATTCTTCAAAAGGGTTTGTAATTTAGGGCCATGGTGAATAGAAAAAGGGGCATGGTATGATTTTTTTTTTGGGGGGGGGGGGGGGGAAATCGCAGTGAAAACGGCAAAGTTTCCAAAAAATATATTGACGGGGGTTTTATTTCATCCTGGATATATCCAATAAACCATTTTTGGATAATTGTTAGGAATATAAGCCTGAAAGGAATACTCTGGGTACCGTGGTGGGATTAAATGCTGCGCCCAAAACACTATAGTTTTGTCCGGAACTATTATACCGTTTTTGGTGGGAATATGCACATTTATAAAAGGTTGAAATTTGTGTAGCGGGCGCACCGTGCAAAATTTTAGCAACAATCTGCTCATGTGGTCCTTAGCGTAAGTGTGCGCATGCACATTTTTGCAAGTCATGTCCAATCGATAAAACAAATTTTGGGTGCTAAAACATGATATTGCAGGTGGCGGATACTGCTCTACCTTTAACACTGGATTTACTGTCATTCGAAAATCTCCACAAATTCTAAAATCACCATTTTTCTTAAAAAAATAGCAGGTGTAACAATGGGAGCAGCCCATTCACAGTGTTCAACTGGCTTAATTATACCCTCTGCCTCAAGGCGTTTTACATGTAACTCTGCCTCAACGTTAGGTTTTAAAGTAAAAGCTACAGGTCGTGCGTTAGTAAATGGCATTTTGGAACTGTCAAACTAGCTTTAATATCCTTTAACTTTCCAATTCCCTCACTGAATATGTCTGGGTATTTTTCTATGATCTTATCGGGCATAGATGTGTTTTGTGTGATCATGATGATTCTTTAGCTTTCAGTACTTTCAGTCTAGGCCAATTTAATTTAATTTTCCTAAACCAATCCCGTCCAAATAATTGAGGGCCCCCATTTTGGATAACATGAAGTTCTATTGAGTGTTTTTCACCATTATATGTTACAGTACAACACAGTTTACTAACTGGTTTAAGTACTTCTTTAGTATGGGTTTGTAGTTTTAATGATGTATGTGGGAGATGACACAGATACGACAGATCCCGTGTCCAATTCCATTTCTAATGATTTACCAGATATTTCTACTCCAACCACTATAGCATCACCAGTGGATTTCAAGGCATGAATTCTCAAATTTCCTAGCCCCTCAAATAAATCTTCGTAGTCTGAATTTTTAGCCCGCCATCATTCTGATGGAGGGCTATTCAAATCGCTTTTCCGTGGTCCGTCCGTTAACTTTTCGCTTGTTACCTTTATTCCAAGAAAACTACCAGTCCAATCTTAATCAAACCTAACATACATCATCACCATATGGTCTAGTTGTGCACCGTACATTTTCATTTCATTTGCATATTCAATATGGGCGCCAGGGGGCGATGTTGTTTTTCTTTGTTACCTTTATTCCAAGAAAACTACCTATCCAATCTTAATCAAACTTAACATACATCACCGCCCTATGGTCTAGTTGTGCACCGTACATTTTCATCTCAATTGCATATTCAATATGGCCGCCAGGGGGCGATATAGTTTTTTTGTTCTCTATTCCAAGAAAACTGTCAGTCCGATATTCACCAAACTTGGCTCACATTATCTCGCTATAGTCTAGTTGTGTAGCGTACATTTTCATCTCATTTGCATATTCAATATGGGCGATGTTGTTATTTTTTGTTACCTTTATTCCAATAAAACTATCAGTCCAATCGTAATCAAACTCCACATACGTCATCACCCTATGGTATAGTTGTGCATCATACATTTTCATCTCATTTGCATATTCAATATGTTTTCTTCTCCTTTAACTTTATTTCTAATACCATAGTGATCTAGTTTTGCTAACAAACTAGAATGATTAACCGTATCAAAATCTTTAGATAAATCAAGAAACGCAACAGAACTGAAATTTTTGTTGTCTTTAGCTCTTACAACAAAATCATAAAGTATGTTCGCGGCATCTAATGTTGAGTGATTTGAACGGAAACCATACTGGTCATTTGAAAGAATGTTATTTTCGTTTATGAAGTATTTTATCTGATTACCTGCTATTTTTTCGATACTTTTACTTATACAAGACAAAATAGAAATTGGGTGGTAGTTTGAAAGTTCAGTTTTTAAACCGGATTTGCATATCGGAACTATTTTACCAACTTGTTTGGAGTTGGGTGCTATGCCTGATTTTAGCGATAGATTTGCAATATACGCCAGAGGCTCAGCTATATGTTCAGCAAGTATCTTAATACAGAGTCGATACCAGGAGCAAAAGATTTTAGGTCCCCTATGGTAGAGTGTATCATGTCCGCCGTGACAGTAGAAAAAGCCAATGGGTTTTGAATTAAATCC
Source organism: Lepidochitona cinerea (assembly GCA_963971465.1). Taxonomy (NCBI): domain Eukaryota; kingdom Metazoa; phylum Mollusca; class Polyplacophora; order Chitonida; family Tonicellidae; genus Lepidochitona; species Lepidochitona cinerea. The sequence continues at coordinate 63,073,256 of OZ020551.1, read as the reverse complement.
CCAAGAAAATCCTTAAAATATTTGGAGCAGGTTGGGATTTTAGCTTTCGATTCACACGCCATGGAATTGAAATATTTACTAAAACAGTCTGCAATTAGTTGTTTATCTTTTATTTCGGTACCGTTAAAATTATAGTGCTTGGGTAGGCTATTATTTTTGTTGCGCCCCATTAACTCGTTTATCGTTTTCCAGGTTTTCTTAATATCATTATTGGTGTCGTTAAGTTTCTTTTCAAAATAGTTTCTCCTAGCGAATCGCAAGGAGTTGTTTGAACGGTTTCTGTAATTCCGGTACATCATACAGTCTCGGGGACTTTAATTGGGCTCAATAGAGTTTTTTTTCTTGAATACTAGTCATTAAGCCTGTAGTGACCCATGGTTTACGAATTATTTTCTTTACCAAGTTTTCAACAACTGGAAAACTATCATCATACACCTCTGAAAAAATTGGTTGAAATATTATGAAAAAAGTAAACAATACTACATGATTAGTCCCTTAAGATCAGAGTGGACTGGCACAATTGCCTTACTACCTTAACACCATGGACTTGAGTTATTGGGATAATATAAGCTTACCTTCTATGATTTGACAGAAAATTGACCGTTATGTTTTGTGGATTGCTGACTTTTCTTGGACTTTTCTTGAAGTTTTGTTTCTGACAAGTCTGTACCAAACAAGAAGATTGGTGTCTTTGGCTATGAAATGAAACATGATAGAAATCAAACTTTTTTTTCAACTAAAGGATTAAAAAGACACAAGATACAAGTACGGGAGAAAAATGATTGATTATTTGCAGCATAGATCTTTCATTACTGACACACAGGGTGGCAAGATACATGTACAACATTACACAAAAGTGGTTCAATTTGATGCACATATTGACATAGTGTTACAAATGGAACTGTTGTTTGACGAAACTTGTCATTATTTTGCTTGAATGGCAATATTATATTCAATCAAGATGCTTTACAAATAAATTCATTCACAGAATCCCTCATACCCCCACCCCCAACACACACACACTTTCAAAACATAGCAAAACTGAATGTGAAATAACTAAAATTGCTGTTATTTGATACATCAAAAGACCTATCTTAAGAAAGCACCATTACTTTTAGAACCAGCTTCCAACGGCTGCTCAGACTGTTGGTCGCTGAAATGAACTACCATGAATGACAAGTCCACAAAAAGTAGCTCATTAATTTTGCCAATAATGTGACCTCTTCTTATGCAATATAAATTCTATAGCTATATAATTTAGTAACTTTTTCTCCAAACCCTGTTGTGTATGTTATACACACTGATAGGCCTACTATTTTTCGACATGCTTTACCATCATATGTCAGAAAGATAACAAAATGACACGCGATGAAGCCAAAGTGAAATTTGCTCTTTTAAAAGTTTTTGGCGAGAGTCACCCGGAAGCTACATGTACTGACCTCAACCCACAAGGGTTGTAGCTTTGACTTGTTGACATATTATTTTACTTGATATCAAAAATCACTCAAATCTCTTTCTTCATAAATTTACATGTCAACGGACAAGGGAGGTAAGTCAAAATTTGTAACATTCTTCATCCTAAATAAACCTAAAACAGCTAGAAAAGGAAGATATATTAGTTTGAAAAAGACTAAATTAATTATTGAAAGAAATAACCACATGTCAATTGGATGAAAACATGATGATATGTTCCAAGTAACTGACCAATCGGTAAAATCATATGATGTTACCAAAATGAAGTCTACAGAGAATTGAAAAGTTTACCAAATCTTGTCAAGTGTAGCCTATAACCTCAGGTATAACATGCCTTGTTCAACGTCATTCATAATCATTTAATTCACTCCAATCGGAGGACTACAAAGATGGTTCAGGGAGAAATCAAGGATCTAGTAAAACCAGTTTTTTATAATCTAAAACAAAAGATAAAATATCAAAGTTTGTACAAAAACACAAATTTCCCCTCTGCTTTTTTACAAGGGCTTGGGACCTTCTTACAGTGTTGTAAGGCAGCATTAAAAATTGTGGGTGTGTCTTCGAAGGCTACCAATTACGTTTTTGTAATATTTCAGCACAGCAGTTAAAGCATGTCAAACCAGCAAGTATTTAGATATTGACATTTGAAATTTCACAATTTTTGTTAAAGATTTTGTTTAGTGGTAATGATGGGACAAATTTCAATCAGAATGTGAAATAACCCATAAAGCTGGTAAATATTTGAGAATTTAACAATTAGGCCTATGTTGAGAAAACCTCATTAATTTTAGAACCAGTTTCCAACGGCTGCTCAGACTGTTGGTCGCTGAAATGAACTACCTTTCATGGGTGACAAGTCCAAGAAAAGCAGATCATTCATTAAATTTGCCAATAATGTGGCCCCTTACTGAATTAGTGAATTAACCGACACTGATTGACCCGGAAAAAATTCTGGGCCAGGGTGCAGTGCGCATGAGAATCGAACTCACGACTTAGGGTTGCTGTCCCACCGCTCTACCAACTGACCTACCCGGCCCTGCTGGGAACGGCTCGGTTGTTAGATTCTCTTATACACACAGAGCTTAAATCAAGCCCATTAGAATATGTATATTTTTTAATTTTCACACGTGATGAAGTGGACATGATGAATGTGGCCCCTTCTTTATAGGCAATATTAAGCATCACAATTTGTTAACATATTAAAGTCTATGTCTATATAGTTTTGTAACTTTTTTTCCAAACCCTGCAGTGTAATTTATACATCAGAAGCTATTGATCCTGGTTTACTTGCTTTTCGACATGCTTTACCATCATGGGCCAGAAAGATGACAAAATATAACGTGTTGAAGTCAAAGTGGAAGTTGTCATTTTTGGAGAAAGTCACCAGGAAGCCACATATGCTGACCTCAACACACAAAGGTCATAGCTTCAACTCATTGACATGTTATTTAACTTGATATTAGATATAACAATTAAAGCTCAAATCACTGTCTTCATAAATTTCTGAAAACTAAGTGTCAACGGACAAGGGAGGCAAGTCGAAATTAGTAACATTCTTCATCGTAGGTAAATCTAAAACAGCAAGAAAAGGAAGATATATTGGTTTGAAAAAGACTTTTATAATAGATTTATGTCTTTTAACATATCATTTGGTTTAAGAGTATATAATTAATCATAGTTCACAAAAATCAGAGGCTACCTTAAGAATAGTAAACCTGGTCTTTGTCCAAGTCTACAGTGGCATTGTCAGTTATTTTCCTTCTATCAACCAAACGTCTAAAATCAAATGACATCAATAAACCAATCAGTCACCAATCCACCGATCAGTCACAAATTTATCGGGAAATCAACAACCCATCAGCAAATCACCATTTCCTCGTAGTCACCATACCATTATACAATCACCATTCCATATTGGTGTCACCAATCCATTAGACAATCACCATTCCATATTGGTGTGACCAATCCATTAGACAATCACCATTCCATAATGGTGTCACCAATCCATATTAGACAATCACCATTCCATAATGGTGTCACCAATCCATATTAGACAATCACCATTCCATATTGGTGTCACCAATCCATTAGAAAATCACCATTCCATATTGGTGTGACCAATCCATTAGGCAATCACCATTCCATATTGGTGTCACCAATCCATTAGACAATCACCATTCCATATTGGTGTGACCAATCCATTAGACAATCACCATTCCATAATGGTGTCACCAATCCATATTAGACAATCACCATTCCATAGTGGTGTCACCAATCCATTAGACAATCACCATTCCATAATGGTGTCACCAATCCATATTAGACAATCACCATTCCATATTGGTGTCACCAATCCATTAGACAATCACCATTCCATAATGGTGTCACCAATCCATATTAGACAATCACCATTCCATAATGGTGTCACCAATGCATATTAGACAATCACCATTCCATATTGGTGTCACCGATCCATTAAGCAGTCCCAAATCATAAACAAGTCATTAAATTTTTGGGTCAGTTACCATTCCATTATACAGTCAACCGATCCATTAGGCTGTCAGAATCCAATTATACATTAACAATTCCATCAGACATTCACCCTTCCATCAGCAAGTTATCATTCCAATACAAAGTCACAAATCCATTATGCAGTCACCATTCCATTACACAGCTACAATTCTATCATGCAGACAGAAGATAAAATGTCACTTTCAACATTATTAGAGACTGACTGTGACGATGTTAAAAGTTAAGATATCGTTTTATGGAAGTATTTAGTGTTAAAAGATATTCAAATAAATTTACCAGCATCCAACAGTGCTTAGAGATATAGACTACCATATACAAGAGGTTTAAAAACAGAACGAAACAAGTAGAGCCTTAACTTTATAGAAGGTAGCAAATGTATACTTTATCAGTACCAATCCACCCAGCTTTCACCAATCCACCGAGCAGTCTCCAATCCCCCAGCCAGTCACCAAACCACCAGCCAGTTACCAATCAAGAGGAAAGTCACAAATCCACTAGGCAGTGAATCCATCGAGCACTTGCCACTCCATTACTCAGTCACAAATCCATCATGCAGTCTCCATTCCATTACACAGCCACAAATCCACCATGCAATCTCCACTCCATAACTCGGTCACAAATCCATCATGCAGTCTCCATCCCATTACACAGTCACAAATCCACCATGCAGTCTCCATTCCATAACACAGTCACAAATCCAACATACGCTCACCATTCCATTAGGCAGTCACCATATTATCATGCAGCCACCATTCCGTTTATAGGCAGTCACCCTTTTGCTAGCAACTCATGGTTTCTTCAAGCAGTCACGATTCTGTTTGTTTCTGAAATGAGAGTAATGCAATTCCACTCTTCCCAAGGCGAGAATAGGTATTAGTGGAGGTTAAATATGCAATTGGAAAAGTAGGCTGTAAAAGTGTCAAGTGCTGAGTGACAGGATAAAATGTCACTTTCAACATTATTAGAGAAAGACTGTTCCATTGGTTTTAATGTGAGTCAGGTCGAAGAAATGTCGGATTAAAAGACGCTGTATTTTATCACTCCCACAGAAACTAAACTTAATGTAGAAGGCCGAGGTATATAAATATTGTTACGTTGTAAAATTGCTTGAAAGACCAACTATACAGTTTTAAAACTTGACTAATTAAAAGACTGTGACGATGTTAAAAGTTAAAATATCGTTTTATGGAAGTATTTAGTGTTAAAAGAAATTCAAATAAATGTACCAGCATCCAACAGTGCTTAGAGATATAGACTACAATATACAAGAGGTTTAAAAACAGAACGAAACAAGTAGAGCCTTAACTTTATAGAAGGTAGCAAATGTATACTTTATCAGTACCAATCCACCGAGCAGTCTCCAATCCCCCAGCCAGTCACCAAACCACCAGCCAGTTACCAATCAAGAGGAAAGTCACAAATCCACCGGGTAGCCAATCCATCGAGCAGTTGCCAATCCATTACTCTGTCACAAATCCATCATGCAGTCTCCATCCCATTACACAGTCACAAGTCCACCATGCAGTCTCCATTCCATAACACAGTCACAAATCCAACATACGCTCACCATTCCATTAGGCAGTCACCATATTATCATGCAGCCACCATTCCGTTTATAGGCAGTCACCCTTTCGCTAGCAACTCATGGTTTCTTCAAGCAGTCACGGTTCTGTTTGTTTCTGAAATGAGAGTAATGCAATTCCACTCTTCCCAAGGCGAGAATAGGTATTAGTGGAGGTTAAATATACAATTTGGAAAAGTAGACTGTAAAATTGTCAAGTGATGAGTGACAGAGGATAAAATGTCACTTTCAACATTATTAGAGAATGACTGTACCATTGGTCTTGATGTGAGTCAGGTCGAAGAAACGTCGGATTAAAAGACGCTGTATTTCATCACTCCCACAGAAATTTAACTTAATATAGAAGGCCGAGGTATATAAAAATTGTTACATTGTAAAATTGCAAGACGTTTAAAAACAGAACGAAACAAGTAGAGCCTTAACTTTATAGAAGGTAGCAAATGTATACTTTATCAGTACCAATCCACCGAGCTTTCACCAATCCACCGAGCAGTCTCTAATCCCCCAGCCCATTACCAATCAAGAGGAAAGTCACAAATCCACCGGGCAGCCAATCCATCGAGCAGTTGCCACTCCATTACTCAGTCAAAAATCCATCATGCAGTCTCCATTCCATTACACAGCCACAAATCCACCATGCAGTCTCCACTCCATTACTCGGTCACAAATCCATCATGCAGTCTCCATCCCATTACACAGTCACAAATCCACCATGCAGTCTCCATTCCATTACACAGTCACAAATCCAACATACACTCACCATTCCATTAGGCAGTCATCATATTATCATGCAGCCACTATTCCGTTTATAGGCAGTCACCCTTTTGCTAGCAACTCATGGTTTCTTCAAGCAGTCACGGTTCTGTTTGTTTCTGAAATGAGAGTAATGCAATTCCACTCTTCCCAAGGCAAGAATAGGTATTAGTAGAGGTTAAATATGCAATTTGGAAAAGTAGGCTGTAAAATTGTCAAGTGATGAGAGACAGAGGATAAAATGTCACTTTCAACATTATTCGAGAATGACTGTACCATTGGTCCTAATGTGAGTCAGGTCGAAGAAACGTCGGATTAAAAGACGCTGTATTTCATCACTCCCACAGAAACTAAACTTAATATAGAAGACCGAGGTATATAAATATTGTTATTTTGTAAAATTGCTTGAAAAAACAACTATACAGTTTTAATGCTTGACTAAATAAAAGACTGTGACGATGTTAAAAGTTAAAATATCGTTTAATGGAAGTATTTAGTGTTAAAAGAAATTCAAATAAATGTACCAGCATCCAACAGTGCTTAGAGATCTAGACTACCATATACAAGAGGTTTAAAAACAGAACGAAACAAGTAGAGCCTTAACTTTATAGAAGGTAGCAAATGTATACTTTATCAGTACCAATCCACCGAGCTTTCACCAATCCACCGAGCAGTCTCCAATCCCCCAGCCAGTCACCAAACCACCAGCCAGTTACCAATCAAGAGGAAAGTCACAAATCCACCGGGCAGCCATTCCATCGAGTAGTTGCCACTCCTTTACACAGTCACAAATCCATCATGCAGTGTCCATTCCATTACACACTCACAAATCCACCATGCAGGCTCCATTCCATAACACAGTCACAAATCCAACATACACTCACCATTCCATTAGGCAGTCACCATATCATGCAGCCACCATTCCGTTTATAGGCAGTCACCCTTTTGCTAGCAACTCATGGTTTCTTCAAGCAGTCACGGTTCTGTTTGTTTCTGAAATGAGAGTAATGCAATTCCACTCTTCCCAAGGCGAGAATAGGTATTAGTGGAGGTTAAATATGCAATTTGGAAAAGTAGGCTGTAAAATTGTCAAGTGATGAGTGACAGAAGATAAAATGTCACTTTCAACATTATTAGAGACTGATTGTGACGATGTTAAAAGTTAAAATATCGTTTTTGGAAGTATTTAGTGTTAAAAGAAATTCAAATAAATGTACCAGCATCCAACAGTGCTTAGAGATCTAGACTACCATATACAAGAGGTTTAAAAACAGAACGAAACAAGTAGAGCCTTAACTTTATAGAAGGTAGCAAATGTATACTTTATCAGTACCAATCCACCGAGCTTTCACCAATCCACCGAGCAGTCTCCAATCCCCCAGCCAGTCACCAAACCACCAGCCAGTTACCAATCAACAGGAAAGTCAATTCCACCGGGCAGCCATTCCATCGAGTAGTTGCCACTCCATTACACAGTCACAAATCCATCATGCAGTGTCGATTCCATTACACAGTCACAAATCCACCATGCAGGCTCCATTCCATAACACAGTCACAAATCCAACATACACTCACCATTCCATTAGGCAGTCACCATATCATGCAGCCACCATTCCGTTTATAGGCAGTCACCCTTTTGCTAGCAACTCATGGTTTCTTCAAGCAGTCACGGTTCTGTTTGTTTCTGAAATGAGAGTAATGCAATTCCACTCTTCCCAAGGCGAGAATAGGTATTAGCGGAGGTTAAATATGCAATTTGGAAAAGTAGGCTGTAAAATTGTCGAGTGATGAGTGACAGAAGATAAAATGTCACTTTAAACATTATAAGAGACTGATTGTGACGATGTTAAAAGTTAAAATATCGTTTTTGGAAGTATTTAGTGTTAAAAGAAATTCAAATAAATGTACCAGCATCCAACAGTGCTTAGAGATATAGACTACCATATACAAGAGGTTTAAAAACAGAACGAAACAAGTAGAGCCTTAACTTTATAGAAGGTAGCAAATGTATACTTTATCAGTACCAATCCACCGAGCTGTCTCCAATCCCCCAGCCAGTCACCAAACCACCAGCCAGTTACCAATCAAGAGGAAAGTCACAAATTCACCGGGTAGCCAATCCATCGAGCACTTGCCAATCCATTACTCAGTAAAAATCCATCATGCGGTAACCACTCCATTTCACAGTCACAAATCCACCATGCAGTCTCTTCTCCATTACTCAATCACAAATTCACCATGCAGTCTCCATTCCATTACACAGTCAGAAATCCATCATGCGGTAACCACTCCATTTCACAGTCACAAATCCACCATGCAGTCTCCACTCCATTACTCAATCACAAATTCACCATGCAGTCTCCATTCCATTACACAGTCTCAAATCCAACATGCGCTCACCATTCCATTCGGCAGTCACCATATTATCATGCAGCCACCATTCCATTAGGCCGTCACCTTTTTGCAAGCCACTCATTGTTTCTTCAAGCAGTCACGGTTCTGTTTGTTTCTGAAATGAGAGTAATGCAATTCCACTCTTCCCAAGGCGAGAATAGGTATTAGTGGAGGTTAAATTTACAATTTGGAAAAGTAGGCTGTAAAATTGTCAAGTTGTGAGTGACAGAGGATAAAATGTCACTTTCAACATTATTAGAGAATGACTGTACCATTGGTCTTGATTTGAGTCAGGTCGAAGAAACGTCGGATTAAAAGACGCTGTATTTCATCACTCCCACAGAAACACAACTTAATATAGAAGACCGAGGTATATAAATATTGTTACGTTGTAAAATTGCTCGAAAGAGCAACTATATAGTTTTAAAGCTTGACTAATTAAAAGACTGTGACGATGTTAAAAGTTAAAATATTGTTCTATGGAAGTATTTAGTGTTAAAAGAAATTCAAATAAATGTACCAGCATCCAACAGTTCTTAGAGATATAGACTACCATATACGAGAGGTTTAAAAACAGAACGAAACAAGTAGAGCCTTAACTTTATAGGAGGTAGCAAATGTATACTTTATCAGTACCAATCCACCGAGCTTTCACAAATCCACCGAGCAGTCTCCAATCCCCCAGCCAGTCATCAAACCACCAGCCAGTTACCAATCAAGAGGAAAATCACAAATCCACCGGGCAGCCAATCCATCGAGCAGTTGCCACTCCATTACTCAGTAACAAATCCATCATGCAGTCTCCATCCCGTTACACAGTTACAAATCCACCATGCAGTCTCCATTCCATTACACAGTCACAAATCCAACATACGCTCACCATTCCATTAGGCAGTCACCATATTATCATGCAGCCGCCATTCCATTAGGCTGTCACCCTTTTGCAAGCCACTCATGGTTTCTTCAAGCAGTCACGGTTCTGTTTGTTTCTGAAATGAGAGTAATGCAATTCCACTCTTCCCAAGGCGAGAATAGGTATTAGTGGAGGTTAAATATACAATTTGGAAAAGTAGGCTGTAAAATTGTCAAGTTGTGAGTGACAGAGGTTAAAATGTCACTTTCAACATTATTAGAGAATGACTGTACCATTGGTCCTAATGTGAGTCAGGTCGAAGAAACGTCGGATTAAAAGACGCTGTATTTCATCACTCCCACAGAAACTAAACTTAATATAGAAGACCGAGGTATATAAATATTGTTACGTTGTAAAATTGCTTGAAAGAGCAAGTATATAGTTTTAAAGCTTGACTAATTAAAAGACTGTGACGATGTTAAAAGTTAAGATATCGTTTTATGGAAGTATTTAGTGTTAAAAGATATTCAAATAAATTTACCAGCATCCAACAGTGCTTAGAGATCTAGACTAGCATATACAAGAGGTTTAAAAACAGAACGAAACAAGTAGAGCCTTAACTTTATAGGAGGTAGCAAATGTATACTTTATCAGTACCAATCCACCGAGCTCTCACAAATCCACCGAGCAGTCTCCAATCCCCCAGCCAGTCATCAAACCACCAGCCAGTTACCAATCAAGAGGAAAGTCACAAATCCACCGGGCAGCCAATCCATCGAGCAGTTGCCACTCCATTACTCAGTCACAAATCCATCATCATTCTCCATTCCATTACACAGTCACAAATCCACCATGCAGTCTCCATTCCATTACACAGTCACAAATCCAACATACGCTCACCATTCCATTAGGCAGTCACCATATTATGCATCCACCATTCCGTTAATAGGCAATCACCCTTTCGCCAGCCACTAATTGTTTCTTCAAGCAGTCACGGTTCTGTTTGTTTCTGAAATGAGAGTAATGCAATTCCACTCTTCTCAAAGCAAGAATAGATATTAGTGGAGGTTAAATATGCAATTTGGAATAGTAGGCTGTAAAATTGTCAAGTGATGAGTGACAGAGGATAAAATGTCAATTTCAACATTATTAGAGACTGACTGTGACGATGTCAAAAGTTAAAATATCGTTTTATAGAAGTATTTATTGTTAAAAGAAATTCAAAAAAATGTACCAGCATCCAACATTGCTTAAAGATATAGACTACCATATACAAGAGGTTTAAAAACAGAACGAAACAAGTAGAGCCTTAACTTTATAGAAGGTAGCAAATGTATACTTTATCAGTACCAATCCACGGAGCAGTCTCCAATCCCCAGCCAGTCACCAAACCACCAGCCAGTTACCAATCAAGAGGAAAATCACAAATCCACCGGGCAGCCAATCCATCGAGCAGTTGCCACTCCATTACTCAGGAACAAATCCATCATGCAGTCTCCATCCCATTACACAGTCACAAATCCACCATGTAGTCTCCATTCCATTACACAGTCACAAATCCAACATACGCTCACCATTCCATTACGTAGTCACCATATTATCATGCAGCCACCATTCCATTAGGCTGTCACCCTTTTGCAAGCCACTCATGGTTTCTTCAAGCAGTCACGGATCTGTTTGTTTCTGAAATGAGAGTAATGCAATTCCACTCTTCCCAAGGCGAGAATAGGTATTAGTGGAGGTTAAATTTACAATTTGGAAAAGTAGGCTGTAAAATTGTCAAGTTGTGAGTGACAGAGGATAAAATGTCACTTTCAACATTATTAGAGAATGACTGTACCATTGGTCTTGATTTGAGTCAGGTCGAAGAAACGTCGGATTAAAAGACGCTGTATTTCATCACTCCCACAGAAACACAACTTAATATAGAAGACCGAGGTATATAAATATTGTTACGTTGTAAAATTGCTCGAAAGAGCAACTATATAGTTTTAAAGCTTGACTAATTAAAAGACTGTGACGATGTTAAAAGTTAAAATATTGTTCTATGGAAGTATTTAGTGTTAAAAGAAATTCAAATGAATGTACCAGCATCCAACAGTTCTTAGAGATATAGACTACCATATACAAAAGGTTTAAAAACAGAGCCAAACAAGTAGAGCCTTCAATTTGTAGGAGGTAGCAAATGTATACTTTATCAGTACCAATCCACCGAGCTTTCACAAATCCACCGAGCAGTCTCCAATCCATTACACAGTCACAAATCCAACATGCGCTCATCATTCCATTAGGCAGTCACCCTTGCGCTTGCAACTTATTGTTTCTTAAAGCAGTCACGGTTCTGTTTGTTTCTGAAATGAGAGTAATTCGATTCCACTCTTCCCAAGGGGAGAATAGGTATTAGCGGAGGTTAAATTTGCAATTTGAAAAAGTAGGCTGTAAAATTGTCGAGTGATGAGTGACAGAAGATAAAATGTCACTTTAAACATTATTAGAGACTACTTGTGACGATGTTAAAAGTTAAAATATCGTTTTATGGAAGTATTTAGTGTTAAAAGAAATTCAAATAAATGTACCAGCATCTAACAGTGCTTGGAGATATAGACTACCATATAAAAGAGGTTTAAAAACAGAACGCAACAAGTAGAGCCTTAACTTTATAGAAGGTAGCAAATGTATACTTTATCAGTACCAATCCACCGAGCAGTCTCCAATCCCCCAGCCAGTCACCAAACCACCAGCCAGTTACCAATGAAGAGGAAAGTCACAAATCCACCGGGCAGCCAATCCATCATGCAGTCTCCACTCCATTATTCAGTCACAAATCCATCATCATTCTCCATTTCATTACACAGTCACAAATCCATCATGCGCGTACCATTCCATTAGGCAGTCACCATATTATCATGCAGCCACCATTCCATTAGGCTGTCACCGTTTTGCCAGCCACTCATTGTTTCTTCAAGCAGTCACTGTTCTGTTTGTTTCTGAAATGAGAGTAAAGCAATTCCACGCTTCCCAAGGCGAGAATAGGTATTAGTGGAGGTTAAATATGCAATTTGGAAAAGTAGGCTGTAAAATTGTCAAGTGATGAGTGACAGAGGATGAAATGTCACTTTCAACATTATTAGAGAATGACTGTACCATTGGTCTTAATGTGAGTCAGGTCGAAGAAAGGTCGGATTAAAAGACGCTGTATTTCATCACTCCCACAGAAACTAAACTTAATATAGAAGACCGAGGTATATAAATATTCTTATGTTGTAAAATTGCTTGAAAGAGCAACTATACAGTTTTAAAGCTTGACTAATTAAAAGACTGTGACGATGTTAAAAGTTAAAATATTGTTCTATGGAAGTATTTAGTGTTGAAAGAAATTCAAATAAATTTACCAGCATCCAGCGGTGCTTATATAGAGATATAGACTACCATATACAAAAGGTTTAAAACAGAGCGAAACAAGTAGAGCTTTAAATTTGTAGGAGGTAGCAAATGTATACTTTATCAGTACCAATCCACCGAGCTTTCACCAATCCACCGAGCAGTCTCCAATCCACCAGCCAGTCACCAAACCACCAGCCAGTTACCAATCAAGAGGAAACTCACAAATCCACCAGGCAGCGAATGCATCGAGCAGTTGCCACTCCATTACTCAGTCACAAATCCATCATGCAGTCTCCATTCCATTATACAGTTATAAATCCATCATGCTGTAACCATTCCATTTCACCAATCCAACGTATGGTCACCATTATATCGAACAGTCACCAACCCATCGGCCAGTCACCAATCCATTGAACAGGCAACAATCCATCGGCCAGTTACCAAACTACCAAGCAGTCAACCAATCTGTTAGACACGCACAATTACTCTGAAACGAGAGTAATGCAATTCCAAATATATATATTTGGGGAGCTTTTGAATGCAAAAGGGAAAATTTTCTGGTGTAAATCATCAAGTGACTGATCAAGAGCACATTTACCTTTTCAACATCATTTCAGATTGACTGCAACAATATGATCAACAAAAAAGATTTTTTAAAGTGTTCATCTGTATCATTATGAGAGAAATTTTTTTTTATGAAGAGGAATGAAAAGGAATTTAGGCATCTATTGCCTCATCCAGAATTTACATTTTTAAAAGATGGCTTATCTATGGACTGGTTAATTATGTTATTACTCATAAGAGGGCGTAGCAGGTTTTACTGTCATGATACATCAGATAGTCACCAATCCATCAAGCAGTCAGAATTCCATCACACCATCGCATTGGGAAAATTTCATGGGGAAGGCACCACTTCATCTGGCAGTTACCATTTCATCGGGCAGTCACCATTTCCACCGGATAGTAACAATTTCATTGGTCAGTCACCAGTATTGGAATCTGAAGTGAGAGTTATTCAATTCCACCCTTTCCAAAAGGGAGAATATATATTAGTGGAGGTGGGATATATGCAAAAGGGAAAAGTAGTCTAAAAATTTTCAATTGAGAGAGAGAGAATATTTTACGCCACTTGCAATGGTATTTTAGAATTATCTTGACTATATTTATTTGACTATAAACCGATGAGCTATTTATGTACTGGCTAATAAAGTTATTATTACTAAAATGATGGCATAAGCTAACTGTCATGATGACAGGTTGTTTGAAGAAATTTGTTTTACTAAATAATATAAATTTGTACTCTATGCAAGCTGACTAAAGACAGTTTTTGGTCAGTTTCCTCTGGGTGGTCAGACCTTTGGTTACTGATGTGAACTACCTTCTGTGGGTGACCAGTCCACAAAAGGTAGTTAACTTTTTCCAAAGATGATCGAAAATTGTTACAACTTGCAAAAAGTATGTTCTTTTTGGGATCAGGTAAATTGTAGTTGCGAATTAAAGTATGGACTTATTACACTGAAAGCTTGACTAATTAAAAGAAACAGACCCAAAAAACCCTGAGAATACAGTTCTTCAGAAATGACCTACAGAAAGAATAGAATATATATTAAGCTTTCAACATTATTTAAGACTGACCGTGACGATGCAGTCAAAGATAAACAAACTGTTTTATGGAACAAACTTCATTGTGAGAGAAAAAAAATTAATGTTAAAAGAAATTGAAACAACTGTACCAGCCTTAAAAAATGCTTAGTGATAGAGACTATCCATAGAAAAGAGTTTTAAATAGAGGACAAAACAAATAGAGTGCTACATTTAAAGAAGATGTATCTCAGTACCGGTCAATTGATAAGTCACCTATCCTTCAAATAGTCACCAAGCAGCCACCATTCCATTAATCAGTAACTGCTCTATTAGGCAGTCACCATTCTATCATCCAGTCACCATTCCATCATCCACTCACCATTCCATCATCCAGTCATTCCATTTTGCAGTCATCATTCCATTATGCAGTCTCCATTCCATTAGGCTATTATCAATCCATCATATTGTCCCAATTTCATTGCACCGTCACCAATACACCATTCAGTCACAATTCCATTAGGCAGTCGTCACAATTCCATTAAGCAGTTACAGTTCCATTAGGCAGTCACATTCCATTAGGCAGTCTTTGTTCTCTTCTGTTCTGAAATGAGACTAATGCAATTTCACCCTTCCTAAGGGGAGGAAATATTTTAGTGGAGGTTAAATATGCAAACGGGAAAACTACGCTGTAAATATCATCAAGTAATGAGTGACAGAAGATTAAACGTCGCCTTCAACATTTTTTAAGACTGACTGTGACTTTGTAGTCAAAGTTAAAATATCGTTTATCAATTTCTATATGTTTGTGAGAGAAAATATTTAGTGTTGAAACAATAATTCAATAAATGTACCACCCTGAAAAAGTGCTTAGTGATATAGGCTATCCATGAACAAGAGGTTTAAAAAGTGAACGCAACAAATAGAGCGTTACTTTTATAGAAGTTAGCAAGTGTGTCGTTCATCAGTACCAGTCAATTGATAAGTCACCAATTCTTGAAGTAGGCACCAATCCACCAAGCAGCCACCAATCCTCCAAGCCAGTTACCAAACCACCAGTCAGTTACCAATCAAGAGGAAAGTCACAAATCCACCGGGTAGCCAATCCATCGAGCAGTTGCCACTCCATTACTCAGTCACAAATCCATCATGCAGTCTCCATTCCATTACACAGTCAGAAATCAATCATGCGATAACCACTCCATTTCACAAATTCTACATACTGTCACCATTATATCGAAAAGTCACTATTCTATCATCTAGTCACCATTCCATCAAGCAAACATCATACCATTAGGCAATCACCAATTCATCATGTTGTCACCATTCCATTACACCGTCAACAATCCATTATGCAATCACTTGTCCATTACTCACTCACGAAGCCACCGGAAAGTCACAAATCCACCGGTCAGCCATTCTATCGAGTAGTTGCCACTCCATTACACAGTCACAAATCTATCATCATTCTCCATTCCATTACACAGTCACAACTCCACCATCCAGTCTCCATTCCATTACAGTCACAAATCCAACATACGCTCACCATTCCATTAGGCAGTCACCATATTATCATGCAGCCACCATTCCATTAGGCTGTCACCCTTTCGCCAGCCACTCATTGTTTCTTCAAGCAGTCACAGTTCTGTTTTTCTGAAATGAGAGTAATGTAATTCCACTCTTCCCAAGGCGAGAATAGGTATTAGTGGAGGTTAAATATGCAATTTGGAAAAGTAGGCTGTAAAATTTCAAGTGATGAGTGACAGAAGATAAATTGTTACTTTCAACATTATTAGAGACTGACTTTGACGATGTTAAAAGTTAAAATATCGTTTTATGGAAGTATTTAGTGTTAAAAGAAATTCAAATAAATGTACCAGCATCCAACAGTGCTTAGAGATATAGACTAACATACACAAGAGGTTTAAAAACAGAACGCAACAAGTAGAGCCTTAACTTTATAGAAGGTAGCAAATGTATACTTTATCAGTACCAATCCACCGAGCAGTCTCCAATCCCCCAGCCAGTCACCAAACCACCAGCCAGTTACCAATCAAGAGGAAAGTCACAAATCCACCGGGTAGCCAATCCATCGAGCAGTTGCCACTCCATTACTCAGTCACAAATCCATCATGCAGTCTCCATTCCATTACACAGTCACAAATCCACCATGCAGTCTCCACTCCATTACTCAGTCACAAATCCATCATCATTCTCCATTCCATTACAGTCACAAATCCACCGTGCAGTCTCCATTCCATTACACAGTCACAAATCCATCATGCAGTCTCCATTCCATTACACAGTCACAAATCCACCATGGAGTCTCCATACCATTACACAGTCACAAATCCACCATGGAGTCTCCATACCATAACACAGTCACAAATCCAACATAGGCTCACCATTCCATTAGGTAGTCACCATATTATCATGCAGCCACCATTCCGTTAGGCAGTCACCCTTTTGCTAGCAACTCATGGTTTCTTCAAGCAGTCACGGTTCTGTTTGTTTTTGAAATGAGAGTAATTAGATTCCACTCTTCCCAAGGCGAGAATAGGTATTAGTGGAGGTTAAATATGCAATTTGGAAAAATAGGCTGTAAAATTGTCAAGTGATGAGTGACAGAAGATAAAATGTCGCTTTAAACATTATTAGAGACTGATTGTGATAGTGTTAAAAGTTAAAATATCGTTTTATGGAAGTATTTAGTGTTAAAAGAAATTCAAATAAATGTACTAGCATCCAACAGTGCTTAGAGATATTGACTACCATATACAAGAGGTTTAAAAACAGAACGCAACAAGTAGAGCCTTAACTTTATAGAAGGTAGCAAATGTTTACTTTATCAGTACCAATCCACCGAGCAGTCTCCAATCCCCCAGCCAGTCACCAAACCACCAGCCAGTTACCAATCAAGAGGAAAGTCACAAATCCACCGGGTAGCCAATCCATCGAGCAGTTGCCACTCCATTACTCAGTCACAAATCCATCATGCAGTCTCCATTCCATTACACAGTCACAAATCCACCATGCAGTCTCCACTCCATTACTCAGTCACAAATCCATCATCATTCTCCATTCCATTACAGTCACAAATCCACCGTGCAGTCTCCATTCCATTACACAGTCACAAATCCATCATGCAGTCTCCATTCCATTACACAGTCACAAATCCACCATGGAGTCTCCATACCATTACACAGTCAAAAATCCACCATGGAGTCTCCATACCATAACACAGTCACAAATCCAACATAGGCTTACCATTCCATTAGGTAGTCACCATATTATCATGCAGCCACCATTCCGTTAGGCAGTCACCCTTTTGCTAGCAACTCATGGTTTCTTCAAGCAGTCACGGTTCTGTTTGTTTCTGAAATGAGAGTAATTAGATTCCACTCTTCCCAAGGCGAGAATAGGTATTAGTGGAGGTTAAATATGCAATTTGGAAAAATAGGCTGTAAAATTGTCAAGTGATGAGTGACAGAAGATAAAATGTCGCTTTAAACATTATTAGAGACTGATTGTGATAGTGTTAAAAGTTAAAATATCGTTTTATGGAAGTATTTAGTGTTAAAAGAAATTCAAATAAATGTACTAGCATCCAACAGTGCTTAGAGATATTGACTACCATATACAAGAGGTTTAAAAACAGAACGCAACAAGTAGAGCCTTAACTTTATAGAAGGTAGCAAATGTTTACTTTATCAGTACCAATCCACCGAGCAGTCTCCAATCCCCCAGCCAGTCACCAAACCACCAGTCAGTTACCAATCAAGAGGAAAGTCAAAAATCCACTGGGTAGCCAATCCATCGAGCAGTTGCCACTCCATTACTCAGTCAAAAATCCATCGAGCAGTTGCCACTCCATTACTCAGTCAAAAATTTATTATGCAGTCTCCATTCCATTACACAGTCAGAAATCCATCATGCGGTAACCACTCCATTTCACAGTCACAAATCCACCATGCAGTCTCCACTCCATTACTCAGTCACAAATCCACCATGCAGTCTCCATTCCATTACAGAGTCTCAAATCCAACATGCGCTCACTATTCCAGTCGGCAGTCACCATATTATGATGCAGCCACCACTCCATTAGGCTGTCACCCTTTTGCAAGCCACTCATTGTTTCTTCAAGCAGTCACGGTTCTGTTTGTTTCTGAAATGAGATTAATGCAATTCCACTCTTCCCAAGGCGAGAATAGGTATTAGTGGAGGTTAAATATACAATTTGGAAAAGTAGGCTGTAAAATTGTCAAGTGATGAGTGATAGAGGATAAAATGTCACTTTCAACATTATTAGAGAATGAATGTACCATTAGTTTGATGTGAGTCAGGTCGAAGAAACGTCGGATTAAAAGACGCTGTATTTCATCACTCCCACAGAAACTAAACTTAATATAGAAGACCGAGGTATATAAATATTGTTACGTTGTAAAATTGCTTGAAAGAGCAAGTATATAGTTTTAAAGCTTGACTAATTAAAAGACTGTGACGATGTTAAAAGTTAAGATATCGTTTTATGGAAGTATTTAGTGTTAAAAGATATTCAAATAAATTAACCAGCATCCAACAGTGCGCTTAGAGATATAGACTACCATATACAAGAGGTTTAACAGAACGAAACAAGTAGAGCCTTAACTTTATAGAAGGTAGCAAATGTATACTTTATCAGTACCAATCCACCGAGCTTTCACCAATCCACCGAGCAGTCTCCAATCCCCCAGCCAGTCACCAAACCACCAGCCAGTTACCAATCAAGAGGAAAATCACAAATCCACCGGGCAGCCAATCCATCGAGCAGTTGCCACTCCATTACTCGGTCACAAATCCATTATGCAGTCTCCATTCCATTACACAGTCACAAATTCACCATGCAGTCTCCATTCCATTACACAGTCACAGATCCAACATGGGCGTACCATTCCATTAGGCAGTCACCATATTATCATGCAGCCCCCATTCCATTAGGCTGTCACCCTTTTGCCAGCCACTCATTGTTTCTTCAAGCAGTCACGGTTCTGTTTGTTTCTGAAATGAGAGTAAAGCAATTCCACTCTTCCCAAGGCGCGAATAGGTATTAGTGAAGGTTAAATATGCAATTTGGAAAAGTAGGCTGTAAAATTGTCAAGTGATGAGTGACAGAGGATAAAATGTCACTTTCAACATTATTAGAGAATGACTGTACCATTGGTCTTAATGTGAGTCAGGTCGAAGAAACGTCGGATTAAACGACGCTGTATTTCATCACTCCCACAGCAACTAAACTTAATATAGAAGACCGAGGTATATAAATATTGTTACGTTGTAAAATTGCTTGAAAGAGCAACTATACAGTTTTAAAGCTAGACTAATTAAAAGACTGTGACGATGTTAAAAGTTAAAATATTGTTTTATGGAAGTATTTAGTGTTAAAAGAAATTCAAATAAATGTACCAGCATCCAACAGTGCTTAGAGATACAGACTACCATATACAAGAGGTTTAAAAACAGAACGAAACAAGTAGAGCCTTAACTTTATAGAATGTAGCAAATGTATACTTTATCAGTACCAATCCACCGAGCTTTCACAAATCCACCGAGCAGTCTCCAATCCCCCAGCCAGTCACCAAACCACCAGCCAGTTACCAATCAAGAGGAAAGTCACAAATCCACCGGGTAGCCAATCCATCGAGCAGTTGCCACTCCATTACTCAGTCACAAATCCATCATCATTCTCCATTTCATTACAGTCACAAATCCACCGTGCATCTCCACTCCATTACTCAGTCACAAATCCATCATTCTCCATTCCATTAGTCACAAATCCAACGTGCAGTCTCCATTTCATTACACAGTCACAAATCCAACATGCGCTCACCATTCCATTAGGCAGTCACCATATTATCATGCATCCACCATTCCATTAGGCAGTCACCCTTGTGCTTGCAACTTATTGTTTCTTCAAGCAGTCACGGTTCTGTTTGTTTCTGAAATGAGAGTAATTCGATTCCACTCTTCCCAAGGCGAGAATAGGTATTAGTGGAGGTTAAATATGCAATTTGGAAAAGTAGGCTGTAAAATTGTCGAGTGATGAGTGACAGAAGATAAAATGTCACTTTAAACATTATTAGAGACTGATTGTGACGATGTTAAAAGTTAAAATATTGTTTTATGGAAGTATTTAGTGTTAAAAGAAATTCAAATAAATGTACCAGCATCCAACAGTGCTTGGAGATATAGACTACCATATACAAGAGGTTTAAAAACAGAACGCAACAAGTAGAGCCTTAACTTTATAGAAGGTAGCAAATGTATACTTTATCAGTACCAATCCACGGAGCAGTCTCCAATCCCCAGCCAGTCACCAAACCACCAGCCAGTTACCAATCAAGAGGAAAGTCACAAATCCACCTGGTAGCCAATCCATCGAGCAGTTGCCACTCCATTACTCAGTCAAAAATCCATCATGCAGTCTCCATTCCATTACACAGTCAGAAATCCATCATGCGGTAACCACTCCATTTCACAGTCACAAATCCACCATGCAGTCTCCACTCCATTACTCAGTCACAAATCCACCATGCAGTCTCCATTCCATTACACAGTCTCAAATCCAACATGCGCTCACCATTCCCAAGGCGAGAATAGGTATTAGTGGAGGTTAAATATACAATTTGGAAAAGTAGGCTGTAAAATTGTCAAGTGATGAGTGACAGAGGATAAAATGTCACTTTCAACATTATTAGAGAATGACTGTACCATTGGTCTTGATGTGAGTCAGGTCGAAGAAACGTCGGATTAAAAGACGCTGTATTTCATCACTCCCACAGAAACTAAACTTAATATAGAAGTTCGAGGTATATAAATATTGTTACGTTGTAAAATTGCTCGAAAGAGCAACTATATAGTTTTAAAGCTTGACTAATTAAAAGACTGTGACGATGTTAAAAGTTAAGATATCGTTTTATGGAAGTATTTAGTGTTAAAAGATATTCAAATAAATTAACCAGCATCCAACAGTGCGCTTAGAGATATAGACTACCATATACAAGAGGTTTAACAGAACGAAACAAGTAGAGCCTTAACTTTATAGAAGGTAGCAAATGTATACTTTATCAGTACCAATCCACCGAGCTTTCACCAATCCACCGAGCAGTCTCCAATCCCCCAGCCAGTCACCAAACCACCAGCCAGTTACCAATCAAGAGGAAAATCACAAATCCACCGGGCAGCCAATCCATCGAGCAGTTGCCACTCCATTACTCGGTCACAAATCCATTATGCAGTCTCCATTCCATTACACAGTCACAAATTCACCATGCAGTCTCCACTCCATTACTCAGTCACAAATCCATCATCATTCTCCATTTCATTACACAGTCACAAATCCACCATGCAGTCTCCATTCCATTACACAGTCACAGAACCAACATGCGCTTACCATTCCATTAGGCAGTCACCATATTATCATGCAGCCACCATTCCATTAGGCTGTCACCCTTTTGCCAGCCACGCATTGTTTCTTCAAGCAGTCACGGTTCTGTTTGTTTCTGAAATGAGAGTAAAGCAATTCCACTCTTCCCAAGGCGAGAATAGGTATTAGTGGAGGTTAAATATGCAATTTGGAAAAGTAGGCTGTAAAATTGTCAAATGATGAGTGACGGAGGATAAAATGTCACTTTCAACATTATTAGAGAATGACTGTACCATTGGTCTTAATGTGAGTCAGGTCGAAGAAACGTCGGATTAAAAGACGCTGTATTCATCACTCCCACAGAAACTCAACTTAATATAGAAGACCGAGGTATATAAATATTGTTACGTTGTAAAATTGCTTGAAAGAGCAACTATACAGTTTTAAAGCTAGACTAATTAAAAGACTGTGACGATGTTAAAAGTTAAAATATTGTTTTATGGAAGTATTTAGTGTTAAAAGAAATTCAAATAAATGTACCAGCATCCAACAGTGCTTAGAGATATAGACTACCATATACAAAAGGTTTAATAACAGAGCAAAACAAGTAGAGCCTTAAATTTGTAGGAGGTAGCAAATGTATACTTTATCAGTACCAATCCACCGAGCTTTCACAAATCCACCGAGCAGTCTCCAATCCCCCAGCCAGTCACCAAACCACCAGCCAGTTACCAATCAAGAGGAAAGTCACAAATCCACCGGGCAGCCAATCCATCGAGCAGTTGCCACTCCATTACTCAGTCACAAATCCATCATGCAGTCTCCATTCCATTACACAGTCACAAATCCACCATGCAGTCTCCACTCCATTACTCAGTCACAAATCCATCATCATTCTCCATTTCATTACACAGTCACAAATCCACCATGCAGTCTCCATTCCATTACACAGTCACAGAACCAACATGCGCGTACCATTCCATTAGGCAGTCACCATATTATCATGCAGCCACCATTCCATTAGGCAGTCACTCTTGCGCTTGCAACTTATTGTTTCTTCAAGCAGTCACGGTTCTGTTTGTTTCTGAAATGAGAGTAATTCGATTCCGCTCTCCCCAAGGCGAGAATAGGTATAAGTGGAGGTTAAATATGCAATTTGGAAAAGTAGGCTGTAAAATTGTCGTGTGATGAGTGACAGAAGATAAAATGTCACTTTAAACATTATTAGAGACTGATTGTGACGATGTTAAAAGTTAAAATATCGTTTTATGGAAGTATTTAGTGTTAAAAGAAATTCAAATAAATGTACCAGCATCCAACAGTGCTTAGAGATATAGACTACCATATACAAGAGGTTTAAAAACAGAACGCAACAAGTAGAGCCTTAACTTTATAGAAGGTAGCAAATGTATACTTTATCAGTACCAATCCACCGAGCAGTCTCCAATCCCCCAGCCAGTCACCAAACCACCAGCCAGTTACCAATCAAGAGGAAACTCACAAATCCACCAGGCAGCGAATGCATCGAGCAGTTGCCACTCCATTACTCAGTCACAAATCCATCATACAGTCTCCATTCCATTATACAGTCACAAATCCATCATGCTGTAACCATTCCATTTCACCAATCCAACGTATGGTCACCATTATATCGAACAGTCACCAACCCATCGGCCAGTCACCAATCCATTGAACAGGCAACAATCCATCGGCCAGTTACCAAACTACCAAGCAGTCAACCAATCTGTTAGACACGCACAATTACTCTGAAACGAGAGTAATGCAATTCCAAATATATATATTTGGGGAGCTTTTGAATGCAAAAGGGAAAATTTTCTGGTGTAAATCATCAAGTGACTGATCGAGAGCACATTTACCTTTTCAACATCATTTCAGATTGACTGCAACAATATGATCAACAAAAAAGACTTTTAAAAGTGTTCATCTGTATCATTATGAGAGAAATTTTTTTTTATGAAGAGGAATGAAAAGGAATTTAGGCATCTATTGCCTCATCCAGAATTTACATTTTTAAAAGATGGCTTATCTAAGTACTGGTTAATTATGTTATTACTCATAAGAGGGCGTAGCAGGTTTTACTGTCATGATACATCAGATAGTCACCAATCCATCAAGCAGTCAATTCCATCACACCATCGCATTGGGAAAATTTCATGGGGAAGGCACCACTTCATCTGGCAGTTTCCATTTCATCGGGCAGTCACCATTTCCACCGGATAGTAACAATTTCATTGGTCAGTCACCAGTATTGGAATCTGAAGTGAGAGTTATTCAATTCCACCCTTTCCAAAAGGGAGAATATATATTAGTGGAGGTGGGATATATGCAAAAGGGAAAAGTAGTCTAAAAATTTTCAGTTGAGAGAGAGAGAGAATATTTTACGCCACTTGCAATGGTATTTTAGAATTATCTTGACTATATTTATTTGACTATAAACCGATGAGCTATTTATGCACTGGCTAATAAAGTTATTATTACTAAAATGATGGCATAGCAAGCTAACTGTCATGATGACGGGTTGTTTGAAGAAATTTGTTTTACTAAATAATATAAATTTGTACTCTATGCAAGCTGACTAAAGACAGTTTTTGGTCATTTTCCTCTGGGTGGTCAGACCTTTGGTTACTGATGTGAACTACCTTCTGTGGGTGACCAGTCCACAAAAGGTAGTTAACTTTTTCCAAAGATGATCGAAAATTGTTACAACTTGCAAAAAGTATGTTCTTTTTGGGATCAGGTAAATTGTAGTTGCGAATTAAAGTATGGACTTATTACACTGAAAGCTTGACTAATTAAAAGAAACAGACCCAAAAAACCCTGAGAATACAGTTCTTCAGAAATGACCTACAGAAAGAATAGAATATTTATTAAGCTTTCAACATTATTTAAGACTGACCATGACGATGCAGTCAAAGATAAATAAATTGTTTTATGGAACACACCTCTATCTTTGTGAGAGAAAAAAATTAATGTTAAAAGAAATTGAAACAACTGTACCAGCCTTAAAAATGCTTAGTGATAGAGACTATCCATAGAAAAGAGTTTTAAATAGAGGACAAAACAAATAGAGCGCTACATTTAAAGAAGATGTATATCAGTACCGGTCAATTGATAAGTCACCTATCCTTCAAATAGTCACCAAGCAGCCACCATTCCATTAATAAGTAACTGCTCTATTAGGCAGTCACCATTCTATCATCCAGTCACCATTCCATCATCCAGTCACCATTCCATCATCCAGTCATCATTCCATTTTGCAGTCATTCCATTATGCAGTCTCCATTCCATTAGGCTATTATCAATCCATCATATTGTCCCAATTTCATTGCACCGTCACCAATACACCATGCAGTCACAATTCTATTAGGCAGTCGTCACAATTCCATTAAGCAGTTACAGTTCCATTAGGCAGTCACATTCCATTAGGCAGTCTTTGTTCTCTTCTGTTCTGAAATGAGACTAATGCAATTTCACCCTTCCTAAGGGGAGAAAATATATTAGTGGAGGTTAAATATGCAAACGGGAAAAGTACGCTGTAAATATCATCAAGTAATGAGTGACAGAAGATTAAACGTCGCCTTCAACATTTTTTAAGACTGACTGTGACTTTGTAGTCAAAGTTAAAATATCGTTTATCAATTTCTATATGTTTGTGAGAGAAAGTATTTAGTGTTGAAACAATAATTCAATAAATGTACCACCCTGAAAAAGTGCTTAGTGATATAGGCTATCCATGAACAAGAGGTTTAAAAAGTGAACGCAACAAATAGAGCGTTACTTTTATAGAAGTTAGCAAGTGTGTCGTTCATCAGTACCAGTCAATTGATAAGTCACCAATTCTTGAAGTAGGCACCAATCCACCAAGCAGCCACCAATCCCCCAGTCAGTTACCAAACCACCAGTCAGTTACCAATCAAGAGGAAAGTCACAAATCCACCGGGTAGCCAATCCATCGAGCAGTTGCCACTCCATTACTCAGTCACAAATCCATCATGCAGTCTCCATTCCATTACAGTCAGAAATCAATCCTGTGGTAACCACTCCATTTCACAGTCACAAATTCTACATACTGTCACCATTATATCGAAAAGTCACTATTCTATCATCTAGTCACCATTCCATCAAGCAAACATAATACCATTAGGCAATCACCAATTCATCATGTTGTCACCATTCCATTACACCGTCACCAATCCATTATGCAATCACCCTTGTGTTACATATGCAGTCACTAGTCCATTACTCACTCACGAAGCTACCGGAAAGTCACAAATCCACCGGTCAGCCATTCTATCGAGTAGTTGCCACTCCATTACAGTCACAAATCTATCATCATTGTCCATTCCATTACACAGTCACAACTCCACCATCCAGTCTCCATTCCATTACAGTCAC
This sequence comes from Lepidochitona cinerea, assembly GCA_963971465.1. Classification (NCBI taxonomy): domain Eukaryota; kingdom Metazoa; phylum Mollusca; class Polyplacophora; order Chitonida; family Tonicellidae; genus Lepidochitona; species Lepidochitona cinerea. The sequence continues at coordinate 63,046,886 of OZ020551.1, read as the reverse complement.
AAATCCAACATACGCTCACCATTCCATTAGGCCAGTCACCATATTATCATGCAGCCACCATTCCATTAGGCTGTCACCCTTTCGCCAGCCACTCATTGTTTCTTCAAGCAGTCACAGTTTTGTTTTTCTGAAATGAGAGTAATGTAATTCCACTCTTCCCAAGGCGAGAATAGGTATAAGTGGCGGTTAAATATGCAATTTGGAAAAGTAGGCTGTAAAATTTCAAGTGATGAGTGACAGAAGATAAAATGTTACTTTCAACATTATTAGAGACTGACTTTGACGATGTTAAAAGTTAAAATATCGTTTTATGGAAGTATTTAGTGTTAAAAGAAATTCAAATAAATGTACCAGCATCCAACAGTGCTTAGACATATAAACAGAACGAAACAAGTAGAGCCTTAACTTTATAGAAGGTAGCAAATGTATACTTTATCAGTACCAATCCACCGAGATTTCACAAATCCACCAAGCAGTCTCCAATCCCCCAGCCAGTCACCAAACCACCAGCCAGTTACCAATCAAGAGGAAAGTCACAAGTCCACCGGGTAGCCAATCCATCGAGCAGTTGCCACTCCATTACTCAGTCAAAAATCCATCATGCAGTCTCCATTCCATTACACAGTCAGAAATCCATCATGCGGTAACCACTCCATTTCACAGTCACAAATCCACCATGCAGTCTCCACTCCATTACTCAGTCACAAATCCACCATGCAGTCTCCATTCCATTACACAGTCTCAAATCCAACATGCGCTCACCATTCCATTCGGCAGTCACCATATTATGATGCAGCCACCATTCCATTAGGCTGTCACCCTTTTGCAAGCCACTCATTGTTTCTTCAAGCAGTCACGGTTCTGTTTGTTTCTGAAATGAGAGTAATGCAATTCCACTCTTCCCAAGGCAAGAATAGGTATTAGTGGAGGTTAAATATACAATTTGGAAAAGTAGGCTGTAAAATTGTCAAGTGATGAGTGATACAGGATAAAATGTCACTTTCAACATTATTAGAGAATGACTGTACCATTAGTCTTGATGTGAGTCAGGTCGAAGAAACGTCGGATTAAAAGACGCTGTATTTCATCACTCCCACAGAAACTAAACTTAATATAGAAGACCGAGGTATACAAATATTGTTACGTTGTAAAATTGCTTGAAAGAGCAAGTATATAGTTTTAAAGCTTGACTAATTAAAAGACTGTGACGATGTTAAAAGTTAAGATATCGTTTTATGGAAGTATTTACTGTTAAAAGATATTCAAATAAATTTACCAGCATCCAACAGTGCTTAGAGATCTAGACTAGCATATACAAGAGGTTTAAAAACAGAACGAAACAAGTAGAGCCTTAACTTTATAGGAGGTAGCAAATGTATACTTTATCAGTACCAATCCACCGAGCTTTCACAAATCCACCAAGCAGTCTCCAATCCCCCAGCCAGTCACCAAACCACCAGCCAGTTACCAATCAAGAGGAAAGTCACAAATCCTCCGGGCAGCCAATCCATCGAGCAGTTACCACTTCATTACTCAGTCACAAATCCATCATGCAGTCTCCATTCCATTACACAGTCACAAATCCACCGTGCATATCCACTCCATTACTCAGTCACAAATCCATCATCATTCTCCATTCCATTACAGTCACAAATCCAACGTGCAGTCTCCATTCCATTACACAGTCACAAATCCAACATGCGCTCACCATTCCATTAGGCAGTCACCATATTATGCATCCACCATTTCATCAGGCAGTCACCCTTGCGCTTGCAACTTATTGTTTCTTCAAGCAGTCACGGTTCTGTTTGTTTCTGAAATGAGAGTAATTCGATTCCACTCTTCCCAAGGCGAGAATAGGTATTAGTGGAGGTTAAATATGCAATTTGGAAAAGTAGGCTGTAAAATTGTCGAGTGATGAGTGACAGAAGATAAAATGTCACTTTAAACATTATTAGAGACTGATTGTAACGATGTTAAAAGTTAAAATATCGTTTTATGGAAGTATTTAGTGTTAAAAGAAATTCAAATAAATGTACCAGCATCCAACAGTGCTTAGAGATATAGACTACCATATACAAGAGGTTTAAAAACAGAACGCAACAAGTAGAGCGTTAACTTTATAGAAGGTAGCAAATGTATACTTTATCAGTACCAATCCACCGAGCAGTCTCCAATCCCCCAGCCAGTTACCAAACCACCAGCCAGTTACCAATCAAGAGGAAAGTCACAAATCCACCGGGTAGCCAATCCATCGAGCAGTTGCCACTCCATTACTCAGTCAAAAATCCATCGAGCAGTTGCCACTCCATTACTCAGTCAAAAATCCATCATGCAGTCTCCATTCCATTACACAGTCAGAAATCCATCATGCGGTAACCACTCCATTTCACAGTCACAAATCCACCATGCAGTCTCCACTCCATTACTCAGTCACAAATCCACCATGCAGTCGCCATTCCATTACACAGTCTCAAATCCAACATGCGCTCACCATTCCAGTCGGCAGTCACCATATTATGATGCAGCCACCACTCCATTAGGCTGTCACCCTTTTGCAAGCCACTCATTGTTTGTTCAAGCAGTCACGGTTCTGTTTGTTTCTGAAATGAGATTAATGCAATTCCACTCTTCCCAAGGCGAGAATAGGTATTAGTGGAGGTTAAATATACAATTTGGAAAAGTAGGCTGTAAAATTGTCAAGTGATGAGTGATAGAGGATAAAATGTCACTTTCAACATTATTAGAGAATGACTGTACCATTAGTTTGATGTGAGTCAGGTCGAAGAAACGTCGGATTAAAAGACGCTGTATTTCATCACTCCCACAGAAACTAAACTTAATATAGAAGACCGAGGTATATAAATATTGTTACGTTGTAAAATTGCTTGAAAGAGCAAGTATATAGTTTTAAAGCTTGACTAATTAAAAGAATGTGACGATGTTAAAAGTTAAAATATCGTTTTATGGAAGTATTTAGTGTTAAAAGAAATTCAAATAAATGTACCAGCATCCAACAGTGCTTAGAGATCTAGACTAGCATATACAAGAGGTTTAAAAACAGAACGAAACAAGTAGAGCCTTAAAGACCTTATGAATTGAAAATTTTGTACCATATTTCTACACAAATTATATAATTATATAATATGATAAATTACTCTGACACATTTCCCTCCGCAAAAAATATTTTTTATATCGGTTATTTTGAGTGATAAAACTGCACCTGAAATGCGAACTTTTCTCTGTCTCGGATTCTGCTTGTGTGACGTCATAGTGATGACCGAATTTGGCGGGAAGTACAGTCATGGCAGAAATGAATAGCTGTCAATCTGCACCCCCTCGTCGTGGTGGTCGGTATTGCGTGGCAGGGGGACCCGATGGTGCGAGTTGCCAAAACGGACAGTTCACCGTTGGGATATCTATGCATAAATTCCCCAAAAAGCATTCAACTCACAGGCAATGGATTTCATTTGTGCGGAGACATAGGCGTGATTTCGTACCATCTGCCACTTCCTCGTTATGCTCCGCTCATTTTGAGAACAACAACTTTTTCCGCCCATCTTTCTCAATAACCGAAGAAATTGGAGGAAGAAGAAAACTATTACCAACGGCAGTCCCCACAATAGACTGCGAAAGGCCAACAAGTTTTCCACATGCCACACAACGCTACCGAAGACAAGTAAGTGTAGGTGACAGTACACTCACGTCAAACTTCCAACAACAACAGCAAACAGTTTCGCTAGACGGTCAGACACTGACAGTTTCGCACTGTAACAGTCACAGTTGAAATGAATATTTTATGTCTACATCGCAAGATAAACGGGGTCCACCTTCTAATTTACGTTCTGATATTTACCATCATTATTAAATTATAACACATATAACACATAATACTATAGTATATAGGCACGAGTGCGGCTAAATACTATAGAGTATAGCCATGGGGGCCTATTAATTTAGAGTCATTGGCTCAATGTCATCTTGTCAAAAATGTAATTATCCTTTTTCTACAGTACATGATTCTATGGTAAAGGTGGTTATTCTAACCTTATATGATCTTTATCTTTACATTTGTAATAAAGATAGCTGTAAAATTTATTTTGTAGGTTTTGAGGCACTGTACAAATTCTACTGCAAGTGTGACAAAGCAGTTGAGGGAAGAAGTGTCACCCATATTCTCCCCAACAGTGGCTCCTGTCTTGCCACCCATAGTTTGTGTTGAAGAGCCACTTGTCTCTACCGAGTGTGAAAAATGTGCATTTTATAAGAAAAAAATTAAATCTCTTCAAAAACAGCTGAGCTGGTATAAAAGAACAAAGAGCATCCTTCGGAATCGTATATTAAATGTAAGGTTTGTCAAAAATTTATTTATTTATTGATTGATGTTTTACGCCGCACTGAAGATTATTTCGTTTAAATGACAGTGTTACCAGGTTTAGTGAGGAAGAAAAACTGGCTCATTGCCCGGTGGAAACCGCCAGACCTTCGAATTTGTGATACTTAGGAGAAAATAAAGAAGTGTTTCAGTTTGTTTGATGTTACAAACTATTCTAAAAATAGGTTGGTAGTTCAAAGGCTGAACTCAAAAATGTGTTGTAAAATTATGAATGGAAAAAAAATGATTTTCGATTTCATGTAACTTATAAAAACTTTAATAGAGCACAATGCACTATGGCACATTGAAAGGAGCTGTCATTTGCAATAAATATATTTTTTTATTATTTACCAAATTTTACTTTAAAAAGGTTGGAAATATATTTTTTTAAAGGGGAGTGTTAGTTCAGAGGAGGAGGAAAATTCAGTGGAGGAATCAGATATGGTGGAGGAAATGGTAGAAGAGAGTAGTGAGGGGGAAGAGCTCGAGACAGACAATATGGAAATGAGTGAGGAGGAAGATTTGTCTGATGTGGAGTGGCAGGTCACATCAGACACAGATTCTGAATCTGAACAAAACACAGAACACAACAGAAATTATGTGAAGTAAGCAAACTGAATTTTTTTTAGCATTTAAGTGGTATGCCGGAGTGGTCAGAAATAAGGGTTTTTTTTTCTCAATAATTTTGATGGCCTAGTAGAATGGAATAATAAGTTTCTTTTTTGCCAGAATGTACATTAATTTAATTACCTCCGAGCCTGATGACGTCACATAGATTTACGAAAACTTTCTGGGTAAAATGTACCTCGGTTCGCCATTTTGTTTATTGGTACTTAGCAAGATGTCACTTTTAATGACATAACCCGTTTTTTTTCCACACATTTTTCTGTTAACTTTACGCCTTTTACATCTTCTTCTCTATACAGTATTATTTCTTCCGTCATATTTTAAAATTATTTTAGCATCCCTAAATCCCTCGAAATGCTTTGCGCAGAAATTCCAAGTGACGTGATCAAGCAATCTGTCAATTAAGGATTCAAATATCTAACTGCATTCAATTTTTTTTTTTTTCAGTGTGGAACCCAATACAGAAACACACAGCGAACCAAAATTTGTGGTTTTTGTCAGTATGCTGATTCAGATTTTTAGTATTTTTTGTTTTCATTGCACAGCACCCAATCCAGAAGTGGAAATAAGTAGAAATGGAACAATGGCCACAGTAACACAAAAATGTAAATCATGCCTATCATCTTTTAAATGGCGAAGCCAACCGTATGTCTATGGAAAATATCCTGCAGGAAATATTATGCTTTCTTTTGGAATTCTTATGTCTGGCTGTCCTATCAGTAAAGCCTTACTCCTATTTAAACATATGGGATTATGTGCGATTTCGCCAAGGACTTACTTTAAACACCAAAAAGGATTTCTTTTCCCATCACTTTTATATCACTGGGAACAATATAGAGCAGCCCTAGTAGAAAAACTCAAGGGTGTGAGAGAAGCCACATGGTCTGGTGATGGAAGGTTCGACTCTATGGGACACAGTGCCAAATATGGAACTTACACCATGTTTTCTAACAGCTTATCCAAGATTGTTCACTTTGAGCTCATTCAGGTAAGGATTATAAATCAGTCATTTGTTAATTGGCAGGGAAAAAGACTGATTGCTTAATCATGTCTGGGGATATTATGAGACTGCTTGGCATTTAATAGGATATAATGTTGAAGGTACATCCCTGCAGGCCCAATGTAGTTCTGATTTTATGGTCTAAGAAAACCACACGTATTTTTAAAACTTAAAAAATATGTATTTCAACTGTCGGATGCCTATAGACTGATTGCTTAATGATGTCAAAGGGGGATAAATTGGTGCATAACTGACTGAAAAGTATAGTTGTGCAGTCATTCATACAACTACAAAGGGCTTAACAAAGCAGTCATTTAAAAAAAAAAAGACCTCTTCCATCCAAAAATTTTTCAGCTTTTGGCCTATTTATACTCATTGCTAGTTATTTGTTTTGACACATAGGTTAAAAAGTTTGTTTACTTTTTTTCAGTCCAACCAAACAAGTTCAAGTAATGCCATGGAGTTGGATGGTGCCAAGCTTTGTTTTTCTTTCTTGTTGGAGTCAGGTCTTAAGATTGACACCTTCATTTCAGATCGTCATCTTAGTATTGCAAAATGGTTACGGACCAGTCAGGGAAAAACCTCCCACTACTATGATATTTGGCATGTTTGTAAGAGCTTGGTAAAGAAAATGTCAAAAGTTAGTAACGAGCAGGGCTGTGAGGAACTGAAGTTATGGATCAAAGCTATTCGCAATCACATGTATTGGTGTGCAACCTCAACAAAAGCAGGATTTGGAGATATGATCAAGGCCAAGTGGTTGTCGTTTATTAGACATGTTGCTGACAAACATGAAAACCATCCAAACCGTCTATTTACAGAATGCTGTCATGGGGATATACAGCCACGACGTTGGATTAAGCCAGGTAATGATATCATACATATATACACTTCGCATATCACTTTTCCATTGATGGGTGGCAGGTTCTAACCACTATGCCCCCACAATGAATAGATGTCTGTCTAAGGTCATGGGTTTCTCTCGGTGTAAACAGCCTAGATTCCACCCTCACTCAGTCAGGCAAGGGCACCATATATGTGAAATAATCTTGAGTATGGCGTTTACATGCATGATTAATTCCCAAATCTGACAGTGGATGCCTTCATGCATTAAAATCTGTGTAAATATTAGACATTTCCAGCTGCTTATAACAGGGAAACACGATCATTGGCCAATTAATTGAAAGTATGTGGTAATATAAACACATACATATACTGTATGTGCACTCATAATAACTTAATATAATTGCTGATGGCATTGTATTTGTTAAAGGTACTCAAGCATTTGACAGACTTAATAGTCTGGTGACAGACACTAGAACGGTCAATGACATCAAGCGCCTTTCCAATGATGCTCAGACCAGCAGCCTTGAAGGGTTTCACTCCACGCTCAACAACTGGCACCCCAAAACCACTCACTTCTCTTGGCTTGGAACCTATTGCAGGTAATGATTTGAGTTATATGTTTGTTTGTATACTAATGTGAGGCATGTTACTCCAAACTATTATCTGGCATACAAGTGTAATCTATTCAAATAAAATAATAGACTTGATTTAATCTGATTTTATTGCTCAAATTTTTTATTTTATTTTTTAACACTTACATAGTTGCAGGGCCTTGGGACCGACATATTACACTGCCATTAAAATGATTGATATTAAAAAATGTCAAACTTATTGGATGATACTGACTCTGTCTTCGTGTTGTAGACATGTTTTAGCCATTCTACATTTTAATGAGAATTTACACCGAACATCACAAACAAGGAAAGATGGGAATATTTACTATAATATCAAATATCCCAAGTATAAGCTTGGCGATGAAATTGTAAAAGAAGTTGCTGTTCCTCCAACTTATGGTATTTAAAGATTGGTTAAAAAAATGTTACAGTTTGGTTTTCAGAAATGTTTGTTCTATTTTGTTTTTATTTATTAAAACAATTAAAACAATGTTTTTTGTTATAAAAGTTTTTGTTATAGAGACAGTTGCTTTTTTTGTTTCTGTCCATGGATTAAATGTAACATTGAGGGTCAAATTAATCAGGCAAAATTTCTGAAAAATGGGTTTTAGGTTGTTTGGTATTACTATGGTTGCATTATTCTAATCTACAGGACAAGCATGGTTTTGTTTTAAAAGTGAAAACTGTTTCCTGCATTGGATGTCAATTATATATTGATAATATTCTAGTTATTTATGGAATTTTCACTTTTAATTTTAAAAATGTATACAAACAAGTTCCCTAAAGCATTCATGGATTGCTATTTCAAGAATGGAAAACAGTTGAAAATTCATTAATGAAATACAGTATCAACAATTGTAAATGTTTTTTAATCTTTCTTGTATGTGTAGTATTTTACTAACTTTGAATACCTGTTCAGATTCATCTTGTACTTTGATATGTAAATGTTCTCGGGTCATAAATTTACTGGTAAGCCTCTCTATTTGTCCTATGTATACCCTTGGCCTATATACTTTCTCTTTCTAATTTGAAATATATATATATAGTATAAATGTGAAATGTGTTTTTAAAAGGTTTTCTCTCAAACTGTTCACAGATTACACAGAACAAATAAAAAACACCATGTTTGAGACAGATGCTGAATTTCTCCAAGCTGTTTTGTTGAGGTATTTATCCAAAGTACCTCGGCCACTGACGGAACAGTTCCCAAATCGTTTAATGAAAGAGGAGGCTGTACGAAATAAGAAAAAGAGAGAATCCTTCCCAACAACACTTTTTCCTGATGGTATGTAAATTAATTGTGAGGAAATGACATATCCTACATTTATCTGTGAAGTAGTATTTTCTATTGTCAATGATTTATTCAACTCAGTATCTATTTCTCAATTATATCCAATAAATATGTGGTTCTATTTCCAGATGAACAACAATCAATCCTTGAAAAAACATATCAAGAAACTGATGGAAAACATGCTGAGAAAGGAGAATCTCGCAAACATCCTTCTTGCAAATTTTGTAGATTACCCATGAAAGGCTACAAACAAAATCAATGTGTTAAATAGACTAGAGGCAGAATGTCTAAATATCGTAGTGTCACTCTTCTTCATTTGTATGTTGTAACATGGCAAATAGGGGATGGGAAAGGGCCATAACCCACTCACTTGCCATGTACACGGTACACATGAAGAAGAGGTTCCTACCAAGAGGAGAGACAGACAGAGGTGGGTACTGGGCCATCTCCCACTAACCTGTCTCTCCTCTTGCTAGGAACAGTCATTGCGATTCAGTAATTTTATTGATTTCTGTAAATGTAATTTCCGGTTGACTATTGATGTATTTTTTTCCTGTTTTCACACAAAATGCTTTGAAAAACCGTCTAGATACGGTGAAACTAGTTAGCGTAAACCGAACAGTTGCGTTTGTCATGTTTTCTTTCTGAACATAATATTTTGCCACACACAAAGGCAGTTTTCTGCAGCTTTTTCTATTATATATATATATATATATATATATTATATATATATATATATATTACTTCAAAGTAAAATGGCTCGACCTCTGACCCAAAGGCCAATCATTGCTTATAAAGAGAACAAATGTTTGAAAGATCTACTGGTTAGAGCTAAACTCCCCTGTCGGTCTCCTACATGTACCTAGGTTTTTCTGATGGGAACCAAAATTTTCACTTTCTTTTCCCATGATCCTATTGGGATTGATTTAAGTCTACCGATATTCTTGCCATTGTCAATCAGAATGTATTACAAAGTCTTACAGAAAATTCTACTAAGGCCAAGCTCCTGTCAGTTGTCAACCTAATGAAATATCATGGGTTTAGTTTATTACAACAACCTATGATGGGGTATAAAGGTCTACATGATATACATACCTCTTTATCACACAATTAGAAACTTGTCTCCATAGTTATTTTAGACAAGAAGATTTTCCCTGTGTGTTTTAGTGTTCATAAATATATATATATATATATATGTGTGTTTATCAATGTGTCCGATAAGTTTGAAGAACTTATTTAGGTAAAAAAATGTTGATTAAAATTAGCCGATAATTGTATATAATTTGTAATGTTTGTTTTCGTGTAATTATACTCTGTTTGGGCACTCTGAGATTTATAGATCCAGCAGATCAACAATAAGATTTTTCATACAGGCATTTATTTTTTAAAAATATTGCTTAAAATTTATTGATGGCTGACAGAAAAACCATGGGTTCGTGTGGAAAGGTATTTTGTTCTTAGGTGATGGTAAATGCAAGCGGGTAGAGGGCGCCTATTGTCCCAGCCCAGGTATCCGAACACCCACCTGATAATCCACCTATAAGCTACAGCCCTCAGGTACCTGTCGGGAGAAATGTGTACTTAAATATTTTATACCTTCAACAGTTCTTTTGCAAAAAAATTATTTCAGAGAAATAGCAAAAAAACTGTAATTGTGATTACTGAAAATGTGTGAAAAACGGGCTTTCCTAATGTCAACAGCTATAGGTTTTGTTACTATGGCAGTGTGTCTTAAATTGAGAAATATTTGTCAGCTATTGTAAATAAAACTAAATGGAAAATGATGGGACAAAGTGAAATTCCTGTGTGCCCATTAGATTTGAATTACTTGGCAATGAGCCCTGTTTCATTACCCTCTAAACCTGGCAACGCGGCAATAAAGGGGAAATAATCTTGAATGCGGCGTAAAACATCAATCAATCCACAATAAGGGGGATTTTTTCATCACGGCACCGATCTCGGTATCAGTCAATTAATGTTGAAGCAGGCAGAGCATTTAATCCTTTGAAAAGGAATTTACAAATTGCCATCTTCTATTCATTGGCTTCTTCTTACACACACATTTGTGTGTAAATAAATCCATTAAGTCTTATGACTCATGTCTGCTATGAATGTTATCTGGTAAGTAAACATACTCATTTTCCCCCTGGCCAGCTTTTCTCCTATAAGATTTTCCACCTGTCCCTCGAACAAGTGGACCAACTTGGTGCAAAACAGCTGGGTGGGTCAGAGCAATATAATCCTGGTGCTGTGTTATGCATAATAGGCCTGCACTCAGCTTTTCAGCTGCTTTCTGCACCTCTCTGCAACACCTAAACTCCAACGACCCCTCCAGCTTCCCATCTCTACACCTTCCACAGGAACACCTGGGGAATATTTATGAGGATTCATAAGGTAAATGTTTGGCCTCTTTCCTGATCAAATCATTATTACAAGCCAACTGCCCCCTGCGCAGTGATAGTTCCTTTTCAGTTTGCAACAAATGTTCTCGATAAAAGATACCGATTAAATTTTCTATAATTTTCACAAAATTTGCATTGTGTAATTCGTCATTAGTTGTGAATGTGATGTGACTATTAAAATACTTACACTGTCTTTTATAGTTTAAGGCATGTGTGTGACAATATTTTTACAAGATTTTTTTTAAATGCACTTTCCAAGCGCATAAAACCAAGACAACATTGATTTTACTCCCAGGTGTATGGGTACATGTGTTCAATGTTGTTGTTGTTACACTGTTAGTGTTAGACTTTATATTCTCGTAGAATAAGAGAGTTGTTATAAGTTTTACTAAAAATGGCACACCAAATACAAACAAATGATCTTAGTAGGCCTACGCAATTTAAGATTTTATTTCTTACGATCATAAAACCGCACAACAGAACTGATGTACACCGTAGTAATAATACTAATACTAATAGAGATCTCACCATTGGGAAACTTCGACACGGTTGTCATAACGAGCGGCCAACACGTCTGGGTTAATACCGTCATGGTCTGTCACCAGCTGCTCTACTGCCTGATCTTCTAGACCAGCCTCTGCTAATGGTTCGTAGTCATGCGGATTATAGACGCCGACCGTCTCTTCTGCCGTGTCGTCTAATTCGTCCGACTCTGAATCGCTTGTTACATATGCAGCCATGCTTGAACTGATCACTCGGTCATCACTATGACGTCATCGCTATCAATAATGGCGATGGGATTTGTTCGCACAAATTACGGCGGCACACGCATCTTTCAAGCGCAAATGCTCGGAAAGGCAGTCTGAACCGCTGATAAAACATGCTGTAGCCAGTTGCTGAACATCCAAACTTTTGAAAGACAACTATATTATCGTAATTGTAATTTATAATTCATAAGTACTTTAACTTTATAGGAGGTAGCAAATGTATACTTTATCAGTACTAATCCACCGAGCTTTCACAAATCCACCGAGCAGTCTCCAATCCCCCAGCCAGTCACCAAACCACCAGCCAGTTACCAATCAAGAGGAAAGTCACAAATCCACCGTGCAGCCAATCCATCGAGCAGTTGCCACTCCATTACTCAGTCACAAATCCATCATGCAGTCTCCATTCCATTACACAGTCACAAATCCACCGTGCATATCCACTCCATTACTCAGTCACAAATCCATCATCATTCTCCATTCCATTAGTCACAAATCCAATGTGCAGTCTCCATTCCATTACACAGTCACAAATCCAACATGCGCTCACCATTCCATTAGGCAGTCACCATATTATCATGCATCCACCATTCCATTAGGCAGTCACCCTTGTGCTTGCAACTTATTGTTTCTTCAAGCAGTCATGGTTCTATTTGTTTCTGAAATGAGAGTAATTCGATTCCACTCTTCCCAAGGCGAGAATAGGTATTAGTGGAGGTTAAATATGCAATTTGGAAAAGTAGGCTGTAAAATTGTCGAGTGATGAGTGACAGAAGATAAAATGTCACTTTAAACATTATTAGAGACTGATTGTGACGATGTTAAAAGTTAGAATATCGTTTTATGGAAGTATTTAGTGTTAAAAGAAATTCAAATAAATGTACCAGCATCTAACAGTGCTTGCAGATATAGACTACCATATAAAAGAGGTTTAAAAACAGAACGCAACAAGTAGAGCCTTAACTTTATAGGCGGTAGCAAATGTATACTTTATCAGTACCAATCCACCGAGCTTTCACAAATCCACCGAGCAGTCTCCAATCCCCCAGCCAGTCACCAAACCACCAGCCAGTTACCAATCAAGAGGAAAGTCACAAATCCACCGGGCAGCCAATCCATCGAGCAGTTGCCACTCCATTACTCAGTCACAAATCCATCATGCAGTCTCCATTCCATTACACAGTCCCAAATCCACCGTGCATCTCCACTCCATTACTCAGTCACAAATCCATCATCATTCTCCATTCCATTACAGTCACAAATCCAACGTGCAGTCTCCATTCATTTACACAGTCACAAATCCAACATGCGCTCTCCATTCCATTAGGCAGTCACCATATTATCATGCATCCACCATTCCATTAGGCAGTCACCCTAGTGCTTGCAACTTATTGTTTCTTCAAGCAGTCACGGTTCTGTTTGTTTCTGAAATGAGAGTAATTCGATTCCACTCTTCCCAAGGCGAGAATAGGTATTAGTGGAGGTTAAATATGCAATTTGGAAAAGTAGGCTGTAAAATTGTCGAGTGATGAGTGACAGAAGATAAAATGTCACTTTAAACATTATTAGAGACTGATTGTGACGATGTTAAAAGTTAAAATGTCGTTTTATGGAAGTATTTAGTGTTAAAAGAAATTCAAATAAATGTACCAGCATCCAACAGTGCTTGGAGATATAGACTACCATATAAAAGAGGTTTAAAAACAGAACGCAACAGGTAGAGTCTTAACTTTATAGAAGGTAGCAAATGTATACTTTATCAGTACCAATCCACGGAGCAGTCTCCGATCCCCAGCCAGTCACCAAACCACCAGCCAGTTACCAATCAAGAGGAAAGTCACAAATCCACCGGGCAGCCAATCCATCGAGCAGTTGCCACTCCATTACTCAGTCACAAATCCATCATGCAGTCTCCATTCCATTACACAGTCACAAATCCACCATGCAGTCTCCACTCCATTACTCAGTCACAAATCCATCATCATTCTCCATTTCATTACACAGTCACAAATCCACCATGCAGTCTCCGTTCCATTACACAGTCACAGATCCAACATGCGCGTACCATTCCATTAGGCAGTCACCATATTATCATGCAGCCACCATTCCATTAGGCTGTCACCCTTTTGCCAGCCACTCATTGTTTCTTCAAGCAGTCACGGTTCTGTTTGTTTCTGAAATGAGAGTAAAGCAATTCCACTCTTCCCAAGGCGCGAATAGGTATTAGTGGAGGTTAAATATGCAATTTGGAAAAGTAGGCTGTAAAATTGTCAAATGATGATTGACGGAGGATAAAATGTGACTTTCAACAATATTAGAGAATGACTGTACCATTAGTCTTGATGTGAGTCAGGTCGAAGAAACGTCGGATTAAAAGACGCTGTATTTCATCACTCCCACAGAAACTAAACTTAATATAAAAGACCGAGGTATATAAATATTGTTACGTTGTAAAATTGCTTGAAAGAGCAAGTATATAGTTTTAAAGCTTGACTAATTAAAAGACTGTGACGATGTTAAAAGTTAAGATATCGTTTTATGGAAGTATTTAGTGTTAAAAGATATTCAAATAAATTTACCAGCATCCAACAGTGCTTAGAGATCTAGACTAGCATATACATGAGGTTTAAAAACAGAACGAAACAAGTAGAGCCTTAACTTTATAGGAGGTAGCAAATGTATACTTTATCAGTACCAATCCACCGAGCTTTCACAAATCCACCAAGCAGTCTCCAATCCCCCAGCCAGTCACCAAACCACCAGCCAGTTACCAATCAAGAGGAAAGTCACAAATCCACCGGGCAGCCAATCCATCGAGCAGTTACCACTTCATTACTCAGTCACAAATCCATTATGCAGTCTCCATTCCATTACACAGTCACAAACCCACCGTGCATATCCACTCCATTACTCAGTCACAAATCCATCATCATTCTCCATTCCATTACAGTCACAAATCCAACGTGCAGTCTCCATTCCATTACAGTCACAAATCCAACATGCGCTCACCATTCCATTAGGCAGTCACCATATTATCATGCATCCACCATTTCATTAGGCAGTCACCATTGCGCTTGCAACTTATTGTTTCTTCAAGCAGTCACGGTTCTGTTTGTTTCTGAAATGAGAGTAATTCGATTCCACTCTTCCCAAGGCGAGAATAGGTATTAGTGGAGGTTAAATATGCAATTTGGAAAAGTAGGCTGTAAAATTGTCGAGTGATGAGTGACAGAAGATAAAATGTCACTTTAAACATTATTAGAGACTGATTGTAACGATGTTAAAAGTTAAAATATCGTTTTATGGAAGTATTTAGTGTTAAAAGAAATTCAAATAGATGTACCAGCATCCAACAGTGCTTGGAGATATAGACTACCATATACAAGAGGTTTAAAAACAGAACGCAACAAGTAGAGCGTTAACTATATAGAAGGTAGCAAATGTATACTTTATCAGTACCAATCCACCGAGCAGTCTCCAATCCCCCAGCCAGTTACCAAACCACCAGCCAGTTACCAATCAAGAGGAAAGTCACAAATCCACCGGGTAGGCAATCCATCGAGCAGTTGCCACTCCATTACTCAGTCAAAAATCCATCATGCAGTCTCCATTCCATTACACAGTCAGAAATCCATCATGCGGTAACCACTCCATTTCACAGTCACAAATCCACCATGCAGTCTCCACTCCATTACTCAGTCAAAAATCCATCGAGCAGTTGTCACTCCATTACTCAGTCAAAAATCCATCATGCAGTCTCCATTCCATTACACAGTCAGAAATCCATCATGCGGTAACCACTCCATTTCACAGTCACAAATCCACCATGCAGTCTCCACTCCATTACTCAGTCACAAATCCACCATGCAGTCTCCATTCCATTACACAGTCTCAAATCCAACATGCGCTCACCATTCCAGTCGGCAGTCACCATATTATGATGCAGCCACCATTCCATTAGGCTGTCACCCTTTTGCAAGCCACTCATTGTTTGTTCAAGCAGTCACGGTTCTGTTTGTTTCTGAAATGAGATTAATGCAATTCCACTCTTCCCAAGGCGAGAATAGGTATTAGTGGAGGTTAAATATACAATTTGGAAAAGTAGGCTGTAAAATTGTCAAGTGATGAGTGATAGAGGATAAAATGTCACTTTCAACATTATTAGAGAATGACTGTACCATTAGTTTGATGTGAGTCAGGTCGAAGAAACGTCGGATTAAAAGACGCTGTATTTCATCACTCCCACAGAAACTAAACTTAATATAGAAGACCGAGGTATATAAATATTGTTACGTTGTAAAATTGCTTGAAAGAGCAAGTATATAGTTTTAAAGCTTGACTAATTAAAAGACTGACGATGTTAAAAGTTAAAATATCGTTTTATGGAAGTATTTAGTGTTAAAAGAAATTCAAATAAATGTACCAGCATCTAACAGTGCTTGGAGATATAGACTACCATATAAAAGAGGTTTAAAAACAGAGCGCAACAAGTAGAGCCTTAACTTTATAGGAGGTAGCAAATGTATACTTTATCAGTACTAATCCACCGAGCTTTCACAAATCCACCGAGCAGTCTCCAATCCCCCAGCCAGTCACCAAACCACCAGCCAGTTACCAATCAAGAGGAAAGTCACAAATCCACCGGGCAGCCAATCCATCGAGCAGTTGCCACTCCATTACTCAGTCACAAATCCATCATGCAGTCTCCATTCCATTACACAGTCCCAAATCCACCGTGCATCTCCACTCCATTACTCAGTCACAAATCCATCATCATTCTCCATTCCATTACAGTCACAAATCCAACGTGCAGTCTCCATTCCATTACACAGTCACAAATCCAACATGCGCTCACCATTCCATTAGGCAGTCACCATATTATCATGCATCCACCATTCCATTAGGCAGTCACCCTTGTGCTTGCAACTTATTGTTTCTTCAAGCAGTCACGGTTCTGTTTGTTTCTGAAATGAGAGTAATTCGATTCCACTCTTCCCAAGGCGAGAATAGGTATTAGTGGAGGTTAAATATGCAATTTGGAAAAGTAGGCTGTAAAATTGTCGAGTGATGAGTGACAGAAGATAAAATGTCACTTTAAACATTATTAGAGACTGATTGTGACGATGTTAAAAGTTAAAATATCGTTTTATGGAAGTATTTAGTGTTAAAAGAAATTCAAATAAATGTACCAGCATCCAACAGTTCTTGGAGATATAGACTACCATATAAAAGAGGTTTAAAAACAGAACCCAACAAGTAGAGTCTTAACTTTATAGAAGGTAGCAAATGTATACTTTATCAGTACCAATCCACGGAGCAGTCTCCAATCCCCAGCCAGTCACCAAACCACCAGCCAGTTACCAATCAAGAGGAAAGTCACAAATCCACCGGTTAGCCAATCCATCGAGCAGTTGCCACTCCATTACTCAGTCAAAAATCCATCATGCAGTCTCCATTCCATTACACAGTCAGAAATCCATCATGCGGTAACCACTCCATTTCACAGTCACAAATCCACCATGCAGTCTCCACTCCATTACTCAGTTACAAATCCACCATACAGTCTCCATTCCATTACACAGTCTCAAATCCAACATGCGCTCACCATTCCATTCGGCAGTCACCATATTATCATGCAGCCACCATTCCATTAGGCTGTCATCATTTTGCAAGCCACTCATTGTTTCTTCAAGCAGTCACGGTTCTGTTTGTTTCTGAAATGAGAGTAATGCAATTCCACTCTTCCCAAGGCGAGAATAGGTATTAGTGGAGGTTAAATATACAATTTGGAAAAGTAGGCTGTAAAATTGGCAAGTTGTGAGTGACAGAGGTTAAAATGTCACTTTCAACATTATTAGAGAATGACTGTACCATTGGTCCTAATGTGAGTCAGGTCGAAGAAACGTCGGATTAAAAGACGCTGTATTTCATCACTCCCACAGAAACTAAACTTAATATAGAAGACCGAGGTATATAAATATTGTTACGTTGTAAAATTGCTTGAAAGAGCAAGTATATAGTTTTAAAGCTTGACTAATTAAAAGACTGTGACGATGTTAAAAGTTAAGATATCGTTTTATGGAAGTAGTTAGTGTTAAAAGATATTCAAATAAATTTACCAGCATCCAACAGTGCGCTTAGAGATATAGACTACCATATACAAGAGGTTTAACAGAACGAAACAAGTAGAGCCTTAACTTTATAGAAGGTAGCAAATGTATACTTTATCAGTACCAATCCACCGAGCTTTCACCAATCCACCGAGCAGTCTCCAATCCCCCAGCCAGTCACCAAACGACCAGCCAGTTACCAATCAAGAGGAAAGTCACAAATCCACCGGGCAGCCAATCCATCGAGCAGTTGCCACTCCATTACTCAGTCACAAATCCATCATGCAGTCTCCATTCCATTACACAGTCACAAATCCACCATGCAGTCTCCACTCCATTACTCAGTCACAAATCCATCATCATTCTCCATTTCATTACACAGTCACAAATCCACCATGCAGTCTCCATTCCATTACACAGTCACAGATCCAACATGCGCGTACCATTCCATTAGGCAGTCACCATATTATCATGCAGCCACCATTCCATTAGGCTGTCACCCTTTTGCCAGCCACTCATTGTTTCTTCAAGCAGTCACGGTTCTGTTTGTTTCTGAAATGAGAGTAAAGCAATTCCACTCTTCCCAAGGCGCGAATAGGTATTAGTGGAGGTTAAATATGCAATTTGGAAAAGTAGGCTGTAAAATTGTCAAATGATGAGTGACGGAGGATAAAATGTCACTTTCAACATTATTAGAGAATGACTGTACCATTGGTCTTAATGTGAGTCAGGTCGAAGAAACGTCGGATTAAAAGACGCTGTATTTCATCACTCCCACAGAAA
Source organism: Lepidochitona cinerea (assembly GCA_963971465.1). Taxonomy (NCBI): domain Eukaryota; kingdom Metazoa; phylum Mollusca; class Polyplacophora; order Chitonida; family Tonicellidae; genus Lepidochitona; species Lepidochitona cinerea. The sequence continues at coordinate 63,028,071 of OZ020551.1, read as the reverse complement.
CTAAACTTAATATAGAAGACCGAGGTATATAAATACTGTTACGTTGTAAAATTGCTTGAAAGAGCAACTATACAGTTTTAAAGCTAGACTAATTAAAAGACTGTGACGATGTTAAAAGTTAAAATATTGTTTTATGGAAGTATTTAGTGTTAAAAGAAATTCAAATAAATGTACCAGCATCCAACAGTGCTTAGAGATACAGACTACCATATACAAGAGGTTTAAAAACAGAACGAAACAAGTAGAGCCTTAAATTTATAGAATGTAGCAAATGTATACTTTATCAGTACCAATCCACCGAGCTTTCACAAATCCACCGAGCAGTCTCCAATCCCCCAGCCAGTCACCAAACCACCAGCCAGTTACCAATCAAGAGGAAAGTCACAAATCCACCGGGTAGCCAATCCATCGAGCAGTTGCCACTCCATTACTCAGTCACAAATCCATCATGCAGTCTCCATTCCATTACACAGTCAGAAATCCATCATGCAGTCTCCACTCCATTACTCAGTCACAAATCCATCATCATTCTCCATTTCATTACAGTCACAAATCCACCATGCAGTCTCCATTCCATTACACAGTCACAGAACCAACATGCGCGTACCATTCCATTAGGCAGTCACCATATTATCATGCAGCCACCATTCCATTAGGCTGTCCCCCTTTTGCCAGCCACTCATTGTTTCTTCAAGCAGTCACGGTTCTGTTTGTTTCTGAAATGAGAGTAAAGCAATTCCACTCTTCCCAAGGCGAGAATAGGTATTAGTGGAGGTTAAATATGCAATTTGGAAAAATAGGCTGTAAAATTGTCAAGTGATGAGTGACAGAGGATGAAATGTCACTTTCAACATTATTAGAGAATGACTGTACCATTGGTCTTAATGTGAGTCAGGTCGAAGAAACGTCGGATTAAAAGACGCTGTATTTCATCACTCCCACAGAAACTAAACTTAATATAGAAGACTGAGGTATATAAATATTTTTATGTTGTAAAATTGCTTGAAAGAGCAACTATACAGTTTTAAAGCTTGACTAATTAAAAGACTGTGACGATGTTAAAAGTTAAAATATTGTTTTATGGAAGTATTTAGTGTTGAAAGAAATTCAAATAAATGTACCAGCATCCAGCAGTGCTTAGAGTTATAGACTACCATATACAAAAGGTTTAAAAACAGAGCGAAACAAGTAGAGCCTTAAATTTGTAGGAGGTAGCAAATGTATACTTTATCAGTACCAATCCACCGAGCTTTCACCAATCCACCGAGCAGTCTACAATCCACCAGCCAGTCACCAAACCACCAGCCAGTTACCAATCAAGAGGAAAGTCACAAATCCACCGGGCAGCCAATCCATCGAGCAGTTGCCACTCCATTACAGTCACAAATCCACGGTGCATCTCCACTCCATTACTCAGTCACAAATCCATCATCATTCTCCATTCCATTAGTCACAAATCCAACGTGCAGTCTCCATTCCATTACACAGTCACAAATCCAACATGCGCTCACCATTCCATTAGGCAGTCACCATATTATCATGCATCCACCATTCCATTAGGCAGTCACCCTTGTGCTTGCAACTTATTGTTTCTTCAAGCAGTCACGGTTCTGTTTGTTTCTGAAATGAGAGTAATTCGATTCCACTCTTCCCAAGGCGAGAATAGGTATTAGTGGAGGTTAAATATGCAATTTGGAAAAGTAGGCTGTAAAATTGTCGAGTGATGAGTGACAGAAGATAAAATGTCACTTTAAACATTATTAGAGACTGATTGTGACGATGTTAAAAGTTAAAATATCGTTTTATGGAAGTATTTAGTGTTAAAAGAAATTCAAATAAATGTACCAGCATCCAACAGTTCTTGGAGATATAGACTACCATATAAAAGAGGTTTAAAAACAGAACCCAACAAGTAGAGTCTTAACTTTATAGAAGGTAGCAAATGTATACTTTATCAGTACCAATCCACGGAGCAGTCTCCAATCCGCAGCCAGTCACCAAACCACCAGCCAGTTACCAATCAAGAGGAAAGTCACAAATCCACCGGTTAGCCAATCCATCGAGCAGTTGCCACTCCATTACTCAGTCAAAAATCCATCATGCAGTCTCCATTCCATTACACAGTCAGAAATCCATCATGCGGTAACCACTCCATTTCACAGTCACAAATCCACCATGCAGTCTCCACTCCATTACTCAGTTACAAATCCACCATACAGTCTCCATTCCATTACACAGTCTCAAATCCAACATGCGCTCACCATTCCATTCGGCAGTCACCATATTATCATGCAGCCACCATTCCATTAGGCTGTCATCATTTTGCAAGCCACTCATTGTTTCTTCAAGCAGTCACGGTTCTGTTTGTTTCTGAAATGAGAGTAATGCAATTCCACTCTTCCCAAGGCGAGAATAGGTATTAGTGGAGGTTAAATATACAATTTGGAAAAGTAGGCTGTAAAATTGTCAAGTTGTGAGTGACAGAGGTTAAAATGTCACTTTCAACATTATTAGAGAATGACTGTACCATTGGTCCTAATGTGAGTCAGGTCGAAGAAACGTCGGATTAAAAGACGCTGTATTTCATCACTCCCACAGAAACTAAACTTAATATAGAAGACCGAGGTATATAAATATTGTTACGTTGTAAAATTGCTTGAAAGAGCAAGTATATAGTTTTAAAGCTTGACTAATTAAAAGACTGTGACGATGTTAAAAGTTAAGATATCGTTTTATGGAAGTATTTAGTGTTAAAAGATATTCAAATAAATTTACCAGCATCCAACAGTGCGCTTAGAGATATAGACTACCATATACAAGAGGTTTAACAGAACGAAACAAGTAGAGCCTTAACTTTATAGAAGGTAGCAAATGTATACTTTATCAGTACCAATCCACCGAGCTTTCACCAATCCACCGAGCAGTCTCCAATCCCCCAGCCAGTCACCAAACGACCAGCCAGTTACCAATCAAGAGGAAAGTCACAAATCCACCGGGCAGCCAATCCATCGAGCAGTTGCCACTCCATTACTCAGTCACAAATCCATCATGCAGTCTCCATTCCATTACACAGTCACAAATCCACCATGCAGTCTCCACTCCATTACTCAGTCACAAATCCATCATCATTCTCCATTTCATTACACAGTCACAAATCCACCATGCAGTCTCCATTCCATTACACAGTCACAGATCCAACATGCGCGTACCATTCCATTAGGCAGTCACCATATTATCATGCAGCCACCATTCCATTAGGCTGTCACCCTTTTGCCAGCCACTCATTGTTTCTTCAAGCAGTCACGGTTCTGTTTGTTTCTGAAATGAGAGTAAAGCAATTCCACTCTTCCCAAGGCGCGAATAGGTATTAGTGGAGGTTAAATATGCAATTTGGAAAAGTAGGCTGTAAAATTGTCAAATGATGAGTGACGGAGGATAAAATGTCACTTTCAACATTATTAGAGAATGACTGTACCATTGGTCTTAATGTGAGTCAGGTCGAAGAAACGTCGGATTAAAAGACGCTGTATTTCATCACTCCCACAGAAACTAAACTTAATATAGAAGACCGAGGTATATAAATACTGTTACGTTGTAAAATTGCTTGAAAGAGCAACTATACAGTTTTAAAGCTAGACTAATTAAAAGACTGTGACGATGTTAAAAGTTAAAATATTGTTTTATGGAAGTATTTAGTGTTAAAAGAAATTCAAATAAATGTACCAGCATCCAACAGTGCTTAGAGATACAGACTACCATATACAAGAGGTTTAAAAACAGAACGAAACAAGTAGAGCCTTAAATTTTTAGAATGTAGCAAATGTATACTTTATCAGTACCAATCCACCGAGCTTTCACAAATCCACCGAGCAGTCTCCAATCCCCCAGCCAGTCACCAAACCACCAGCCAGTTACCAATCAAGAGGAAAGTCACAAATCCACCGGGTAGCCAATCCATCGAGCAGTTGCCACTCCATTACTCAGTCACAAATCCATCATCATTCTCCATTCCATTAGTCACAAATCCAACGTGCAGTCTCCATTCCATTACACAGTCACAAATCCAACATGCGCTCACCATTCCATTAGGCAGTCACCATATTATCATGCATCCACCATTCCATTAGGCAGTCACCCTTGTGCTTGCAACTTATTGTTTCTTCAAGCAGTCACGGTTCTGTTTGTTTCTGAAATGAGAGTAATTCGATTCCACTCTTCCCAAGGCGAGAATAGGTATTAGTGGAGGTTAAATATGCAATTTGGAAAAGTAGGCTGTAAAATTGTCGAGTGATGAGTGACAGAAGATAAAATGTCACTTTAAACATTATTAGAGACTGATTGTGACGATGTTAAAAGTTAGAATATCGTTTTATGGAAGTATTTAGTGTTAAAAGAAATTCAAATAAATGTACCAGCATCCAACAGTGCTTGGAGATATAGACTACCATATAAAAGAGGTTTAAAAACAGAACGCAACAAGTAGAGCCTTAACTTTATAGATGCTAGCAAATGTATACTTTATCAGTACCAATCCACAGAGCAGTCTCCAATCCCCAGCCAGTCACCAAACCACCAGCCAGTTACCAATCAAGAGGAAAGTCACAAATCCACCGGGTAGCCAATCCATCGAGCAGTTGCCACTCCATTACTCAGTCAAAAATCCATCATGCAGTCTCCATTCCATTACACAGTCAGAAATCCATCATGCGGTAACCACTCCATTTCACAGTCACAAATCCACCATGCAGTCTCCACTCCATTACTCGGTTACAAATCCACCATGCAGTCTCCATTCCATTACACAGTCTCAAATCCAACATGCGCTCACCATTCCATTCGGCAGTCACCATATTATCATGCAGCCACCATTCCATTAGGCTGTCATCATTTTGCAAGCCACTCATTGTTTCTTCAAGCAGTCACGGTTCTGTTTGTTTCTGAAATGAGAGTAATGCAATTCCACTCTTCCCAAGGCGAGAATAGGTATTAGTGGAGGTTAAATATACAATTTGGAAAAGTAGGCTGTAAAATTGTCAAGTGATGAGTGACAGAGGATAAAATGTCACTTTCAACATTATTAGAGAATGACTGTACCATTGGTCTTGATGTGAGGCAGGTCGAAGAAACGTCGGATTAAAAGACGCTGTATTTCATCACTCCCACAGAAACTAAACTTAATATAGAAGACCGAGGTACATAAATATTGTTACGTTGTAAAATTGCTTGAAAGAGCAAGTATATAGTTTTAAAGCTTGACTAATTAAAAGACTGTGACGATGTTACAAGTTAAGATATCGTTTTATGGAAGTATTTAGTGTTAAAAGATACTCAAATAAATTTACCAGCATCCAACAGTGCGCTTAGAGATATTGACTACCATATACAAGAGGTTTAACAGAACGAAACAAGTAGAGCCTTAACTTTATAGAATGTAGCAAATGTATACTTTATCAGTACCAATCCACCGAGCTTTCACCAATCCACCGAGCAGTCTCCAATCCCCCAGCCAGTCACCAAACCACCAGCCAGTTACCAATCAAGAGGAAAGTCACAAATCCACCCGGCAGCCAATCCATCGAGCAGTTGCCACTCCATTACTCAGTCACAAATCCATCATGCAGTCTCCATTCCATTATACAGTCACAAATCCATCATGCGGTAACCATTCCATTTCACCAATCCAACGTATGGTCACCATTATATCGAACAGTGACCAACCCATCGGCCAGTCACCAATCCATTGAACAGGCAACAATCCATCGGCCAGTTACCAAACTACCAAGCAGTCAACCAATCTGTTAGACATGCACAATTACTCTGAAACGAGAGTAATGCAATTCCAAATATATATATTTGGGGAGCTTTTGAATGCAAAAGGGAAAATTTTCTGGTGTAAATCATCAAGTGACTGATCAAGAGCACATTTACCTTTTCAACATCATTTCAGATTGACTGCAACAATATGATCAACAAAAAGACTTTTTAAAGTGTTCATCTGTATCATTATGAGAGAAATTTTTTTTATGAAGAGGAATGAAAAGGAATTTAGGCATCTATTGCCTCATCCAGAATTTACATTTTTAAAAGATGGCTTATCTATGGACTGGTTAATTATGTTATTACTCATAAGAGGGCGTAGCAGGTTTTACTGTCATGATACATCAGATAGTCCCCAATCCATCAAGCAGTCAATTCCATCACACCATCGCATTGGGAAAATTTCATGGGGAAGGCACCACTTCATCTGGCAGTTACCATTTCATCGGGCAGTCACCATTTCCACCAGATAGTAACAATTTCATTGGTCAGTCACCAGTATTGGAATCTGAAGTGAGAGTTATTCAATTCCACCCTTTCCAAAAGGGAGAATATATATTAGTGGAGGTGGGATATATGCAAAAGGGAAAAGTAGTCTAAAAATTTTCAATTGAGAGAGAGAGAATATTTTACGCCACTTGCAATGGTATTTTAGAATTATCTTGACTATATTTATTTGACTATAAACCGATGAGCTATTTATGCACTGGCTAATAAAGTTATTATTACTAAAATGATGGCATAGCAAGCTAACTGTCATGATGACGGGTTGTTTGAAGAAATTTGTTTTACTAAATAATATAAATTTGTACTCTATGCAAGCTGACTAAAGACAGTTTTGGGTCAGTTTCCTCTGGGTGGTCAGACCTTTGGTTACTGATGTGAACTACCTTCTGTGGGTGACCAGTCCACAAAAGGTAGTTAACTTTTTCCAAAGATGATCGAAAATTGTTACAACTTGCAAAAAGTATGTTCTTTTTGGGATCAGGTAAATTGTAGTTGCGAATTAAAGTATGGACTTATTACACTGAAAGCTTGACTAATTAATAGAAACAGACCCAAAAAACCCTGAGAATACAGTTCTTCAGAAATGACCTACAGAAAGAATAGAATATATATTAAGCTTTCAACATTATTTAAGACTGACCGTGACGATGCAGTCAAAGATAAACAAACTGTTTTATGGAACACACCTCTATCTTTGTGAAAGAAAAAAATTAATGTTAAAAGAAATTGAAACAACTGTACCAGCCTTAAAAAATGCTTAGTGATAGAGACTATCCATAGAAAAGAGTTTTAAATAGAGGACAAAACAAATAGAGCGCTACATTTAAAGAAGATGTATATCAGTACCGGTCAATTGATAAGTCACCTATCCTTCAAATAGTCACCAAGCAGCCACCATTCCATTAATAAGTAACTGCTCTATTAGGCAGTCACCATTCTATCATCCAGTCACCATTCCATCATCCAGTCACCATTCCATCATCCAGTCATCATTCCATTTTGCAGTCATTCCATTATGCAGTCTCCATTCCATTAGGCTATTATCAATCCATCATATTGTCCCAATTTCATTGCACCGTCACCAATACACCATGCAGTCACAATTCTATTAGGCAGTCGTCACAATTCCATTAAGCAGTTACAGTTCCATTAGGCAGTCACATTCCATTAGGCAGTCTTTGTTCTCTTCTGTTCTGAAATGAGACTAATGCAATTTCACCCTTCCTAAGGGGAGAAAATATATTAGTGGAGGTTAAATATGCAAACGGGAAAAGTACGCTGTAAATATCATAAAGTAATGAGTGACAGAAGATTAAACGTCGCCTTCAACATTTTTTAAGACTGACTGTGACTTTGTAGTCAAAGTTAAAATATCGTTTATCAATTTCTATATGTTTGTGAGAGAAAGTATTTAGTGTTGAAACAATAATTCAATAAATGTACCACCCTGAAAAAGTGCTTAGTGATATAGGCTATCCATGAACAAGAGGTTTAAAAAGTGAACGCAACAAATAGAGCGTTACTTTTATAGAAGTTAGCAAGTGTGTCGTTCATCAGTACCAGTCAATTGATAAGTCACCAATTCTTGAAGTAGGCACCAATCCACCAAGCAGCCACCAATCCCCCAGTCAGTTACCAAACCACCAGTCAGTTACCAATCAAGAGGAAAGTCACAAATCCACCGGGTAGCCAATCCATCGAGCTGTTGCCACTCCATTACTCAGTCACAAATCCATCATGCAGTCTCCATTCCATTACACAGTCAGAAATCAATCCTGTGGTAACCACTCCATTTCACAGTCACAAATTCTACATACTGTCACCATTATATCGAAAAGTCACTATTCTATCATCTAGTCACCATTCCATCAAGCAAACATCATACCATTAGGCAATCACCAATTCATCATGTTGTCACCATTCCATTACACCGTCACCAATCCATTATGCAATCACCCTTGTGTTACATATGCAGTCACTAGTCCATTACTCACTCACGAAGCTACCGGAAAGTCACAAATCCACCGGTCAGCCATTCTATCGAGTAGTTGCCACTCCATTACAGTCACAAATCTATCATCATTCTCCATTCCATTACACAGTCACAACTCCACCATCCAGTCTCCATTCCATTACAGTCACAAATCCAACATACGCTCACCATTCCATTAGGCCAGTCACCATATTATCATGCAGCCACCATTCCATTAGGCTGTCACCCTTTCGCCAGCCACTCATTGTTTCTTCAAGCAGTCACAGTTTTGTTTTTCTGAAATGAGAGTAATGTAATTCCACTCTTCCCAAGGCGAGAATAGGTATAAGTGGAGGTTAAATATGCAATTTGGAAAAGTAGGCTGTAAAATTTCAAGTGATGAGTGACAGAAGATAAAATGTTACTTTCAACATTATTAGAGACTGACTTTGACGATGTTAAAAGTTAAAATATCGTTTTATGGAAGTATTTAGTGTTAAAAGAAATTCAAATAAATGTACCAGCATGCAACAGTGCTTAGACATATAGACTACCATATACAAAAGGTTTAAAAACAGAACGAAACAAGTAGAGCCTTAACTTTATAGAAGGTAGCAAATGTATACTTTATCAGTACCAATCCACCGAGCTTTCACAAATCCACCAAGCAGTCTCCAATCCCCCAGCCAGTCACCAAACCACCAGCCAGTTACCAATCAAGAGGAAAGTCACAAATCCACCGGGCAGCCAATCCATCGAGCAGTTGCCACTCCATTACTCAGTCACAAATCCATCATGCAGTCTCAATTCCATTACACAGTCACAAATCCACCGTGCATCTCCACTCCATTACTCAGTCACAAATCCATCATCATTCTCCATTCCATTAGTCACAAATCCAACGTGCAGTCTCCATTCCATTACACAGTCACAAATCCAACATGCGCTCACCATTCCATTAGGCAGTCACCATATTATAATGCATCCACCATTCCATTAGGCAGTCACCCTTGTGCTTGCAACTTATTGTTTCTTCAAGCAGTCACGGTTCTGTTTGTTTCTGAAATGAGAGTAATTCGATTCCACTCTTCCCAAGGCGAGAATAGGTATTAGTGGAGGTTAAATATGCAATTTGCAAAAGTAGGCTGTAAAATTGTCGAGTGATGAGTGACAGAAGATAAAATGTCACTTTAAACATTATTAGAGACTGATTGTGACGATGTTAAAAGTTAGAATATCGTTTTATGGAAGTATTTAGTGTTAAAAGAAATTCAAATAAATGTACCAGCATCCAACAGTGCTTGGAGATATAGACTACTATATAAAAGAGGTTTAAAAACAGAACGCAACAAGTAGAGCCTTAACTTTATAGAAGCTAGCAAATGTATACTTTATCAGTACCAATCCACGGAGCAGTCTCCAATCCCCAGCCAGTCACCAAACCACCAGCCAGTTACCAATCAAGAGGAAAGTCACAAATCCACCGGGTAGCCAATCCATCGAGCAGTTGCCACTCCATTACTCAGTCACAAATCCATCATCATTCTCCATTCCATTACACAGTCACAAATCCACCATGGAGTCTCCATACCATTACACAGTTACAAATCCACCATGGAGTCTCCATACCATTACACAGTCACAAATCCAACATAGGCTCACCATTCCATTAGGTAGTCACCATATTATCATGCAGCCACCATTCCATTAGGCAGTCACCCTTGCGCTTGCAACTTATTGTTTCTTCAAGCAGTCACGGTTCTGTTTGTTTCTGAAATGAGAGTAATTTGATTCCACTCTTCCCAAGGCGAGAATAGGTATTAGTGGAGGTTAAATATGCAATTTGGAAAAGTAGGCTGTAAAATTGTCAAGTGATGAGTGACAGAAGATAAAATGTCACTTTAAACATTATTAGAGACTGATTGTGACGATGTTAAAAGTTAAAATATCGTTTTATGGAAGTATTTAGTGTTAAAAGAAATTCAAATAAATGTACTAGCATCCAACAGTGCTTAGAGATATTGACTACCATATACAAGAGGTTTAAAAACAGAACGCAACAAGTAGAGCCTTAACTTTATAGAAGGTAGCAAATGTATACTTTATCAGTACCAATCCACCAAGCAGTCTCCAACCCCCCAGCCAGTCACCAAACCACCAGCCAGTTACCAATCAAGAGGAAAGTCACAAGTCCACCGGGTAGCCAATCCATCGAGCAGTTGCCACTCCATTACTCAAAAATTTGCTTGAAAGAGCAAGTATATAGTTTTAAAGCTTGACTAATTAAAAGACTGTGACGATGATAAAAGTTAAGATATCGTTTTATAGAAGTATTTAGTGTTAAAAGATATTTAAATAAATTTACCAGCATCCAACAGTGCTTAGAGATCTAGACTAGCATATACAAGAGGTTTAAAAACAGAACGCAACAAGTAGAGCCTTAACTTTATAGAAGGTAGCAAATGTATACTTTATCAGTACCAATCCACCAAGCAGTCTCCAATCCCCCAGCCAGTCACCAAACCACCAGCCAGTTACCAATCAAGAGGAAAGTCACAAGTCCACCGGGTAGCCAATCCATCGAGCAGTTGCCACTCCATTACTCAGTCAAAAATCCATCGAGCAGTTGCCACTCCATTACACAGTCACAAATCCACCGTGCATATCCACTCCATTACTCAGTCAGAAATCCATCATCATTCTCCATTCCATTACAGTCACAAATCCACCATGCAGTCTCCATTCCATTACACAGTCACAAATCCAACTTGCGCTCACCATTCCATTAGGCAGTCACCCTTGCGCTTGCAACTTATTGTTTCTTCAAGCAGTCACGGTTCTGTTTGTTTCTGAAATGAGAGTAATTTGATTCCACTCTTCCCAAGGCGAGAATAGGTATTAGTGGAGGTTAAATATGCAATTTGGAAAAGTAGGCTGTAAAATTGTCAAGTGATGAGTGACAGAAGATAAAATGTCACTTTAAACATTATTAGAGACTGATTGTGACGATGTTAAAAGTTAGAATATCGTTTTATGGAAGTATTTAGTGTTAAAAGAAATTCAAATAAATGTACTAGCATCCAACAGTGCTTAGAGATATTGACTACCATATACAAGAGGTTTAAAAACAGAACGCAACAAGTAGAGCCTTAACTTTATAGAAGGTACCAAATGTATACTTTATCAGTACCAATCCACCAAGCAGTCTCCAATCCCCCAGCCAGTCACCAAACCACCAGCCAGTTACCAATCAAGAGGAAAGTCACAAGTCCACCGGGTAGCCAATCCATCGAGCAGTTGCCACTCCATTACTCAGTCAAAAATCCATCGAGCAGTTGCCACTCCATTACTCAGTCAAAAATCCATCATGCAGCCTCCATTCCATTACACAGTCAGAAATCCATCATGCGGTAACCACTCCATTTCACAGTCACAAATCCACCATGCAGTCTCCACTCCATTACTCAGTCACAAATCCACCATGCAGTCTCCATTCCATTACACAGTCTCAAATCCAACATGCGCTCACCATTCCATTCGGCAGTCACCATATTATGATGCAGCCACCATTCCATTAGGCTGTCACCCTTTTGCAAGCCATTCATTGTTTCTTCAAGCAGTCACGGTTCTGTTTGTTTCTGAAATGAGAGTAATGCAATTCCACTCTTCCCAAGGCAAGAATAGGTATTAGTGGAGGTTAAATATACAATTTGGAAAAGTAGGCTGTAAAATTGTCAAGTGATGAGTGATAGAGGATAAAATGTCACTTTCAACATTATTAGAGAATGACTGTACCATTAGTCTTGATGTGAGTCAGGTCGAAGAAACGTCGGATTAAAAGACGCTGTATTTCATCCCTCCCACAGAAACTAAACTTAATATAGAAGACCGAGGTATATAAATATTGTTACGTTGTAAAATTGCTTGAAAGAGCAAGTATATAGTTTTAAAGCTTGACTAATTAAAAGACTGTGACGATGTTAAAAGTTAAGATATCGTTTTATGGAAGTATTTAGTGTTAAAAGATATTCAAATAAATTTACCAGCATCCAACAGTGCTTAGCGATCTAGACTAGCATATACAAGAGGTTTAAAAACAGAACGAAACAAGTAGAGCCTTAACTTTATAGGAGGTAGCAAATGTATACTTTATTAGTACCAATCCACCGAGCTTTCACAAATCCACCGAGCAGTCTCCAATCCCCCAGCCAGTCACCAAACCACCAGCCAGTTACCAATCAAGAGGAAAGTCACAAATCCACCGGGCAGCCAATCCATCGAGCAGTTGCCACTCCATTACTCAGTCACAAATCCATCATGCAGTCTCCATTCCATTACACAGTCACAAATCCACCGTGCATATCCACTCCATTACTCAGTCACAAATCCATCATCATTCTCCATTCCATTACAGTCACAAATCCAACGTGCAGTCTCCATTCCATTACAGTCACAAATCCAACATGCGCTCACCATTCCATTAGGCAGTCACCATATTATCATGCATCCACCATTTCATTAGGCAGTCACCCTTGCGCTTGCAACTTATTGTTTCTTCAAGCAGTCACGGTTCTGTTTGTTTCTGAAATGAGAGTAATTCGATTCCACTCTTCCCAAGGCGAGAATAGGTATTAGTGGAGGTCAAATATGCAATTTGGAAAAGAAGGCTGTAAAATTGTCGAGTGATGAGTGACAGAAGATAAAATGTCACTTAAAACATTATTAGAGACTGATTGTGACATTGTTAAAAGTTAAAATATCGTTTTATGGAAGTATTTAGTGTTAAAAGAAATTCAAATAAATGTACCAGCATCCAACAGTGCTTGGAGATATAGACTACCATATACAAGAGGTTTAAAAACAGAACGCAACAAGTAGAGCCTTAACTTTATAGAAGGTAGCAAATGTATACTTTATCAGAACCAATCCACCAAGCAGTCTCCAATCCCCCAGCCAGTCACCAAACCACCAGCCAGTTACCAATCAAGAGGAAAGTCACAAATCCACCGGGTAGCCAATCCATCGAGCAGTTGCCACTCCATTACTCAGTCAAAAATCCATCGAGCAGTTGCCACTCCATTACTCAGTCAAAAATCCATCATGCAGTCTCCATTCCATTACACAGTCAGAAATCCATCATGCGGTAACCACTCCATTTCACAGTCCTCCCACAATAAAACTGGCAACGCCGCCATATAAGTGAAATAATCTTGAGCGTGGCGTAAAACACCAATCAATCAATCAATCAATCCATTACTCAGTCACAAATCCACCATGCAGTCTCCACTCCATTACTCAGTCACAAATCCACCATGCAGTCTCCATTCCATTACACAGTCTCAAATCCAACATGCGCTCACCATTCCATTTGGCAGTCACCATATTATGATGCAGCCACCATTCCATTAGGCTGTCACCCTTTTGCAAGTCACTCATTGTTTCTTCAAGCAGTCACGGTTCTGTTTGTAATGCAATTCCACTCTTCCCAAGGCGAGAATATGTATTAGTGGAGGTTAAATATAAAATTTGGAAAAGTAGGCTGTTAAATTGTCAAGTGATGAGTGATAGAGGATAAAATGTCCCTTTCAACATTATTAGAGAATGACTGTACCATTGGTCTGAATGTGAGTCAGGTCGAAGAAACGTCGGATTAAAAGACGCTGTATTTCATCACTCCCACGGAAACTAAACTTAATATAGAAGACCGAGGTATATAAATATTGTTACGTTGTAAAATTGCTTGAAAGAGCAACTATACAGTTTTAAAGCTAGACTAATTAAAAGACTGTGCCGATGTTAAAAGTTAAAATATTGTTTTATGGAAGTATTTAGTGTTAAAAGAAATTCAAATAAATGTACCAGCATCCAACAGTGCTTAGAGATATAGACTACCATATACAAAAGGTTTAATAACAGAGCAAAACAAGTAGAGCCTTAAATTTGTAGGAGGTAGCAAATGTATACTTTATCAGTACCAATCCACTGAGCTTTCACAAATCCACCGAGCAGTCTCCAATCCCCCAGCCAGTCACCAAACCACCAGCCAGTTACCAATCAAGAGGAAAGTCACAAATCCACCGGGCAGCCAATCCATCGAGCAGTTGCCACTCCATTACTCAGTCACAAATCCATCATGCAGTCTCCATTCCATTACACAGTCACAAATCCACCATGCAGTCTCCACTCCATTACACAGTCACAGAACCAACATGCGCGTACCATTCCATTAGGCAGTCACCATATTATCATGCAGCCACCATTCCATTAGGCAGTCACTCTTGCGCTTGCAACTTATTGTTTCTTCAAGCAGTCACGGTTCTGTTTGTTTCTGAAATGAGAGTAATTCGATTCCACTCTCCCCAAGGCGAGAATAGGTATAAGTGGAGGTTAAATATGCAATTTGGAAAAGTAGGCTGTAAAATTTCAAGTGATGAGTGACAGAAGATAAAATGTTACTTTCAACATTATAAGAGACTGACTTTGACGATGTTAAAAGTTAGAATATCGTTTTATGGAAGTATTTAGTGTTAAAAGAAATTCAAATAAATGTACCAGCATCCAACAGTGCTTGGAGATATAGACTACCATATAAAAGAGGTTTAAAAACAGAACGCAACAAGTAGAGCCTTAACTTTATAGATGCTAGCAAATGTATACTTTATCAGTACCAATCCACAGAGCAGTCTCCAATCCCCAGCCAGTCACCAAACCACCAGCCAGTTACCAATCAAGAGGAAAGTCACAAATCCACCGGGTAGCCAATCCATCGAGCAGTTGCCACTCCATTACTCAGTCAAAAATCCATCATGCAGTCTCCATTCCATTACACAGTCAGAAATCCATCATGCGGTAACCACTCCATTTCACAGTCACAAATCCCCCATGCAGTCTCCACTCCATTACTCGGTTACAAATCCACCATGCAGTCTCCATTCCATTACACAGTCTCAAATCCAACATGCGCTCACCATTCCATTCGGCAGTCACCATATTATCATGCAGCCACCATTCCATTAGGCTGTCATCATTTTGCAAGCCACTCATTGTTTCTTCAAGCAGTCACGGTTCTGTTTGTTTCTGAAATGAGAGTAATGCAATTCCACTCTTCCCAAGGCGAGAATAGGTATTAGTGGAGGTTAAATATACAATTTGGAAAAGTAGGCTGTAAAATTGTCAAGTGATGAGTGACAGAGGATAAAATGTCACTTTCAACATTATTAGAGAATGACTGTACCATTGGTCTTGATGTGAGGCAGGTCGAAGAAACGTCGGATTAAAAGACGCTGTATTTCATCACTCCCACAGAAACTAAACTTAATATAGAAGACCGAGGTACATAAATATTGTTACGTTGTAAAATTGCTTGAAAGAGCAAGTATATAGTTTTAAAGCTTGACTAATTAAAAGACTGTGACGATGTTACAAGTTAAGATATCGTTTTATGGAAGTATTTAGTGTTAAAAGATACTCAAATAAATTTACCAGCATCCAACAGTGCGCTTAGAGATATTGACTACCATATACAAGAGGTTTAACAGAACGAAACAAGTAGAGCCTTAACTTTATAGAATGTAGCAAATGTATACTTTATCAGTACCAATCCACCGAGCTTTCACCAATCCACCGAGCAGTCTCCAATCCCCCAGCCAGTCACCAAACCACCAGCCAGTTACCAATCAAGAGGAAAGTCACAAATCCACCCGGCAGCCAATCCATCGAGCAGTTGCCACTCCATTACTCAGTCACAAATCCATCATGCAGTCTCCATTCCATTATACAGTCACAAATCCATCATGCGGTAACCATTCCATTTCACCAATCCAACGTATGGTCACCATTATATCGAACAGTGACCAACCCATCGGCCAGTCACCAATCCATTGAACAGGCAACAATCCATCGGCCAGTTACCAAACTACCAAGCAGTCAACCAATCTGTTAGACATGCACAATTACTCTGAAACGAGAGTAATGCAATTCCAAATATATATATTTGGGGAGCTTTTGAATGCAAAAGGGAAAATTTTCTGGTGTAAATCATCAAGTGACTGATCAAGAGCACATTTACCTTTTCAACATCATTTCAGATTGACTGCAACAATATGATCAACAAAAAGACTTTTTAAAGTGTTCATCTGTATCATTATGAGAGAAATTTTTTTTATGAAGAGGAATGAAAAGGAATTTAGGCATCTATTGCCTCATCCAGAATTTACATTTTTAAAAGATGGCTTATCTATGGACTGGTTAATTATGTTATTACTCATAAGAGGGCGTAGCAGGTTTTACTGTCATGATACATCAGATAGTCCCCAATCCATCAAGCAGTCAATTCCATCACACCATCGCATTGGGAAAATTTCATGGGGAAGGCACCACTTCATCTGGCAGTTACCATTTCATCGGGCAGTCACCATTTCCACCAGATAGTAACAATTTCATTGGTCAGTCACCAGTATTGGAATCTGAAGTGAGAGTTATTCAATTCCACCCTTTCCAAAAGGGAGAATATATATTAGTGGAGGTGGGATATATGCAAAAGGGAAAAGTAGTCTAAAAATTTTCAATTGAGAGAGAGAGAATATTTTACGCCACTTGCAATGGTATTTTAGAATTATCTTGACTATATTTATTTGACTATAAACCGATGAGCTATTTATGCACTGGCTAATAAAGTTATTATTACTAAAATGATGGCATAGCAAGCTAACTGTCATGATGACGGGTTGTTTGAAGAAATTTGTTTTACTAAATAATATAAATTTGTACTCTATGCAAGCTGACTAAAGACAGTTTTGGGTCAGTTTCCTCTGGGTGGTCAGACCTTTGGTTACTGATGTGAACTACCTTCTGTGGGTGACCAGTCCACAAAAGGTAGTTAACTTTTTCCAAAGATGATCGAAAATTGTTACAACTTGCAAAAAGTATGTTCTTTTTGGGATCAGGTAAATTGTAGTTGCGAATTAAAGTATGGACTTATTACACTGAAAGCTTGACTAATTAATAGAAACAGACCCAAAAAACCCTGAGAATACAGTTCTTCAGAAATGACCTACAGAAAGAATAGAATATATATTAAGCTTTCAACATTATTTAAGACTGACCGTGACGATGCAGTCAAAGATAAACAAACTGTTTTATGGAACACACCTCTATCTTTGTGAAAGAAAAAAATTAATGTTAAAAGAAATTGAAACAACTGTACCAGCCTTAAAAAATGCTTAGTGATAGAGACTATCCATAGAAAAGAGTTTTAAATAGAGGACAAAACAAATAGAGCGCTACATTTAAAGAAGATGTATATCAGTACCGGTCAATTGATAAGTCACCTATCCTTCAAATAGTCACCAAGCAGCCACCATTCCATTAATAAGTAACTGCTCTATTAGGCAGTCACCATTCTATCATCCAGTCACCATTCCATCATCCAGTCACCATTCCATCATCCAGTCATCATTCCATTTTGCAGTCATTCCATTATGCAGTCTCCATTCCATTAGGCTATTATCAATCCATCATATTGTCCCAATTTCATTGCACCGTCACCAATACACCATGCAGTCACAATTCTATTAGGCAGTCGTCACAATTCCATTAAGCAGTTACAGTTCCATTAGGCAGTCACATTCCATTAGGCAGTCTTTGTTCTCTTCTGTTCTGAAATGAGACTAATGCAATTTCACCCTTCCTAAGGGGAGAAAATATATTAGTGGAGGTTAAATATGCAAACGGGAAAAGTACGCTGTAAATATCATAAAGTAATGAGTGACAGAAGATTAAACGTCGCCTTCAACATTTTTTAAGACTGACTGTGACTTTGTAGTCAAAGTTAAAATATCGTTTATCAATTTCTATATGTTTGTGAGAGAAAGTATTTAGTGTTGAAACAATAATTCAATAAATGTACCACCCTGAAAAAGTGCTTAGTGATATAGGCTATCCATGAACAAGAGGTTTAAAAAGTGAACGCAACAAATAGAGCGTTACTTTTATAGAAGTTAGCAAGTGTGTCGTTCATCAGTACCAGTCAATTGATAAGTCACCAATTCTTGAAGTAGGCACCAATCCACCAAGCAGCCACCAATCCCCCAGTCAGTTACCAAACCACCAGTCAGTTACCAATCAAGAGGAAAGTCACAAATCCACCGGGTAGCCAATCCATCGAGCTGTTGCCACTCCATTACTCAGTCACAAATCCATCATGCAGTCTCCATTCCATTACACAGTCAGAAATCAATCCTGTGGTAACCACTCCATTTCACAGTCACAAATTCTACATACTGTCACCATTATATCGAAAAGTCACTATTCTATCATCTAGTCACCATTCCATCAAGCAAACATCATACCATTAGGCAATCACCAATTCATCATGTTGTCACCATTCCATTACACCGTCACCAATCCATTATGCAATCACCCTTGTGTTACATATGCAGTCACTAGTCCATTACTCACTCACGAAGCTACCGGAAAGTCACAAATCCACCGGTCAGCCATTCTATCGAGTAGTTGCCACTCCATTACAGTCACAAATCTATCATCATTCTCCATTCCATTACACAGTCACAACTCCACCATCCAGTCTCCATTCCATTACAGTCACAAATCCAACATACGCTCACCATTCCATTAGGCCAGTCACCATATTATCATGCAGCCACCATTCCATTAGGCTGTCACCCTTTCGCCAGCCACTCATTGTTTCTTCAAGCAGTCACAGTTTTGTTTTTCTGAAATGAGAGTAATGTAATTCCACTCTTCCCAAGGCGAGAATAGGTATAAGTGGAGGTTAAATATGCAATTTGGAAAAGTAGGCTGTAAAATTTCAAGTGATGAGTGACAGAAGATAAAATGTTACTTTCAACATTATTAGAGACTGACTTTGACGATGTTAAAAGTTAAAATATCGTTTTATGGAAGTATTTAGTGTTAAAAGAAATTCAAATAAATGTACCAGCATGCAACAGTGCTTAGACATATAGACTACCATATACAAAAGGTTTAAAAACAGAACGAAACAAGTAGAGCCTTAACTTTATAGAAGGTAGCAAATGTATACTTTATCAGTACCAATCCACCGAGCTTTCACAAATCCACCAAGCAGTCTCCAATCCCCCAGCCAGTCACCAAACCACCAGCCAGTTACCAATCAAGAGGAAAGTCACAAATCCACCGGGCAGCCAATCCATCGAGCAGTTGCCACTCCATTACTCAGTCACAAATCCATCATGCAGTCTCAATTCCATTACACAGTCACAAATCCACCGTGCATCTCCACTCCATTACTCAGTCACAAATCCATCATCATTCTCCATTCCATTAGTCACAAATCCAACGTGCAGTCTCCATTCCATTACACAGTCACAAATCCAACATGCGCTCACCATTCCATTAGGCAGTCACCATATTATAATGCATCCACCATTCCATTAGGCAGTCACCCTTGTGCTTGCAACTTATTGTTTCTTCAAGCAGTCACGGTTCTGTTTGTTTCTGAAATGAGAGTAATTCGATTCCACTCTTCCCAAGGCGAGAATAGGTATTAGTGGAGGTTAAATATGCAATTTGCAAAAGTAGGCTGTAAAATTGTCGAGTGATGAGTGACAGAAGATAAAATGTCACTTTAAACATTATTAGAGACTGATTGTGACGATGTTAAAAGTTAGAATATCGTTTTATGGAAGTATTTAGTGTTAAAAGAAATTCAAATAAATGTACCAGCATCCAACAGTGCTTGGAGATATAGACTACTATATAAAAGAGGTTTAAAAACAGAACGCAACAAGTAGAGCCTTAACTTTATAGAAGCTAGCAAATGTATACTTTATCAGTACCAATCCACGGAGCAGTCTCCAATCCCCAGCCAGTCACCAAACCACCAGCCAGTTACCAATCAAGAGGAAAGTCACAAATCCACCGGGTAGCCAATCCATCGAGCAGTTGCCACTCCATTACTCAGTCACAAATCCATCATCATTCTCCATTCCATTACACAGTCACAAATCCACCATGGAGTCTCCATACCATTACACAGTTACAAATCCACCATGGAGTCTCCATACCATTACACAGTCACAAATCCAACATAGGCTCACCATTCCATTAGGTAGTCACCATATTATCATGCAGCCACCATTCCGTTAGGCAGTCACCCTTTTGCTAGCAACTCATTGTTTCTTCAAGCAGTCACGGTTCTGTTTGTTTCTGAAATGAGAGTAATTCGTTCCACTCTTCCCAAGGCGAGAATAGGTATTAGTGGAGGTTAAATATGCAATTTGGAAAAGTAGGCTGTAAAATTGTCAAGTGATGAGTGACAGAAGATAAAATGTCACTTTAAACATTATTAGAGACTGATTGTGACGATGTTAAAAGTTAGAATATCGTTTTATGGAAGTATTTAGTGTTAAAAGAAATTCAAATAAATGTACTAGCATCCAACAGTGCTTAGAGATATTGACTACCATATACAAGAGGTTTAAAAACAGAACGCAACAAGTAGAGCCTTAACTTTATAGAAGGTACCAAATGTATACTTTATCAGTACCAATCCACCAAGCAGTCTCCAATCCCCCAGCCAGTCACCAAACCACCAGCCAGTTACCAATCAAGAGGAAAGTCACAAGTCCACCGGGTAGCCAATCCATCGAGCAGTTGCCACTCCATTACTCAGTCAAAAATCCATCGAGCAGTTGCCACTCCATTACTCAGTCAAAAATCCATCATGCAGCCTCCATTCCATTACACAGTCAGAAATCCATCATGCGGTAACCACTCCATTTCACAGTCACAAATCCACCATGCAGTCTCCACTCCATTACTCAGTCACAAATCCACCATGCAGTCTCCATTCCATTACACAGTCTCAAATCCAACATGCGCTCACCATTCCATTCGGCAGTCACCATATTATGATGCAGCCACCATTCCATTAGGCTGTCACCCTTTTGCAAGCCATTCATTGTTTCTTCAAGCAGTCACGGTTCTGTTTGTTTCTGAAATGAGAGTAATGCAATTCCACTCTTCCCAAGGCAAGAATAGGTATTAGTGGAGGTTAAATATACAATTTGGAAAAGTAGGCTGTAAAATTGTCAAGTGATGAGTGATAGAGGATAAAATGTCACTTTCAACATTATTAGAGAATGACTGTACCATTAGTCTTGATGTGAGTCAGGTCGAAGAAACGTCGGATTAAAAGACGCTGTATTTCATCACTCCCACAGAAACTAAACTTAATATAGAAGACCGAGGTATATAAATATTGTTACGTTGTAAAATTGCTTGAAAGAGCAAGTATATAGTTTTAAAGCTTGACTAATTAAAAGACTGTGACGATGATAAAAGTTAAGATATCGTTTTATAGAAGTATTTAGTGTTAAAAGATATTTAAATAAATTTACCAGCATCCAACAGTGCTTAGAGATCTAGACTAGCATATACAAGAGGTTTAAAAACAGAACGCAACAAGTAGAGCCTTAACTTTATAGAAGGTAGCAAATGTATACTTTATCAGTACCAATCCACCAAGCAGTCTCCAATCCCCCAGCCAGTCACCAAACCACCAGCCAGTTACCAATCAAGAGGAAAGTCACAAGTCCACCGGGTAGCCAATCCATCGAGCAGTTGCCACTCCATTACTCAGTCAAAAATCCATCGAGCAGTTGCCACTCCATTACACAGTCACAAATCCACCGTGCATATCCACTCCATTACTCAGTCAGAAATCCATCATCATTCTCCATTCCATTACAGTCACAAATCCACCATGCAGTCTCCATTCCATTACACAGTCACAAATCCAACTTGCGCTCACCATTCCATTAGGCAGTCACCATATTATCATGCATCCACCATTTCATTAGGCAGTCACCCTTGCGCTTGCAACTTATTGTTTCTTCAAGCAGTCACGGTTCTGTTTGTTTCTGAAATGAGAGTAATTTGATTCCACTCTTCCCAAGGCGAGAATAGGTATTAGTGGAGGTTAAATATGCAATTTGGAAAAGTAGGCTGTAAAATTGTCAAGTGATGAGTGACAGAAGATAAAATGTCACTTTAAACATTATTAGAGACTGATTGTGACGATGTTAAAAGTTAAAATATCGTTTTATGGAAGTATTTAGTGTTAAAAGAAATTCAAATAAATGTACTAGCATCCAACAGTGCTTAGAGATATTGACTACCATATACAAGAGGTTTAAAAACAGAACGCAACAAGTAGAGCCTTAACTTTATAGAAGGTAGCAAATGTATACTTTATCAGTACCAATCCACCAAGCAGTCTCCAACCCCCCAGCCAGTCACCAAACCACCAGCCAGTTACCAATCAAGAGGAAAGTCACAAGTCCACCGGGTAGCCAATCCATCGAGCAGTTGCCACTCCATTACTCAGTCAAAAATCCATCGAGCAGTTGTCACTCCATTACTTAGTCAAAAATCCATTATGCAGTCACCATTTCATTACACAGTCAGAAATCCATCATGCGGTAACCACTCCATTTCACAGTCACAAATCCACCATGCAGTCTCCACTCCATTACTCAGTCACAAATCCACCATGCAGTCTCCATTCCATTACACAGTCTCAAATCCAACATGCGCTCACCATTCCATTCGGCAGTCACCATATTATGATGCAGCCACCATTCCATTAGGCTGTCACCCTTTTGCAAGCCACTCATTGTTTCTTCAAGCAGTCACGGTTCTGTTTGTTTCTGAAATGAGAGTAATGCATTTCCACTCTTCCCAAGGCAAGAATAGGTATTAGTGGAGGTAAAATATACAATTTGGAAAAGTAGGCTGTAAAATTGTCAAGTGATGAGTGATATAGGATAAAATGTCACTTTCAACATTATTAGAGAATGACTGTACCATTAGTCTTGATGTGAGTCAGGTCGATGAAACGTCGGATTAAAAGACGCTGTATTTCATCCCTCCCACAGAAACTAAACTTAATATAGAAGACCGAGGTATATAAATATTGTTACGTTGTAAAATTGCTTGAAAGAGCAAGTATATAGTTTTAAAGCTTGACTAATTAAAAGACTGTGACGATGTTAAAAGTTAAGATATCGTTTTATGGAAGTATTTAGTGTTAAAAGATATTCAAATAAATTTACCAGCATCCAACAGTGCTTAGCGATCTAGACTAGCATATACAAGAGGTTTAAAAACAGAACGAAACAAGTAGAGCCTTAACTTTATAGGAGGTAGCAAATGTATACTTTATTAGTACCAATCCACCGAGCTTTCACAAATCCACCGAGCAGTCTCCAATCCCCCAGCCAGTCACCAAACCACCAGCCAGTTACCAATCAAGAGGAAAGTCACAAATCCACCGGGCAGCCAATCCATCGAGCAGTTGCCACTCCATTACTCAGTCACAAATCCATCATGCAGTCTCCATTCCATTACACAGTCACAAATCCACCGTGCATATCCACTCCATTACTCAGTCACAAATCCATCATCATTCTCCATTCCATTACAGTCACAAATCCAACGTGCAGTCTCCATTCCATTACAGTCACAAATCCAACATGCGCTCACCATTCCATTAGGCAGTCACCATATTATCATGCATCCACCATTTCATTAGGCAGTCACCCTTGCGCTTGCAACTTATTGTTTCTTCAAGCAGTCACGGTTCTGTTTGTTTCTGAAATGAGAGTAATTCGATTCCACTCTTCCCAAGGCGAGAATAGGTATTAGTGGAGGTCAAATATGCAATTTGGAAAAGAAGGCTGTAAAATTGTCGAGTGATGAGTGACAGAAGATAAAATGTCACTTAAAACATTATTAGAGACTGATTGTGACATTGTTAAAAGTTAAAATATCGTTTTATGGAAGTATTTAGTGTTAAAAGAAATTCAAATAAATGTACCAGCATCCAACAGTGCTTGGAGATATAGACTACCATATACAAGAGGTTTAAAAACAGAACGCAACAAGTAGAGCCTTAACTTTATAGAAGGTAGCAAATGTATACTTTATCAGAACCAATCCACCAAGCAGTCTCCAATCCCCCAGCCAGTCACCAAACCACCAGCCAGTTACCAATCAAGAGGAAAGTCACAAATCCACCGGGTAGCCAATCCATCGAGCAGTTGCCACTCCATTACTCAGTCAAAAATCCATCGAGCAGTTGCCACTCCATTACTCAGTCAAAAATCCATCATGCAGTCTCCATTCCATTACACAGTCAGAAATCCATCATGCGGTAACCACTCCATTTCACAGTCCTCCCACAATAAAACTGGCAACGCCGCCATATAAGTGAAATAATCTTGAGCGTGGCGTAAAACACCAATCAATCAATCAATCAATCCATTACTCAGTCACAAATCCACCATGCAGTCTCCACTCCATTACTCAGTCACAAATCCACCATGCAGTCTCCATTCCATTACACAGTCTCAAATCCAACATGCGCTCACCATTCCATTTGGCAGTCACCATATTATGATGCAGCCACCATTCCATTAGGCTGTCACCCTTTTGCAAGTCACTCATTGTTTCTTCAAGCAGTCACGGTTCTGTTTGTAATGCAATTCCACTCTTCCCAAGGCGAGAATATGTATTAGTGGAGGTTAAATATAAAATTTGGAAAAGTAGGCTGTTAAATTGTCAAGTGATGAGTGATAGAGGATAAAATGTCCCTTTCAACATTATTAGAGAATGACTGTACCATTGGTCTGAATGTGAGTCAGGTCGAAGAAACGTCGGATTAAAAGACGCTGTATTTCATCACTCCCACGGAAACTAAACTTAATATAGAAGACCGAGGTATATAAATATTGTTACGTTGTAAAATTGCTTGAAAGAGCAACTATACAGTTTTAAAGCTAGACTAATTAAAAGACTGTGCCGATGTTAAAAGTTAAAATATTGTTTTATGGAAGTATTTAGTGTTAAAAGAAATTCAAATAAATGTACCAGCATCCAACAGTGCTTAGAGATATAGACTACCATATACAAAAGGTTTAATAACAGAGCAAAACAAGTAGAGCCTTAAATTTGTAGGAGGTAGCAAATGTATACTTTATCAGTACCAATCCACTGAGCTTTCACAAATCCACCGAGCAGTCTCCAATCCCCCAGCCAGTCACCAAACCACCAGCCAGTTACCAATCAAGAGGAAAGTCACAAATCCACCGGGCAGCCAATCCATCGAGCAGTTGCCACTCCATTACTCAGTCACAAATCCATCATGCAGTCTCCATTCCATTACACAGTCACAAATCCACCATGCAGTCTCCACTCCATTACACAGTCACAGAACCAACATGCGCGTACCATTCCATTAGGCAGTCACCATATTATCATGCAGCCACCATTCCATTAGGCAGTCACTCTTGCGCTTGCAACTTATTGTTTCTTCAAGCAGTCACGGTTCTGTTTGTTTCTGAAATGAGAGTAATTCGATTCCACTCTCCCCAAGGCGAGAATAGGTATAAGTGGAGGTTAAATATGCAATTTGGAAAAGTAGGCTGTAAAATTTCAAGTGATGAGTGACAGAAGATAAAATGTTACTTTCAACATTATAAGAGACTGACTTTGACGATGTTAAAAGTTAAAATATCGTTTTATGGAAGTATTTAGTGTTAAAAGAAATTCAAATAAATGTACCAGCATCCAACAGTGCTTAGACATATAGACTACCATATACAAAAGGTTTAAAAACAGAACGCAACAAGTAGAGCCTTAACTTTATAGAAGGTAGCAAATGTATACTTTATCAGTACCAATCCACCGAGCAGTCTCCAATCCCCCAGCCAGTCACCAAACCACCAGCCAGTTACCAATCAAGAGGAAACTCACAAATCCACCAGGCAGCGAATGCATCGAGCAGTTGCCACTCCATTACTCAGTCACAAATCCATCATGCAGTCTCCATTCCATTATACAGTCACAAATCCATCATGCTGTAACCATTCCATTTCACCAATCCAACGTATGGTCACCATTATATCGAACAGTCACCAACCCATCGGCCAGTCACCAATCCATTGAACAGGCAACAATCCATCGGCCAGTTACCAAACTACCAAGCAGTCAACCAATCTGTTAGACACGCACAATTACTCTGAAACGAGAGTAATGCAATTCCAAATATATATATTTGGGGAGCTTTTGAATGCAAAAGGGAAAATTTTCTGGTGTAAATCATCAAGTGACTGATCGAGAGCACATTTATCTTTTCAACATCATTTCAGATTGACTGCAACAATATGATCAACAAAAAAGACTTTTTAAAGTGTTCATCTGTATCATTATGAGAGAAAATTTTTTTTATGAAGAGGAATGAAAAGGAATTTAGGCATCTATTGCCTCATCCAGAATTTACATTTTTAAAAGATGGCTTATCTAAGTACTGGTTAATTATGTTATTACTCATAAGAGGGCGTAGCAGGTTTTACTGTCATGATACATCAGATAGTCACCAATCCATCAAGCAGTCAATTCCATCACACCATCGCATTGGGAAAATTTCATGGGGAAGGCACCACTTCATCTGGCAGTTTCCATTTCATCGGGCAGTCACCATTTCCACCGGATAGTAACAATTTCATTGGTCAGTCACCAGTATTGGAATCTGAAGTGAGAGTTATTCAATTCCACCCTTTCCAAAAGGGAGAATATATATTAGTGGAGGTGGGATATATGCAAAAGGGAAAAGTAGTCTAAAAATTTTCAGTTGAGAGAGAGAGAGAATATTTTACGCCACTTGCAATGGTATTTTAGAATTATCTTGACTATATTTATTTGACTATAAACCGATGAGCTATTTATGCACTGGCTAATAAAGTTATTATTACTAAAATGATGGCATAGCAAGCTAACTGTCATGATGACGGGTTGTTTGAAGAAATTTGTTTTACTAAATAATATAAATTTGTAGGTGGACGATTTTTTCTAACAACCATTTCCATGTTCCATTCTGCGCACGCGTTAAACACGTAGGAAGTAAACAGACAGTGGCGAAGGCACATGGTTATTGTATTACACACATGTTAGTTACGGCCTTTCTTTCGGTGCCAATTTATTAATGATTGTAGGCTATGTTCGATGAATTGATGTTACAATTGTCTGATAATGAATAAAGGAGGCAATTTTTCTTTTCTTTTAATAAGTTAAATCGGATTACAATTTACATGTAGGGCTACATGTAACCTTTGTATGCCTACCCGGTATATTAATTATATTACTAAGAAACTTACAAGTCTCCTTGGAAGATAATAACTGTATACACCATATGGTACCCGGTATACTACATATGGGCCTACTAATTAGCCTATTTAATATGTAGCCAAAACTTTGACCATACTATTGAGTACATGAGTACAAGTTTTGGCTATTTAATATGGTTACTATTTTACTTGTTGTCGACGTATTATTTAAATTTTTTAGCTCTATAACACACGGGCCCAGGGAAAATATTCTTGTCTAAAATAACCTCGGAGACAAGTTTCTTATTGTTCGATGTAGTATTTAAAATAGTCATCCACTTACTGCAAGTTAATTGGCCAGGTCTTGGTCATAATTAGTGGCATAAGCTTTATGGTGTAGCATAGACCTATTCCCATTGCTGTGCTTCTTAGGACCAGTAGCATAGGCCTATCTATACCCACGGTTAGAAAATTGTCTCCATGGTTATTTTGGACAAGAAGATTTCCCTTGTGTTTTAGCGTTCATAAATATATATTTACCCCAAGCAGAGCCCGGTTTCCTCCCCCACTAAACCTGGCAACGCCACCATATAAGTGAAATTAATTTTACAAGCGACGATAAACATTAATCAATCAAAACCTAACCTACTTATGTTTCCTGGTACCTATAGTCTGTTTCCAGGTATGTCCAGACACAAGTTCTGGGACCATTAAAAAAGGGAACCACACGCCCTAATCCAGAGAAGCATATGCGCCATAAAACATAGGTATTGAGAAACATACATGTAGGTACCATGAAATATAGGTATCGAGAAATATAGGTATCGAGAAATATAGGTATCGAGAAATATAGGTATCGAGAAATATAGGTATCAAGAAACATAATTACATGTATCGAGAAACATAAGTACCAGGATACATAGGTACGGGGAAACATAAGTACCGAGAAACATAGACACCAAGATACATAAGTATCGAGTAACCTAGGTATAGACAAACATAGGTATCTGGACACATAGGTATAGAAAAACATAGGTACCAGGATATATATATTTATGAACACTGAAACACACGCGCACAGGGGAAATCTTCAGAGACAAGTTTCTAATTGTGTCAAAAAGAGATTTATGATTTAGACCTTTACATATAGGTACCGGGACACATGACTATCGAGATGCATGGGTACGACGATATACATAGGTATCGGGATACATGTACATAGGTACCGGGATACATGCACATAGGTACCGGGATACATGCACATAGGTACCGGGATACATGCACATACATGTAGGTACCGGGATACATACACATATGTACCGGGATACATGTACATAGGTACCGGGATACATGCACACAGGTACCGGGATACATGCACATAAGTACCGGGATACATGCACATAGGTACCGGGATACATGCACATAGGTACCGGGATACATGCACATAGGTACCGCGATACATGTACATAGGTATGGGGATACACGTGCATAGGTACCGGGATACATGTACATAGGTACCAGGACATATGGGTACCGGGATACATAGGTACAGGGATACATTGGTATGGGCATACAGGGATAATGGTATACATACACATGTAGGTGTGGTCAGGGATACATAGATACAGGGATACTTTGGCATGGGGATACATAGGTATGGGGATACATGGGTGTGGAGATACATGGGTACAAGGATACATAGTTTTGGGCCGGTATACATAGGTACAGGGATACAAAGGTAACGTGATACATAGGTACGGAGATACACATGGGCACGGGGATACATAGGTACAGGGATACATAGGTGTGGTCCGGGAAACATAAGACATAAGGTGATGAAAAATTGAAAAACGCATTTCTGGGGTGAGGCTTACAACTTTTTGTTTTGATGGGCTCTCAGAATCTTATTAAAACACCAAAATACACTGGGGGCTTCAAAAACATAAAAACCTTTTATTTAAAAAAAATGTGAACAAAATTCAAATAAGCGCTAAATGTACGCTCATTCACTCTAGGTGGGAGTAATATAGATTCTAGGGCTAGTTAGTTACCTCTCAACACTTCATTGCTTCAAGAATAAATAAGGTCAATTTGCGATTCTGTACTTGAGAAGTACAAGCCGTAGTATTATTACTAGTAGTACTCCTGGTACGTAGTACTTAGTACTAGTAGGCCGTCTACTACTACTACTAGTAGTAGGCCTACTACTAGTACTAGAACTTTTTTTTTCAGAATTAGCACGTTTCCACTGCGGTTAAAACAATGTAGAATACTGTAAACATTCATTCAGATCGAGTACGATGACCTATTAATTTCTATATAGGTCAGCACAACTTCACGCATGCGGAGAACGGGACATGGAAATGGTTGTTAGAAAAAATCGCCCACCAAATTTGTACTCTATGCAAGCTGACTAAAGACAGTTTTTGGTCAGTTTCCTCTGGGTGGTCAGACCTTTGGTTACTGATGTGAACTACCTTCTGTGGGTGACCAGTCCACAAAAGGTAGTTAACTTTTTCCAAAGATGATCGAAAATTGTTACAACTTGCAAAAAGTATGTTCTTTTTGGGATCAGGTAAATTGTAGTTGCGAATTAAAGTATGGACTTATTACACTGAAAGCTTGACTAATTAAAAGAAACAGACCCAAAATACCCTGAGAATACAGTTCTTCAGAAATGACCTACAGAAAGAATACAATATATATTAAGTTTTCAACATTATTTAAGACTGACCGTGACGATGCAGTCAAAGATAAACAAATTGTTTGATGGAACACACCTCTATCTTTGTGAGAGAAAAAAAATTAATGTTAAAAGAAATTGAAACAACTGTACCAGCCTTAAAAAATGCTTAGTGATAGAGACTATCCATAGAAAAGAGTTTTAAATAGAGGACAAAACAAATAGAGCGCTACATTTAAAGAAGATGTATATCAGTACCGGTCAATTGATAAGTCACCTATCCTTCAAATAGTCACCCAGCAGCCACCATTCCATTAATAAGTAACTGCTCTATTACGCAGTCACCATTCTATCATCCAGTCACCATTCCATCATCCAGTCACCATTCTATCATCCAGTCATCATTCCATTTTGCAGTCATTCCATTATGCAGTCTCCATTCCATTAGGCTATTATCAATCCATCATATTGTCCCAATTTCATTGCACCGTCACCAATACACCATGCAGTCACAATTCTATTAGGCAGTCGTCACAATTCCATTAAGCAGTTACAGTTCCATTAGGTAGTCACATTCCATTAGGCAGTCTTTGTTCTCTTCTGTTCTGAAATGAGACTAATGCAATTTCACCCTTCCTAAGGGGAGAAAATATATTAGTGGAGGTTAAATATGCAAACGGGAAAAGTACGCTGTAAATATCATCAAGTAATGAGTGACAGAAGATTAAACGTCGCCTTCAACATTTTTTAAGACTGACTGTGACTTTGTAGTCGAAGTTAAAATATCGTTTATCAATTTCTATATGTTTGGGAGAGAAAGTATTTAGTGTTGAAACAATAATTCAATAAATGTACCACCCTGAAAAAGTGCTTAGTGATATAGGCTATCCATGAACAAGAGGTTTAAAAAGTGAATGCAACAAATAGAGCGTTACTTTTATAGAAGTTAGCAAGTGTGTCGTTCATCAGTACCAGTCAATTGATAAGTCACCAATTCTTGAAGTAGGCACCAATCCACCAAGCAGCCACCAATCCCCCAGTCAGTTACCAAACCACCAGTCAAGAGGAAAGTCACAAATCCACCGGGTAGCCAATCCATCGAGCTGTTGCCACTCCATTACTCAGTCACAAATCCATCATGCAGTCTCCATTCCATTACACAGTCAGAAATCAATCATGTGGTAACCACTCCATTTCACAGTCACAAATTCTACATACTGTCACCATTATATCGAAAAGTCACTATTCTATCATCTAGTCACCATTCCATCAAGCAAACATCATACCATTAGGCAATCACCAATTCATCATGTTGTCACCATTCCATTACACCGTCACCAATCCATTATGCAATCGCCATTGTGTTACATATGCAGTCACTAGTCCATTACTCACTCACGAAGCTACCGGAAAGTCACAAATCCACCGGTCAGCCATTCCATCCAGTAGTTGCCACTCCAGTACAGTCACAAATCTATCATCATTGTCCATTCCATTACACAGTCACAACTCCACCATCCAGTCTCCATTCCATTACAGTCACAAATCCAACATACGCTCACCATTCCATTAGGCCAGTCACCATATTATCATGCAGCCACCATTCCATTAGGCTGTCACCCTTTCGCCAGCCACTCATTGTTTCTTCAAGCATTCACAGTTTTGTTTTTCTGAAATGAGAGTAATGTAGTTCCACTCTTCTCAAGGCGAGAATAGGTATAAGTGGAGGTTAAATATGCAATTTGGAAAAGTAGGCTGTAAAATTTCAAGTGATGAGTGACAGAAGATAAAATGTTACTTTCAACATTATAAGAGACTGACTTTGACGATGTTAAAAGTTAAAATATCGTTTTATGGAAGTATTTATTGTTAAAAGAAATTCAAATAAATGTACCAGCATCCAACAGTGCTTAGACATATAGACTACCATATACAAAAGGTTTAAAAACAGAACGAAACAAGTAGAGCCTTAACTTTATAGAAGGTAGCAAATGTATACTTTATCAGTACCAATCCACCGAGCTTTCACAAATCCACCAAGCAGTCTCCAATCCCCCAGCCAGTCACCAAACCACCAGCCAGTTACCAATCAAGAGGAAAGTCACAAATCCACCGGGCAGCCAATCCATCGAGCAGTTGCCACTCCATTACTCAGTCACAAATCCATCATGCAGTCTCCATTCCATTACACAGTCACAAATCCACCATGCAGTCTCCACTCCGTTACTCAGTCACAAATCCATCATCATTCTCCATTCCATTATAGTCACAAATCCACTGTGCAATCTCCATCCCATTACTCAGTCAAAAATCCATCGAGCAGTTGCCACTCCATTACTCAGTCAAAAATCCATCATGCAGTCTCCATTCCATTACACAGTCAGAAATCCATCATGCGGTAACCACTCCATTTCACAGTCACAAATCCACCATGCAGTCTCCACTCCATGACTCAGTCACAAATCCACCATGCAGTCTCCATTCCATTACACAGTCTCAAATCCAACATGCGCTCACCATTCCATTCGGCAGTCACCATATTATGATGCAGCCACCATTCCATTAGGCTGTCACCCTTTTGCAAGCCACTCATTGTTTCTTCAAGCAGTCATGGTTCTGTTTGTTTCTGAAATGAGAGTAATGCAATTCCACTCTTCCCAAGGCAAGAATAGGTATTAGTGGAGGTAAAATATACAATTTGGAAAAGTAGGCTGTAAAATTGTCAAGTGATGAGTGATAGAGGATAAAATGTCACTTTCAACATTATTAGAGAATGACTGTACCATTAGTCTTGATGTGAGTCAGGTCGATGAAACGTCGGATTAAAAGACGCTGTATTTCATCACTCCCACAGAAACTAAACTTAATATAGAAGACCGAGGTATATAAATATTGTTACGTTGTAAAATTGCTTGAAAGAGCAAGTATATAGTTTTAAAGCTTGACTAATTAAAAGACTGTGACGATGTTAAAAGTTAAGATATCGTTTTATGGAAGTATTTAGTGTTAAAAGATATTCAAATAAATTTACCAGCATCCAACAGTGCTTAGAGATCTAGACTAGCATATACAAGAGGTTTAAAAACAGAACGAAACAAGTAGAGCCTTAACTTTATAGGAGGTAGCAAATGTATACTTTATCAGTACCAATCCACCGAGCTTTCACAAATCCACCGAGCAGTCTCCAATCCCCCAGCCAGTCACCAAACCACCAGCCAGTTACCAATCAAGAGGAAAGTCACAAATCCACCGGGCAGCCAATCCATCGAGCAGTTGCCACTCCATTACTCAGTCACAAATCCATCATGCAGTCTCCATTCCATTACACAGTCACAAATCCACCGTGCATATCCACTCCATTACTCAGTCACAAATCCATCATCATTCTCCATTCCATTACACAGTCACAAATCCACCATGCAGTCTCCATTCCATTACACAGTCACAAATCCACCATGCAGTCTCCATTCCATTACACAGTCACAAATCCAACGTGCAGTCTCCATTCCATTACAGTCACAAATCCAACATGCGCTCACCATTCCATTAGGCAGTCACCATATTATCATGCATCCACCATTTCATTAGGCAGTCACCCTTGCGCTTGCAACTTATTGTTTCTTCAAGCAGTCACGGTTCTGTTTGTTTCTGAAATGAGAGTAATTCGATTCCACTCTTCCCAAGGCGAGAATAGGTATTAGTGGAGGTCAAATATGCAATTTGGAAAAGAAGGCTGTAAAATTGTCGAGTGATGAGTGACAGAAGATAAAATGTCACTTTAAACATTATTAGAGACTGATTGTGACGATGTTAAAAGTTAAAATATCGTTTTATGGAAGTATTTAGTGTTAAAAGAAATTCAAATAAATGTACCAGCATCCAACAGTGCTTGGAGATATAGACTACCATATACAAGAGGTTTAAAAACAGAACGCAACAAGTAGAGCCTTAACTTTATAGAAGGTAGCAAATGTATACTTTATCAGAACCAATCCACCAAGCAGTCTCCAATCCCCCAGCCAGTCACCAAACCACCAGCCAGTTACCAATCAAGAGGAAAGTCACAAATCCACCGGGTAGCCAATCCATCGAGCAGTTGCCACTCCATTACTCAGTCAAAAATCCATCGAGCAGTTGCCACTCCATTACTCAGTCA
The DNA here is from genome assembly GCA_963971465.1 of Lepidochitona cinerea. Taxonomy (NCBI): domain Eukaryota; kingdom Metazoa; phylum Mollusca; class Polyplacophora; order Chitonida; family Tonicellidae; genus Lepidochitona; species Lepidochitona cinerea. The sequence continues at coordinate 62,993,770 of OZ020551.1, read as the reverse complement.
AAAATCCATCATGCAGTCTCCATTCCATTACACAGTCAGAAATCCATCATGCGGTAACCACTCCATTTCACAGTCCTCCCACAATAAAACTGGCAACGCCGCCATATAAGTGAAATAATCTTGAGCGTGGCGTAAAACACCAATCAATCAATCAATCAATCCATTACTCAGTCACAAATCCACCATGCAGTCTCCACTCCATTACTCAGTCACAAATCCACCATGCAGTCTCCATTCCATTACACAGTCTCAAATCCAACATGCGCTCACCATTCCATTTGGCAGTCACCATATTATGATGCAGCCACCATTCCATTAGGCTGTCACCCTTTTGCAAGTCACTCATTGTTTCTTCAAGCAGTTACGGTTCTGTTTGTTTCTGAAATGAGAGTAATGCAATTCCACTCTTCCCAAGGCGAGAATAGGTATTAGTGGAGGTTAAATATAAAATTTGGAAAAGTAGGCTGGTAAATTGTCAAGTGATGAGTGATAGAGGATAAAATGTCCCTTTCAACATTATTAGAGAATGACTGTACCATTGGTCTGAATGTGAGTCAGGTCGAAGAAACGTCGGATTAAAAGACGCTGTATTTCATCACTCCCACGGAAACTAAACTTAATATAGAAGACCGAGGTATATAAATATTGTTACGTTGTAAAATTGCTTGAAAGAGCAACTATACAGTTTTAAAGCTAGACTAATTAAAAGACTGTGCCGATGTTAAAAGTTAAAATATTGTTTTATGGAAGTATTTAGTGTTAAAAGAAATTCAAATAAATGTACCAGCATCCAACAGTGCTTAGAGATATAGACTACCATATACAAAAGGTTTAATAACAGAGCAAAACAAGTAGAGCCTTAAATTTGTAGGAGGTAGCAAATGTATACTTTATCAGTACCAATCCACCGAGCTTTCACAAATCCACCGAGCAGTCTCCAATCCCCCAGCCAGTCACCAAACCACCAGCCAGTTACCAATCAAGAGGAAAGTCACAAATCCACCGGGCAGCCAATCCATCGAGCAGTTGCCACTCCATTACTCAGTCACAAATCCATCATGCAGTCTCCATTCCATTACACAGTCACAAATCCACCATGCAGTCTCCACTCCATTACTCAGTCACAAATCCATCATCATTCTCCATTTCATTACACAGTCACAAATCCACCATGCAGTCTCCATTCCATTACACAGTCACAGAACCAACATGCGCGTACCATTCCATTAGGCAGTCACCATATTATCATGCAGCCACCATTCCATTAGGCAGTCACTCTTGCGCTTGCAACTTATTGTTTCTTCAAGCAGTCACGGTTCTGTTTGTTTCTGAAATGAGAGTAATTCGATTCCACTCTCCCCAAGGCGAGAATAGGTATAAGTGGAGGTTAAATATGCAATTTGGAAAAGTAGGCTGTAAAATTGTCGTGTGATGAGTGACAGAAGATAAAATGTCACTTTAAACATTATTAGAGACTGATTGTGACGATGTTAAAAGTTAAAATATCGTTTTATGGAAGTATTTAGTGTTAAAAGAAATTCAAATAAATGTACCAGCATCCAACAGTGCTTAGAGATATAGACTACCATATACAAGAGGTTTAAAAACAGAACGCAACAAGTAGAGCCTTAACTTTATAGAAGGTAGCAAATGTATACTTTATCAGTACCAATCCACCGAGCAGTCTCCAATCCCCCAGCCAGTCACCAAACCACCAGCCAGTTACCAATCAAGAGGAAACTCACAAATCCACCAGGCAGCGAATGCATCGAGCAGTTGCCACTCCATTACTCAGTCACAAATCCATCATGCAGTCTCCATTCCATTATACAGTCACAAATCCATCATGCTGTAACCATTCCATTTCACCAATCCAACGTATGGTCACCATTATATCGAACAGTCACCAACCCATCGGCCAGTCACCAATCCATTGAACAGGCAACAATCCATCGGCCAGTTACCAAACTACCAAGCAGTCAACCAATCTGTTAGACACCACAATTACTCTGAAACGAGAGTAATGCAATTCCAAATATATATATTTGGGGAGCTTTTGAATGCAAAAGGGAAAATTTTCTGGTGTAAATCATCAAGTGACTGATCGAGAGCACATTTACCTTTTCAACATCATTTCAGATTGACTGCAACAATATGATCAACAAAAAAGACTTTTTAAAGTGTTCATCTGTATCATTATGAGAGAAATTTTTTTTATGAAGAGGAATGAAAAGGAATTTAGGCATCTATTGCCTCATCCAGAATTTACATTTTTAAAAGATGGCTTATCTAAGTACTGGTTAATTATGTTATTACTCATAAGAGGGCGTAGCAGGTTTTACTGTCATGATACATCAGATAGTCACCAATCCATCAAGCAGTCAATTCCATCACACCATCGCATTGGGAAAATTTCATGGGGAAGGCACCACTTCATCTGGCAGTTTCCATTTCATCGGGCAGTCACCATTTCCACCGGATAGTAACAATTTCATTGGTCAGTCACCAGTATTGGAATCTGAAGTGAGAGTTATTCAATTCCACCCTTTCCAAAAGGGAGAATATATATTAGTGGAGGTGGGATATATGCAAAAGGGATAAGTAGTCTAAAAATTTTCAGTTGAGAGAGAGAGAGAATATTTTACGCCACTTGCAATGGTATTTTAGAATTATCTTGACTATATTTATTTGACTATAAACCGATGAGCTATTTATGCACTGGCTAATAAAGTTATTATTACTAAAATGATGGCATAGCAAGCTAACTGTCATGATGACGGGTTGTTTGAAGAAATTTGTTTTACTAAATAATATAAATTTGTACTCTATGCAAGCTGACTAAAGACAGTTTTTGGTCAGTTTCCTCTGGGTGGTCAGACCTTTGGTTACTGATGTGAACTACCTTCTGTGGGTGACCAGTCCACAAAAGGTAGTTAACTTTTTCCAAAGATGATCGAAAATTGTTACAACTTGCAAAAAGTATGTTCTTTTTGGGATCAGGTAAATTGTAGTTGCGAATTAAAGTATGGACTTATTACACTGAAAGCTTGACTAATTAAAAGAAACAGACCCAAAAAACCCTGAGAATACAGTTCTTCAGAAATGACCTACAGAAAGAATACAATATATATTAAGCTTTCAACATTATTTAAGACTGACCGTGACGATGCAGTCAAAGATAAACAAATTGTTTGATGGAACACACCTCTATCTTTGTGAGAGAAAAAAAATTAATGTTAAAAGAAATTGAAACAACTGTACCAGCCTTGAAAAATGCTTAGTGATAGAGACTATCCATAGAAAAGAGTTTTAAATAGAGGACAAAACAAATAGAGCGCTACATTTAAAGAAGATGTATATCAGTACCGGTCAATTGATGTCACCTATCCTTCAAATAGTCACCCAGCAGCCACCATTCCATTAATAAGTAACTGCTCTATTACGCAGTCACCATTCTATCATCCAGTCACCATTCCATCATCCAGTCACCATTCTATCATCCAGTCATCATTCCATTTTGCAGTCATTCCATTATGCAGTCTCCATTCCATTAGGCTATTATCAATCCATCATATTGTCCCAATTTCATTGCACCGTCACCAATACACCATGCAGTCACAATTCTATTAGGCAGTCGTCACAATTCCATTAAGCAGTTACAGTTCCATTAGGCAGTCACATTCCATTAGGCAGTCTTTGTTCTCTTCTGTTCTGAAATGAGACTAATGCAATTTCACCCTTCCTAAGGGGAGAAAATATATTAGTGGAGGTTAAATATGCAAACGGGAAAAGTACGCTGTAAATATCATCAAGTAATGAGTGACAGAAGATTAAACGTCGCCTTCAACATTTTTTAAGACTGACTGTGACTTTGTAGTCAAAGTTAAAATATCGTTTATCAATTTCTATATGTTTGGGAGAGAAAGTATTTAGTGTTGAAACAATAATTCAATAAATGTACCACCCTGAAAAAGTGCTTAGTGATATAGGCTATCCATGAACAAGAGGTTTAAAAAGTGAACGCAACAAATAGAGCGTTACTTTTATAGAAGTTAGCAAGTGTGTTGTTCATCAGTACCAGTCAATTGATAAGTCACCAATTCTTGAAGTAGGCACCAATCCACCAAGCAGCCACCAATCCCCCAGTCAGTTACCAAACCACCAGTCAAGAGGAAAGTCACAAATCCACCGGGTAGCCAATCCATCGAGCTGTTGCCACTCCATTACTCAGTCACAAATCCATCATGCAGTCTCCATTCCATTACACAGTCAGAAATCAATCATGTGGTAACCACTCCATTTCACAGTCACAAATTCTACATACTGTCACCATTATATCGAAAAGTCACTATTCTATCATCTAGTCACCATTCCATCAAGCCAACATCATACCATTAGGCAATCACCAATTCATCATGTTGTCACCATTCCATTACACCGTCACCAATCCATTATGCAATCGCCATTGTGTTACATATGCAGTCACTAGTCCATTACTCACTCACGAAGCTACCGGAAAGTCACAAATCCACCGGTCAGCCATTCCATCCAGTAGTTGCCACTCCAGTACAGTCACAAATCTATCATCATTGTCCATTCCATTACACAGTCACAACTCCACCATCCAGTCTCCATTCCATTACAGTCACAAATCCAACATACGCTCACCATTCCATTAGGCCAGTCACCATATTATCATGCAACCACCATTCCATTAGGCTGTCACCCTTTCGCCAGCCACTCATTGTTTCTTCAAGCATTCACAGTTTTGTTTTTCTGAAATGAGAGTAATGTAATTCCACTCTTCCCAAGGCGAGAATAGGTATAAGTGGAGGTTAAATATGCAATTTGGAAAAGTAGGCTGTAAAATTTCAAGTGATGAGTGACAGAAGATAAAATGTTACTTTCAACATTATAAGAGACTGACTTTGACGATGTTAAAAGTTAAAATATCGTTTTATGGAAGTATTTAGTGTTAAAAGAAATTCAAATAAATGTACCAGCATCCAACAGTGCTTAGACATATAGACTACCATATACAAAAGGTTTAAAAACAGAACGAAACAAGTAGAGCCTTAACTTTATAGAAGGTAGCAAATGTATACTTTATCAGTACCAATCCACCGAGCTTTCACAAATCCACCAAGCAGTCTCCAATCTCCCAGCCAGTCACCAAACCACCAGCCAGTTACCAATCAAGAGGAAAGTCACAAATCCACCGGGCAGCCAATCCATCGAGCAGTTGCCACTCCATTACTCAGTCACAAATCCATCATGCAGTCTCCATTCCATTACACAGTCACAAATCCACCATGCAGTCTCCACTCCGTTACTCAGTCACAAATCCATCATCATTCTCCATTCCATTATAGTCACAAATCCACTGTGCAATCTCCATCCCATTACACAGTCACAAATCCATCATGCAGTCTCCATTCCATTACACAGTCACAAATCCACCATGGAGTCTCCATACCATTACACAGTCACAAATCCACCATGAGTCTCCATACCATTACACAGTCACAAATCCAACATAGGCTCACCATTCCATTAGGTAGTCACCATATTATCATGCAGCCACCATTCCGTTAGCAGTCACCCTTTTGCTAGCAACTCATTGTTTCTTCAAGCAGTCACGGTTCTGTTTGTTTCTGAAATGAGAGTAATTCGATTCCACTCTTCCCAAGGCGAGAATAGGTATTAGTGGAGGTTAAATATGCAATTTGGAAAAGTAGGCTGTAAAATTGTCAAGTGATGAGTGACAGAAGATAAAATGTCACTTTAAACATTATTAGAGACTGATTCTGACGATGTTAAAAGTTAAAATATCGTTTTATGGAAGTATTTAGTGTTAAAAGAAATTCAAATAAATGTACTAGCATCCAACAGTGCTTAGAGATATTGACTACCATATACAAGAGGTTTAAAAACAGAACGCAACAAGTAGAGCCTTAACTTTATAGAAGGTAGCAAATGTATACTTTATCAGTACCAATCCACCAAGCAGTCTCCAATCCCCCAGCCAGTCACCAAACCACCAGCCAGTTACCAATCAAGAGGAAAGTCACAAGTCCACCGGGTAGCCAATCCATTGAGCAGTTGCCACTCCATTACACAGTCAAAATCCATCGAGCAGTTGCCACTCCATTACTCGGTCAAAAATCCATCATGCAGTCTCCATTCCATTACACAGTCAGAAATCCATCATGCGGTAACCACTCCATTTCACAGTCACAAATCCACCATGCAGTCTCCACTCCATTACTCAGTCACAAATCCACCATGCAGTCTCCATTCCATTACACAGTCTCAAATCCAACATGCGCTCACCATTCCATTCGGCAGTCACCATATTATGATGCAGCCACCATTCCATTAGGCTGTCACCCTTTTGCAAGCCACTCATTGTTTCTTCAAGCAGTCATGGTTCTGTTTGTTTCTGAAATGAGAGTAATGCAATTCCACTCTTCCCAAGGCAAGAATAGGTATTAGTGGAGGTTAAATATACAATTTGGAAAAGTAGGCTGTAAAATTGTCAAGTGATGAGTGATAGAGGATAAAATGTCACTTTCAACATTATTAGAGAATGACTGTACCATTAGTCTTGATGTGAGTCAGGTCGAAGAAACGTGGGATTAAAAGACGCTGTATTTCATCACTCCCACAGAAACTAAACTTAATATAGAAGACCGAGGTATATAAATATTTTTACGTTGTAAAATTGCTTGAAAGAACAAGTATATAGTTTTAAAGCTTGACTAATTAAAAGACTGTGACGATGTTAAAAGTTAAGATATCGTTTTATGGAAGTATTTAGTGTTAAAAGATATTCAAATAAATTTACCAGCATCCAACAGTGCTTAGAGATCTAGACTAGCATATACAAGAGGTTTAAAAACAGAACGAAACAAGTAGAACCTTAACTTTATAGGAGGTAGCAAATGTATACTTTATCAGTACCAATCCACCGAGCTTTCACAAATCCACCGAGCAGTCTCCAATCCCCCAGCCAGTCACCAAACCACCAGCCAGTTACCAATCAAGAGGAAAGTCACAAATCCACCGGGCAGCCAATCCATCGAGCAGTTGCCACTCCATTACCCAGTCACAAATCCATCATGCAGTCTCCATTCCATTACACAGTCACAAATCCACCGTGCATATCCACTCCATTACTCAGTCACAAATCCATCATCATTCTCCATTCCATTACAGTCACAAATCCAACGTGCAGTCTCCATTCCATTAGGCAGTCACCATATTATCATGCAGCCACCATTCCGTTAATAGGCAGTCACCCTTTCGCCAGCCACTCATTGTTTCTTCAAGCAGTCACGGTTCTGTTTGTTTCTGAAATGAGAGTAATGCAATTCCACTCTTCCCAAGGCGAGAATAGGTATTAGTGGAGGTTAAATATACAATTTGGAAAAGTAGGCTGTAAAATTGTCAAGTGATGAGTGACAGAAGATAAAATGTCACTTTAAATATTATTAGAGACTGATTGTGACGATGTTAAAAGTTAAAATATCGTTTTATGGATGTATTTAGTGTTTAAAGAAATTCAAATAAATGTACTAGCATCCAACAGTGCTTAGAGATATTGACTACCATATACAAGAGGTTTAAAAACAGAACGCAACAGGTAGAGCCTTAACTTTATAAAAGGTAGCAAATGTATACTTTATCAGTACCAATCCACGGAGCAGTCTCCAATCCCCAGCCAGTCACCAAACCACCAGCCAGTTACCAATCAAGAGGAAAGTCACAAATCCACCGGGTAGCCAATCCATCGAGCAGTTGCCACTCCATTACTCAGTCAAAAATCCATCAAGCAGTTGCCACTCCATTACTCAGTCAAAAATCCATCATGCAGTCTCCATTCCATTACACAGTCAGAAACTCATCATGCGGTAACCACTCCATTTCACAGTCACAAATCCACCATGCAGTCTCCACTCCATTACTCAGTTACAAATCCACCATGCAGTCTCCATTCCGTTACACAGTCTCAAATCCAACATGCGCTCACAATTCCATTAGGCAGTCACCATATTATCATGCATCCACCATTCCATTAGGCAGTCACCCTTGCGCTTGCAACTTATTGTTTCTTCGAGCAGTCACGGTTCTGTTTGTTTCTGAAATGAGAGTAATTCGATTCCACTCTTCCCAAGGCGAGAATAGGTATTAGTGGAGGTTAAATATGCAATTTGGAAAAGTAGGCTGTAAAATTGTCAAGTGATGAGTGATAGAGGATAAAATGTCACTTTAAACATTATTAGAGACTGATTGTGACGATGTTAAAAGTTAAAATATCGTTTTATGGAAGTATTTAGTGTTAAAAGAAATTCAAATAAATGTACCAGCATCCAACAGTGCTTGGAGATATAGACTACCATATACAAGAGGTTTAAAAACAGAACGCAACAAGTAGAGCCTTAACTTTATAGAAGGTAGCAAATGTATACTTTATCAGTACCAATCCACGGAGCAGTCTCCAATCCCCAGCCAGTCACCAAACCACCAGCCAGTTACCAATCAAGAGGAAAGTCACAAGTCCACCGGGTAGCCAATCCATTGAGCAGTTGCCACTCCATTACACAGTCAAAATCCATCGAGCAGTTGCCACTCCATTACTCGGTCAAAAATCCATCATGCAGTCTCCATTCCATTACACAGTCAGAAATCCATCATGCGGTAACCACTCCATTTCACAGTCACAAATCCACCATGCAGTCTCCACTCCATTACTCAGTCACAAATCCACCATGCAGTCTCCATTCCATTACACAGTCTCAAATCCAACATGCGCTCACCATTCCATTCGGCAGTCACCATATTATGATGCAGCCACCATTCCATTAGGCTGTCACCCTTTTGCAAGCCACTCATTGTTTCTTCAAGCAGTCATGGTTCTGTTTGTTTCTGAAATGAGAGTAATGCAATTCCACTCTTCCCAAGGCAAGAATAGGTATTAGTGGAGGTTAAATATACAATTTGGAAAAGTAGGCTGTAAAATTGTCAAGTGATGAGTGATAGAGGATAAAATGTCACTTTCAACATTATTAGAGAATGACTGTACCATTAGTCTTGATGTGAGTCAGGTCGAAGAAACGTGGGATTAAAAGACGCTGTATTTCATCACTCCCACAGAAACTAAACTTAATATAGAAGACCGAGGTATATAAATATTTTTACGTTGTAAAATTGCTTGAAAGAACAAGTATATAGTTTTAAAGCTTGACTAATTAAAAGACTGTGACGATGTTAAAAGTTAAGATATCGTTTTATGGAAGTATTTAGTGTTAAAAGATATTCAAATAAATTTACCAGCATCCAACAGTGCTTAGAGATCTAGACTAGCATATACAAGAGGTTTAAAAACAGAACGAAACAAGTAGAACCTTAACTTTATAGGAGGTAGCAAATGTATACTTTATCAGTACCAATCCACCGAGCTTTCACAAATCCACCGAGCAGTCTCCAATCCCCCAGCCAGTCACCAAACCACCAGCCAGTTACCAATCAAGAGGAAAGTCACAAATCCACCGGGCAGCCAATCCATCGAGCAGTTGCCACTCCATTACCCAGTCACAAATCCATCATGCAGTCTCCATTCCATTACACAGTCACAAATCCACCGTGCATATCCACTCCATTACTCAGTCACAAATCCATCATCATTCTCCATTCCATTACAGTCACAAATCCAACGTGCAGTCTCCATTCCATTAGGCAGTCACCATATTATCATGCAGCCACCATTCCGTTAATAGGCAGTCACCCTTTCGCCAGCCACTCATTGTTTCTTCAAGCAGTCACGGTTCTGTTTGTTTCTGAAATGAGAGTAATGCAATTCCACTCTTCCCAAGGCGAGAATAGGTATTAGTGGAGGTTAAATATACAATTTGGAAAAGTAGGCTGTAAAATTGTCAAGTGATGAGTGACAGAAGATAAAATGTCACTTTAAATATTATTAGAGACTGATTGTGACGATGTTAAAAGTTAAAATATCGTTTTATGGATGTATTTAGTGTTTAAAGAAATTCAAATAAATGTACTAGCATCCAACAGTGCTTAGAGATATTGACTACCATATACAAGAGGTTTAAAAACAGAACGCAACAGGTAGAGCCTTAACTTTATAAAAGGTAGCAAATGTATACTTTATCAGTACCAATCCACGGAGCAGTCTCCAATCCCCAGCCAGTCACCAAACCACCAGCCAGTTACCAATCAAGAGGAAAGTCACAAATCCACCGGGTAGCCAATCCATCGAGCAGTTGCCACTCCATTACTCAGTCAAAAATCCATCAAGCAGTTGCCACTCCATTACTCAGTCAAAAATCCATCATGCAGTCTCCATTCCATTACACAGTCAGAAACTCATCATGCGGTAACCACTCCATTTCACAGTCACAAATCCACCATGCAGTCTCCACTCCATTACTCAGTTACAAATCCACCATGCAGTCTCCATTCCGTTACACAGTCTCAAATCCAACATGCGCTCACAATTCCATTAGGCAGTCACCATATTATCATGCATCCACCATTCCATTAGGCAGTCACCCTTGCGCTTGCAACTTATTGTTTCTTCGAGCAGTCACGGTTCTGTTTGTTTCTGAAATGAGAGTAATTCGATTCCACTCTTCCCAAGGCGAGAATAGGTATTAGTGGAGGTTAAATATGCAATTTGGAAAAGTAGGCTGTAAAATTGTCAAGTGATGAGTGATAGAGGATAAAATGTCACTTTAAACATTATTAGAGACTGATTGTGACGATGTTAAAAGTTAAAATATCGTTTTATGGAAGTATTTAGTGTTAAAAGAAATTCAAATAAATGTACCAGCATCCAACAGTGCTTGGAGATATAGACTACCATATACAAGAGGTTTAAAAACAGAACGCAACAAGTAGAGCCTTAACTTTATAGAAGGTAGCAAATGTATACTTTATCAGTACCAATCCACGGAGCAGTCTCCAATCCCCAGCCAGTCACCAAACCACCAGCCAGTTACCAATCAAGAGGAAAGTCACAAATCCACCGGGTAGCCAATCCATCGAGCAGTTGCCACTATATTACTCAGTCAAAAATCCATCATGCAGTCTCCATTCCATTACACAGTCAGAAATCCATCATGCGGTAACCACTCCATTTCACAGTCACAAATCCACCATGCAGTCTCCACTCCATTACTCAGTCACAAATCCACCATGCAGTCTCCATTCCATTACACAGTCTCAAATCCAACATGTGCTCACCATTCCATTCGGCAGTCACCATATTATCATTCAGCCACCATTCCATTAGGCTGTCATCATTTTGCAAGCCACTCATTGTTTCTTCAAGCAGTCACGGTTCTGTTTGTTTCTGAAATGAGAGTAATGCAATTCCACTCTTCCCAAGGCGAGAATAGGTATTAGTGGAGGTTAAATATACAATTTGGAAAAGTAGGCTGTAAAATTGTCAAGTGATGCGTGACAGAGGATAAAATGTCACTTTCAACATTATTAGAGAATGACTGTACCATTGGTCTTCATGTGAGTCAGGTCGAAGAAACGTCGGATTAAAAGACGCTGTATTTCATCACTCCCACAGAAACTAAACTTAATATAGAAGACCGAGGTATATAAATATTGTTACGTTGTAAAATTGCTTGAAAGAGCAAGTATATAGTTTTAAAGCTTGACTAATTAAAAGACTGTACGTGACGATGTTAAAAGTTAAGATATCGTTTTATGGAAGTATTTAGTGTCAAAAGATATTCAAATAAATTTACCAGCATCCAACAGTGCTTAGAGATCTAGACTACCATATACAAGAGGTTTAAAAACAGAACGAAACAAGTAGAGCCTTAACTTTTTAGAAGGTAGCAAATGTACACTTTATCAGTACCAATCCACCGAGCTTTCACCAATCCACCGAGCAGTCTCCAATCCACCAGCCAGTCACCAAACCACCAGCCAGTTACCAATCAAGAGGAAACTCACAAATCCACCAGGCAGCCAATGCATCGAGCAGTTGCCACTCCATTACTCAGTCACAAATCCATCATGCAGTCTCCATTCCATTATACAGTCACAAATCCATCATGCCGTAACCATTCCATTTCTCAGTCACAAATCCAACGTATGGTCACCATTATATCCAACAGTCACCAACCCATCGGCCAGTCACCAATCCATTGAACAGGCAACAATCCATCGGCCAGTTACCAAATTACCAAGCAGTCAACCAATCTGTTAGACACGCACAATTACTCTGAAACGAGAGTAATGCAATTCCAAATATATATATTTGGGGAGCTTTTGAATGCAAAAGGGAAAATTTTCTGGTGTAAATCATCAAGTGACTGATCGAGAGCACATTTACCTTTTCAACATTATTTCAGATTGACTGCAACAATATGATCAACAAAAAATACTTTTTAAAGTGTTCATCTGTATCATTATGAGAGAAATTTTTTTTTTATGAAGAGGAATGAAAAGGAATTTAGGCATCTATTGCCTCATCCAGAATTTACATTTTTAAAAGATGGCTTATCTAAGTACTGGTTAATTATGTTATTACTCATAAGAGGGCGTAGCAGGTTTTACTGTTATGATACATCAGATAGTCACCAATCCATCAAGCAGTTAGAATTCCATCACACCATCGCATTGGGAAAATTTCATGGGGAAGGCACCACTTCATCTGGCATTTACCATTTCATCGGGCAGTCACCATTTCCACCGGATAGTAACAATTTCATTGGTCAGTCACCAGTATTGGAATCTGAAGTGAGAGTTATTCAATTCCACCCTTTCCAAAAGGGAGAATATATATTAGTGGAGGTGGGATATATGCAAAAGGGAAAAGTAGTCTAAAAATCTTCAATTGAGAGAGAGAGAATATTTTACGCCACTTGCAATGGTATTTTAGAATTATCTTGACTATATTTATTTGACTATAAACCGATGAGCTATTTATTCACTGGCTAATAAAGTTATTATTACCAAAATGATGGCATAGCAAGCCAACTGTCATGATGACAGGTTGTTTGAAGAAATTTGTTTTACTAAATAATATAAATTTGTACTCTATGCAAGCTGACTAAAGACAGTTTTTGGTCAGTTTCCTCTGGGTGGTCAGACCTTTGGTTACTGATGTGAACTACCTTCTGTGGGTGACCAGTCCACAAAAAGTAGTTAACTTTTTCCAAAGATGATCGAAAATTGTTACAACTTGCAAAAAGTATGTTCTTTTTGGGATCAGGTAAATTGTAGTTGCGAATTAAAGTATACACTTATTACACTGAAAGCTTGACTAATTAAAAGAAACAGACCCAAAAAAACCCTGAGAATACAGTTCTTCAGAAATGACCTACAGAAAGAATAGAATATATATTAAGCTTTCAACATTATTTAAGACTGGCCGTGATGATGCAGTCAAAGATAAACAAATTGTTTTATGGAACACACCTTTGTGAGAGAAAAAAAATTAATGTTACAAGAAATTGAAACAACTGTACCAGCCTTAAAAAATGCTTAGTGATAGAGACTATCCATAGAAAAGAGTTTTAAATAGAGGACAAAACAAATAGAGCGCTACATTTAAAGAAGATGTATATCAGTACCGGTCAATTGATAAGTCACCTATCCTTCAAATAGTCACCAAGCAGCCACCATCCCATTAATCAGTAGCTGCTCTATTAGGCAGTCACCATTCTATCATCCAGTCACCATTCCATCATCCAGTCTCCAATCCCCCAGCCAGTCACCAAACCACCAGCCAGTTACCAATCAAGAGGAAAGTCACAAATCCACCGGGCAGCCAATCCATCAAGCAGTTGCCACTCCATTACTCGGTCACAAATCCATCATGCAGTCTCCATCCCATTACACAGTCACAAATCCACGATGCAGTCTCCATTCCATTACACAGTCACAAATCCAACATATGCTCACCATTCCATTAAGCAGTCACCATATTATCATGCAGCCACCATTCCGTTAATAGGCAGTCACCCTTGCCCTAGCAACTCATGGTTCAAGCAGTCACGGTTCTGTTTGTTTCTGAAATGAGAGTAATGCAATTCCACTCTTCCCAAGGCGAGAATAGGTATTAGTGGAGGTTAAATATACAATTTGGAAAAGTAGGCTGTAAAATTGTCAAGTTGTGAGTGACAGAGGATAAAATGTCACTTTCAACATTATTAGAGAAAAACTGTACCAATGGTTTTAATGTGAGTCAGGTCGAAGAAACGTCGGATTAAAAGACGCTGTATTTCATCACTCCCACAGAAACTAAACTTAATATAGAAGACCGAGGTATATAAATATTGTTACGTTGTAAAATTGCTTGAAAGAGCAACTATACAGTTTTAAAGCTTGACTAATTAAAAGACTGGGACGATGTTAAAAGTTAAGATATCGTTTTATGGAAGTATTTAGTGTTAAAAGAATTTTAAAAAAATGTACCAGCATCCAGAGCCTTAACTTTATAGAAGGTAGCAAATGTATACTTTATCAGTACCAATCCACGGAGCAGTCTCCAATCCCCCAGCCAGTCACCAAACCACCAGCCAGTTACCAATCAAGAGGAAAGTCACAAATCCACCGGGTAGCCAATCCATCGAGCAGTTGCCACTCCATTACTCAGTCACAAATCCATCCTGCAGTCTCCATTCCATTACAGTCAGAAATCCATCATGCGTTAACCACTCCATTTCATTGTCACAAATTCAACTTACGGTCACCATTATATCGAAAAATCACTATTCTATCATCTAGTCACCAAGCAAACATCATACCATTAGGCAATCACCAATTCATCATGTTGTCACCATTCCATTACACCGTCACCAATCCACCATGTAGTCACAATTCCATTAGGCAGTCACCATTCCATTATGCAATCACCCTTGTGTTACATATGCAGTCACTTCCATTACTCACTCACTAAGCCACCGGAAAGTCACAAATCCACCGGTCAGCCATTTCATCGAGTAGTTGCCCATCTATTACACAGTCACAAATCCATCATCATTCTCCATTCCATTACACAGTCACAAATCCAACATACTCTCACCATTCCATTAGGCAGTCACCATATTATCATGCAGCCACCATTCCATTAGGCTGTCACTCATTCGCCAGCCTCTCATTGTCTCTTCACGCAGTCACAGTTTTGTTTTTTTTCTGAAATGAGATTAATGTAATTCCACTCTTCCCAAGGCGAGAATAGGTATTAGTGGAGGTTAAATATGCAATTTGGAAAAGTAGGCTGTAAAATTGTCAAGTGATGAGTGACGGAAGATAAAATGTCACTTTCAACATTATTAGAGACTGACTGTGACGATGTTAAAAGTTAAAATATCTTTTTATGGAAGTATTTAGTGTTCAAAGAAATTCAAATAAATGACCCAGCTTCAACAGTGCTTAGAGATATAGACTACCATATACAAGAGGTTTAAAAACAGAACAAAACAAGTAGAGCCTGAACTTTATAGAAGGTAGCAAATGTATACTTTATCAGTACCAATCCACCGAGCTTTCACCAATCCACCGAGCAGTCCCCAATCCCCCAGCCAGTCACCAAACCACCAGCCAGTTACCAATCCACAGGAAAGTCACAAATCCACCGGGCAGCCAATCCATGGAGCAGTTGCCACTCCATTACTTGGTCACAAATCCATCATGCAGTTTCCATTCCATTACACAGTCACAAATTCATCATGTGGTAACCATTCCATTTCACAGTCACAAATCCAACATACGGTCACCATTATATCAAACAGTCACCATTCTATCGGACAATCACCATTCCATCATCCAGTCACTATTCCATCAAGCAAACATCATACCATTAGACAATCACCAATTCTTCATGTTGTCCCCATTCCATTACACCATCACCAATCCACCATGCAATCAATTCCATTAGGCAGTCACTAATCCACCAAGCAGTTACCATTCCACCGGAAAGTCACAAATCCAACGGGCAGCCACAAAAGCATTTGACAGTACAGCGATCCGCTAGGCATTCACAATTTTAATAAAATGGTAATCATTCTATTAGGCAATCACCATTCCATCATCCAGTCACAATTCTATCAAGTAATCATCATTCTATTAAGCAGTCACCAAACCATCATGCAGTCACAATTCTATTAGGCAGTCACATTCCATTACACTGGTCCACTGGTCAGCCATTCCATCGAGCAGTTGCAACTCCTTTACAGTCACAAATCCATCATGCAGTGTCCATTCCATTACACAGTCACAAATCCATTATGCAGACTCCATTCCATTACACAGTCACAAATCCAACATGCGCTCACCATTCCATTGGGCAGTCACTTATTTATCGAACAATCACCATTCATCATTTTTAGTTTGCTGAGTCAATATTCTATTTCAATCTGACACGAGAGTAAAGCACCTTTCCAAAGGGGAAAATAGGGTTTAATACACAGACGGGAAATGTAGGCTGTAAAAATTATCAAGTGGTCAGTGAGAGGAGATTTAACTTTATTTTTAACGTTTTTTGAGAATGAAGGCAAAGATAAAAGCAACAAAGTTAAAAAGACATTTTATTTTCATAAATATATCTTTGTGAGAGAAAATATTTTCTATGAAAAAATAATAAGGTCAAGAATTACTTATGGATAACAACTTCTTGGTTTATTGGGTGACGACGTTTCGATGTAGTTCTTACATCGTTATCAAAGTCAATGACAAACAACAAAAAATATTCATTTATATAGCAGATGAGAGAATTACAAGTTGGAACAGGTGCGTAATAGTATAAATTAATAAAGAAAAGTAACAATAGATTTAAGTATGGTGAGTTAAGATCGTTGAAGGTTGTCTTGGAGGATCAAAAGGTCATAGCAGTTGGGGATATATAATCCTTGGTCTCTGTTCATGCTGGGCTTGGTTTTTCTGATTTGGATGGCTTCCTGTAGTTTTCTCTTCTTCCAATGGTGCTGGTTGACAGATAGTGTTGTAGTGGTTTCCCATTTGATGTGGTGAGTAGGGTTGGAAATTATGTGTTCAGAAATGGCAGATTTGTAATCAAGTTTATTAACAGATGTTTGGTGTTCTTTTAGTCTAATGTTGAGGGGTCTGCATGTTTCTCCTATGTAATGAGCATTACAACTACAATTAATTCTGTACACTACTCCTTTAGGTTCTGCTCTTGTTGATGAAATTCCTTTTCCTGTGGCTTGCATATGTGTTTTAAGTGTTTTGGTTGATTTGAATGTAGTATTAATACCTGTTTTAGTTTTAATCAGACGAGCAATTTTATGACTGGCTGGTCCAATGTATGGTATGCTGATTCTAATATTAGGGCCTTCTTCTCGTGGTCTGGGTTGTTTATCTGAAGTGTTATTAAGTCCCTAAAGGCCCGAGAAGAAGGCCCTAATATTAGAATCAGCATACCATACATTGGACCAGCCAGTCATAAAATTGCTCGTCTGATTAAAACTAAAACAGGTATTAATACTACATTCAAATCAACCAAAACACTTAAAACACATATGCAAGCCACAGGAAAAGGAATTTCATCAACCCCTCAACATTAAACAAGAGCAGAACCTAAAGGAGTAGTGTACAGAATTAATTGTAGTTGTAATGCTCATTACATAGGAGAAACATGCAGACCCCTCAACATTAGACTAAAAGAACACCAAACATCTGTTAATAAACTTGATTACAAATCTGCCATTTCTGAACACATAATTTCCAACCCTACTCACCACATCAAATGGGAAACCACTACAACACTATCTGTCAACCAGCACCATTGGAAGAAGAGAAAACTACAGGAAGCCATCCAAATCAGAAAAACCAAGCCCAGCATGAACAGAGACCAAGGATTATATATCCCCAACTGCTATGACCTTTTGATCCTCCAAGACAACCTTCAACGATCTTAACTCACCATACTTAAATCTATTGTTACTTTTCTTTATTAATTTATACTATTACGCACCTGTTCCAACTTGTAATTCTCTCATCTGCTATATAAATGAATATTTTTTGTTGTTTGTCATTGACTTTGATAACGATGTAAGAACTACATCGAAACGTCGTCACCCAATAAACCAAGAAGTTGTTATCCATAAGTAATTCTTGACCTTATTGTAACCTTCCAACTTCTAAATGCCATTGAAAGATTTGATATGAAAAAATAATTTAAATAAATGTACCAGCATGCAATAGTCCTTAGTGATCATGGCTATTAATGTACAAGAAGTTTAAAAATTGAACAAAACACACCAATAGAGTCATAAGTTTCCAGAAAGTAGCAAATGGTTACATTCATCAGTATCAGACAGTCAACAATCCTTCAGGCTCCACCAGGCAGTCACCAATCTACCGGCAGTCACCAATCCATCAGCCAGTCACCAATTCATCGGTCAGTAGCCAATCCATTGAACAGTCACCGCTCCATCGGGGGTTCACAAATCCATGGTTGCTAGATGGCTGCTAGATCGATACCCGCGGAAGGTCGTGAATTTCCTCCGGGCACAGAGCCCAGTTTCCTCCCACAATAAAACTGGCAACGCCGCCATACAAGTGCAATAACCTTGAGCGCGGCGTAAAACACCAAACAATCAATCAATCTTAAACAAGTGTAATGCAATTTCAAATATATATATTAATGGAGGCTTTATATGCAAAAGGAAAAATTTTTCAGTATAAATCATCAAGTGAGTGAGCGAGAGCACATTTACCCTTTTAACATCATTTCATATTGACTGCAACAATATGATCAACCAAGTTAAAAAAGACTTTTTAAAGTGTTCATCTGTATCATTATGAGAGAAATTATTTTTTTTATGAAGAGAAATGAAAAGGAATTTCAGCATCTATTGCCTCATCCAGAATTTACACTTTTAAAGATTGGACTGACTAATTAAGTTGTTAATACTCATAAGACGGCGCAGCAGGTTTAACTGTCATGATACATCAGATAGTCACTAATCCATCAAGCGGTCAGAATTCCATCACACCATTGCATTGGACAGTCATGATTTCATGGGGAAGACACCACCTCATCTGGCAGTTACTATTTCATGTGGCAGTCACAATTTCATCAGGATACAGGTCACACTTTCTCACTACTGGATTTTCCTAGTGACGAAATAAGTTCCAGATATTTTTGTGTGTTTTTTGTTATTATTTTTTCCTGGCCCCCCTGCATTTTTTTTCTGGGTATTTCTGGTAGTTGGGGGTGCTTTGGTCTATTTACATGCGGCGGAATATGTGCAAAGAGACCCCTATCAGCTGATTCTACTCGTATCTCAAAATTTCTACCTTCAACATATGAAAAAATTGTGCTTAAAATACTGCCAAAGGACTGTTCAAGGCCCCCACCGAAGGATTTGGTTCAACGAAAGTTAGGGAAGGGAGCTGTGAGAGCAGACATTAACATTACCACAAATGGGAAATGAAGGAATATGAAACTGTGACCTGTTGCCATCAGGCAGTCACCACTTCCACCGGATAGTAACAATTTCATTGGTCAGTCACCAGTATTAGAATCTGAAGCGAAAGTAATTCAATTGCACCCTTTCCAAAAGGATAAACTAACCTACTTTTGATGTACATATTAAAACTGATGTATTTTTTATTTTAGTAAAGCACTGAAAACCACTAAGTGAAAATCTGCTTGTCAGTAATATACGGTGAGTTCTTAAATACTGCATGAAGCCCTTCTTTAATTATCTGTCCACTATGTTAGATTCCTATTTACTGCATGAACTTATTCCTTAATTATTTGCTCATTACATTCCTATTTCTGATTTGTATATATTCTGAAAGAACCTAATACTCAGAATCTTTCCTGAATTACTGTTTTATAATGTTGCTTTTCCTTTTTTCGGTTCTCATTTTGCATGTATTCTATTCCATTTCCTAAGCATTTTCCCAGACTACCACTGTTAATATTTTTCATATACCATGCGCACCTTTTATTACAAAGATATAGATCTAATACTTCTAAATGCGTGTTATTAGTTTTATCTTCCAATGTTCAAACTGCCATTCTGATGTTTCTATTATTGAATTGAATTGAATTGAATTTTATTCACCTTTCATATAAATACAGTATAGATGGGTAAAAACAATGAGTACTGGTAGGCGGGAAAAAAGTCTGGTAGGCTTGTTCTATCCCAGTCATGTACAATGCATGAGATAAATAAACAATTAACAGGGTGAATAAAACTACTTTGAGTTTAGTTGTGAAAGTGACAAATACGAGTACTCTAAAAGTAGCAGTATTTTAGCTATATCAACCTCTGCTAGAACATAATGTGGGTCAATTATATGATACAATTGTTATTTTGTATATAGAAATATTTTAAATCTGAGATACAATGTATTTTCTTACTGTAGAATTAAATAGAGAAAATGAATTGATGCTTTTTGTATGGATATCCAGTTTGTTCCATGTATCTGGTCCAGAAAATCGCAGTAAGAAAGCGGTATAGTTACAAGTACAAAAAGGTCTATAAAAATTTGGTAAAAATGCGTGTCTGATTGTCTCATAAATAAGCTTTGAAGGTCATGGGGTAGTTGCCAGAGTGTATACATAAACTTATGGCAAATACCAAGGATCTTATATGTATGAATCTGTCTTATGGGCAAGATGTTCAGTGATTAAAAAATGGGTGCTGTGTGATCTAAATAATGTGTGACAGTTTTCCATCGCCAATAATTTGTCTTCCATTGCTTCACTATTACATGCTTATCTCCCTTTGTTCACTTATTTACCACACCATGTTTGTGTTGTCATGTAGATATATATATATTTCTCACATAAAATCTTACTTAATTTGATGACTCAATACGATAACTAAACTTGTGTGATTTTGTACATACAGCGTTCAGGCTCTTGTGCATGTATATTAACAAAATGAATTCCTTGTTATGTTTAATTGTATATATTTCCAATTTCTCTTCTATTTGTTTTAATTGTCCAACATTTTTCGGCACTGACGGTCATATCCTGCCTAGAAATATCTGTAGATAAAACTTGTAATTCTGTTCCATTCTCTGACATAAGTTCTCCCCTTCCTTTTCATCTCGAGCCAAACATTCCAGAAACTACTGCAAGACTTTCCAATAAGCAAACGAATTATGACTTGGACTTTTTAGACAATATGTGCTTCAAACCCACCGACCTAAACCGACTTTAACTGACGACCAAGAATAAGAGACTTTCCGCTGGGCAAATATCCATGACTATAAATCTGATTATTTATCTCATTCTTTTAATGTTGATGAAACTGATACTTCTCTGTCTTTCATCCACTTTAATGCCAGAAGTCTTTCCAAACATTTTTTTGAAATCTCTTCCTTCCTCCACAATCTTAATCACTCATTCTCTATCATTGGCATCTCTGAAAGCTGGCTTCCCTCTTCCAATAACCTCTTCGACTTACCTGGGGGGGGGGGGTGTATTGTTGTATGTAAAAGGCCACATAACAAACAAATTGGCATCATGTACCGTCCTCCTGGCAAAAAAAAACTGAATAATTTTAATGACAGCTTACCGCTCATCTTACAATCCTGCAATAAACAAAAAGTAAAATGTCTCATCATGGGAGACTTTAATATCGACCTCTTCAAAAGTGACCATCATCCTCTGACCAAACAATTTCTGGATATCATGACCTCTCATTATTTCTTTCCTCACATTACCAAGCCAACACGTGTACAATCCTGCTCAGCAACTCTTATCGACAACATCTTCACCAACTTCCATGAGCAAACTCGTCTCTCTGGAATTTTTCTTTCTGACATTACCCGACCTTCTACCTATCTCTATTTTCTTAAATCTGCTCTTCCTCTACCCCCAACAAGGCCAATCCAATTCCGAAAAATAACAGATTCTGGTAAGGCTGATTTCATTCAGTCAATTCATTCTTAATTCCGTTAATGAGAAAAATAGATTGTGTCGTCTTTTCATTCTCTACTATTCACTGATATACCCATACCTTTCCTACTGTAACATTCTTTGGGGAAATACCTATATATCCCACCTGAAACCTCTTATTCTCCTTCAAAAACGTGCAGTCCATGTCATCACACCGTCGGGAACACACCCAACTGTCTATACAATTTTACGGAGATTCTTTCATTATTTAGGAAAACAGTGATAGAAAGAAGAAAAAGAAAAACGGCCAGCGGCCGCCATTTTGAATCTACCACAGTAACCACTCCTACTACTCACTTTCAGTTACTGCCCCTAGAGAATGGAACTTAATCCTTAAATCACTTAAAAGCATACCTTCAAAATCACTGTTCAAATCATCAACGATATGACCGCGGTGCCTTATCCTTTGTTTTGCCCCCCCCCCCCCATCCCCTTCTACTATGTTATAAATTTCATTATTCAATTTATTTTATTTATCTGTGAATAAGTTGTTAAAACATAATTTAAATACATGCCATTTGATTCACCGACTCTCTATTATAAGCATCTTGGGATAGAACAAGTTCCATGGGACTTTATTCCCGCCAGAAAAAAAAGTCTGAACTGTTTTACTTTTATTTAACTTTTCTGTATCTGTTGTATTTTTTTCTATTGTACATATACCTCTGGTGAATAACAAATCAATCGATCAATTAGTGGAGGTGGGATATATACAAAAGGGAAAAGTAGTCTGTAAAATATATCAATTGAGAGAGAGAGAATATTTTACGCCACTTGCAATGGTATTTTAGAATTATCTTCACTATATTTATTTGACTATAAACCGATGAGCTATTTATGCACTGGCCAATAAAGTTATTATTACTAATATGTTGGCGTAGCAAGGTAACTGTCATGATGACAGGTTGTTTGAAGAAATTAGTTTTAGATGTGAACTACCTTCTGTGGGGAACCAGTCCCTAAAAGGTAGTTCATTTTTTTCGAAGCTGATCGAAAATTATTACAACTTGCAAAAAGGATCAGGTACATTGTAATTGCGAGTTAAAGTATGGATTCAAAAAGACTAGAAGCAGAACTACAATAGAACATATTAAAAGAATAGTTTTTTGGACAAGTGTCTAGAAATGCAAAAAGTTTGCTATCGGGAGTATTTTGAAAAAATAAAATTATTTGAGTTTAAATTGACTGATGCTTGTGTAATAAATATATATATATATATGTTGCCAGTTTTATTGTGGAAGGAAACCGGGCTCTATGCCAAGAGTAAACCCACGACCTTCCGGTGGTAACTGGCAACTAACATAGGTTGTTCAAGTGGGGGGGGGGGGGGTGGGGGGGGGGCTGTCTGGGATTCGAACCTGTGACCAATTGGTGGAAAGCTGGTCCGATTGACGGGTTAACATGCGTACAAAATTTTACGAAGACTCTTTCATTACTTTGGCGAAACAGTGAAAGAAATAAGTAAAACAAAATGGCCAGCGGCCGACATTTTGAATATGCAAATGAGCAAAAAAGTGCATAGTGCACAACCAGACCATAGAGTAAAACTGTCTATACAATTTTACGGAGATTCTTTCATTATTTAGGAAAACAGTGATAGAAAGAAGAAAAAGAAAAACGGCCAGCGGCCGCCATTTTGAATATGCAAATGAGCAAAAAAGTGCCTAGTGCACTGCAAAATTTAATAATCCTGTGTACAAAATTTTACATTGAGAAAAGTGATAAAAAGAAGAAAAACAAAATGGTTGCCTGCGGCCATTTTAATATGCAAATGAGCAGAGGAAATAGATGTTGCACAACTAGACCATAGGGAGAACGTGCTTGTGAAATTTAAAGAAGATCTGACCAGCAGTTCTCTTAGAATCACAATCACAAGAGAGAAAAGTGATAAAAAGAAAAAAAAAAAAAATGGTTGCCTAACGGCCATTTTAAATGAAAAAAATGACCAAAATAAATTGATGCTGCACAACTTGACCATATGGGGAACCAATACAAAAACATGTCCGCAAGATCGGCACGTTGGTTTTGTAGATTCCGGGATCACAAACTAAGTAGGTAAAAAACCCAAAATGGCCGCCAGCGGACATTTTAATATGCAAATGATCGAAAGAAATAGATGTTGCACAAATTGACCATAGGGGGACCTGTCTGAGAAATTTGATGAAGATCTGCGTAAATTTTTTTACGAAGACTTTCATTAATTTGGAGAAACAGTGATAGAAAGAAGAAAACAAAATGGCCAGCGGCCGCCATTTTGAATATGCAAATGAGCAAAAAAGTGCATAGTGCACAGTGAGACCATAGGGTTAACCTGTGTACAAAATTTTACGAAGATCCTTTCATTATTTTAGGAGAAAAGTGATAAAAAGAAGAAAAACAAAATGGTTGCCTGCGGCCATTTTAATATGCAAATGAGCAAAGGAAATAGATGTTGTACAACAGGAAAACGTGCGTGTGAAATTTAAAGAAGATCCGACCAGCAGTTCTCTTGGAATCACAATTACAAGAGAGAAAAGTGATAAAAAGAAGAAGAACAAAATGTTTGCCTAACGGACATTTTAAATGAAAAAATTACCAAAAAAAATTGATGCTGTACAACTAGACCATATGGGGAACCAAGACAAAAAATGTCCTCAAGATCGGCCTGGTGGTTTTATAGATTCCGGGATCACAAGCTAAGTAGGTAAAAATCCCAAAATGGCCTCCAGCGGACATTTTAATATACAAATATGCGAAAGAAATAGATGTTGCACAACTTGACCATAGGGGGATCTGTCTGAGAAATTTGATGAAGATCTGCGTAAATTTTTTTACGAAGACTCTTTCATTACTTTGGGGAAACAGTGATAGAAGGAAAACACAATGGCCAGCGGCCACCATTTTGAATATGCAAATGAGCAAAAAAGTGCATAGTGCACAGGGAGACCATAGGGTTAACCTGCGTACAAAATT
Source organism: Lepidochitona cinerea (assembly GCA_963971465.1). NCBI lineage: Eukaryota > Metazoa > Mollusca > Polyplacophora > Chitonida > Tonicellidae > Lepidochitona > Lepidochitona cinerea. The sequence continues at coordinate 62,968,881 of OZ020551.1, read as the reverse complement.
TTACGAAGATCATTTCTTTACTTTAGGAGAAAAGTGATAAAAACAAGAAAAACAAAATGGTTGCCAGCGGCTATTTTAATATGCAAATGAGGGAAAGAAATAGATGTTGTACAACTAGACCATAGTGGAAACCTGTATGTGAAATTTAAAGAAGATCTGGCCAGTAGTTCACATCGCGATCACAAGAGAGAACAGTGATAAAAAGAAGAACAAAACGGTTGCCTGGCGGCCATTTTAAATAATAAAAAAAAGACCCAAAAAATAGATGTTGCACAACTAGACCATATGGGGAACCAACACAAAAACATTTCATCAAGATCGGCCTTATGGTTTTCTAGATTCCGCGATCACAAACTATGTAGGTAAAATCCAAAAATGGCCGCCATTTTAGTATGCAAATTGTCTGGGAAATGTGATGAAGATCCGACCAGTAGTTTTCTAGGAACAGCGATCACAAGAAAAGTTTACAGACACCGGACGACGGACCACGGGCGTAAAAGCGATAAAACCTGGAATACAGTTCTTCAGAAATTACCTACAGAAAGAATATAATATATATTAAGTTCTACTTAGCACTTTTGGTCAACAGATAGAGCTTTTTTTCATATGCTTTGTTCATGGTTCCATCCATCCATCAATCAACTGGGCTTTCATCCCCCTGTCATGGTCGCTGTCCATCCCTCAACTGCCGGACGCCGAAAATATGTTAATCTCCTAGCTTGGCTTCTGTTTCATCAAATCACATGTCTAAAACCACAATAGGAATACATTTGAAGTAATGAAGCTTCAAGTAATGCTTTGTGATAGCGGCTGTGTGAAAACACGAGGTTTAAATAGTGGACAAACCTAACAATTGTAAAAAGCGCCTTAACTTTCTAGAATCTAGCAAGTGTATATGTTTATCAGTACCTGTCAGATTGAACCTTTTTCCCGATGTACTGCACGCATCGGACGGTCACTAATACACCAAACAGTGCCAGGCAGTCACCAATACATCGGGAGGTTACCATTTTATAACATCATTCAACATCATTCCATCAGACACTCACTGATCAGCTGAGCAGTCACCAGCCTACCGAGCAGTCACCAATCCGCAGAGCAGTCATCAGTCTATCAAACAGACTGAGGATCGGGTAAGAGTGACTCGAAATACCTGCCGATAATTGAGTGTAAACCACAGATAAAAAGGCCAGAAATTAGGGTAATCTAGCCACTAAGTTAACCGACCCTGATCGTTGTCGCCACTAAGTTAACCGACCCTGATCGTTGTCGATCAGGCTTCGATTCGTCGTTTGTTTTTCACCCCCATTTCTACCTTCTAAACCTAACTGGACATGCTTTATTTGTCCTGTGTTTAATTTTAGTGGTTTTAGTCGTAGTAAGCTCATGTAAATTGGTTTTCTTAACAAATGTTCAACAGGCTACGGCGGCAAATGGGCATTTAAGATCAATTGCTGTTACATTGTGCTGCGTCTTAATCCATTGGGGGTTTAGTGAAATATAATCGATTCTAAGGCCTAGCAGTAAACAATCTGACTTAAGTCATATTGAACAGTAAAATATGTTTTGGATCGGTAAGAATGTTTAGTTTCGGCCTCCCTCTGACAGCAGCGAGGTAGAGGTGTTTGATTTTTAAAACTACCGGTATACCAAAACATGCATATGGGTGATTGGAGAACTGGGGTCTCCAATTAAAAAATTGCAGGGCAGTCTTATAAAGTCACCTCAGGAAAATATAAAGCCGACGAATCTCCCCACAAAATAGATTGATTGATTGTTTGGTGTTTTACGCCAGTTTTATTGTGGGAGGAAACCGGACTCTATGCCCGGAGGAAACCCACGACCTTCCGTTGGTAACTGGCAACCATCCCACATAGGTCGTTCGAGTGAAAATCCAGTCAGAAAATTTTCCAATTTTTTGGACTGAGTGGGATTCGAACCCGCGACCCATTGATGGAAAGCTGTTCGGATTGAGCGTCCAACGCTCTACCTACTGAGCTACGGAGGCCCCCCCCCCCCCCACAAAATAGAAAAGCAGCCTGCGAAAAAAGACACACAGATCTGAGTAGCACGTAGAATTGACTACCAGTTTGACCATTCATAAACTTATGGTATGGTGGATAAGGCATATACACAGACATTCCAAACCCAGGCTCAAAATTATTCACCACAAACAGATTTCTCAACTCAAACCTCAGTGAATATGGTAACCAGGAACCACCTCTCTATAAACGAGTACATTGGCAATTCCACATGCGTGTACCTATACCGGTAAACTAAAATTCCATAATCAACAATCAATGCAAAATGGCGGACATTATGACAATCAATCAAACCCTGGTAGCCAGTGATTGCGTTCTCGTGGTGTATCAACAGGTCAGACAAACTAAGAACCATTTCAACCAATCCCCATGTTAAAACACAATACTCAGTACTATACCTTTCTCTTTAAAGAACCCAAACTTGTCTTTCTTGAAAAGATAACAAGAGAAACATACCAGACGTCAACCCTGGACGAAATCTAAACCAGTTGTGCAAAATTTGAGAAAAGCCCGCGAAAAATCAAGTTGTCCATTTCATTGGTTGTCTCCTGGGGCAACAGTAGTGGTAAACAACGAGCTTTAACCAATGCTCTGTCTGCGATTGTTTAAAGGTAAATTGATAAAAACGAATGAGTGCAGGTCCTCCAAACGGCAACGAAGAGAGCGATGGGTTTGGGGAAGGAAGAAATTTATGTCTGGGTGAATTTGTTATTACACTCCGTTATATTCGTTTTATATTTGTGGAACAAACTATTATTTGCTATATTCTATTCTGAAGAGAAGATGGTCTAGATCCTTTAAAATCGACTTTTCACTCGAACGACCTATGTGGGATGGTTGCCAGTTACCACCGGAAGGTCGTGGGTTTCCTCCGGTAATAAAGCCCGGTTTCCTCCCACAATAAAACTGGCAACGCCGCCATATAAGTAAAATAATCTTGAGCGCGGCGTAAAACACCAAGCAATCAATCAATCTAAAATCCACTATGGGCGTTATTCTAGAAATAACAGTTCAACTTTTAAAAAGATAATAAGTCACACAACAAAGTTTCATAAATGTTTCATAGGACACCTGTGTAGAAGCCAATTGTGTCGCAACGGCCAATTGTGTCGCAATGCGACACTATTGGTCAATTGCGACACAATTGGCTTCTACGTCTGGCCAATTATGTCGCAACCCCAAAATATGGGCACAAGAGGCCAATTATGTCGCAATACATTATAATATGATACATAGTTGAAAACCATGTAGATCGACTAGTAATCGTATTTGAAAGTATACACATTTTCCGAATGTTTTTCTTTAAAATTCATTTTCTTTTTTCTTATTTCAAAGCTTTGAATAGTCGATCCATGTCACTCCTGTAAACGAATTTAAGTGATTATGTCGTAGAAATCATAATCGTTCCATAAGTCTGTCACTATTTATGAAATAGCAGGATAAGTCACCGAATTTATTCAATGCTATTATACTCAGGCCTACAATGTTGTGTTTGTGAAATAACAATCAATCAATTATGAAAGAAAGTATGATGTTATGAAAACACTACCACCGCTTATATATTGTTATAAAATTTAGCCGATTTACCCTTTGTAACCATGAAAATTTACTGAAAAACAATAAAAGCAGCCTTTTGGAGACATTAATACGTTTTTAGACTACCATGATCTCATTTTGTTTTTCTTCTTTTTATCACTTTTATCTCTTGTGATCGCTATTCCAAGTAAACTGCTGGTCGGATCTTCTTTAAATTTCACACGCACGTTCCCCCTATGGTCTAGCTATACAACATCTATTCCTTTGCTCATTTGCATATTAAAATGGCCGCTGGCATCCATTTTGTTTTTATCACTTTTCTTCTAAAATAATGAAAGAATCTTCGTAAAAGTTTTTACGGTTAACCCTATCGTCTCACTTTGCACTATGCACTTTTTTGCTCATTTGCATATTCAAAATGGCGGCAGCTGGCCATTTTTCTTTTTCTTCTTTTTATCACTGTTTTCCTAAATAATGAAAGATTCTCCGTAAGATTTCGTAAGAGGTTAACTTTATGATCTTGTTGTGCACTACCGGTATGCACTTTTTGGCGGCCGCTGGCCATTTTGTTTTTCTTCTTTTTGTCAATGTTCTCATAAAGCAGTGAAAGGATCTTCGTAAATTGTTGGTACGCATGTTAACCCATGTATACTATATCAGAATTCAAATCGAAGCATTCTTCATTTTAATCTTAGTATATTGAATCGAACATCCTTTTGAGTTATATTAATACTTGTTATAGGATCTTACTTTGTGAAATACTTTTTGGCATTCAGTGATGTCGTCGTTCAAACTCATGACGGGTCCCCAGGGGCTCAGAAGAGTGTTGGACGCTCAATCGGAACAGCTTTCCACCAATTGGTCGCGGGTTCGAATCCCACGCAGTCCCTTGGGCGCGACGTAAAACACTAAACGATCAATCAATCAAAAATTTTTTGGCCATACCACGCATATGGATATCGACTTCTTCATTTATTAGTTAGCAACGTTTCTGTCTTGATACTTAGACCGTTTTCAATATAGCTTGAAAACAGTCTAAGTATCAAGACCGAAATGTTGCTAACTAATAAATGAAGAAGTTAATATTTATACGCAAGCCTTCCCGTTGTAATTATTCCAGCTAAATGTCACTCAAACAACTTATCTTGCCAAACATTTAGGAACGTTGGTTTGGAGTTGAGTACAGCCACTTTCTACCAGAGAAACTTTGTCCTTGTCCAGCCAGTCACCTATTGAAGAAATCACTTTCACAAATCAAGTTTGCGATCCATTTACAAGCAGTCTCACTTTCTGAAAGTGTTCTATCAGTTTACTGATCTCTTGTTTACGGGTAAATGGCTAATGAGTGTAGACCCTATTTCATCTATAAGTCTCTATGTATTCTATTAATAATTCTGGTCGTGATATAATCTTCTGGCTAGCAGAACTATTTATGTTGCAAAAAGACCCATATTGTGACTCACATACCTTTATGTCGCAACAGCAAATTGTGTCGCAATACTCATATATGCCTTAAAAGTATGGCGTAAAGAGAAACATAACAAAACAAAAACGTTTGGCGAATGTTATTTATTCACTTTTAACAACATTCCTTATCTCCTTTGAGATTTCGTTTGCAATATACGACATCATTGCTTAGTTTTGGTTTTTCTAGCCGTCATTTAGCTTAGGACGATGTAGCAATTGTCAATTGTGTCGCAATACCTAAACGTGCCTTGAAAGTATCTCATACGTGCAGAAGAAAAACGTTTGGTGAATTATTTGTTCTGATTTTTTATTATCTCGCAACAGCCAATTGCGTCGCAATACTTATACATGCCTTGGACGTATACTGCATGTGTAAAATACAACAAAGCAAAACAAAATAACGTTTGATTGAACGTAATGTTTCTTGTTTTGATAACATTTCTCATCTATTTGATGATTTGCTTGGCATTTGGTTTTATACCTTATCATTTCATTGTTGCGACACAATTGGTCAACTCTGGTAGCCAATTATGTCGCAACGGCCAATTGTGTCGCAATACTTATAAATGCCTTGAAAGTTTATTTTTTGTGTAAAACAAAACAAAATAACGTTAAACAAAACAAAATAACGTTTGAATGAACGTCATGTTTCTTGTTTTGACAACATTTCTCATCTATTTGATGATTTGCTTGGCATTTGGTTTTATACCTTATCATTTCATTGTTGCGACACAATTGGTCAACTCTGGTAGCCAATTATGTCGCAACGGCCAATTGTGTCGCAATACTTATAAATGCCTTGGAAGTTTATTTTTTGTGTAAAACAAAACAAAATAACGTTAAAATGAACGTCATGGTTCTTGTTTTGACAACATTTCTCATCTATTTGATGATTTGCTTGGGATTTGGTTTTATACCTTATCATTTCGTTGTTGCGACACAATTGGTCAACTCTGGTAGCCAACTATGTCGCAGCGGCCAATTGTGTCACGCTGAACCTAGCAGTATTTCAGTAGATTTAAATTAAAATCCAATGCTAACTTATCTATAGGATAAACCAAAGAAATATAATCAGCCTAACTTGTCGATGTTTTGTGTTGTTTTTAATTTCAATCTACTAAAATATGGATAGGTTAAGTGCGACACAATTGGCTACCAGAGGTGACCAATTGTGTCGCAACAATTACATGATATGGTATATAACCAAATCCTAAGAAAACCAACAAATAAATAAGAAATGCTGTAAAAACATCACACATTATGTTAATTCAAACGTTTAGTTTTGCTGATTTTTTTACACATATAGGATAGTTTCAAGACATGTTTAATTGGCTACCGGAGGTGGACAATTGTGAGGCAGTTTACCTACTATGCATTCATTGTGATGCTGTGGATGAATAAAAAGAAAGATCATCTACAAACAAATATGTAAGGAATTTGCATGTTTGTGTAAAATCGAAGAAGTAGATTTTAGGCCTATAGAGTGGTTTAAGTTTTTTGTCGGGTTTTAACTTTTCGGATTTAAAGTGTTTTTCTATTTTTGGAGGAGCTCTGCACCCAGGTGAAAAACTAATAGGATTAACAATAGCAATATTAAGAGGATGACCACCGACTCTCAATATGCCAGAGGTTTATCCAAAAGCACAACATTGACCTGGTTTAAGCAATGCAACAGTGTTGACGGAGTGCGACTATGTTTTAACAATGCGACATCAGCCTATTATTTTGACCTTCTTCTGGGTACAGTTTTATCGTTCGGCTTACAAATAGATTGATTGATTGATTGTTTGGTGTTTTACGCCGCGCTCACTTACAAATAGAAGTGTTCAATAGTCTCGAATACATTTGACAGGGAAAAAAATGAACTTCAAGTTAACGGACACTCAATAATACTTTCTGAACCAGAATTTATCCCAGAATTTCCCGCGTGTCTCTCTTGAAAGCTGATATTAGATTAAAGGCACACTTGCCGCGAAAATCAGGAATATTGTTTACATTAAAAAAGAAAGACCGTATTCTGTATTTTTCCCAGACAATATAAGTTAGGAACTTTCTATTTTTACCAAAATTTAAAAGTTTGGACGTCAGTTTGTATTTTTAATTTGAAAATTTGAATTGTTACGTACCCGGAACGTAAACAAACCGATCTGCCCCCTATTGGCGATTTTATGTTTCAGTCGAGTGAGTGAACTAACGGCACAGTGTAATTTTACGTAGGCCTATTTATCTGAGAAAAACAGACTGACGATCGGTTAACAGCGACTGGAAAAGCCTGCTGGTAATTGTTTGAGTGTTAACCACAGATACAAAGGCCTGAAAGGAGGGTAAGCCAACACGAAAGTTGACCGACACTGATCGTTGTTGTTGTAATCAGGCTTCGATTCTTCGTTTGTTTTTCACCCCATTTTTACAGTCTACAGCTAACTAGACATGTTTTATGTGTCCTATGTTTAAGTTTAGTGGTATTAGTCGTAGTAAGCTCATGTAAATTGGTTTTCTTAGCAAATTTAAACAGGCTACGGCGGCAAGTGTGCCTTTAAATGGAATTTCATCTGGGTGAAAAATACTAACTGCAGACTGAAAAAAATTAAAGCCAAAACAAACCAAAAATATTCGAACAAAATAAAAACTAAACTGATAAAAACTTATCCCCCTCTCAGAAAGAAAAAATCAAGATGATTTCGTTCATTTGACAGCGTTATCAGATGTTTCGGTGACGAAAACCGTGACATTATATTTCAAGAGGAAAATCCCATTTCATAGACCTATACACTTGGCAAGAAGCTCAATTTATTATCTTATCTCTTTTCTTTTACCAAGTCTAAGGTGGATTCGAACTTGGGCCCATTGGCAGAAGTCGAAGTTGAGGAAAACGTTAAATATAGTCTGCACCCGTCACTGGACATACGGTGAATAGCGCGTGTTGATAAACTGCAAACAACCGTAAGAATGTGTGTGCGACACAACTGGCCGTTGCGACATAATTGGCTGTGAGAGAAAGCCAATTGTGTCGCAACGATATAGTAATCATAATAAAACTAAGAAATAAAAATGAAATGGATCGATATCAAAGCACAAATTTGTACAAAAGTTTTTTAGGTTAACAACTTCAGGCAGTAGTTTCAGGACGGGGAATTTACTTGAAGGAGGAAAATTTTGCCCACGTAGGGGTAAAATGCATCAGGAGTGTTCTAATGTGATGTTGGATCAAAATAAACGTATGTCAGTAAAAATACAGGAAAAAAGTTTGTATCAAAATATCGACAACAGAGGCCAATTATGTCGCAATTCCCGTTGCGACACAATTGGTCGACAGTAGAGGTCAATTATGTCGCATTGCGACACAATTGGCCGTTGCGACACAATTGGCTTCTACACACCTGGATCCATTGAATGTTTAGCATTCAAGAGCAGGCTCTAGACCATTAAGTTAAAATTGGAGGTTTTAGATCGAGGCTTAATCAATGTAATTTTTCGGCGCTTCTTCCCAGACGTTAATTATTGACACCATGCAAACCACAAATATTCTCTACTTTTTTGGCTTTATAACCTGGAACCCATGCTGTCCTCATTTTGGGCGCATGTACCCGTTCTGCAATACAAACTAAGGTTGTCAGCGAACGTTTCGCAAACAGAAAAATCACAAAAAAAGAAATAAGAAAAATATACGGAAAAAAATCCAAAAATGCCACAAAACAAAAATAAGCCACAGTAAAAATAACTGTGCAAATCTGCAAGCGATGTAATGGAGTGAGAAATGAAAATGTTGGAACGACATACACGAGTAATGCAGAGTCAAGTTTTGACAATGTACTTACCTTCCTCCACCCCAAACAAAGATAAAGTTATGGGGTTATTAGATTCCTTATACAAACTACTAGCACGACAAGACATAGGATACTGTAACGGTGCACGTGCATTAAATGGCCATGTTTGAGTGCTTTGGGAAATTTTATCTCAAATCCAAACATGTCGAAGAAATTTTATTGATTGGCTATGTAAGAAATGGTTGAAACTCTTTTAGACGTGGGTTCCATACCTATGAGGGGCTTGGCTCAGTAGGTAGAGCGTTGGATGCTCAATCCAAACAGCCTTCCACCAATGGGTCGCGGGTTCAAATCCCTCTCATTCCCCAAAAAATAAAAATTGGAAAATTTTCTGTCTGGGTTTTCACTCGAACGACCTATGTGGGATGGTTGCCAGTTACCAACGGAAGGTCGTCGGTTTCCTCAGGGCATAGAGCCCGGTTTCCTCCCACAATAAAACTGGTAACGCCGCCATATAAGTGAAATGATCTTGAGCGCGGCGTAAAACACCAAACAATCAACCAATCCATACTTATGAAGGCATCACCACGAAATAACGGTCGCCGTATGTGGAAGAGTTGCCAGGTATTCCCCGAAGGTCGGGGATTTCATCCGGACAATGAGTTAGGTTTCCTATCCCTACAAGACCTGATAACACCGCCATATAAGTAAAATAATCTTGAGTGCGGCGTAAAACATCAATCGACACCTATGCTTTGCAATTGCACTTGATAAGTCGGCATAGGTGTCGAAAGCTCATGTTATTAAAAAACAACTTACTTCATGGCGATGCATTAATCATTTCTCATGAACAGTTTCATTGGTTGGCCACATTATACATATTTGTTCTTTTATTTAGTATTTATATCCATGTTAAGCAATATTAAATTCACTTTCACTTGATAAAGACACCGGCATAGGTGTCGAAAGCTCGTGTTGTTCACAAACAACTTATACTTTGTGGTGATGCCTTAATCATTTCTCAATAATAAGTATGGAACCCACGTTTCAAGAAAGATTCAAACATTTCTTAGACTAAATTCATCCGTTTATATGACGCTGCATGGCCTAAAATGAATAAAATATATAGATCCCTAACCTCGCGAATTGTTATCTTTCACCGTTTCTGTTTTTGTTTTGACTTTAACTTTTCGCGTTTTTTTATTTTAAGAAATGCCAACGGACCACTAATGGTTATAAAGGGAAAGGATCATCCGATCGTAATATCACATGTGGTAGGCCTACTATAAATCGCAACGTGAGAACGGGCCTTTAGACCGGCAAGCACAGCTCCGATTTTGGTGTCTTATTCAGTCGAATTCAGATATTGGACGCTTTTTACATTACCAGAGTCGCGTATACTGTACCATCATCATTTTTCAATCACGCACTCCACAGTAAAAAACACTACTAAATGGTATATCACTGTTCGGTTTTCCACCATAGCGCAAAAGACCGTTTCGGCTTAAGGGTTGACGCTTGTGCAGAAACAAAATGACGCTACGTTGACTTTTTGGATCAATCTGACGTCAGATTCGTGCTCATTTGGTCTATGACGCAATGTGATAGTGCAATACAATGACAATACAATACAAAACAATAAATTTAATTCCCGGATTCTAAGTTACATGTTAATTCAACAATTCGTAAACAATATATAATATAACTCTATATTTAGATAAATTATTATTTATGTAGAGTTTTATATGCAACTTTAAGGTTTCCCTTTTACAGAAACTAAGAAAGTCTATATATACATTGTTTCTCACACTACACCCCCGATAATTCCACTCCCAGGCAGTGTGTTATTTTTTGCATAATCAACGTGTGAAATTATGGCCCAAGTAACGCTATGACCTCACAAAAGATCTGCCAAAACTGACGTCACAAATTTATTACGTCATCAGTCATTATGACGTTAAGATCAAGCGTCCAGTAGCAACTCTATATTGAAGGGCCTGGGATGCCGTCGTTGATGACGTCATTTCAGGCGTCACAATGCCTTATCGAGTCTTTTTTAGACAGCCATTCTTGAAAATAGAGCGACGTCGCCAAATATTTTTTAACTATAGTTAAAGTTAGCCGTGTTTTTTTTATAAAAAGCTGTGTTTTTTGTGTAGTGTGAGAAAAAGATTATCAGACTCGAGCCAGTGTATTACAATGAATATCACTCTCGTTTATTAATTTCCAAAGTCACTCGCCAGAGGCCCGTGACTTTCAAAATTAATAGACTCGAGTGATATTCATCGTAACACACTGGCTCTCGTTAGATAACCTCTATATAATATCAAATTTTTGTCAACTCTTTTGATCTAAGTACCATCATTTTCTGAATAAATTTAGATGTTTCTAGAGGTGTTGATTGATGGAAATTTAATATTTGTGTTACTTTGTTTTCGTCGTTTAAATAATTTAAAAAAAGGGTAACTTGATTTAATTTGTTTGAAGAATGGTGTTCTTGTTTGTTTTAATTTGGGGCATTAAAAATTAAGTGTATTTCGTCTTCTACTTCTATCGCACATAATTTACATATGCGTGCATCTTGTTTGATGTTTTTTTATCGCCTTTTTTTTTCAATTTCCAGGTTATGAGCTGATATGCGTATTTTAGTGAGAGCTTGCCTGAAGTTTTGATTAGTAACAATTTCTAGATAATTTATGTTATTGTTGTATTTGTATATATTTTGGTAAATTTGTAATTTTGGTGTATTTTGGATTGTTTAATCAGTATATGATTTTGTTTGTAGGTCTCTTATAGATTATATTGTTTTTTCATTTAGTTGTGTTTGAGGTGGTATGTTTTGTTGGTTGAGTAACTATGGAATATAATTATGTCAGCTTGATTTTTCCCCCTTTGTAATTCTTTACTACATCTGCTTCAATGAGAAGTGTATTGTTTGTATTATTTTCTAGTCGGGATTCATATTTTAGTATTGCAGTGTTAATACCTATAATGAGGGGGAAGCGATCTAATTCATTTTTACAAGCGCAGTTTGATGTAAATGTACTAACTTGAAGATTTAATTTACAGAATTTTGTTCTGTAAGTTGTTCATATGGTTCATTGTCAATAAGTTAGTAGTAGTGTTGAATGTTCCGTTTAAATTTATATGTTTGTTCTGCTCCCCAAATTTCACATCCATACAGTTTGACAAGGGTGTCAAATAGCTTATTTTATATTGTCAGAAATTTTCGAGACTAGAAGCACTAAAAAGCGTCTGAATTATACGTCTTGAGAAAAATAGCCAATAATTTCAACATTCTGTTTTAATGTAAAAATATCAACATTTTGGCAGCTCATGCCACTTTAAGTAAAGTTCTGGTGGGTGTGAAATTACCTTGATACTTTAAAGTACATCCACGGTATCTATATTCATTGGCGTTTTCTAATGTATAAGAATTTAGTTTGAAATTAGGAGCTACTTTTTTGAATTATCATTGTTTTAGTTTTTGTTTCATTCATTTCCATGTGCCAATCAATGCAATATTTTTGTAAACTATTTTGTAAACCTTCTGCTGTTTCTGAAAGAAGTACAAGATCGTCAGCCCATAAAAGATGCGAGATTTGTTTTTTAACAAGAGTAGGCGGACAACATACAGGTAAATTTACCGTTGATATCTAAGCAATTTTAAGAATATTCCTTTATGCCACACTTTATCAAAAGCTTTTTTGAAGTCGACAAAGCAGAGGTATAGTTTTCTTTAAGATGTTGTGTCACAGCGCTGTCAATTTGAAGATTCAATCTAAGCTGAAAGGGTCTATTTGGACTCATATTGTGACGGCGCTAAGTAACGTCACCATAACGTAATTTAGCAACGCCACAAGTACAGTTCTACTACCCAGCGTTTAAGACCGGGTAAACAGTCCATCAGTTAACTGATTTTACAAAGGCACAACCGATATGGTGTCAGTTTACGTCTGGATTGCAAGCAAAAGGGGTTCGAGTAAATCTGGCAGAGGTCTAAATAAAGGCTGGGCTTGTCCGGTCTGAGATTAATGCCACGACGTCATTTCATTGTTGCGCAAAAAACTGTCTATTGGCTCTACCCTTAAGTGTTAATCACGTGGCTAACATTGTGACGTTTCATCAAAGACGTTTCTATCGAGACCAACTCAAAGACGACGTTTAGTCATTATAGACTAGCCAGCATCTTTCTGATCAAGTCGTTAATGATAGATAATTAAGAATCACAAAAAGCATGGAACAGAATGGACAGTTCCCAACGCGGTTATCAAGGGTATGTAAAATACATTTCTCATCTTAATGTCTAGTTGCTTAAAGAGTTTTTACTTCCACGATTTTTAATACAATCTTGATCCCAATTTTGTATTATTTTACAGCATGGATATACACTGGCCCACAGAAATGAGAAACAGTCAAATTATCTACGTCCACATGACACCAGCTTTGCAAGATATGGACTGGATATGTACAGCAGACAAGGAACTTGTACCGCTTTACCCTGGGAGATCCTGGCTCACACAGGAATTCCCAGTATCCCTGATCTCCTCAAGAAAAAGAAAAGTACTTCAGCTGTAAGTACTGCAACCGATCGACCCAATGTTACATCTACTGGATCACAAATTCAACCCCCTACCACAGAACAAATAATACAAGTTGAATTTCAGTCTTTGACAAAAGATTCACGTTCAGCTCATACTTCCACACTGTCATTAACCGTCAACAGTTCAACTGACACTGATGACTCGGAAACTCTTTCTGAAGGCATCTTTGGTCATCCCCGTGGTACATCTTCAGAGGTACAATACAGGAGGGATTTAGCAACCCAGATGAAACTCCAAACGGTATCTTTCGGAACGATGTATGGCACAATCCATCCACATGTTGATGCAGGTACACAAGCCAATGTAGATACCAGGACAATGCCAGTACAGACAAACAACGAGATGAAGACAGTATCCACCCAATGGGAAGAACTTACTGATAAACAAGGACACCAAAGAACATCGGATCTGAAGGAAACCTCCCAGAATGAGGACAGCAGTACCACGACAGACTACGATACTCGGGGCACCGTCATGAAAGTAGGAGAAATGGAAACAAGTAGCCTGGTGTCATCATGCTCGAATATCGAATTAGACGAAATCAAGACAGAGATAGCCCGACTTGTGGACAAGTACACCACCCATTGTGGGATGTCACCACATCTGAAAGAACTGGTAGACTTCAAGGCGAGAGATTTGCTAGCATCTCTCGACAGGACCACACTAAAGGGAAACCTCACCAAAGAAGGGAACAATGGAAAGGGCAGCCAGGTAGATGGTCAACAAACAAATTCTGGTACCAATTGCGACGGAGAAACAAGCACCGCTGTCTCACTTCCCCTTCCTTTGAATGAAATTGTCCTCCCTACAAAGAACCAGATAACGGAAACCTGTAACCAAGCTCTGCTCCACTGCGACCAGTATGGATACTCTGTGCCAGATCTCCTTGTGCCAGTGTATTCAGAAAGCAAAATAAAGTGGAACTATGATGTTATTGGTGCCGGTGAATCCGGATCCGTGGAGACGGCCTGGATGACACTTGAGGCTGGCAGATCAATCCAGGTCGTTGTGAAGAGGTATTTTTATGAAAGTTTTAAGGATGCTTTCATTGCAGAGGGGAAGATTCAACAATATTTAATAGACACAGATGTTCTGCCGAAATTTTATGGATTCCTTGAACTGAATGAAGACGAAGAAATAGGTTTAATCTCAGACTATTTTGCGAACGGCACCACATTATCTGATGTTCTCCAACAGGGGTTGTTTGATGGTGAGTGTCGAAACAGTTGGATGGAGATCTGCAAACAGCTCGTGAGAAGTATAGCAGTTATTCACGAGAAAAATGTCCTCTTAAACGACATCAAAAGCACCAATGTTCTGGTTAACGAATTAGTGCCTTTGAAACCCATCATAAAGCTGGTCGACGTGGGCCTCAGCACCTACGATAGAGGTAGGGTATTTAACTTCTCTTCGAGAGAACTAAAGCTGGTAAGACACGTGGCCCCGGAAGTAAGAGATAAACAGCCAACTTCTGTATACTCTGAGATCTGGAGCCTTGGTTACATCCTGAGCAGCATTGCAAATGCTTCCGAAATCCCTGGACTTAACGAGATCTCTGACGCCTGTATGAAAGACAATCCCGAAGACCGGCTCTCGCTAGAGGGCATCATGGAAAAACTAGAGCTCTTATCTGAATCTGGACACTCAAGCTAATATTATCAGTTATATTTTTATTATGTATTTTATCAGCAGCATCGTGGATTTCTAAGCTTTAAAGTGTTTCTTTCTTTGTTTTTATTTTATTTTTGAAATTATAAACGAAGCTGCTTTATTTAACGATTTACTTATTTGTTTCGATTTTTAACACCCTAGGCTTTTAAACGTTATTTGCACCTTTAATATTTTGAAACCCTGCAACTATTTTCTCCGCGCGACATTATGTACGGTATTGTACATGGTTATGCCGTCAGCATTTCAGAAATGACTCTGTTTTGCAATGAGCATTTTTAATACCAAGTTGTTCCTTAATGATGCTTTATGGAGAATTGTGGTGGCTCGGTTGGCAGAATCCTCGTAGTCCGACACGGGCCTTCCATCAATGTGTGGCGGGTTCGAATCCCACTCAAACCAACTGAAATTGAACCAATTATGATAGAGATTTTCACTTCCCCTATGTGGCCCGCTATCCCTTGAGTGGATGGCTGTTGAACTCATAGATTGATGTTTAAATTACGCCTCAATCAAGATTATTTCAAATATATGGTGGCGTTGCCAGGTTTAGTGGGAGAGGAAACACGGAATCACGTGACCACCATTCCACCCATAAAGTTCATTGTGCATGAATGTTACAAAATGTAAATGGAAAAGAGGGTATGAAATACAACTTCTGCAATATAACAATAAGGTGAAGAATTACTTATGGATAACAACTTCTTGGTTTATTGGGTGACGACGTTTATTGGGTGACTTTGATAACGATGTAAGAACTACATCGAAACGTCGTCACCCAATAAACCAAGAAGTTATTATCCATAAGTAATTCTTCACCTTATTGTTAACCTTTCAACTTCGAAATGCCATTGAAAGATTTCTGTAATATATACTTTCAGCTTTAGACACGCAGGATCATCGAGGCCTATTATCACATTAGGAAGTGGATATTGAAATTTTGATTTTAACTTCAGTGTTATTCCTTGTATATATAAAGAAGATGCATTTACTAGTAGTTCACAATGAATTAGTACATGTATCTTCTAATATTCTAGTATACGTCAAGGAAAGAGCATTTGGATCATATTAAAAAGTGGACTTGTTTACTGGAAAAAAAAACTAAGAAAATCTATAATACGCACTTCACGCCCCGATACAAAGGACATGAAAATATAAAAGAACAAAGTTAATCAATGTCTCATCATGGTTGATTCTGCAGCCATACATATTAATGTCATCATTTGTGAATTTAACATTGATGATGTTACCGTTGCCCTAATATTAAGCGGCCCATACACGATCAATTATATTGTGCAATTTAATTGTCAATAGTCTGAATTTAAGAAATGAACACGGTTTTTTTATAGGTTGCATCTCCTGGATTTTATTGTACACAACGTTTCGATGTAGAAACTAGCATCGTTGATATCAAGTGAATGTGGAAAAAACAGACAAGGACAAACATTTAAAAACTAAAAAATTCATTAAAGAGTTTAAAAAGGGAGAGGGGGGGGGGGGGGGTAAAAAAAACAATGGCTCTGCTGGCTTTGTTAGGATTAGTCCGTGTATCTGACTCCAAAATTACTATTTTTTTTATACTGACGGCCGTATTCGACCGTCAGTACAAAAAAAAGTAATTTTTAAGTCAGAAACCCGGACTATGTTAGGATTAACAGTCTCATGCTGGGAGTGGCAACCCGTAAGAAAAAAACGTGTTCATTTCTTAAATATCATGACCAACTGCTAAATGCCACTTAAAGAGATTCTACAACAGTCTGAATTGACAATTGAATTGACCGTGTATGGGCGATTCTGATATTGATGAAGTGCGCAATTGTATTGAGTGAATCAAACTCTGCAACCAGGCTTGTGTATGGGCCGCTTCTGAGCCACAAACAGTTTGGCATTATCCCCCTTTAGTGTGCTCTTCAGGCACGGAGATTTCGAGTAGGGTGCACGACGGTAGCTTGTGTAGAGCAGACCTTCTGGAGCACAACTCACAGCCCTTGTGGAGCACAATCGTAATATGTGATTTCCACGTGACTTTCGTGACTACAAACACATAAAACCTAGACTTAATTCAAACAACGGTCGGATATTACAACAGGAAATTTTAAATTATTATTTTCACAATTTTGTTTCTAAACTGAGCTTAATAGAGGTGGATGTGTTTATAGCTAGATTTGTTATCTTAGGATTCCCCGAATAGCCATATTCCTGATATTTCCATCATTTTATGTTCATTAAACTGTATGGGGACGAGACAAGCAAAGTTACTTCATTGTGATTCACTATTGGCGATGTGCCCCACAAGGGATGTTGGTCTTGGCCATGTGCTCCACAAGGGATGTTGGTGTTTTAAGGCTAATTAAACGTAAAACTCATGATTTCTTCATCGGGATGTGTTCATTAGACTGCGGGGAGTTAGAAACAATAAAAAAAAAATGATCAAAATCGGCCATTGTGCCTCGCTATTAGCGATGTGCTCCACAAGGGATGTTGGTGTTGTAAGGCTAATTAAACTTTAAACTCATGATTTCTTCATCGGAATGTGTTCATTAGACTGTGGGGGAGTTAGAAACAATAAAAAAAATGATTAAAATCGGCCATTGTGCCTCGCTATTGGCGATGTGCTCCACAAGGGATGTTGGTGTTTTAAGGCTAATTAAAATTTAAACTCATGATTTCTTCATCGGAATGTGTTTATTAGACTGTTGGGAGATAGAAACAATACAAAAATTGAAAAAAATCCGCCATTGTGCCTCGCTATTAGCGATGTGCTCCACAAGGGATGTTGGTCTTTTAAGGCTAATTGAACGTCAAACTCATGATTTCTTCATCGGAATGTGTTTATTAGACTGTGGGGAGTTAGAAACAATAAAAAAAATGATCAAAATCGGCCATTGTGCCTCGCTATTAGTGATGTGCTCCACAAGGGATGTTGGTCTTGGCCATGTGCTCCACAAGGGATGTTGGTGTTTTAAGGCTAATTAAACTTTAAACTCGTGATTTCTTCATCGGAATGTGTTCATTAGACTGTGGGGAGTTAGAAACAATAAAAAAAATGATCAAAATCGGCCATTGTGCCTCGCTATTGGCGATGTGCTCCACAAGGGATGGTGGTATTTAAAATGGTGAAATATGAAGATTAATTGAAAATTAAATCCTATAATAAATGTTAAAATTTCATCCGTTCCTCTCCACTTATTCAATGTGTAACCAACTGTCTCCATTCTAAAGATAAGGTTGTCTGATCTTCTGTGTAATATCCTGATGTTACAGCACACCTGCTTATTCCATGTCCTCCATAATTTAATACATGTACTTAACTCTTGACCTGTAATAGGATCCCCCCCCCCTCCCCCACCTTAGATTGTGGCGATTTTAACTGCAGTTATAGGAATCACAACTTATCAGTGATTTTAACTCTTGTATTTGTTTTGTTCATTCTTGCTGTGTATTTAATGCCTGTTTAACCATGCCGACGTTGTGTTGCTGTAATTTCTGATGCTGAGAGTAGTTTCTCTCGAAAGCTCATATTAAAACATCACCATGTACAAAGTAGTATGAGTTTTCCTATGTGTTTTGGTTTTAGAAAAACCGCTCCATAGAAGAACATATTCTTTGTCTCTCTCATTAATCCACGTAACAGGGAGCGTGGGGGTGGGAGGGGGTGCAGGGGCGGATACAGGATTTTGTGAAAGGAGGGGGGGGGGGCGCAAGTCCTACATGCATTAGGTAGCTATGAGTCTTGTGAAGGGGGAGGCAACTATCACAGCACCATAAAGCGTGGGTCCAGGCGTGGGTCCAGGCCCCGGAAGCTCTGGGATCCTAGATCACCGGAGATGCGTTCTAAGCTTTTTCCGCGTGTAAAACTAGACATCTTCATAAATATAGCCGGTGAAAAAATTTCTAAAGGAGATGGCGGAAAAAATATGTCTACCAGAAAGATGTTTTAGCTTAGAGCCACGTCTGAATAAATGGGGGATTAAAGTAGGCCTACATCATAAACGTGATACCTCTATTCCCTCTCGAGTATCACTTATTTTAATCAAGTATTTTAAATTCAACCTTAATAAAACGTTACAAAATTGTTTTTGTTCAAGCCCCTGATAATAAATTATCGGTTGCTAACTTTATTTGCGGTAAAAAAATTAATCAAAATGGAACTGTGTATGTTTTGCCTGTTTACGTAATACTCTCAGTAACAATTTCAAAACAATGTAAAGATTAGGGCCTAATGGCAGTTTCAGAATTGATCCCATGATGCTTGGCGTTACATGTATGTAGTGGTGGGCTATACATGTATTAACCTATTGTGGTTAGATAAACTTATCAACTTGAGCTCAACTTAATGAGCATATACCCGGTATATATATTCATATAGAATAAGAGAAAGAAATGATAAAATCTTTAATCAAATATAATTAAAACCAAGGTAGGCCGAAATGTCCCCTTTTTCACTTTGGACCGAAATGTCCCAGGCCGAACTGTCCCAGGCCGAAATGTATACTGTACCAAAATGTCCCAGGCCGAAATGTATACTGTACCAAAATGTCCCAGGCCGAATTGTCCCAGGCCGAAATGTCTGGATACCATCTTGATTTACATACAGATGAGCAAGTCCATTCATTCTCTCCTCTCCCATGGTCCACAGTTTTCAAATGTTATTTTATGCCATCTACAAGTTAATGATTCCATCTGATTTTTAAGTGATGACGCATTGATAATTATGATAACATTTAGCGAACAGTGGAAGTGCATGTGCTTTCAACAGTGCTATACGAGTGCATGCACGAAACCAAACATTTCAGTTAAATCCTCATCACGCATTTTTGGTGTGTGGCCGATTATCCTTGGGCCCCGCCATTTGCAACGCTTATATATTGTTTTGACACTCGTCTCCCTCAGTTAGAATTTCATAAGAGTAAATAATTACGTTTTGCGCAAAAATTTTGCGATTTCTCTTGTGATGGAACCCCAGAAATTATATTTTTAGCCTATCTGGTCTAATTGTGAGTAAAAACGCTACCAGTCCACATCGCTTATAGCTTCGTGTGGATTTGCGCCCCCCCCCCCCGATCCCTCTCCTTACCACTTTTCCAAGAACCTGGTGTTTTAAATATTCAATACACATAGGCACGGCCCGTACCAATATTATACGAAAAATTAAAATGTGATCGTAGCTCCATATAAAGCTTTCTTCTTCATAGCATTACTCTCTTTTCCTTCTCTCTTGTTCTCTTTTCCTTCTCTCTTTTTCTCTTTTCCATCTTTTTTTTTTCGTTTTTTTTTTGGTTGGCTGATAGGGGGCGCGCGCCCCCTGCGCCCCCCCCCCCTCCCCTAAATCCGCCACTGGAGTGGGGATTTGGGTCTTTTATCGGCGCCAATTTTATTGACTTAGTTATAAAGTCTATCCAGATAACTGTTCAAACATCCTATCCTCGTTAACAACTTTAATAGTTCCATATTATCAAGATCTAAAGAGGAACCAGACTAGTATGAACGGACGGATGCTGTATTTTATCATAAACCTATCCAAGAGGCCAATCCACTCCACAACCTTTGTTTCGCATCAATAGTACTGATTACACATACAAACTATGGCCTTCAACTGCTAATAAGATTTGTATTGGTAGACAAGTAAATGACTCCAATATAATGTTTCGACTGGAAGTGAAGGAAGATGCCAATAGCGGTTACGGAATACATTGAATTAAAACCTGTTTTTTTTTTTGGAATTTTCAAAAATATGGTATCATTTCACCTGTACCATTGAAAAGGGTAAGTAGGCCAACTCTTTTATGTCTTTATTTTAGGATGGCCGATGCTAGCGAAAACAATTAACTGCATGTAAAACGGTGTCACTGTCTAATTACCTGGTGTGTTCACATTCCCCACAAATCATACGAAAAGGTATTTCTGTATATATCAGAGAAATAAAGGAAATAAAGAAAACGTTCCACACCCCCACATTAGCCTTAAAACACCAACATCCCTTGTGGAGCACATAGCCAATAGCGAGGCACAATGGCCGATTTTGATCATTTTTTTATTGTTTCTAACTCCCCACAGTCTAATGAAAACTTTCCGATGAAGAAATCATGAGTTTGAAGTTGAATTAGCCTTAAAAAACCAACATCCCTTGTGGAGCACATCGCCAATAGCGAGGCACAATGGCCGATTTTTATCAATTTTTTATGGTTTCTATCTCCCAACAGTCTAATAAACACATTCCGATAAAGAAATCATGAGTTTAAAGTTTAATTAGCCTTAAAACACCAACATCCCTTGTGGAGCACATCGCCAATAGCGAGGCACAATGGCCGATTTTTATAAAAAAAAGTATTGTTTCTATCTCCCAGCAGTCTAATAAACACAATCCTATGAAGAAATCATGAGTTTGAAGTTTAATTAGCCTTAAAACACCAACATCCCTTGTGGAGCACATCGCCAATAGCGAGGCAAAATGGCCGATTTTGATCAATTTTTTTATTGTTTCTAACTCCCCACAGTCTAATGAACACATTCCCATGAAGAAATCACGAGTTTGACGTTTAATTAGCCTTAAAACATCAACATCCCTTGTGGAGCACATGGCCAACACCAACATCCCTTGTGGAGCACATCGCCAATAGCGAGGCACAATGGCCGATTTTGATCATTTTTTTTATTGTTTCTAACTCCCCGCAGTCCAATGAACACATCCCGATAAAGAAATCATGAGTTTGACGTTTAATTAGCCTTAAAACATCAACATCCCTTGTGGAGCACATGACCAACACCAACATCTCTTGTGGAGCACATCGCCAATAGCGAGACACAATGGCCGATTTTGATCAATGTTTTTTATTGTTTCTAACTCCTCACAGTCTGATGAACACATTCCGATGAAGAAATCATGAGTTTGATGTTTAATTAGCATTAAAACACCAACATCCCTTGTGGAGCACATCGTTAATAGCGAGGCACAATGGCCGATTTTGATCATTTTTTTTATTGTTTCTAACTCCCCACAATCTAATGAACACATTCCGATGAAGAAATCACGAGTTTGACGTTTAATTAGCCTTAAAACATCTACATCCCTTGTGGAGCACATCGCCAATAGCGAGGCACAATGGCCGATTTTGATCATTTTTTTATTGTTTCTAACTCCCCACAATCTAATGAACACATTCCGATGAAGAAATCACGAGTTTGACGTTTAATTAGCCTTAAAACATGTACATCCCTTGTGGAGCACATCGCCAATAGCGAGGCACAATGGCCGATTTTGATCATTTTTTTATTGTTTCTAACTCCCCGCAGTCCAATGAACACATCCCGATAAAGAAATCATGAGTTTGACGTTTAATTAGCCTTAAAACATCAACATCCCTTGTGGAGCACATGGCCAACACCAACATCCCTTGTGGAGCACATCGCCAATAGCGAGACAAAATGGCCGATTTTGATCAATTTTTTTATCGTTTCTAACTGCCCACAGTCTAATGAGCACATTTCGATGAAGAAATCTTGAGTTTGACGTTTAATTAGCCTTAAAACACCAACATCCCTTGTGGAGCACATCGCCAATAGCGAGGCACAATGGCCGATTTTGATCATTTTTTTTTATTGTTTCTAACTCCCCGCAGTCTAATGAACACATCCCGATGAAGAAATCATGAGTTTGACGTTTAATTAGCCTTAAAACACCAACATCCCTTGTGGAGCACATGGCCAACACCAACATCCCTTGTGGAGCACATCACCAATAGCGAGACACAATGGCCGATTTTAAGCAATGTTTTTTATTGTTTCTAACTCCCCACAGTCTGATGAACACATTCCGATGAAGAAATCATGAGTTTGATGTTTAATTAGCCTTAAAACACCTACATCCCTTGTGGAGCACATCGCCAATAGCAAGGCACAATGGCCGATTTTGATCATTTTTTTTATTGTTTCTAACTCCCCACAATCTAATGAACACATTCCGATGAAGAAATCACGAGTTTAAAGTTTAATAAGCTTTAAAACACCAACATCCCTTGTGGAGCACATCGCCAATAGCGAGGCACAATGGCCGATTTTGATCAATTTTTTATTGTTTCTAACTGCCCACAGTCTAATGAACACATTCCGATGAAGAAATCTTGAGTTTGACGTTTAATTAGCCTTAAAACACCAACATCCCTTGTGGAGCACATCGCCAATAGCGAGGCACAATGGCCGATTTTTATCATTTTTTTTTATGGTTTCTAACTCCCCGCAATCTAATGAACACATACCGATAAAGAAATCATGAGTTTGACGTTTAATTATCCTTAAAAAACCAACATCCCTTGTGGAGCACATGGCCAACACCAACATCCCTTGTGGAGCACATCGCCAATAGCGAGACACAATGGCCGATTTTGATCAATTTTTTTTATTGTTTCTAACTGCCCACAGTCTAATGAACACATTTCGATGAAGAAATCTTGAGTTTGACGTTTAATTAGCCTTAAAACACCAACATCCCTTGTGGAGCACATCGCCAATAGCGAGGCAAAATGGCCGATTTTGATCAATTTTTTTATTGTTTCTAACTCCCCACAGTCTAATGAACACATTCCCATGAAGAAATCACGAGTTTGACGTTTAATTAGCCTTAAAACATCTACATCCCTTGTGGAGCACATCGCCAATAGCGAGGCACAATGGCCGATTTTGATCATTTTTTTTATTGTTTCTAACTCCCCGCAGTCCAATGAACACATCCCTATAAAGAAATCATGAGTTTGACGTTTAATTAGCCTTAAAACATCAACATCCCTTGTGGAGCACATGGCCAACACCAACATCCCTTGTGGAGCACATCGCCAATAGCGAGGCACAATGGCCGATTTTGATCATTTTTTTTATTGTTTCTAACTCCTCACAGTCTGATGAGCACATTTCGATGAAGAAATCATGAGTTTGATGTTTAATTAGCATTAAAACACCTACATCCCTTGTGGAGCACATCGCCAATAGCAAGGCACAATGGCCGATTTTGATCATTTTTTTTATTGTTTCTAACTCCCCACAATCTAATGAACACATTCCGATGAAGAAATCACGAGTGTGACGTTTAATTAGCCTTAAAACATCTACATCCCTTGTGGAGCACATCGCCAATAGCAAGGCACAATGGCCGATTTTGATCATTTGTTTTATTGTTTCTAACTCCCCACAATCTAATGAACACATTCCGATGAAGAAATCACGAGTGTGACGTTTAATTAGCCTTAAAACATCTACATCCCTTGTGGAACACATCGCCAATAGCGAGGCACAATGGCCGATTTTGATCATTTTTTTAATTGTTTCTTTCTCCCAACAGTCCAATGAACACATCCCGATAAAGAAATCATGAGTTTGACGTTTAATTAGCCTTAAAACATCAACATCCCTTGTGGAGCACATGGCCAACACCAACATCCCTTGTGGAGCACATCACCAATAGCGAGACACAATGGCCGATTTTAAGCAATGTTTTTTATTGTTTCTAACTCCCCACAGTCTGATGAACACATTCCGATGAAGAAATCATGAGTTTGATGTTTAATTAGCCTTAAAACACCTACATCCCTTGTGGAGCACATCGCCAATAGCGAGGCAAAATGGCCGATTTTGATCAATTTTTTAATTGTTTCTTTCTCCCAACAGTCCAATGAACACATCCCGATAAAGAAATCATGAGTTTGACGTTTAATTAGCCTTAAAACATCAACATCCCTTGTGGAGCACATGGCCAACACCAACATCCCTTGTGGAGCACATCACCAATAGCGAGACACAATGGCCGATTTTAAGCAATGTTTTTTATTGTTTCTAACTCCCCACAGTCTGATGAACACATTCCGATGAAGAAATCATGAGTTTGATGTTTAATTAGCCTTAAAACACCTACATCCCTTGTGGAGCACATCGCCAATAGCAAGGCACAATGGCCGATTTTGATCATTTTTTTTATTGTTTCTAACTCCCCACAATCTAATGAACACATTCCGATGAAGAAATCACGAGTGTGACGTTTAATTAGCCTTAAAACATCTACATCCCTTGTGGAGCACATCGCCAATAGCAAGGCACAATGGCCGATTTTGATCATTTTTTTTATTGTTTCTAACTCCCCACAATCTAATGAACACATTCCGATGAAGAAATCACGAGTGTGACGTTTAATTAGCCTTAAAACATCTACATCCCTTGTGGAACACATCGCCAATAGCGAGGCACAATGGCCGATTTTGATCATTTTTTTAATTGTTTCTTTCTCCCAACAGTCCAATGAACACATCCCGATAAAGAAATCATGAGTTTGACGTTTAATTAGCCTTAAAACATCAACATCCCTTGTGGAGCACATGGCCAACACCAACATCCCTTGTGGAGCACATCACCAATAGCGAGACACAATGGCCGATTTTAAGCAATGTTTTTTATTGTTTCTAACTCCCCACAGTCTGATGAACACATTCCGATGAAGAAATCATGAGTTTGATGTTTAATTAGCCTTAAAACACCTACATCCCTTGTGGAGCACATCGCCAATAGCGAGGCAAAATGGCCGATTTTGATCAATTTTTTTATTGTTTCTAACTCCCCACAGTCTAATGAACACATTCCGATGAAGAAATCATCAGTTTGACGTTTAATTAGCCCTAAAACACCAACATCCCTTGTGGAGCACATGGCCAACACCAACATCCCTTGTGGAGCACATCGCCAATAGCGAGGCACAATGGCCGATTTTTATCAATTTTTTTATGGTTTCTATCTCCCAACAGTCTAATAAACACATTCCGATAAAGAAATCATGAGTTTAAAGTTTAATTAGCCTTAAAACACCAACATCCCTTGTGGAGCACATCGCCAATAGCGAGGCACAATGGCCGATTTTTATAAAAAAAAAGTATTGTTTCTATCTCCCAGCAGTCTAATAAACACAATCCTATGAAGAAATCACGAGTGTGACGTTTAATTAGCCTTAAAACATCTACATCCCTTGTGGAACACATCGCCAATAGCGAGGCACAATGGCCGATTTTGATCATTTTTTTAATTGTTTCTTTCTCCCAACAGTCCAATGAACACATCCCGATAAAGAAATCATGAGTTTGACGTTTAATTAGCCTTAAAACATCAACATCCCTTGTGGAGCACATGGCCAACACCAACATCCCTTGTGGAGCACATCACCAATAGCGAGACACAATGGCCGATTTTAAGCAATGTTTTTTATTGTTTCTAACTCCCCACAATCTAATGAACACATTCCGATGAAGAAATCACGAGTGTGACGTTTAATTAGCCTTAAAACATCTACATCCCTTGTGGAACACATCGCCAATAGCGAGGCACAATGGCCGATTTTGATCATTTTTTTAATTGTTTCTTTCTCCCAACAGTCCAATGAACACATCCCGATAAAGAAATCATGAGTTTGACGTTTAATTAGCCTTAAAACATCAACATCCCTTGTGGAGCACATGGCCAACACCAACATCCCTTGTGGAGCACATCACCAATAGCGAGACACAATGGCCGATTTTAAGCAATGTTTTTTATTGTTTCTAACTCCCCACAGTCTGATGAACACATTCCGATGAAGAAATCATGAGTTTGATGTTTAATTAGCCTTAAAACACCTACATCCCTTGTGGAGCACATCGCCAATAGCGAGGCAAAATGGCCGATTTTGATCAATTTTTTTATTGTTTCTAACTCCCCACAGTCTAATGAACACATTCCGATGAAGAAATCATCAGTTTGACGTTTAATTAGCCCTAAAACACCAACATCCCTTGTGGAGCACATGGCCAACACCAACATCCCTTGTGGAGCACATCGCCAATAGCGAGGCACAATGGCCGATTTTTATCAATTTTTTTATGGTTTCTATCTCCCAACAGTCTAATAAACACATTCCGATAAAGAAATCATGAGTTTAAAGTTTAATTAGCCTTAAAACACCAACATCCCTTGTGGAGCACATCGCCAATAGCGAGGCACAATGGCCGATTTTTATAAAAAAAAAAGTATTGTTTCTATCTCCCAGCAGTCTAATAAACACAATCCTATGAAGAAATCATGAGTTTGAAGTTTAATTAGCCTTAAAACACCAACATCCCTTGTGGAGCACATCGCCAATAGCGAGGCAAAATGGCCGATTTTGATCAATTTTTTTATTGTTTCTAACTCCCCACAGTCTAATGAACACATTCCGATGAAGAAATCGTGAGTTTGACGTTTAATTAGGCTCAGAGCTCCAACATCCCTTCTGGAGCACATCGCCAATAGCGTGGTTTTAAGGGCCATTTCTTAATGCTAAACTGTGGCTTGCTGGTCTTTTTCGGGGGTTATATGTCCTGGTAATCTTATTCCTATGCTTTCGATAAAGCAGTCCTTGTTTTAGGAGTCTTTGCTTTAGAGAAAGTCACGTGTTATTTTATGCTCCACAAGGGCTGTGAGTCATGCTCTAGCCGGCCTGGTTCACAAGGGCCGCGGTAGTGGGTACTGTTGGAGATTTCACGAGGGAAATTTTCTTCACCTGTCATAAAGGATTGTTAAAGAAATTCTATGGAATGTTTGCTTACTTCGAGTTGAAAATGATCTAGAGGTGTTTTATGCGAACAATAAGCTCACATATAATTAGCCTTTAATTCCGTAGGACGGTGTAATTTATTTGTGATCAGAAAACCGTAAGTCGATACGTCCCAGTTGTTTTTTTTGCCGGTGGCGGTGATTCACTGTCTGAAAGTATTTTCGTGGCAGAGGTAATGTAAACTGGCTAAATTTGTTTAAATTAAGTTGGAAATATCCAGGGAAGGGTAAAGAATACCAGGTGAACCAATATGGGCGGAGCAACCGTGGGGAAGCTTTTAATTGGCTTGCATTCATTACGGGTATGATATCCGATCAGTTATCGTACACTTTTGGCGTTTTTGCCGGGTTTTCAATGTTAAAATTTACATCAGTGTTTGCATTGACAAGAAATTCCACCGAAGTGAAGCTGGGCTTAGCCGACTTTTGTTGAAATAGTTTAATTTCTCCCAAGACTCTGAACCCGCTCGCCTGCAGGTTTTTGTAGAGTGACGGAAACCAGTTAGTTTTTGGCTAAACACTAGTCTATATATTATAAATTATAAATAATTATATAGTCCGGGTTTCTGTCTCCAAAATTACTATTTTTGTTTTGCTATTTTGTAATTTGGAGTCAAGGCTCATTGCAATCAAAATGTCTTGAGTAGACTGCACACTTCTGATTGGGCAGTTTGCGGGTTAGATTTAGACAGTAAATAACAGCATCACTAATTCAAATAGTGCCATTACGACATTCATTAATAATTTAGCCTTTTGTAAAGTGAAATTAACGTTTAAAAACTGAAAAACCGCTAAACAAGGTTACGTCATCAATGGCAGAGGGTTTGAGACTGGAGAAGACAATAGTGAATTCTTCCTGACCGGCAAGTAAATAACACAGGAAAGAGACACATGAGTGCGGCTAATTCAGGGGAAGAATAATGTTTACTGGCCGCTCTTGCTCTATATCAGGCACTGGTATGTAGCAAATTTATCCATGAACGCGATTGTGACCGTTTAGACACGATTTGAGTAGGTTATTTTGCTATTTCTTTGTGTAAATCAGACCATATACTGCCCGCTTCTGAGCGGGCAGCCAACTCCGGCTTTTTGATTGCAATGAACCCTGACTCCAAAATACACCCATCAGTATAAAAAATAGTAATTTTGGAGATTTCCGTTAGTGGAACTCTTCAAAGTGGGGGTACATTAGGTGATACGAGTAAGACCGCCTCCTTCTCGTTATAATGTAAAGCAATACAAACAATGAAAGAGATCTATTTACAGATAATTTTGTTACGTTTTAATGAATTATTTATATCTTAACATTTTCATTTTTATACGCCCGGCTTGAAAAGCGGGCTGTATTATGGTATCATCTCCGTCCGTCCAGCAGGACGGCTGTCCGGCGTCCGCTTTCCCTTCCGCTCCATAACTTCCAAAGCTTTGATTCCAACTTGACAATTTTTTTCTGAGTATATACCTTATGGGTAGAAGGTGTGTCGCAAACTATTTTTGAAATCACTCGTTACATGATATGGCAGTTATATTGGATTATGTAATATTCCCTTCCGCTCCATAACTTCCAAAGTTTTGATTCCATCTTAACAATTTTTTCGGAGTATATTTCCTATGGGTAGAAGGTGTGTCACAAACTATTTTTGACATCATACATTGCGTAATATGGCAGCCATATTGGGTTATGTAATATTTACTTTTTCTCTCCATAACTTTAACAAATATGAACTGATGTTTTCAAATCTTTCATGTTACATATTAACAGACAGTGGGTAAAAACTTGTTTATGATATCAACTATAGCAAATTATTGGATTATATATTCCCTTTTATTCTTACTTTCATTTTCATGAAAATAACCTTTAAATTATAAAATGGCTTCTACTTGTCCTATTCTCATCAAAAAAGGATTTTTTCAAACTGCAATAATGTTTCTAAATTTATTAAAACTATTCTTAAATCAATATATAACATTTAAATCAAATGAAAAATACTTATAAGGATTAAAGTTTTATCTACAGACAAAGAGGTACCCACTAGACTAACTACCAACACAGTGTTAGAGGTATTAAATTTCTATGTGTTACTGGATATCAGGCCATTTAAATAAAAATTAAATTGCTAAATTTACTTCAACTTCCAAGACTACTTGTAACTTGCTAAGCAGGGCAAGCACATTACAGGTTTTGCTTGCCCGCATGCCAAATCACTTGCAAAATACATGAAGGCAAGTGGGAATTTGCCGGAACTGGCTGATACCCTGTCCATAGACTAGAGCTTGGATATATCCAACTATGATTAACTCTTTGCCCCATGCAGTGTTTTATCCATTACCCCATAATGACGCTATATGACGCCGTGCTTTGATTCATAGACAGTTAACCAGGTCAACCTTATTTTGTTCTAAATATTTATTTCAGAAAAGCAAAGACAATAAGTGAACAACATATTCATTTACATTCTTCAAAAGATTATCTTTAGTAAGTTATTACACACAAAATTTTCATTAAAAAAAAATACAATCAGGTCTTATATTAATTATGTCAAGGCGTCATATAGCGTCATTATGGGTTGACCCAGAGAACAGTTCATGGATACTTGTAAGCAAGGCGTCAACTAGCGTCATTATGAGGTAAAGAGTTAGACCTCTTTGCAGACAAGTATACATGTACTTATATTTATAAAGTAAAACAGGATAGAGACGCTCAGTGATACATACATGTTTCAAGGTATTTGTACAGGGGATGTTGGAAATAGATAGATTTCAGAAGAGACTGGTGGTGGGATAATGTTTTCAAGTTTAATCTTTCTGTAAATAGCTCAATCAGCTATAAGTGTTAATAACTTGAATTGACATTCTATATAAATGTTTACATAATTTCAAAACCTAGCTGCGAAACAAATATTGAATTGAAAAGTTGTATTAAGCATGTCATTGAAAAGTCTTTCTGGGGAAAGTAATTTGCTGTTGATCATCTCAACACCTTCCCATTTGATTATGACTATGTGTTCGACAGTAGAATGTAAACATTGTTTTGAACTTTAAGGTTTAATTTTTTCACATGAATGATGCACATTTGAAGTCCACAAGAAAATATTTTATTTTTATACTGTTTATAATCACAACTTGCAAGCAATGCCATGAGATTTGATTGGCTGCCTGTTTCAAAGGCTGGTTGTGTTTTTAAAGAATTCAGAGACCCTATAATAATAATGCATAATCTTAAGGAGAAATACAACATTTAATTACCAAGTCCAGTAAATAAAAATGGGTATTCCACCGTTTCCATGTCAACCGAGCCCGGTAGCCCTGTGGGTTAGAGTGATAGTCCTTTTGATCCGACACAAGCCTTCCATCGCTGCTCAGGTTCAAATCCTACTCAGACCAAATAAAACTTAAAAAATCGGAGTGGATTTTTCATTTTATCGCTGTATGTGCAACAGTTTCTAGGTACTTACCGAAGGTCGCAGATTTCCTCTAGGCAAAAAGTCCGCAGTCCCCATTGAACCTGGCAACGCCATATCTGTGAAATAATCTTTTGAGACTGTGGCGTGAAACATCAATCCATTTTAACCCCTGACCTTTGCACAAAATGAGGATGGTGCTATTGGCTATCAACTGCTATAACTATAAGTCTTTTTTTTTGTTGCTTCAGATGAGTGCACTCACAAACCTTCTTAAGTACAGATATACAAAAAAGACCGGGAAGATTGAGGATGATGAGAAAAGCTCGTCTCAAGATAGTACTGAATCTGTTCAGATTCTGGAGGAGTCAAACACAGGTAGACAGTAACATTTCAATGCCAACCATTTTGGTACCGTTTATTACTGGAGGCCTGCAGGAAGCAGGCCAAATCAGCCCTTTATGTATCAAATTTCTTTGAATAATGATCTGTCTCCAAATGACATTTTCATGTCTACATCATGTTAGATATGCTGTAAACAGCTAAACTACTGGATCATTGAAATTATTTAAAATACAATTTGTCGCCTAGTGCTATTCAGGCTATGAAGTGGATTTGTTTTCTATAGCTGCCTTTACATTGCACCCGAGCCTGGTCAGTTTTAATCAGGCAATTTATTTTTGCCATATACACTTGCAATGTTATCACCAGCCAGAGACATTCATCAGTATCTCCTGCCAATCGCACTTCCTCGACTGACCGCCTACGTGAAGGGAAAGGGAATTCATTGATGGTTACTCTAGTTTATTTTGGGCTCGTTCCTGGGGCCTGTTTCACTAACCGGCGTAGTATAAGTTTTTATGTAACCTCCAGAGCAAGGAATACTGTAGAGATATGTTGCTATGAAAGTTACGCCCAAAAATACATCTACAGCATTTTGTGAAACAGGTTACAGAAGTGTAGTGTATGCGCGTTACACTTTATGTCTATGATATCTAACCCAGAAACAAATTGAGGTTAGAGTGTCCGTCTTCGCCTTGCCTAGCTCTAATAACAAACCTAACATGAACAACCACACAGTGCTGCATTAAACTGCAGTATATTAATTAAGCAAATTTGTACATGTTTTCAACTAAGGAGTATATTAATTAAGCAAATTTGTACATGTTTTCAACTAAATTTGTGTTATCACACTGAAAAAGCTATCCGATAGGATTAAAACCTTTATTAGTTTATTATTGATGATGGGAAATTTGTATATTTAGATCCTCTAGTTATCAGTGAGACTGACTCCTCACAACTGGA
Source organism: Lepidochitona cinerea (assembly GCA_963971465.1). Classification (NCBI taxonomy): domain Eukaryota; kingdom Metazoa; phylum Mollusca; class Polyplacophora; order Chitonida; family Tonicellidae; genus Lepidochitona; species Lepidochitona cinerea. Next base: position 62,936,494 of record OZ020551.1, on the reverse strand, counting down.
AAGTCAAAAATCCACAAAGGAAGATGAAAGAGAGTTAGCTAAAGCCAAGAAGAGTAACAGTCTACTCAGTGGATACAATGATGCCTTGTTAAAAAGGTGAGTAAATGGGTTCATGATGCATGATTTCATCATTGGATCAGTTTTATACTCTGGGCTAGAATTTGTGAGTATCCCAAGTGGATTCCCTGTGTCAAAGCTTTCGAGAATCCAGGTGGATTCCCTTGCGAGACAAAATGACAAAAATAAACAAAATGACTCCTAAATTGGTTAAGTTTGAATTTGAAAACTATGGAATCACGCTATTTTTTATGAGGTATTTTATTGAGTGGGTTTAAATAGAGATCGATGTGATCTGCTAACAAACATCAGTATCTAAGGAGTTTCCCTTGTCAACTTTTGGAGATCTCCCTCAAGTAATTGCTAAGGTGAAAATCTTAAGATAGTTTAGAATATGTAGTTCAATACTGCAACCGCGCATCATTTCTTAGCCAATCCATTGGCTAAATTGCATCAAATGGCTACTCTATATGATAACGCATGTCGATTTTATTCACCATTCATTACATGTAGATAAAACTAAGGAAAAATGATGTGACGATGGAGCTTATTATCTATTACATGTTGAACGACACATTCAAATTTCATTTGTTCTCTTACAAGGAAATAAAACATGCTGTTTGTTTGTTTGTTTATTCACCATAAGAAATAAGGGAGATATATGGACAGATTTAGGTAATTGGCGGGAATAAAGTCCGTGCAGGACTTGATCTATCCCAAAATAGAATTTATGGCAGAAGCAAATATAATGGGAGGTAGGTGGCAGTTAAATATAATAATAAAAAACATTTTTGTTTAAAAGGTTGACGACAACACAAGAGATAAGCAAAAACAAATAATAATCAGGCATGAATAGAATACAGTTTTTTTTTTACAAAAGATTTCACTTTCTAGACTTCTAAAGCTTGTAACAAAATATTAGTAATCTGAGACTTAAATAAAGATTAAGAATCATTCAATTTGAGAAAATTAGGTAACCTGTTCCATTCACGAGGTCCTGCTGTCCTTAAAGAATAATACGAAAAATTGGAAATGTGAAAAGGTCTATATAAATTTAGATTAAGTGTTCTGGTTGGATAGTGATGTATGCATGATTGTTTGGTGAAGAAGTTACGAAACAGGACAGGAATATTTTGAGGTTTGTACAAAAATTTGTGGATAATTAAGAGTAGGGAGAGTGTCACAAGGTTTTGTAAGGGAAGTATCTTTAAGGACGTAAAAAGCGGGGCAGTATGAGCGAGTTTTCGTGATTTCGTGATAGCACGCACAGCTCGTTTTTGGGCAAGCACCAGAGGTTTTAGTCGGGATGGGTAGGTGTTACCCCATAGTACATTACAGTAAGAAAGAAAGGGGAAAACAAGAGAATAATATAATATGAGCAGTGTACGTTTATTAATGTGATTCTTTATATGGTTTATCACATCTATGTTTCGGCTTATTTTCTTACTCGTGTAGCTGATATGAGAAGCCCAAGAGAGACTGGAATAGAAAATTATACCCAAAAAAGTAAATTCAGAAACAAATTCAATATCAGAGCCGTTCAAGTTAAGCGATGGGTACGGATTTGTGTGGCTGACAGTTGGGCTGATTAGCATACATTTAGTTTTCTTTAAATTTAGTGATAGTCTGTTAGATATTAGCCATGTGTTAATACTATTGAGCCCAGTGTTCAATAGTTTAAGTGCGTCGTCAATATTGTCGGCTGAACAGAAAATACTTGTGTCGTCAGCAAATAAGGTAAAATTAACATCGTGTGTAACGTTCGTAATATCGTTTATGTAGATTAGAAATAGTATTGGGCCTAGAATTGAACCTTGAGGGACTCCACATTCCATAGGAAGATATGGCGATGAGGCAGAATTGATATGCACTGCTTGGGATCTATTATTGAGATAACTGCATATCCAATCATACGAATTATTTCTGAACCCGTAATTTTTTAATTTTTCAAGAAGAATTGAGTGGTTGACCGTGTCAAACGCCTTAGAAAGGTCGAGGAAAGTGATGAGGCTAAATTTGTTATTGTCTCTAGCTGTAACCAAAAAATCATAAAGCGAACAAGCGGCATGGAAAGTCGAGTGATTTTTTCTAAAGCCATACTGGTCGTCAGATATTATGCTGTTACTGTCAAGAAATGTATTGATTTAAAATGCTGCAAGTTTTTCGAAAATTTTGCTGACGCTGGGAAGCACGGAAATTGGTCTATAATTTTCTAAAAGTGATGCATTACCAGATTTTAGGATTGGTGTGACTTTGGCAGTTTTTAAAATATCGGGTACAATACCGGTGGCAAAGGAAAGGTTGATGATATGGGCAAGTGGATGGGCAATAGCTTCTGCAACAATTTTCAAGTCCGACATACAGAGGCCATCGCGACCCGGGGCAGACGACTTGAGGTTAAGGATAGTAGTTTTAACATCAGCATCAGTCACATGTTGAAACTCAAAGTTATCTGTGACAGGTTCGGGGAGATAGTCAGAAAACAGAGTTGTTGGTGAGGGAATAAGTTGATCGAGTTTAGAAGCAACAGAAGAGAAGTGTTCGTTAAATTTAATTGCTATGCTGGCAGGGTCGGAGATTTCTTGGCCATCTACATTAAGGTAGGAAGGGGAGGAGGATTGGCGGCACATTAGTTCGTTGAGAACTTTCTGTTACATTGCAAGATTGTTTCAGACTACGTTAACCCTATGCTTTTCATAAACTGATGGTTGCCAGTTACCACCGGAAGGTCGTGGGTTTCCTCCGGGCATAGAGCTTGGTTTCCTCCCACAATAAAACTGGCAACGCCGCCATATAAGTGAAATAATCTTGAGCGCGGCGTAAAACACCAAACAATCAATCAATCAACCATAAACTAACATTAAAATGTTCTTTCCCTTTAACAGGAACTTGAAGCAGAAGGTGATCACGTTAAGCCATGGACGTCGTCGTTTGGACAGTGACAGTTCAAGTGATGGAGATGTGGTGGAGGACAGACAATCTGATGGTTAGTTTATTTCTCTATAGATCTCTTCCTGACCCAGCAGCGTGTTCAGCTTTTACCAATGGGACGTTGGTTCTGGTCTCACTCAGCTCAAATATTATATGAAAGATTTCTGATCTTGCTTGATTCACCTGCTTTTAATTCATGATCAAGGGTTTCTTCCACTCAGAATCCCAATTTCCTCCCCCACTTTGCAACACGGCGATATAAGTGAAAATCTCTGGCTTAACACAACCAGCAATGCCTTATTCAACCTAAAAATGTCGTAAAAGATGAGTTACCTCCTACTAACATGCTGTTTTTCTCCTGAATTTTGACCTGTATAACCCTACTTATGTAACTAAGGTCATGTGATAAGGGTAGCTGATGTTTTTTCCCATTGATTGGTGCACAAAGAATTCATTACCGTATTTCTTCTAAATATTCAGCCAAATTTTCCATTGAGACAGACAAAAAAAAGGGTACGGAGTTGTGTTTATGGATAACCATTTTCACACACTGCTTGACGGGTCATATTGCCTTAAATTCCCTCTAATGGGCAAATTTGTCTGGCCTCATTTAGCATATTTCTTTTCTAAGGATCGAATCCTTATGAGGAAAAAAGTGGCTGAATCTTTAGAAGAAATACGGTAATGACACTTACGAGCTGGGGATCTAGAACAGTTGCAAGGCTGTGTTGATAGTTGCTCAATGGCTGTCAGAATGCATTTGTGTATTGTCTGTTACAAAAATTAAAATCAAGTCCAAACCTTACCATTTATTGCTGGATTTTTAAAATTTAATTACGTTATCAAAGTTGAATAATATGTGGCAAAAAAAAAACTGACTGCATAAACGTGTTAATTCAATTGTGTGTATTGATATTGGTAGAGCGTCCTTACAAAATGTATTCAGTTGGTTGCAGAAATACATTGTCATTGATATATGTTTTTACCTTGTATTCATACACTCTTGTTAAAGACGACAGGCCATATGATTTCACGGTAATGACTGATTTCGGTAACCTATTGTTACTGATGTTCTAAAACTACAGAAAGGGAAATCTGTTAACCATCATAAAAGCCACTTTACTGTTCGTCATGCTGTACAAGTTTTTTATTGGTCAACTTTTTTAATTTGGAGTGTTTACGGATTCTGGGATACTTGGGATATGTTAGAATATTATGCTGAGATATGTATTTTATAAAGGATCAAATGTTAGTCAGTGTTGTATTTGAGAAAAATATGGAAACCAGTTTTTATACGCCCGACTTAAAAAAAGTCGGTCGTATTATGGTATCACCAGCGCCGTCCGTCCCGGATTCCCTTCAGCTCCATAACTTGAAGAGTTTTGATCTAATCTTTACAATTCTTTCACAACATATACCTTGTGGGTAGAAGGTGTGTCATGAACCATTTATGACATTGTCGATTGCATAATGTGGCTTCTACATTGGATTATGTAGTATTCTGTCTTAGTCTATATCTTCGTTCCCTTCTGCTCCATAACTTGAAGAGTTTTGATCCGATCTTTACCATTTTTTTTACAACATATACTCTAGAGGCAGAAGGTGTGTCATGAACCATTAAGAACATTGTCCATTGCATAATATGGCTTCTACATTGGATTATGTAATATTCTGTCTTATTCTATATCTTTGTTCCCTTCCGCTCCATAACTTGAAGAGTTTTGATCCGATCTTGACAATTCTTTCAGAGTATATACCTTATGGGCAGACGGTGTGTCGTGTACCATTTCTGACTTCACTCGTTGCATAATATGGCAGCCATATAGGATTATGTAATATTCCCATTTGCTCCATAACTTCTAAAGTTTTGATCCGATCTTGACGATTTTTTTCAGTGTATATACCTTATGAGCAGACGGTGTTTCACGTACCATTTCTGACATCACCTGTTGCATAATATGGCAGCCCTATCGGATTATGTAATATTCCTTTTTGGCTCCAGAACTTCTTTCATTTTGATATAATCTCTCCAATTCTTTTAGAGTATATATACCTTATAGGTAGATGATGTGTCGCATACCAAATTTGATTTGGGTACACATATTTTTTGTCTGTTTTCAAGAGTTTTTTTTTATCAGAAATGTGTACCTGATGTTTAATATATATATATTAATATATATATCAATGCTTTTTGGAGTACACTTGGTCCAGAGTAATACTGGAAGCCAATTAATTTATACATTCTGAGACTGTTTTCTTGGATAGTTAAATGTGCACTATAATAACAAAAAAATACCATTTTCCCCACTTTATTACCCATCTGGTATTTATCAGAGTGGCTGTTTAAATAGAGATAAGGGGAGGATGACATCCACCAGAGTAGTACACAAGGTTTGTATATTTACACACCATTGTATCAGTGGTCTGCCTGAAGATTGTTTGCTTTGTAATAAAACTTTTACAGCCAAGTGTCCCAGTTAAAACTGTTAAAATTCAAGAATTGTAAGCTAAATTGTATTGATTGCTCCTTCCCAATTATGGAACATAACAGCAATGTCAAAACAGCCACAATATTTCAGTTTTTGCTATTAAAATGTGATTGAAATTACCTGAACAGATAATATATGTGTACTATAACCTACTGTGGCTGTTTAAATAGAGATTAGAGTATGTATAACATACTGGTATTTAGTTGCAGCTTCATTAAATTCAGAAGAAAAAAACTTCTAATGTGAACAAGAAATTTGAATGGATGAAATTAAAACAAATGTTATATTAAATGTAAAGTCGTTAATCGTAGCGGTTCGACTTGGCCACGGCGGGCGTATGTTGAGTTTACTAAAACTCTTGTTAAAGAGTGATATGGAATTCATATTTTTAATAACAGGAGGTAATCCATTCCAGATCTTTGGACCCTTTACCCCTACAGAAAACCTTGACCAATCACTATTAACAAATGGAACATGTAAATTAACAGAAAATTGACGCAAAGAATAAATTGAGCGATCCTTCCTCACTAAGTGTCGACAAGGGCTTTCTGTATGAAGACAACAAAAATCTGCTTTTATTCTTCATGCATCATGATTCCTGAACCAGTTATAACTGACAACCAGACAAACAAGTCAGAAACCATGGAAAACCGTAATCCAATTTTCCCGTTGACAAGAACAACACTTTCATTATCGTAATAATTTATTACCTAATTCCAAAAGCTTATTCGGGTTAATCTCCGAAAAGTTATTAGGGAAAATTTTGGTCTTCAGCCGGTAGCTTTAGGGTGCACGCTGAGCTAGACAACATGCGTACTTCTCTAAGTGATGAAGCTCTCAGCTGGTGTTCTCCTTTGAAGTGAGCCAGCTTTCTCAAAGTCGTGTACATTACTGTGAGATTTTTGTTAAAATTTTTACTGGAATTAGCTCGTTTCTGTGCCAAAGCTTTTCACTACTTTTACAGAAGATGTTGGACTGGATTCTTCAACACATCTGGTCATACTGATTTGACTGACAAAAGGGCAAGAATTTTGGGGGTTCTGCCTTATGCCCGGCCCTCCAATACCCTGATATAACAAGCTACCAACGGAAGGTTGTGGGTTTCCTCAGGGCAAAGAGCCCTGTTTCCTCCCACAATTCTTGAGCGCGGCGTAAAACACCAAACAATCAATCAACCCCTGATGTAACAAAGATTACAAAAGTTATTTTTCTCTTTAACTTTACAGATGAGGCTAGTTCTAAACGCAAGTTGAGTTCAAGTTTTTCCCAGAATGATTCTGAGGCTGCTCATGTAAGTGATCAGCAGATTAAGAAACGCCGTCGCATCCAGCTCCTGTCTGAGTCCTCTGACGACATGGGTACCTCTAGTCAAGAAACAATTCCTGATTCACAGATTAAAGATGAGAAATTGAGTTCCTTAAGTGAGAGGTTCCCTGCTGCATCTTCTGAGGTAAGTGGAACTAGGACTGGATAAGTACAAGTACAGTGTGTTTTTTATTGGTATAATGCTCTGAGCAAGCCAAAAGAATGGGAATATTTTATAACAAGTATATAAAACTCTGTGTCTCAATGTTTTTCATAAATGCACGTTCGATTAGGCAAGTCACATGTGCTGTCATGTAAAGACGTGACCGGCTGTACACCATTTGTCATAAGGATTTGCTTGGATGTAGCGGCACCATTACAATTATTGCTCCTGTCAACTTACTGGGAAAAATTACTTCAGAGATTTTCGGTTGCCTGTTCAAATACAAACTTTAATGTAATTTTTGGCTTTTGCACCAAAGTGTACTGCAGTACATCGTTGATGATTTAATGAATGTATTATTTAGTTGTGTTGCTCTCCCCCTTTAATCCCAACAGTCTTTCACAGCGATGGACCTCACCTGGGTTCTTTGTCCTCAAGTTTACACTTTTGATTTGACAAAAGAATTACAAAAATAAATTGTGATATAATAAATAAAATAATTAGAATATGATTAGAGAGAGCTTATTTGAACATTGCGTACACTTTATTGTAATGTGATATGATAATGAATTTGGCTTTTTGTTTAACTTTTTTCCCCAGAGATTGGAGACTGCGCTTAAACAAAGAAACTATGATGTGGCACAAGCAGCAGAGTTAATTTTAGATGAGGATGAGAAACAAGCTGGTCAGTTGTAACTTTTGGTTTCACTTTGTTTTGTGTTATACACATAACCTTAACTATTCACATGTTGACTACAATATTAAAATGGCCGCTGGCTAGTTTTGTGTACCAATTAGGATTGGATAGAAATATTATATCTAAAGTACAGATTGTTTGCTGCAATGTTTTGGTTGTGGAAATGGGCTTTTACTAGGGATGTATAGACTACCACACTGTCACCTGAAATTCAAATACACTTTAGAGGGCTGTTTCTCAAACGATGAATGAAATTATTTATACACTAATGTCGGAGGTATAAGTTGTCATGAGAACCTTGCATTAGACATTTATCAGGCCTAAATCTTTTAAGAAGCAGCCCCTTAAAATGACCTCCTTTGAGTGACTGTATTGGCATTGTTGTCGTATATACCATTATATGGTGGTCGGGGAAAGGGTTTAGTTTCATCTCTCAACAAGCTTGTTCATCAGTATTCTGAGTGGGTTGTTTCCTTGGGCGCCCTTTGTGGAAAAGTAGCCAGGTAATCACAGAAACAGGCCTTTCATCAATGGGCTGCGGGCTCTGACCCCACTGAGATTAAATAAAATCTAACAATTTCTAAGTGGTTTTATCTGGTCGCCCTATGTGGAAGAGTTTTCAGGTACATGTGTATTAAGGGAAGGTCCTGGGTTTACACTGGCCAAAGAGAGCAGTTTCCTCCCCCAGTAAACCTGGAAATGTCACCTTAAAGTGAAATGATCTTAAGTGTCACGTAAAACATCAGACAGTGTTAACCAATGTATGTGTATTGACCACCGTTGTATTAATTATTAACACTTGTACTTGCCTTGTATTTCCTGAAGTCCTGAAATAAACAAATGAATGAGAAAGTATTGTGAATCTCTTCTTTCTCTATCTAGGAAATGGAGAACAATCTGATCCGCTAAATGGAAGAAGTAAAAAGATTGATGTAGACTGCTATGAAGTGAACAGTACTGACTCTGAGAGTGAACAGGTCTGTCTAACAATTTGTGTTAGAATTAAGAACACGTATTAAGGGAAATTATCTTAAGTGTGGTGCTAATCATCGATCAGTCAGTGGTTGAATATTCTTATGTTTTTGTAAAAGGATTATAGTCCACAGAAAGTGAGGAATTCAGAAAAAATGGTTATTGGGTTAAAATTGGTAACTGGGTATAATTTGAAGGTTGCCAAATGCATCAAATAAGTCACATGTATGATGTTGTCCTTTAAACATCAGAAATATCCATCTGATAAGTCAAATGTTCTTCAAATTAAGAACACTTTGGTTATGAATGTTAACATGTAAAGGGAAGTAACTCTCTCTGCCACTGCCATTAATATCTCTCTTTAGCTTCACTTGATGTCCGACTCCCAGTAAAAATATCCATAACTGACAGACTGATATTCAATATTGCTGGTAAATAGTTTTTTAGTTATTTGGAAAATACTGCTTAGTATAATCTGAGGGAAGTAGCTTTTCAGAGAGATCTCCCATCTTGTCATTCTTTGTTACAGGAAAGTAACTTCTCAGAGAGATCTCCCATCTTGTCATTCTTTGTTACAGGAAAGTAACTTCTCAGAGAGATCTCCCATCTTGTCATTCTTTGTTACAGGAAACTACTAGCTTCTCAGAGAGATCTCCCATCTTGTCATTCTTTGTTACAGGAAAGTAACTTCTCAGAGAGATCTCCCATCTTGTCATTTTTTGTTACAGGAAAGTAGCTTTTCAGAGAGATCTCCCATCTTGTCATTCTTTGATACAGCCAGTTTACATGACCTTGTTTCCATGCCAGGCTGCTCTCAGAAAAAGGCTGATGCTATAATTTCACTGAGACCCTTCTCTAGCTGGGATGATCTGGTAAGCATGGCTTATAGTCAGTGAGTGAGAATTTAATACAAATTCTTTACTTTTAAAGTTGATCAGGACAAACAAACCACGAACAAAACAACTACGGGTATCCAATCAGTTATCGTACAGAACCAATTATCGTACACCCAAATATTAATAGAACTTTTTATGAAGTTACATTTGTCAGGCGATGCAAGAATAGTCGCCTTTGGCCGTGTCGGGGAATTCTGACGTCACAACAGCTTTCACGTTGGGTGTATGATAACTGATCCCTTCACTCTATAAAAACATGCAGACGAGCGGGTGAATGTCCGGTCCCTAAAAATTTATTTCAGAGTCTTGGGAGAAATTAAACTATTATAACAGAAGTTGGCTGAGCCCAGCTTCACTTCTGTGAAATTTCTTGTCAATGCAAACACTGACGTAAGTTTTAGCATTGAAAAACCGGCAAAAGTGTACGATAACTTATCGGATACCCGTAGTGATAGTACTCGTTTCCAAATAACTCTGGGGGGCCTCTGTCGTACATTGGGTTAGAGTGATCGTCCCTACACACACAGACCTTCCATCGATGCAGTGTGAGTTCGAACCACACACCCCAAATAAAAATTTAAAATTTTCTGAGTGGATTTTTCAGTCAGTCGCTGTATGTGGAAGAGTTGCCAGGTACTCGTCGAAAGTCGGGGGTTTTCTACGGGCAATGAGCCCGGTTTCCTCCCAAACTAAACCTGGCAACGCCACCATATAACTGAAAAAATTTTGGGTGCGGCGTAAAGCGTTAATCAATCAAACAACCATTGTCCTCAACAGGCTCACTTTTTGGTTATTTATAAAAGCAATTCCTAATCTCTACTGTATGTTTTTTATTTGACTGATTGTATTGTAGGTATCAAAGTTTCAGAATACAAAGCCTCTGTCATACAGTTTGATAAGTCGCTACTGGGAAATTATACAGATTCGGGCAGAAGTTTTGAGATTGATGAAGAAATGTGAAGAGTTGTCAGAAAAACTGGAGACGATGGTATCAGGATTGGTGGATCAAACAACTGACAGTCAATCCGAGTCAAATCTCAAATCACAACCAAAGATATTGTCACCAAGGTCAGTCTTTCATAACTTAGTACTTCACCAACAACATTTTGTTTCTTAGTTTCGACCAGAAATTTAGAAAAATGGATATTTCTGAGTACTGTTTTCTCTTGGTCGCATTGTGTGGAAGAGTTGTGAAGGGCTCTCTGAGTTTCCTCTAAACAAAAGAGCCAGTTTTCTCCACAACTAAACCTGGCAACGCCAACATGAGATGTTCTTTAGTGCAGCGAAAAGCATACATCAATCAGTAATTCTCACATGGATACAAACATTTCATATGTGCGTCAAAAGGTTGAAATCCCACCTAATCCCCCCCAAAAATTAGAATATCTCTGTGAGTTTTGACTTGATAGTTCTTCATGGAAGGGTTTCCCGGTACCACCGATAAGTAACAATGGCTGCTTATTTTCCCCAGTTAAATAGTCTTTACCTGTACTTACTCCCCACTAAACGGACACCATGTAAGAAATATAATCTTGATTGGATTGTAAAACTTCAATCAATCTAACGATTTATGGTCTTGATACAAAGGAATCAACTGCAACCAGGGCTGGTCCATAGGGAAGATTAAACGTCGGTGCAAAATAGATTTGGGAAAAAGAAGTTACATAATATAAACAATATCTTGTTCTTTTCTGCCTGGTTCATCGGATATCCTCATACCATTTAAATTAATTGGTGGAAGAAAAACAACACTTTGTTTTGCAATAAATCAACCAAAATGTTTTATTTAAGACTGTGTACATTCCCGAAACTATCAACACTGAGAGCCAGTAGTTGGGACAGCTGTAAGGTGGACAATTGATATAATTGCCCAAATTATTCTTACAATATGCCTTGGTGGTTTCACACATGGGGACATAGTATTTTCCATTATGACTTGACATTGCCAGTGAGTCTGAAAACAATAAAATAGCAAAACTTCCTATAAAAGTTAATATTATTAAATTCCTATACATTTTGCACAGCCATGTCATAGTCACACAAAGGTACATGTACATGACTTGAAATGAATTAGATCTATTTAAATATTTAGCAATAATATGACCGAAAATAAACATAGAAAAAATTGCTATGTCCTACAAACGAAGTTAAATAATTTAGGCAGATTAATCAAACTGAACAAAAAAAATATTATTGAAATAAAAATATCAGTTAATCAATTCACGTGTTACATAGAATTCCATCAAATTACCTCCTTTTATAAAACAATATGACCTGCGTTCACGCTTTGACCTTTGGCAACACAAACCGCGACAGCTATAAGTTATAACAATAACATACTTCAACGTCAGGAAAAAAAAACGTTTACAAGCTTTGTTATTCTTTATTTTTGAGGTAATTATCTTCCACGATCGCTTGGAATAAGTTTTTCAACTGCTACATTAAAAACAAACAGAATACTTACGTGAATGGGCTTGAAATCAACCGGAAAAATTACTTCTCCAGCATGAGCAGGATACAGGAAGTCACAAGGTCCGCCATTTTCGCGCGGAATACAAGGTCAACGATTGGATGAAAACAAAAACAACCCCTAATGAAAATAGCGCTCTTTCCGACTTCAACTACTGACTTCCTGTTCGCGAACACGGTGACAGTTATTCCCTTAAATTTACAGTATATTTTCCTGCGGTAATTCAAGTTGTATCTGTATAGCGATTGACTATTTTTACGGCAAATAAATTGGGAAAACGGTCTTTGGGAATGGGGCCGAATATCGGCCCCTACAACATAGGTGGATTATGCCCTGGCAACCCATGTACTGTAACAAATTCATTCATCATACTTGCTCATATAAAAAAAAGATAATTTTGAACGTGTGGAAAACTGCTTACAAACTTATCTAAAACAAGACCAACTGGTGCTTTGTTGTGACTTTATACGATGACTAAGGAAAATGTTTATTTTTATATCAGTTTACAGATGAAGCCGTATCAACTTGTAGGATTAAACTGGCTGAGGCTGCTACATACTGAACATGTGAACGGAATACTGGCAGATGAAATGGTTTGTTTAAGTCTAGCATAAATAACACATCCATTGCCTTCAGTTCCAGATTAATTTATTAGGATACTTTGTATAATATTCTAAACTATCACAATGGCTCATTTTATATAATCATATTACTTCCCAGGGCCCACTTGCACAAAGCGCTCTTAACTAAGAGTACTCTTCGTGTATGTCTACAACATGGGACTTAAGAGTGCTCATAAACTTTCCATGCTGTAGAGATATGTTAAGAGTCCTCTTAAGTTAAGAGCGCTTTGTGCAAGTGGGCCCAGAAGACTCTTCCCTCAACATCAGCAATACATGTTAGAAGTGACGTCTCTTGAAAGATTTATATCACATATTGTAATTATTATAGAACCTGGTTACGATTATAATAGAAGCCTCGCTGACAGTAAAGGAAAATAGCAAAAAAAAAACAATGAATCCTTGTAGCTGTTTGCCTGTTAATTCGTCATAGTTTTTACCCTTTATATAAAGGAATGAGAACTATAATTAATTTATTTCCAACATATTAACATTATAATTAATTTTACAATGGATTAAACAAACCCCCCTGGGGTTTTCATCCCCCCAGACATCCATTACGAATATTTCATGTTAAAATGTCATCTGTGTCAATTGAAATGAACCATATATTTTTCTCTGGAAGACCAAATGTCAGTTGGAGAGGAAAAGCCTCTGTTTGTATCACACTTGGTGACCACTATCACATCCTACAACCATTGGTCAAATGTCGTCTACTGTAGCCAATCAGTGATTTTTGGAGTCAGTGACATTTGACCTCTCGAATTGGAATGCATTTTGACGTCACTTAATATATCGGTCTTGTTGACTAATGATAAAGCCAGTTGTTTTTATCACTTTCTTTGTCATTGTTAGACTCCAGATAAGGTCACTGCAGCACATGTATGGAAGGATTGAAAAGTCAAATGATATTTTATTTCTATTAAACTGTGCTATTATTTCTGTTTGCAGGGCCTTGGTAAGACTGTCCAAACCATTTCATTTTTGGCTCATCTGTTAGAAACAGGAAATGAAGGACCTCACATAGTGATTGTCCCCTCATCAACTGTAGGTAGGTCATAAATTACATCAGTTTAATTTTCAATATTTCCAATGTTATAAGCTACCACAGGAAGGTCGTGGGTTTCCTCTGGGCATAGAGCCCGGTTTCCTCCCACAATAAAACTGACAATGCCACCATATAAGTGAAATAATCTTGAGTGCAGAGTAAAACACCAAATAATCAATCAATCAACCGATGCTATAAGCAATCAATTTTCTTTACTTATTTTAAAAGTTTTTGAAAAGGAAATTTATTCTTGCTTGCCCAAATGAAATAAAAATAAACACATGGATAGGTTTTCTAAGTTAAAACCCCATGGAAAACAACCACATGGAAACCCCACTGCACTAAATCCGCTTTGGAGACAATTTTGCGGAATTAGCTCTATATGACTTTCAGACAATACCCCTTGAAATGAAGGACTTGGAAATCATTTATATATTGTGTTGATACAAGTCTCAAATTTTACCAAGGCTTTGTCAGTCCACCCTTTTTGGTGCCTTCGTGCTTTTTCATGAACAAGGCCAAACTCTACTAAAATTTTGTATAATTTTGTATGATTGATGTTTTACCCTGCACTCAAGAATATTTCACTTATACAGCGACATTGCAAGGTTAGTGGGGGAGGAAACAGAGCTCTTTGCCGGAGGGGAATCCTCAACCTTCGGCGAGTGCCTGACAACTTTACCACTCTACAGTGATTAATTGAATAATCCACTCCATTTTTCTATTTTTATTGTCGCATCAATGGAAGACCTGTGTCAAATTGAGGGACTGTCACTGAGGACTGAGACACCCAGGCCCCTGTATAATTTGAAGCCTACCAATGGCTTGTCAAGACGACGTGCTTGAGCGCGGCGTAAAACACCAAACAATCAATCAATCAAGACGACGTGAAGGAATCAGACTATCACACCCTATATTTACTAGACATGGCATATGCTATGTAAAATCCAGTTGGAGTATTTTCTACACAAACAGAATATTGCGCAATTCCTTTGCCTAGCCAAGTTTTTATACTTTCATATTTACCTGCTATGTGGGATGGTTGCCAGTTACCAACGGAAGGTCGTGGGTTTCCTCCGGGCATAGAGCCTGGTTTCCTCCCACACTAAAACTGGCAATGCCGCCATATTAGTGAAATAATCTTGAGCGCGGCGTAAAACACCAATCAATCAATCAATCATATTTACCTGTATCGTTTGTAGAGAACTGGCTGAGAGAGATATCCACCTGGTGTCCAGAACTGACGGTTGTTCTCTATTATGGCAGTCAAGAAGAGAGAAGAAGACTAAGGAAGGAAGTCCTATATGATGACCAGTGTGAATATAACATACTGCTTACAACGTTAGTCACAACCTTTCATTTCTTTTTTTCATTTCTTTATTTCACCTTATACAGAAAAAAATGCAATTTGGCAGAAAATTAGTAAGTAAGGCGGGATTCAAGTCAAAGACTTGTTTTATCCCTAGTCAGATCCTGTTGTTGTCTGAAATATTTTAGGCATGGAACAAGGTGTCAAATTTGTTCATACAGTTTCTTTATGCAAAATGACCTCTGTGCAAAGAGCCTGTTTTCCTCCCCTCTAAACCAGGCAACTTCGCCAAATAAGCGGAATAATGTTGAATGCGGCGTAAAACATCAATCAAACTAATCATTATGGAGTATAGAAGATTGTAATTTGCAAACATCAGCTTTCCTAGGAGTAACCAGCTCTGATGGGAAATCCAATACTGCAGTCCAATCAAGCATGATGTGCTGCAGGTGGTGGTGGTAGGGGGTATTCGTATAGATATGGGGCAAATAACAGAAAATTGAGACTACCTGTAGTTCTAAAATTTCATAAAGGCGTTTTTAATACATTTTGTCATCCAGTTTTAAACACAGGATTGACAGGTAATAAATAAGGTCCAAGCGTTTCATTGGTTGATACATGTCAACTATTATCTAAGAAATGTTTGAAACTCTCTTTAAGCGTGGGTTCCATACTTATTATAAAAAATTAAGTCATCAGTTGTTTTAAAAGTGGCATGAGCTGCCCGAAATGTTGATATTTTGACGTTAAAACAGAATGTTGAAATTATTGGCTATTTTTCTCAAGACGTATAATTCAGAAGCTTTATAGTGTTTCTAGTCTCGAAAATGTACAATTAAGTATGGTTTTAAACTAACTTTGGCTTAGAATGAATGAACGGTCGTCCCGGTTATTTAAATTTTGTTTACTTTTCGAACACGTTTTCGGTTCATACAGGCCACATACTGTATGGATTTTCCTCATTCCAACACCAATCATTTAGTTTTTCGATGACCCGCAAAGCCTCTTACTGTCGTGACGATCAGAAATTATGAAAAAAAGTGTGAATTTTGGCAGCTCATGTCACTTTAAACAACACAAGCTTTTGACACCTGTCTTGACGTGGTGATGTCTTAATTTTTTATCATTAACTATTATCTAAATATCCTGTTTTGACCAGTTACAATATGACATATGGAAGTGCTGAAGATAGGTCTCTCTTCAAAAACCTGGACTTTGAGTATGCTGTCTTTGATGAGGGTCATATGCTGAAGAACATGACCTCACAGAGATATCAAAATCTTCAAAAAATCAGAGTGAGTGTGTTTTATTTTATCTATTTATTCTTAATTGGATACGGGGCCTCGGTGGTCCACTGGGTTAGAGTGATCGCTGTACTTGCTGTTGAAGGTGAGGCTCAAATAATGATCCAGGCTTCACACAAAATCACTAGAAGATTTTCAAGAATGTAAAATCCCAAAGAGCCTGGTTTCCTTCCTCATGAAACCTGGCAAAATTGTAAGAGAGTGTGCTGAATAATATTAATCAGTCCAAAAAACATGGTTATTTTAATAAAGGTTTGAAACTCTCTTTAAACGTGGGCTCCATACTAATGATAAAAAATTAAGACATCACCACGTCGTTCAAAAACAAGTGACGACGTGGTGATGTCTTAATTTTTTAGTCGAGAAGATTTTCTGTGTTTTTTAGAGTTTAAGAATATATTGCACATTTACAGGTTTTCATAGCTGAACTGATAATTGTTGATTTTAGGCGGAACGTCGTTTGCTACTGACAGGGACACCGTTACAAAACAACCTGGTAGAATTGATGTCCCTTCTCTGCTTCGTCATGCCTGAGATGTTCATTGGGAAAACAGAATCACTGAAGAAAATGTTTACTTTGATGACGGTAGGTTTAACTTCTCACGATATCTCAACAGTGAAATACTTTATTTAAGGCCAGGTAATTTCGGTGTCTGTTTCCGTATATTAAAATGCTGGGAACTAACTGGTACCGATGTTGTACATCTAACCATATACTAGCTTTCACGATGGGTAACAGATTTTCGTTTCCGTAGTTTTAGAACAACAGGCTACCGAAACTGACCGTTACCGTGAAATCACATGGCCTGTATTTATCTTGAGGCTTTAGAAGTTCACATCCAAAAGTTAACTGTGTATTTATATGCAGAAATAAAACATACATTGACACTTATGATTATTAGTAGCTGTAATTGATTTGTTTAAAAAATTATATTTTCAAATCATCCGTATAAGCATCCAGCATGTGAATAATCCACTCGTCGATGTGTCGGACTGAATAACTTTATGATAAACTTAACACTAAGAAATGTTTGAAACTCTCTTTAAACGTGGGTTCCATACTAATGATAAAAAATTAAAGACATCACCATGTGTGTTACACTTGACGAAGGCACTGGCACAGGTGCCGAAAGCTCGTGTTGTTAAAAAAAAACAACTGAGGACGTGGTGATGTCTTTAATTTTTTATCATTAAACTTAACACTGTTTTGGTAAATTGATTTTTGGCTCTTGATGGAACTATAAACGATAACTACATGTAAAATCGAATCATATTAGTTCAGGCCCTCGTTTCACAAAACAGTCGCACCCAGTTGCCAATGAATACCATAGTGAAGAGAAACGTCGTCATGGCAACTGTGATTGATCGCACTGTGTGGCAGCTTCGTGAAACAGCCCCCTGGCCTTTTGAAAAGGAAATATCCAATGTTTTGTGTGTTTTCAGAAAGGTGATGAAGGAACAGGACAGGCTAAATATGAAAAGGAAAGGATTGCCAATGCCAAAAATATCATGAAGCCATTTGTTTTAAGACGTTTGAAGAAGGATGTAAGTCATCTTGTTTATA
This sequence comes from Lepidochitona cinerea, assembly GCA_963971465.1. NCBI lineage: Eukaryota > Metazoa > Mollusca > Polyplacophora > Chitonida > Tonicellidae > Lepidochitona > Lepidochitona cinerea. Next base: position 62,918,669 of record OZ020551.1, on the reverse strand, counting down.
TAATTGATTGATTGGTGTTTTACGCCGCACTCAAGATTATTTCAGTTATATGGCGGGCGCACCAGATTTAGTGGGGAGGAAACTGAGCACCGAGCCTTTGCCGAGTACCTGGCAACTCTTCCACATACGGCGACCAAGTGAAAAATCAACTCAGAAATTGTTCACTTTTCATTTGGTCTGAGTGGGATTCGAACTCACGCCGCATCGATGGAAGGTCTGTTGGGACTGAGGGATGATCACTCTAACCCACTGGACCACCGAGGCCACCGTTTATAAAAAGATTCGGTATGAATGACATTTGTAACTCTACCATCCAAGGGCCGCTATGTTTAAATTTTATTTGGGACTTGAACCTCTTTCTTGTTGTTACGATAATTGACCTGCTTTAGCTGCACTGGCTGTACATTCTCTAACTGTTATTCATTCTCTGCAGTTTATCAGACGACAATCGATTATGTCTTACTTTTCTTCTAATCTGAAGGTCAACGGAAGATACCAAAAAAACTTACATGTGTCCTCTTAAAGTATTTAGAAAGATTATTTTTTTCCGGGCTTGGAGATTATTTGTAAGGGATGACGTGTTAGAGATAGAATGTGTAACTCGTTTTAAAAAAGGCCACCCTTTGAATCACCACGTTTTTATCAGATTGTCTCCCAGTTCAATCAACACACCATTTGAAATTTTTTGTGGGCATTCTTGTTGATCCTTTAGTTTGCTACTCACACCAGAAAAGTCCAAGAAAAAATGGCCTAAAACATTAAATTGACATGAGCTGCCAAAATGTTGATATTTTGACGTTAAAACAGAATGTTGAAATTATTGGCTATTTTTCTCAAGACGTATGATTCAGAAGCTTTTTAGTGCTTCTAGTCTCGAAAATGTACAATAAAGTATTGTTTTGAACTAACTTTGGCTTAGAATGAATGAATGGTCGTCCCGGTTATTTAAATTTTGTTTACTTTTCGAACACGTTTTGGGTTCGTTCAGGCAACATACAGTATGGATTTTTCTCATTGCAACGCCAATCATTTAGTTTTTTGATGGCCTTCAAAACCTCGTACTGTCGTGACGATCAGAAAATATGAAAAAAGTGTGAATTTTGGCATCTCATGCCACTTTAAGGAAATTAATGATACATTTACCGCCGGTACATGCGCTTTTCAAAGATTATTTAAATTGTTCTGTAGGTGTTAAATCAGATGCCAGCCAAATTGGAGAAGGAAGAGTTCGTTCCCCTTGTTCCAGAGCAGCAGATATTATATGATAAGCTGGTGGAGACATTATCCAATAAAGTTCTTAATAATAATGATGGAGCTCCGTCAAACGCAGGATCTGGAATGTTGATGCAGCTCAGAAAATTAGCCAATCATGCGTTGTTATCTCGTAATCTTTTCACCGATGAAAAACTCAAAGAAATGGCTGTTCAAATCTCAAAGGTAAATGCTGTAATATTTAACTCTAACTATTTTAATATCATTTTATGTTTTAATAGGATTTCATTTGATGGTTTGGTCAGATAGTCTATCACAATGACACTCAGTCCAAAGCAACATTTGGAAAATTTTAAATGTCTCTTTACCAAATTGCCCTATGTGGAATGGCTGTTCGGTACATGTCAAAGGTAGCAGGGTTTTTGGTTCGGCTTTGTCACCCGCTTAACTGGTTAATGCTTCTTATATAAGCAAAATAGTGTTAAATTTATTTGTGCTTACGTGTAAAATGTTGAAACTTAAGACTTGTGTAAATAAGTTTATTAATAATTTGGTTAAATTTTCTGTATCTTAATTAGCCCGCCATCATTCTGATGGAGGGCTAGTCAATAGCGATTCACAATTTAATTTTCCTCAACAATAGTTATCTCCCTGGAATAAGATTTTTTTTATGTAGGCCCAATATCACAATATATACATTAAATGCACTGTCGTCCCTAATTGCTATATCCAGCTATTGCTGTAACACTCTTTGATATGGATAGATGAATTTGATATGGATAGATAGATTTGATATGGATAGACTGGCGTTAAGATCCTTTTAAGGGATCTCTTGTTAATATATCTGATGTTTTATGATTTTCTTGACATTTTTAGGAACCGTCCCATGCGGATAGAGGAGCCAACCCACAATTTATACAGGAAGACATGGAGCTAATGTCTGATTACGAACTACACTGTCTTTGTAAAACTTATAAAGTGAGTGTAAATTATCTATTTGACCAATGGCATGTTGTGACCGGCAGTTACTCAAACTTAATTAGAGTCACCTTTTCGTGAGATTCATATCTATTCTTGTTTGTTATGACAAGCAGGACCTTATTGAGGCTGAATTTGAACCACATATATGGGGTTTGGGCGTATGCAATTTTGGCTCCCAGAAAAAAATTCTTGCGATTATTGCTAAAAATATTAAATAATGTAAAAACTGTTTGCAAAGTATTAAAACATAAATATTGGGGATATATCAGACTGAAATGCCGACCAAAAAAAAATTGGAACATTTTCTGACTGGGTTTTCACTCGAACCACCTATGTGGGCTGGTTGCCAGTTGCCACGGGAAGGTCATGGGTTTCCTCTGGGCATAGAGTCCGGTTTCCTCCCACAAAAAAACCACCAACGCCGCCATATAAGTGAAATAATCTTGAGCGCGGCGTAAAACATCAATCAATCATTCAGACAGAAATGATGATTTAAAGCATGAGCTCTCTCCATGTAATAATGATCAGGAGGCACTGGGGCGTTACTGGCTGGAATAAACAAACCCAACAAAAGGTGCCCTAGATTATGCCCTGACAGGCCTTAATTTTTCATGCGAACCATGGCTCAAATTACTTGACTGAAACTTGTGTATGGAAATAGCGACAGTTCAATCTGATTATAGGACTGAATTTCATGTATGTTCAACTTAACTCATCTGCCTTCTTTTCTCTGCCAGAAATACCTAGGAGAACATATACTGGATGATTGCTATATAGAACAGTCAGGGAAGTTTAGGTTTTTAGACAAATTCTTAGCTACCAAACAAAAAGAGGTGAGATGTGTTATGTTTCTGTTTTGTTTTGTCAATATGCGTTTTGTTGTCTGTTTGACTGCTCTCAATTCTTTCCTTTTGTGACTTTTGGTACAACCATAATTGAAGAAAAAAAAATCATGTGGTTGCTGACACTGGCTGACTGGGAAATATTCTTGTGTGATGGACACTGTTTCCATATCATTCAAGTTTCACTTGGATTTCAACAGTAGCTGTTATGAAGTGATCTGTTCTTCAATGGCGGGTGACCAAAACACCGTGAATGTAGCAACCAACCCACAATGGCCTGTCTGTTGACTTTTTTAAGGCAGCAAACCTAACTCGTTTTGATGATCGCTGGCAGTGAAATTGTGTTTGCCCTGTAACACTGAAATGTTTCATTTCTATTTGTTTCCAGGAGTCGAGGGTTCTATTGTTCAGTCAGTTCACTATGATGCTGGATATCGTAGAAGCTTATGTTAAACTGAAAGGATATAAATATGTACGACTGGATGGGCAAACACCTGTAGTGGAAAGGTAGGTGTCTTCACTTAAACATTTTCCATTTCCTCTTTTACTTGGGTCCAGTGGGTTAGAGGGATCGTTCCTCAGTCCCACACTGACCTTCCATCGATGCGGCGCGGGTTCAAATCACACTCAGCCCGAATAAAAATTAAATATTTCTAAGTGGATTTTTCACTTGGTCTCCGTATAAGGAAGAGTTGCCAGGTACTCGCTAAAGGTCAGGGGTGTCCTCCGGGCTCTTTTCTCTCGCACTAAACCTGGCTACGCCGCCAAATAAGTAAAATAATCTTGAGTGTGGAGTAAAACGTCGACCAATCTTTTACTTGGAGCCTCATTTGGTAGTCCTATACTGTCTCGGGCTGACACCGGTTTTTGGTCGATGGCCCGTGCGTTTGAATCCCACTCAGTCCAAAGACAATATACAAAGGTAACAGGGGACATTCTTATTTGGTCCAAAATCACTAGTTACTCAGTTCAATTACCTTAACTGTACCTGTTCTAATTAGTTATCGTACCACAATGATTTGTGCCACTGAAGTCAAGCGCAGAACACAGACGCTTCGAGTTGTCAAGACTAGGTCATAGATGCAAGTATACATTGAATGTGAAACAGTCGTCTGAATTTCCTCAATTGTTAGCTGCTAAATCTTTGAAATGTTAAATCCGTTACTGAGAAAAGTTATCAAAGTCTGGTTTAGGATTATTTTAAAGACTTAAATGAGATAACAATTTATAAGATCTAAGTGAAGCAGTTTACGAAACTATGTCCACAGACTAGCTCTGTAGCATGTGACCTGTCTTGATGTGAAGGCTGTGACCAATAAACTATATACATGAAATGAACACGTCTCATTGGCTGGTTTGGATCTGACTTTGTCAAAAGTGCCGCCATTGATAGTTGATGAGTGCTGCATGGCAGGTCTGGATCGATATTGCACCATCTCCAAGTAAGGGCGGCGTTCGATTCAAATCAAAAAGTATTTAAGGACAAAAAGTTGATAACCTCACAAAATTAGCAAATGTCTCATAAAAATATCTTTATTTAGGGACAAGGTAGTTGATAAGTTTGTTTACAAAAACATTTAAAAGGTTCGACGCTTAAATTTCATGAGAATGTTTGAAAAATAAGGCCTGCATGTAAGATCATTTTACAGACACCATACACATGTAGTTTAAAACAAAGATTAGGATGGTTGCCAGTTACCAGCGGAAGGCCGTGGGTTTCCTCCGGGCACAGAGCCCGGTTTCCTCCAACAATAAAACTGGCAACGCCGCCATATAAGTGAAATAATCTTGAGCGCGGCGTAAAACACCAAACAATCAAACAAAGATATTGAGTGATGTCTCTTTACCCCTCTGTGAACAGTGTGTTATATTATTTGCAGACAGCAGATGATAGATGAGTATAACAAGAACACAGATATCTTCCTCTTCCTACTGTCTACCAGAGCTGGAGGACTGGGTATTAATCTCACATCTGCTAATGTTGTGGTTTTACATGATATCGACTTTAACCCTTATAATGATAAACAGGCAGAGGACAGGTGTCATCGTTTGGGACAAACCAAGTAAGGAAATCTAATGGTTTATTTCATTTAAGTTAACCTTGAAAATAAAGTTATTTGTTATTTGTCGAAAAACTATATATTTCCTTTGAATCAAAATGCTTGCTGTTTTGGAGATTGTGGAAATATCTTCGCCAAAAGAAAAAAAATTAGTTGTTTTTCTGTTTTATTTATTTTGTTTGCCGCACTTTTTTTGTTTCCTGGTTTCTTTTACCGTTAAATAAATCTTACTGAAATACATGTGAATTTTGTAACAAATTATTAGGATTAATTAATTGATGCTGAAATACATGTGAATTTTGTAACAAATTATTAGGATGAATTAATTGATGCATTACTCTCAGAATGAATGAACATGTATAACATGACCATTGTGCAATCCAGGAAAAACCAACTTAATGAAATTGTATGTATAATTAATGTGGCATAAGCTGCCAAATATAGGCAAAATGTTGTTGAAGTCAAATTAGCTCAGTTTTTGACTTACATGTATTTATCAAGCAGTAAAAAATAAGAGCTTTCTGCTCATACCAAACTTATGGATGTACATTAAAGCGGCATGAGCCGCCAAAATTCACACTTTTTTCATAATTTCTGATCGTCACATCAGTAAGATGCTTTGAAGGCCATCGAAAAACTAAATGATTGGCGTTGGAATGAGGAAAATCCATACAGTATGTGGCCTGTACGAACCGAAAACTTGTTTGAATAGTTAACAAAATTTAAATAAACGGGACGACCATTCATTCATTACATACCAAAGTTAATTCAAAACAATACTTTATCGTACATTTTCGAGACTAGAAGCACTAAAAAACTTCTGAATTATACGTCTTGAGAAAAATAGCCAATAATTTCAACATTCTGTTTAAACGTCAAAATATAAACATTTTGTCAGCTCATGCCCCTTTAACTTTAAGTAGTTTTTTTATGTGCAGCTTAACACCTCAAATGTGCTCATGCATCTCGACTATGTTAATTTGATTGTCAATTTTTAGCACATCCCTGCGGTTTGAACGGCTTATTGACTTTGCTAAAATCTTTATTTTAATGTCAATCCATTAAGTTTTTCAATGTACTTAGTACTTAACAAGAACCATTTATGGAAAAAGTCAGAATTTTTGCAGCTCATGTAATTTTAAATGATCATTATACAGGGTAACCTCCATTACTGATATTTGATGTTCTGGTCCTGTTTGGGTTTAGAGTCTGTACATTATTCTACCCCTTATCCAATATGGACATTCAACCCAACTTTAAAAATCAGTAATGGATTTTACTCTGTACAATAACCTGATGATACTCTATCCTATACCTTGCCCTCTGTAAAATAACCTGATAATACTCGGATCCTATACCTTGCCCTCTGTACAATAACCTGATAATACTCAATCCTATACCTTGCCCTCTGTACAATAACCTGATAATACTCAATCCTATACCTTGCCCTCTGTACAATAACCTGATAATACTCAATCCTATTCCTTGCCCTCTGTACAATAACCTGATTATACTCAATCCTATACCTTGCCCTCTGTACAATAACCTGATAATACTCGAATCCTATACATTGCCCTCTGTACAATAACCTGATAATACTCGGATCCTATACCGTGCCCTCTGTACAATAACCTGATAATACTCGAATCCTATACCTTGCCCTCTGTACAATAACCTGAGAATACTCGAATCCTATACCTTGCCCTCTGTACAATAACCTGATAATACTCGAATCTTATACCTTGCCCTCTGTACAATAACCTGATAATACTCAACCCTATACCTTGCCCTCTGTACAATAACCTGATAATACTCAAGCCTATTCCTTGCCCTCTGTACAATAGCCTGATAATACTCAATCCTATTCCTTGCCCTCTGTACAATAGCCTGATAATACTCAATCCTATTGTATTCCTTGCCCTCTGTAAAAAACCCTGATAATACTCAATCCTATACCTTGTCCTCTGTACAATAACCTGATAATACTCAATCCTATACCTTGTCCTCTGTACAATAACCTGATAATACTCTATCCCATACCTTGCCCTCTGTACAATAACCTGATAATACTCTATCTTATACCTTGCCCTCTGTACAATAACCTGATAATACTCAATCCTATACCTTGTCCTCTGTACAATAACCTGATAATACTCTATCCCATACCTTGCCCTCTGTGCAATAACCTGATAATACTCTATCTTATACCTTGCCCTCTGTACAATAACCTGATAATACTCAATCCTATACCTTGCCCTCTGTACAATAACCTGATAATACTCAATCCTATACCTTGCCCTCTGTACAATAACCTGATAATGCTCTATCATATTCCTTGCCCTCTGTACAATAACCTGATAATACTCAATCCTATACCTTGCCCTCTGTACAATAACCTGATAATACTCTATCTTATACCTTGCCCTCTGTACAATAACCTGATAATACTCTATCTTATACCTTGCCCTCTGTACAATAACCTGATAATACTCAATCCTATACCTTGCCCTCTGTACAATAACCTGATAATACTCAATCCTATACCTTGCCCTCTGTGCAATAACCTGATAATACTCTATCCTATACCTTGCCCTCTGTACAATAACCTGATAATACTCTATCCCATACCTTGCCCTCTGTACAATAACCTGATAATACTTTATCTTATACCTTGCCCTCTGTACAATAACCTGATAATACTCAATCCTATACCTTGCCCTCTGTACAATAACCTGATAATACTCAATCCTATACCTTGCCCTCTGTACAATAACCTGATAATGCTCTATCATATTCCTTGCCCTCTGTACAATAACCTGACAATACTCTATCCTATACCTTGCCCTCTGTACAATAACCTGATAATACTCTGTCCTATACCTTGCATATATGTTGATTTCAATAAACTGTTCACTATTATAGATGTGTAGAGGTAGTGAAACTCATCTCTAAAGGGACAGTGGAAGAGGGAATGCTTAGTTGTGCTAAATACAAACTCAGTCTGGAGAAAGATATTACTTCCAATGACACAGGTAAAGACATACAGTGAAAGGTCTCAAGGGGGGCCGTTTTGACAAAAGCCAATTTATCTAGGTTATTTAATAACATGTATTTTAATTGGGACTTGGGTACACTGTGAGTATGGACAGTGGTGTATTAAGGTGTCCATCTATACTGGGTTCTCTAATGCCTTTACATCATTATTATCACATTGGACAACTTTGTTGGGCTGACTTGTTCCAAAGTATATTAGGCTTAAACTCTTACAACTTTGTAAGGTCACAATTGAATGTCTGTATGTAAATGACTTTAAAACAACTCAGCCCAGGGGCCAGGTTTATACAAACATGCCGTACTCAACATGCTCAACGGTCATTGAGCATTCTCCCAGAAGTTTGGATTATAGATTAAGATTATAAAACAAAGGCAATCTCAGCTTGGTTGAGCACGAATTATTGGAGTTCTCTGGGAGGGGAGGTAAAATGAACGTTTGTTTTGGTGGTGGTGCATCTTTGTCAAGTCATCGGTTGTACCATTCGGAAATTAAGGGTTTATCATTTCCAAAATTAGTTGAAATAAACTAAGAAACTACAATTCTTCACTAGTTATTGATATCAAAATGTAGTTAACTTGGAGTTCGGTTGATAACTTGCTCAGAATTTCATACCCAGCTGAGCGCTGATAAGAACTCCAAAATTTTTTTTGATCTCAAGTTTTTAAGTTTGAGTTTTGAGTTGAGTAAAGAAAGCAAGTATTATTATTGTGGCCCTAGAACCCGTTTTACAAAATGGCTACGCCGCTTTGTGAAAAAGGCCCCAGGTACTTAATGTAGGTTGGATGGTCACCAGTAACAAATGACTGGCCAATCAATGTTATTTTCTTCAGAATTCAAGCCAAGTTTTCTCCCTCAGATCAAGGCTATTAAAATAACTATTAGAGAAAACCTTGTCAGTCAATCAATCTATTTGAGAATGTTCGGTTTCCTCCCCCAATAAACCTAAGTAACAAAAATGCTCTTATCTTCCCTTGAAACCATAAATCCAACTTGTATATTGATCTATTTTATAATGAATGTTTTTCTTCCTATTGCAGATGAAGAGAATCCGTCAGATGTATTATCCTTGCTGAAGAATGCATTAGTTCCTCATGTCAACCATGAAACTACATAACACAACATTCTCACAGTTTGTCAATCATCAAATCTTACAGCTATTAAACAACCATTCCAGTTAATTCATTCGAAATCGACTAGGTTGCCATTTCAGAAAACGTTTCCTGTAAGCCGAGGTTAAAATTGGCAAGCCTTCAATGCTTTGTGAAAGGTTGTTTCTGTTCAGTTTTGTAATGTTTCTGGCATCGTTTGAAATTGCAATGTAGCTCGATGTTTGCTTACAAATCATGTGATTCTAAAGATGCCAGAGTGCTCTCCCCTCTCCTGTGTGGATATTGCCTCCTGATACTATGTGGAAGATAAAAGACGAATATTGGTCTGAAGGAGAACATCCAAACCGAAAACATAAAGAAGCTTTACAAGACTTATTCAATTGAAAAACTCATTCTCAAAGAAAATGAAGACAAATTGGAACGAGCATAAACTGTGAAAAAAATACTCATCAGAAATGGTTATTTTTTTTTACGTCATGGATGGCTGCCAAGTAACTACAGAAGGTCCTCCTGGCCCGAAAGGCTGAGTGGATTTTCACTCAGCTGTACAATGAGAGAAGGTTGCCATGTACTGTACCTATAAGTATTGAAAGTTAGATGTTACCCATGGGAAAAGAGGCCGGTTTCCTCCCCCACTAAACACTGTTACGTATTGTGTTATTGCGCCAGTCTATGGAAGCGAGAACTAATTGTTTATATCAAGTCATACATTCCTTAAAATCAAAAATTATAGACAAATGAGCTGGGCTTTGATGAAGAAGTTAACCTGGCTTAGATAGGGTCCTAGGGTCCACATTGACATACTAAGCACAATTACTTTAGATCTATCTGCTTTCTTGTTGTACGGTAGGTCACTCCAGGCTTTAAAATGTTGGGGGTGCCTTCTGTCAAAGGGCTTTGTTCCCTCCACTTAACCTGGTAACGATGTGATATAGGTGAAATAATGGCGTTATATGTCAACCGATCCCCTCAGTGGGCTTGAGTGTTTAAAACTTTGAATTTACAACAGGGTTGTTTTTTTGTTTTTTTCTGAATCGTATATCTTGAGAAAAAATAATTTTTAACATTCTGTTGTAACAAGAAAATATCAATATGTTATGGCATGATGGTTTTATTTCTTCAAGCATTGTTTTAAAAAGAATAAGGGGGGAGGGGGGGTTGCCTCGGGGGCTCAGTCAGTTAGAGTGATACTCCCTCAGTCCAACACAGGCCTTCAATCAATGCGGCGCGGGTTCCAATCCCACTTAGACCATATAAAAATCTCAACAATTTCTTAGTGGAAAGTCGCCGAAGGTCTGGGATTTTCACCGGGCAATGAGCCCGTTTTCCTCCCCCACTAAACCTGGCAACACCTAACATATATTAAGTGAAATAATCTTGAGTGCGGCGTAAAACATCAATCAATAAAAATTTACTGGAACAATTATTCCATTCAAAGGACCAATTGCATGTGATTTGTTAAATAAAATGCATTGTTTGGCTTCTGCTATTCAATATACAAGAGTTGCTTATATGTCAGTCAATGTGAACCTGGTATGGTCACTACCATTCTGTTTGAATCAAATAGAAATAAATATAATTTATCAATGTAATTTGTTGATGAGAATTTCATTTTATGTCTAATTTTGTTCTCAATTTGGTTCCTTTGTCTTGTGTCAGATTGCCAGGAACCTGGTTTTTTATTCTTGATACTAGTGTATACGAGTTGCCAGATAGACCTATTTGCCGAAGGTCGTTGGTTTCCCCTGGGCAAGAAGCCTGGGGCCGGTTGTTCAAAAGTGTATTAGGCTTAATACCGGTATAACTTTGTAACGTAACAATTGAATTTCTTTATTACGCGACGTCATTTAGACCGGTATTAAGTCTAATACACCTTCCTTCCCCAATAAACCTGACAACGTCCCCATGTGAGGGAAATAATTTTGGGTTAAACCTCAATCAGTCCCTCTACAAAGACCCTTTTGGCTTCAGGATTGAGGTCTCTACAGTTGCCGCTGTGTATGGCAAAATCTTAGATATCTAATAATAATTAATAATAATTAAGATATCTATGGGCAAAATGACGCTACATTGAACTTTTGGATCAATCTGACGTGGCTATCCTGCTCATTTTGTCTATGACGTAATTTTCGTTTATGAAATGTCACGAAAACCAGGATTCAATAGACACAGTTTTGTGCGCAACATTGAAATGGCGTCGCAGCATCAATCTTACACCGGACGAGCCCAGTAGTCATCTTGACTTGCTATATTCGGTCAAACAGTTTTCATCCACGATTTTTTTACATTTCTAGATTCATTCAGACATGAACTGTCAGAATATAGTTTTTCATTTCTTATATCTGTTGTAAAATACCGGAAATATGAAGTTAAAACAGACTGATCCTTTGTCAGGTCTACCAGTTGGGGCAGTAATTGTGACGTCGCTAAATTGCATCATTTGAAAGTAATTGCAAATCACCTAGCTATTAAAGTGCAACTGGTGGGGATTTTTCTACATTGATATCTTATCGGCGCTACTCCTATCGTAATGCCAATTGTCTTTCTACAGCCTTCATTCCCTTTGTATACGCCCGGCTTGAAAAGCGGGCTGTATTATGGTATCATCTTCGTCTGTCCGGTGTCCGCTTTCCCCTTCCGCTCAATAACTTCCAAAGTTTTGATTCCAACTTGACAATTTTTTCTGAGTATATACCTTATGGGTAGAAGGTGTGTCGCGAACTATTTTTGACATCACTCGTTACATGATATGACAGTTATATTGGATTATGTAATATTCTCTTCCGCTCCATAACTTCTAAAGTTTTGATTCCATCTTGACAATTTTTTCTGAGTATATACCTCATGGGTAAAAGGTGTGTCGCGAACTATTTTTGACATCATACATTGCATAATATGGCAGCCATTTTGGGTTATGTAATATTTACTTTTTCTCTCCATAACTTTAACAAATATGATCCGATGTATTCAAATCTTTCATGTTACATACCATATTAACAGACAGTGTGTAAACATTTTTTTATGATATCAACTATTGCAAATTGTTGGATTATGTATATTCCTTTTTAATCTTACTTTCATTTTCATGAAAATAACCTTTAAATTATAAAATGGCTTCTACTTGTCCGATTCTCATCAAAAAAGGATTTTTTCAAACTGCAATAATGTTTCTAAATTGATTAAATTTATTCTTAAATCAATATATAACGTTTTAATCAAATGAAAAATACATATAAGTTTTATCCACAGACCAAGAGATAAGTATCCCAGCTTTGGTATATTTACATTGTCAACTTACAGTTAGCTCTCAGTCTCTCTTGAAAGATTTATGGCCCTGTGTACCACATGGCCTCCATACAATTAAATGTAGGCTTTGTAACATGCCCAACTGTTATATATTTTTTTGTAGCCAAATAATGTAGATAAAAAATATTATGAGAAAAATTTTCAAATCTACTTGAATTGGTGTGAGCTGCGAAATTGCCAATTTAAATTACATTTGTTTAAGTATGATTAGTAAATTATAAACTGCTTTTCTAAAAAATTGAAACATTTTAGTGCAACCTATATTGACAACAAATAATGTTTAACATCGTGATTTAACAGCAACGAGAATTGATGACTTGTACCGTGTACAAATCTTGTTAATAATAGTTGATCCAAATAACCCATTTTAAATTTGATACAGATGGATTTTAAAGGTTTTAGTGGTAAGATTTCATTTTGTTGACATAACATCACCTTTTACCAAGCTTCAACCTCTTCCCTCTTAATTTTGAAAATTAAATTTAAATAAATATGGAAGGATTTGTTTTGGTATGACTGCAGTTACTGTGCCTTTCCGGGCGTATTTTGGGTTTCCCGAAACTCTTGTTAAAACAAATGACGTCACGTTACAGAGAAATTGGTTTGCTACACGATAACATTTTACCAGCTGTTAACCTAACGTGGTTTTGAATAAACCACAGCCTCATTTGATACGTTTACATTTTAAACATCAAACTTGTCTAAATGGTTTTCTTAAATAGTTGACCAAACTTGCTTGTATACGGTTTATTATGTGGGATAAGTGAACACAGGTTGGGCAGATTGAGTCTTTAACCTGACGTAACAGAGGTAGTAGGATACGCGCAGGTAACGTCTCAATGACGCAACAACAGAAACGTCACTGAAGCGTCGCTATTGGATACGTCACAGAAACACGTTCTTCACAATACTGACAAGCGGGAATTCAGTAACTAGTGTCACACACAGATTAGTGAAAGGTGAAAAACAAGATGGGTTGGAATTGTTTTCGTGCAGAAGATAAAGGTAAGTGAAGTTTGTTATAATATAGTTATCATGATGGTCCTTGAAGGGTCTCGGTGGTCCAGTGGGTTAGAGTGATCGTCCCTCAGTCCCGCACAGACCTTCTATCGAAATTGAAAAATTTTTGAGTGGATTTTTCACTCGGTCGCCGTATGTGAAAGAGTTGCCAGGTACTCGCCGAGGGTCGGAGGTTTCCTCCGGGCAATGAACCCGGTTTCCTCCCCCACTAAACCTGGCAACGCCGCCTATAAGTGAAAAAATCTTGAGTGCGGCGTAAAACATCAATCAATCAATCTTGAAGGGGTCCGTATAGTTAATTGATGGCGGTTAAACAGATGAGCTTAATTGTTATTTTTGAGAGATAATAAGTTCATTGCTTATGACTGTGCTCCTAATTATGGAAGACTTTACAAAAAACATATATATGGGCCACAATTAGCCTTAGGTCTTACCGCACATATATTTTCAGTCACCGAATACAACCAGAACCATTTTAGAATATGCGTTCACAATAGCTCGAAACTTCCACCTTTCAATCTATTTCAGAAAATCCGACCGGCCCGAGAACCATATGTGAAACTTTAAGACAGAAGTTTCCCAGATTGTATAACATGATACAGCGAGTAAAAGGTAAGCAAATCCTGAGAATCCTTTCATTGAATTTGTTATATATTTATGAACACTAAAACACACGGGCACAGGGAAAATCTAAAATAACCATTGAGACAAGTTTCTAATTGTGTTAAAAAGATGTATATCATTTAGACCTTTATGCCCCATAAATTGTTGTAACAAACCAAACCTATGATATTTCATTGAATTTGTTATATGTGGTACGAATGGCCAAATGTGTGGTAGGGGTGGGGGCTGATAAGGTTAAATAAACACCCGAGGCTTTTGTCAACTAATATATTGTGTCGGGCACTATTTTTCTAAAATACCTACCTCCCTTTTTATACGCCCGGCTTGAAAAGCGGGCTGTATTATGGTATCATCTCCGGCAGTCCGGCTGTCCGGCGTCCGCTTTCCCTTCCGCTCCATAACTTCTAAAGTTTTGATTCCATCTGCACAATTTTTTCTAAGTATATACCTTATGGGTAGAAGGTGTGTCGCAAACTATTTTTAACATCACTGGTTACATAATATGGGAGTTATATTGGATTATGTAATATTCCCTTCCGCTCCATAACTTCCACTGTTTTGATTCCATCTGCACAATTTTTTCTGAGTATATACCTTATGGGTGGAAGGTGTGTCGCGAACTATTTTTTTCGCGAACATCATACATTGCGTAATATGGCAGCCATATTGGGTTATGTAATATTTACTTTTTCTCTCCATAACTTTAACAAATATGATCCGATGTTTTCAAATCTTTCATGTTACATACCATATGATATTAACAGACAGTGTGTAAAAAATTTTTTTATGATATCAACTATTGCAAATTATTGGATTATGTACATTCCCTTTTATTCTTACTTTCATTTTCATGAAAATAACCTTTAAATTATAAAATGGCTTCTACTTTTCCGATTCACATCAAAAAAGGATTTTTTCAAATTGCAATAATGTTTCTAAATTGATTAAAACTATTCTTAAATCAATATATAACGTTTTAATCAAATGAAAAATACATATAAGGATTAAAGTTTTATCTACAGACCAAGAGATAAGTATCCCAGCTTTGGTCTATTTACCTTGTCAACTTACAGTTAGCTATCAGTCTCTCTTGAGAGATTTATGGCTTTTTGTACCACATGGCCTCCATAAAACAGTGGGTTAAAACAGTGGGTCCATAAGCAATGGACCCATAGCCAAATCTATTGTAAATCCATTTGGTCTATGATAAAATTAGAAGTAATAACCTGTAGGTATATGGGGAGATTTAGAATATTGTCAAGATGTCTATGGCCAAATAATGTAGATAAAAAATATTATGAGAAAAATTGTCAAATCTACTTGAATTGGTGTGAGCTGCGAAATTGCCAATTAATTACATTTGTAAATTATAAACTGCTTTTCTAAAAAATTGAAACATTTTAGTGCAACTTTTATTGACAACAAACAATGTTTAAGATCGTGATTTAACAGCAGCGAGAATTGATGACTTGTACCGTGTACAAATCTTGTTAATAATTGTTGACCCAAATAGCCCATTTTAAATTTGATACAGATGGATTTTAAAGGTTTTAGTGGTAAGATTTCATTTTGTTGACATAACATCACCTTTTACCAAGCTTCACCTAATAAAACTGGCAACGCCGCCATATACATGTAAGTGAAATAATCTTGAGCGCAGCTTAAAACACCAAACAATCAATCAATCAATCATTTACCAAGCTTCAACCTCTTCCCTCTGAATTTTGAAAATTAAATTCAAATAAATATGGAAGGATTTGTTTTGGTATGGCTGCAGTTACTGTGCCTTTCCGGGCGTATTTTGGGTTTCCCGAAACTCTTGTTAAATTCTGTTCCTATACGATAAAACATCCGTTGGCTCAGTCCGTATAGACCGATTACAATGTCCCTCTCTCTCATCCCCGCAAACCTTTCATCGGTGTTTCCTGGTTTTGAAGCCGCCCTAACCTAAAGCGAAATATCTAAGCGGAGTTGCACTCGCCCACGGCACCCAACGGGGAATGGTGGTGGTGTCGAATTTAGTTGGAGAGGACGCCAAAGGGAAACACCAAGATTTTGCTTAATTCTTTTTTTTTTGGCGGGGGGGGGGGGGGGGGGAATCCTTAAAAGGGTTTTGATTCATTATTAGCTGATAGCGGTCAGGTGTGAAATGGTGTCCCAGAGTGATGTGAATCACGATTCGTTTTGCTTGTGACCTAAATGCACCAATACACTGTTGCGGCACTCATGTGTCTCATCCTGTTTTACCTACACACCAATTAAATTTGGATAACATCTTGTTTTTCTCTCTTCTGTTTCTAGAAAAAGGTGCGCCTTCCAGAATAAAGAAGAGGTTTAGACGAAGACATAGAATTATGCCAGAAAATTCTCAAAATCCCTTACAGGTCGGTTTCTCATCGATTGACATTTTGTTCAATCTTATATACGATGAAACAACTAACCAATAACCACATAAGAGTTTTTCCAAATTCAGACAATGATTGTTAATTGTTATGATTACCTTACCAAATAGCTGCATGTTTCCAATTGTAGAAACAATCCGAGGCGAGCCGAATAGTAACACCGGAAGTACAGAAACAGCAAGGACTACCGAGATGTCCCAGTGATATACTCAAACCTTCAGACGATAGCTGTCAGACTGACAGAATTCCAAGCCGAGAGACTCTTTCCAGCCAGGGAAAGACGGAGAGAATCTTTTCCCCGAACGAAAAGCAGTTGGAAATGATGGCCGAAAATATTGTCACTAACGTCTTAAGGAGAGTTTCTCTTCTACGGATTCCCAAAATAAAATGGTTGACATCCTTGTAGAGGAAACATTATCCAGGGTAAAGTCCGGTGATGGACCTCTAGATAATATGGTTGACACTCTGGTGGAGGAAACATTATCCAGGGTAAAGTCTGCCGATGGACCTCTAGATAAAATGGTTGACACCCTGGTGGAGGAAACATTATCCAGGGTAAAGTCTGCTGATGGACCTCTAAATAAAATGGTTGACACTCTGGTGGAGGAAACATTATCCAGGGTAAAGTCTGCCGATGGACCTCTAGATAAAATGGTCGACACCCTGGTGGAGGAAACATTATCCAGGGTAAAGTCCTATGATGGACCTCTAGATAAAATGGTTGACACTCTGGTGGAGGAAACATTATCCAGGGTAAAGTCCGATGATGGACCTCTAGATAAAATGGTTGGCACCCTGGTGGAGGAAACATTATCCAGGGTAAAGTCTGATGATGGACCTCTAGATAAAATGGTTGACACTCTGGTGGCGGAAACATTATCCAGGGTAAAGTCCGATGATGGACCTCTAGATAAAATGGTTGGCACCCTGGTGGAGGAAACATTATCCAGGGTAAAGTCTGATGATGGGCCTCTAGATAAAATGGTTGACACTCTGGTGGCGGAAACATTATCCAGGGTAAAGTCCGATGATGGACCTCTAGATAAAATGGTTGGCACCCTGGTGGAGGAAACATTATCCAGGGTAAAGTCTGATGATGGACCTCTAGATAAAATGGTTGACACTCTGGTGGCGGAAACATTATCCAGGGTAAAGTCTGATGATGGACCTCTTGATAAAATGGTTGGCACCCTGGTGGAGGAAACATTATCCAGGGTAAAGTCTGCTGATGGACCTCTAGATAATATGGTTGACACCCTGGTGGAGGAAACATTATCCAGGGTAAAGTCTGTCGATGGACCTCTAGATAAAATGGTTGACACCCTGGTGGAGGAAACATTATCCAGGATAAAGTCTGATGATGGACCTCTAGATAAAATGGTTGACACTCTGGTGGAGGAAACATTATCCAGGGTAAAGTCTGCTGATGGACCTCTAGATAATATGGTTAACACCCTGGTGGAGGAAACATTATCCAGGGTAAAGTCTGCTGATGGACCTCTAGATAAAATGGTTGACACTCTGGTGGAGGAAACATTATCCAGGGTAAAGTCTGCTGATGGACCTCTAGATAAAATGGTTGACACTCTGGTGGAGGAAACATTATCCAGGGTAAAGTCTGCCGATGGGCCTCTAGATAAAATGGTTAACACTCGGGTGGAGGAAACATTATCCAGGGTAAAGTCCGGTAATGGACCTCTAGATAAAATGGTTGACACTCTGGTGGAGGAAACATTATCCAGGTGTCGGTCATCTTCCTCCGTCGACTCTCCACACAGAGTTATTTTCGTGAAAGAATACCAAGGCGACCAGACAACCAAATCCGGAGACGACCAAAGCATTTCCAGAGAAAAGGGGGATATGGCTGCCACCGGCGAAAAGGAAATCACCGAATTTAAGGAGATGGCTGTTGAACAGGATGCTGTATCTCCAAGAAGAGAGACCAGAAATGTACGGGATAGGATATAATGGCGGATCTGACCGCCTCGTGCAAGGGATGTTGGGCCAAGACGACCTTCTCAGGCTTGGACTAGAGATCAGCAGAAGAAATGCCCGACTAAACATACGACCAAACTTCCATTTAGCTCCAAAATACTTATAGAGCTCCAAATTTAATGCATTTTATTTTCTATCAAACTTTCATAACTTCCCTATTTCAAAATATTTCGAAACAAAAATGTATACACTATATATACCACACGTATTGCATGTAATTATAAATTGTTTGAATTTCGTAAGTTTAAATTTCGGGTCGGTAAAGAATTGCAGGAGCACGTATAGCTGGCGTTGGGCAATATGTTTGCACCACGTCAATTGGGCCATCTGCATGCTTAACGTTCATGCCTGAGCCCACTTGCACAAAGCGCTCTTTAATAACTTAAGAGGACTCTTAGCATATCTCTATAACATGGAAAGTTTACGAGCACTCTGAAGTCCCATGTTGTAGACATACACTAAGAGTGCTCTTAGTAAAGAACGCTTTGTGCAAGTGGGCACAGGCCCCAATAGCTGTCTGTTTCGGATATGGCTAAGGCAGACCATTGATTCTGTCACGTCTTACTGAAGTGGAAAGGCACTACTCTAGTTGGAGTCAGAGAAGCTGGTTATTGGAGTGCTCTGCAAGCAATTTTTTTCAGATTTTTTTTGTAATATCAAAACCGTTTAACGTAAACTTTTGAAATTTCAACAATTTGTAGTAATTTATATGTAAGTGTGCAATATATAGTGTGTTTATTTTGGTTTCGGTATCTTTTGAAATAATGGCGTTATTGCAGATTCATCTTGTTAACCTCTGGCTATAAGCTTTGCCTTTTATTTTCTTGTTTTTTGTTCTATTTCTTGTCAATAAAGTTGTGAAATTGGAATTTCGGCCCGTTATTCTGTGTTAGTGTGTGTTGTATATTTATTATAGGCCCAATATATATTTCTCTTTTGGTGGACGACGTGGTGGTGTTTGGATGCGCTCAGTGTTTGAGCCGGTACAGCAATGAGCTCTCACACCAACAAAAGCCTCTATCGATACGTTGCTGGTTCGAATCACACTCAGTCCAATTGTCGGATTCTAATAAACTCCCTATTTGGAAGGGTTGTCAGGTATACCATCTGGAGGTTGGGGGTCCCTCAAGACAAAGTAGTGTAATAGTCACCATACTTGTATTTTATGATAATTTTGAGTGTGGCGTAAAATATGCAGCTAATCAATGAGCGGAGACAATATATTGTTCAGCATGTTGGGCCAACCTCTTGTCATTACATTGATCCAATAATAGTGCTGAGCAGGCCCAATTTGTTCCCATGACGCTATGTTGCCTGGGTAAAGTTATTCCAGGCTATCACTCGGCTACAAAGAAGAACATTTTTATCACGTTTTTTGGGGTGTTTTTTTTTAGCGGTATAAGTCACCCTGTCTGTCTGTCGATCGGTCTGTCTGCATTTATAACGTAATTCAGATACGTTTTTAAAATTTTGGATATGGTTTCATATGACCATAAAACACGTCCCTATTTAAAATTGTATCACTCCAAATTAAATTCTGATTTTTATCAACAAATAGTCAAATATCGAAGCTTCCAGCATAACTCCATGCAGGATCCATTCATATTGTTTCTATTACAGGCGAATCTTGAGTGAAATGTCACACATTTTTATTTGTAATCAATAATACGGGTTATAGATTATGTAAAATACGCTTTAAAAAATTTATCTGCATAACATTTTTTTTTACATTGATATCGGAGCTCAATTTGACACTGGCAGATTAATGCAGAAGACTGATTGCGCATGTCTAATTTTAGCGGCTTATGCCCCTTTAAAAGTGGCATAAGCTACCAGGATTCGGACATTTCGACGTGCGAAGTGAAAGCGAGGTTTTGAAGTGAACTCAAAACCTAAATTTCACTTCAACGGAAGGTCATGGGTTTCCTCCGGGCATAGAGCGCGGTTTCCTCCCACAGTAAAACTGGCAACGCCTTAAGCGCGGCGTAAAACACCAAACAATCAATCAATCAAAAACTAAATGATTGGTGTTGATAGAAGACAGGTAGTATAGGCTAGTGACCGATGCAAACCGAAATGTCGGTGAAGATATTACAGACCAAAAGTCAAATAATCGATATGTATTATCAGATTGAATGGTTTGTTTTTCCTTCAAATTCTGATGACTTTCTTTTCGTGATTTGTGTAAAGGAAATTGTTCCAATGATATTTTGCTTGCTTAAAGAATTTTATAGTTCTGTATTAATCGTGCCGTATATCTGTGATTGTTGTTGAAGACACTGATGTGCCCTCTCAGAGCTGATATGTTCTGTGCTTATATATGATCGCCATTGTCCCCGACATTCCTTCCGCATGGATACTACGTTCAGTATACCTTGTATATTATACCTCTGTGCTGTCGTCACTTTCGGATATAAACAAATCCATCGAGTTGAACTATCATGACGGAGAGTAAAATAAACTGACATTTAGAGCTGATTTAAAGAGAATGGCGAATGTAGGATATACCTTTATCTTTTATTGTAAGTATATTACGTTATCCATTAAAGTGGCATAAGCTGCTATTTAGTTGAAACACAGTTTCGTCATTTTTATGAAGAAGTATAGAATAAGAGCTTTCCATAATAGTATCTTGGATTAGTAAATTTAGACATCCAACAAAAATACTTCTACATAGTTCAAGCTATTTGAATTTTAACACCATATTAACACATGATATTTGGGTCGCATAGGTTCCTGACTTTACCAAATTGTATTTCAATGTCAATCGTTTAGCTTTTGAAGGTATTTCAAACTATCAACTTCTCATGACAATTGAAATATATGAAGAAACTCCGAATTCTAATATTTCAAATGAATTACTGTAGCATATAGGCCATTGTTCTATAGATCCAGTGGGGCCTCCGTGGCTCAGTAGGTAGAGCGTTGGACGCTCAATCCGAACAGCCTTCCACCATTGGGTCGCGGGTTCGAATCCCACTCAATCCAAAATAAATGGAAAATTTTCTGACTGGTTTTTCACTCGATCGTCCTATGTGGGATTGTTGCCAGTTACCAGCGGAAGGTCGTGGATTTCCGCCGGGCATACAGCCCGGTTTCCTCCCACAATAAAACTGGCAACGCCGCCATATAAGTGAAATATGTCTAATGGTCTATAGATCCATTTGAGTCTTAAAAACAAATTATACTATTACCGCGTTTCGTAATTCTTCAGACCTACATGGTGATCTTGGTTATATTATAAATAGAACAATTGATCATGTTATAAAATAAACGACTTTGTAGGCCTATTTCACGTATTTATCATATAAATGTAATGACCTGTTTGCTTGTTGTTTGTTTTATTTTGTTTTCTTGCAATACATTAATGCCATATCAATCATGAATCGCAATGCCATGTTCTCCTGCCTTTGTGGGGGCCGAATCGTGAATATTTACAGTCAATTTCTGTGTTTTAGATTGTCTTCTGTTGGTATACCAAGTACAAGCGATTATCGTAGGTAAGTATCCAGATACAACCATTTCCAATCCACGATTATACGCAAGGGTGAATTGAAGAGATTAACTTTTGTACATATGACTTTTATCAGAGATGTGGGCCTCCGTGGCTCAGTAGGTAGAGCGTTGGACGCTCAATCCGAACAGCCTCGCACCAATGGGTCGCGGGTTCGAATCCCACTCAGTTCCCAAAAATAGGAAAATTTTCTGACTGGGTTTTCACTCGAACGTTGCCGATGGTTGCCAGTCACCAACGGAAGGTCGTGGGTTTCCTCCGGCATAGAGCCCGGTTTCCTCCCACAATAAAACTGGCAACGCTGCCATATAAGTGAAATAAGCTTGAGCGCGGCGTAAAACACCAAACAAACAATCGTTCAATCGATCGCACTACGTGGAAGAGGTACCTGCATGGTATTTGCAGAGCCGAAGGTCTTAGGTTTGCTAAATAATTCCGACTGCGGCATAGAATGCCAATCAATTATTCTATCATCGGATCAATAATAATGAATCAAACGTCAATTCAAATTTAAACTCCAATCAATCTAAATAGACTTGTATAGGGCCTAACATTAACATTGTATTATCATCACCATTCATACAGATTGTGGATTCTTTCTGGATCTCTCTGTCGGTGTAACTGGAACCATTTCGTCGCCTAATTACCCAAATGAATACCCTGACTCCGCGAGGTGTATATGGAGATTTCAGGCTCCAGCAGGCTACCATGTGAACCTAACGTCGAATGTGGTGAATTTGGAGAGACGAGGAGGAGAATGTCGGGATTTAGTGCAGGTATCCTCAGTTTATCATTTTAAAGTGGCATGAGCTGCCAAAAATTCACAATTTTTTAAAAATAATTTCTGATCTTTGAAGGCCATCGAAAAACAAAATGATTGGCCTTGGAACGAAGAAAATCCATGCAGTAGGCCTATTTGGCTTATACGAACCGGAAAAGTGTTCGAAAAGTAAACAAAATTTAAATAACCGGGACGACCATTCAT
The DNA here is from genome assembly GCA_963971465.1 of Lepidochitona cinerea. NCBI lineage: Eukaryota > Metazoa > Mollusca > Polyplacophora > Chitonida > Tonicellidae > Lepidochitona > Lepidochitona cinerea. The sequence goes on along the minus strand of OZ020551.1, from coordinate 62,895,564 downwards.
TCATTCTAAGCCAAAGTTTGTTCAAAACAATACTTTATCGTACATTCTTGAGACTAGAAGAACTCAAAAGCTTCTGAATTATACGTTTTGAGAAAAATAGCAGATAATTTCAACATTCTGTTTCAACGTCAAAATATCAACAATTTGGCAGCTCATGCCACTTTAATGCTTTGGTGAACTTACTTTTTTTACACGGTCTTTAGGTTTTGGTTGAGATAAAAAAAAGTATTAGGTTATTACGAAATGGAAGCATTTAAATGATATATAAAGAAATTGAATAACCGGGACGCACATTTAATCACTCGAACTCATACTTGTACTACATGTACCTTTATGTCAATCAAAGCTTCTAATTTGAAATGGTAGATAATTTCTTGAGTTTGTTTTAACGGCAGAAATCACAATTTGACCAAACTGTACGGTAATCTAAGTATATCTCATATGAAAATCGAGATATTGTTAATGAAAGTGTTGTCTTTGTTTTTGTAGTTTCGGAATGGAAGTAGAGATGAAGCAGTTCTGGCCGAGTATTGTGATATGGATTTCACAGTTACCTCCCCTTCTCGATGGCTGTGGGTTATGTTCCAGTCCGATTCTCAGATAAATAATACTGGTTTTGAGGCTACTTATTCAGTGATGAAAGCCAGTACGTGCCATATTATCATTCGAAGTTACGACAATGTTTTTGTTACATGTCTGGAAATACTTCAAATCTCATACAAATAGTAAAAATGCCAAAAACTCCAACTGGTATAAAATCTGAAAGGCCTATAATAAAATAGGTCATTTTCCAGGCGGTAAATTGGAGTTTCTTTATCTTTATCTGATTGCACACCCATATTCCTCCGTGGTATTGTGACAACGTCGCAGCACGCCCATATCCCTGTGTGGTATTGTGACAACGTCGCAGCACGCCCATATTCCTGAGTGGTATTGTGACAACGTCGCAGCACACCCTTGTTCCTGTGTGGTATTGTGACAACGTCGCAGCACGCCCATATCCATGTGTGGTATTGTGACAACGTCGCAGCGCGCCCATATCCCTGTGTGGTATTGTGACAATGTCGCAGCACGTCCATATTCCTGTGTGGTATTGTGACAACGTCGCAGCACGCCCATATTCCTGTGTGGTATTGTGACAACGTCGCAGCACAACCATATTCCTGTGTGGTATTGTGATAACGTCGCAGCACACCAATATTCCTCCGTGGTATTCTGACAACGTCGCGGCACACCAATATTCCTCCGTGGTATTCTGACAACGTCGCAGCACACCCATACTCCTTCGTGGTAGTGTGACAACGTCACGGCACGCCTATATTCCTGCGTGGTATTGTGACAACGTCGCAGCGCACCCATATTCTTGCGTGGTATTGTGACAACGTCGCAGCGCACCCATATTCCTCTGTGGCATTGTGACAATGTCGCGGCACATAAATATCCCTGCGTGGTATTGTGACAACGTCGCAGCACACCCATACTCCTTCCATGGTATTGTGACAACGTGGCGGCACATAAATATCCCTGCGTGGTATTGTGACAACGTCGCGGCACATAAATATCCCTGCGTAGTATTGAGACAACGTCGCAGCACACCCATACTCCTTCGTGGTATAATGATAAAGTCGCAGCGCACCCATATTCCTCCGTGGTATTGTAACAACGTCGCAGCGCACACACATTCCTGCGTGACATTGTGACAACGTTGCGGCACACCCATATTCTTGCGGGGTATTGTGACAACATCGCGGCACATAAATACTCCTGCGCGGTATTGAGACAACGTCGCTGCACAACTATAGCTTGGATCTTCCTGAAGGCTGTAATGCATATAATAAGTTAGTTTGACCAAATCGAATTCAAGGCAGCTTAGCTTTTTGATTGGTTGATTGATTGATTGATTTTATATCGCTGGGGGACTTTGAGGTTCAGTCGATATAGAGCGCGACCTGGATTCTTCCATACTTACATGTCTTCCACCAATGGGTCGCAGGTTCCAAACCTTTAAATTTTCAGTTCAAAACGTAAACGTTAAAATATTTTCTTTATTTTTTTTTTAATTTAACCCCGTCCACATGTATGTTATATGAGGGAGTGTATTATACGGGAGTGTTGTCAGCCTATACACCGTCAACTCTATCGCTACACCTGACCAATCGTCAGAATGCTTCGTCCGGCCTTGCGATAATCAACTGTAGCATATACAATCATGGAAGACCTTTTTCGCACTCTCATCTCGAATGGCTTATATAAGAATTGATACAGAGATTAACTCAATCCAGGAGTTAGAAATGGCCGTTCTTTATCCTGCCCCCCAAAAACCCGACAACAGCCATCATTCAATCTTTCCATTCCGAGTATAAATCTAAATGAAGTTCGAAATGGACGTTTTTTTTTTATCTTGGCTTTATAGGCTTACATTTGGCTATATGCATTTATATAAAACTACACTATGCATTATTGTAAAAGTTAAATTGAAATACAAGTATATCTAATTACCCAAACGGACCCATCTGTGTATAACATCAGCTCTCTAAATCATCCTCGGCTGAGCACGAAGTTTCCAATAGCTTAAGTTTTTTAAAAAAACATAACAAAGAACTTAAGTGATTATATATTTATAAACACTAAAACACCCGGGCACAATGAAAATCTTCTTACCTGATTATAAATTGCAGGCGATGTAAATTTGTTTCAGCGTTAGAATTGTGTATTTGGTACTCAAAATGTTATTATTTACGGTCAATAAAACAATTGCAATCACGATTACTTCCCTTTGACCATTTTATTTTTCAGCTCGAGATATTAGCGTTTTACGTTCACCGTTACAGTGTAAGTATATAAGCTTCCCAATATACTGCCTTTTCATAGTTGACTAATGAGTTGAGATTCACCTCATTTTTCTCGTCATCGCCATCACCACAATATTTGTCATCAGTATCGCCATCATCGTCCTCATCACCCCAGTCATAATCATCGTCATCAACATCAACAAGATTTTTTTTTAAATTCTTTCCAGTTTTTCTTCTCAGATATTAAATAGATGATCATCAGTGTGAATATGAATAAAATAATCAATGTTTATATCAGTTATCAGTTTTGAATTGCTGCAAACGGAAGGTCGGGACTTTGATTTCCTCTATAGTATAGGCCTGAGATATCTGGTGACCTTTACAATTTTCTTTACGCCAACAAGATTGTGCGTGAAATGTAACAAAAAATTGTTCTTATTTAAGAATCATGAAAGGTCTGTTTGGTTTAATTTATCACATAACCGCCCTGAACGAGGTTATCTTCCTGATCGGTAAGTAAATAAGGACGGGACACATGAGTACGGCTACAGCGAGGTTTGTGTATTGTCATCCTCGGATACCCAGGGTTAAATTCTCAACAAGCTCAAATAGAGATCGAGCCTAAGTTTTAATCGTGGATTCCGACGATGGTGTATTGTATGGTATAAATAGTCTATATCAGCATTGTATATTTTTACTTTTAAACGATCTGGCACACTGAATATATTTTTAAGTAAGATAAGAGACAGATTTAGCTCAATTATAATAGCCAATCTTGGTTGGGTTTTTGTGAGCTTCTAATGACCAACATGTGTCGTATGTTTCTTTTCAGATTGTCGTTCGTATGAATATTCGTGTGCCAATCGGGAATGTGTACCGTTTTCGTACCGGTGTGACGGTGGCAATGATTGCGGGTGCCTAACTGCATGCGACGAGGATGGTTGTATCTCTACGGCCTTAGGTGAGTACTCACAACTCAAGTTAAATCGCAGTTTTCATGACGATTTAATTCTTATCCATTTAAACTGGCACAAGGATTCAAGAGATAAAGGACTTACAAGGTTATGATTCGCGGTGGGAATCGTGAAGTGTGTTTGATTTTAACAGCTCCGAAATAGTTTTTGAATGTGTTTAATTAAATTGTTATTGGCGCAGACCAATATTTTTTGCCAGCAAATTCCCAGCCACACCCCAAATTTAAAAAAGAGTGAGAGACAAGTAACTTTAAAGTTGTTTTAGAAGATGTATCCACTTCTTATAATCTCCATTAACCACAGATAAAAATAATCACTTCACAGACGTTACGCTTTATTTGACATGTAAAAAAAAGAAGACATTTTTAGAAAAATCAAGGCAATGTGTAACAGCGAAATCACTGAAGTAATCTGACATTAGGGGAGACCGGGGCGCATTGGGACATGGGGTACAGTGAGACAAGCTCTCTATAGACTATTTTTATATCAGGATACTTAAAGTGACATCATCAGATGAGGGCAAACCTCTTTTGCGATGTGACATTCTGTTGTAGACCGATTTAGGAAGCACAGGAAAGTTTTAGGGGTAACATTTTTGTTTTTTCAGACTAAATGTAAATTTTTACTGGTGAAATATTTTTTCAATTTCTAGCATTGTTATATGCCATAGTTTTTATGTGTCTATTTTATCATAATGTGGTAAAACCATAGTTTCTGTCTAAAAGTTTTTGAATGAACCTCCCTGCACTACTTTTACCATGAAAAACAAAATTGCTAAGGGGGGCATTCGGGGTATATTGGGACATATATGTCGGGGTCCATTGGGCCATAGGATAACGGTATCATAATGCTTACATTTCCACCACAATACAACTATAATGTTGATTTTCCCCTATATTTCAATGACTAAGTCTAGTACAACCATTCTTTCAGTTGCATGTGATTTTTCAAGCAGCATTTTAATAAAGCTATATTTTGATCAGTCCCATGCTCTTATAGTGCCAACTAAAATTATTTTAAGGGCCATTTTGTCTAATCGCTTGTATTCAACTTTATCGTTGACAGACACCGTTTGTAGGCTATTATTCATTTGTTAAAACAATAAAGAAGCAAAATTCCTTCAAGCAATCAGTTAATTTCATTTTTACTTTAACGTTGACACTGTCCCAATATACCCCATAGACAATCCCAATTTACCCCACCCAAGGGGTAAATTGGGACACTTTTTTGAAAAAATGTAAATGCCTATGTCCTCGTAAATATACATAAAATAGCAAAAATGAAGCAAGTATATTAATCAGATTGACATTGTGTTTCATATAAATGTTTTCTTTTAGTTTTATGTGCATCATTTTTCTGTCAGACTTCAAAAGTTTGCAAAGTGGCCCAATGCGCCCCGGTCTCCCCTACATTGTTAGTTTAATTTCTCTCTCTCCTTATACACCCGGTGGGTTGGTTTGACATGACTGAAAAGCGTGACAAGCAAACTAGAGTAAAGTTTGATGTTTATCTATATAAAATCACCTTCCATGCAGTCACGAATATGTACATCACGGTTGACACTTAAATGCATTGTTAAATAATTATGAAGAAAAGTACAAGACATCATTGTATTAGTTAACATTGTCTTCCCAACCACCATTGTCGTCATCACCATCTACATCAACGTCATCATCATCGTAGTCGTCCTCATCGCCAAGGTCATCATCATCGTCATTACCATATTCATCATCGTCATCACCATAGTCATCATCGTCATCATCATCGTCATTACCATATTCATCATCGTCATCATCATCGTCATCACCATAGTCATCATCGTCATCACCATCGCCATGGTCATCATCAGCATCGTTGTTTTCACCAAAGTCATCATCGTCATTACCATCGTCATCATCATCACCATCGCCATCACCATCGCCATCACCATAGTCAACATCGCCATGGTCATCATCATCATCGCTGTTTTCACCAAAATCATCGTCGTCATTATCATCGCCATCACTAGTCATCATCGTCCCCATCGTCATCATCGTCGTCATCTGCTTATTAGACAAAAATGGTATGTTGGGTATACAACTCACGTACTCATATACACTACAGCATGTATTATATAAATCACACACCCAACTCAAAAGTATGGGCATTGCTCCAGTAAACAGTGCTTATGAAAAACCAACGTTACATGATTATTCGTCATTTTGCTTTGAGCTGAAATTTTGGCATAAAATACTTCAGGAACATATCTTTGAAGCTGTGCTAAGAAATTTGTAAAAATACTATAGTAGCTGTAATTTTACGTCTCTGACAGAACATTTTCGGAAATTTGGGAACAATTGCATCCCCGGTCGTGGGTTTCTACCGTTACAGGATTTAGTATTTTCTTGTTTACATGTTTTAATCCGTATTTTATTCCATCTTTGACTGTTAGACCTTGAATTTGACTTACGTTGGGCGTAAATATTTTGAGTCGAGAGTCCCCCCTCCATGGATAGCAGAAAAACAATATAGGGTTTTTGAGATACATTTGGTCACGTGCTCTTGTTCTGACAAGCAAGCCCGTTATTGGGTATGTTCTCTTAGTGTCCCAGCTAGACAACTGTATTGATGCCCCCTCATCAATGCTGCCTGCTTCAGTCGCTCGAATGAACCTTCAATAAAGTCTCACAATCATTCGATAAAAAATGCATGGGCTCTGTTGAGAGGGTGTATTTGCCTGTAGCTAACATGCGATGGGAAGATATTCGAACGACTACCTTGTAATTAGTTGAGTTGTACGTACAGAAAGAAGGAGGTTTTCCAAAAATTAATACATGTTTTAGGCTGGCTGTTCTCCAAATCCTCTGTCCCGGATTAACATCTCAACTTAGCTAAAAAAAAAGGAATTTTAATATTTTCCTTGTGCCCCATCCTCGGATTCCCAGGGTCAAATTATCAACAAGCTCGCCTTTTAAAGTGAGCGTCAGCGTAAGTTTTAATCGTGGGTTTTAACGATGCCTGTGCCCGTGTGTTTTAGTGTTTATAAAGAAGATTTTCCCTGTGCCCGTGTGTTTTAGTGTTCATAAAGAAGATTTTCCCTGTGCCCGTGTGTTTTAATGTTCATAAATATAAAATACGTAATTGATGTAGAATGTAAACATTTCTTTCCGCCCTTCCAAGCCGCACTCTTTAGTTGGTTGGTTGGTTGTTTTAGCTTATTGACGCGTCCTTTCGTATGAATGATGTACGCCATACTAGTGAGTAATGCGCTCTTTAGTCTCTACATCTATTTAATCTTGGAAATTTACATATATACACTGTAGTTAATACAGAAAATATATGTTTTGGAACTCTATAATTCCAGAAGGTAGTCACTGCGTGAGCGTTTTTTAAAAGTAGAGGGCAAAATGGGCATTGAGACGCACTTCAAGTGAGCCCATACCTACAACATTATGGCCTAAAATAGATTAAACGAGTGGTAAGGAAAAGGCTAGAGCGTATTTAGGTCACTGACACCAGCCAGGCGTGACAATAAAACAACCCGAGACGGGCGCGGTTATTGGTCGCGCTTGACTACACATCTAATTAAAATCTCCTAACAAGAGGAGACAACAATGGCTTGAACTGTGAGGACCAGGCCACGTTTAAGGCAATCCTGGTTAAAATGCCCCGAGGTGTTTGTCTACGTCACTCAAATCTAAACGACACATTTATATATTTAGGTATCAACCAATCAAATGATTGCGCCTTCCCGAAAAAAATATATGCATATCAAAAATATACTATGTATAATACTTAAGTCTTGACCACTGGTCATCAACCCGGAAGTGAACCGGAAGTGTACCGGAAGTGACTGGAAGTTACCGGAAGTAACCTGAAGTGAACCGGAAGTGACCCGAAAGTGACCGAAAATAACCCGGAAGTAACCGGAAATAACCCGGAAGTGAACCGGTCGGAAAACAGGACTGGCCAGCAACACTCTCAACACTATCCAACATCGTTTAACATTGGACAACCACTAAAGTTTGAGAAGCTCCTCGAAATGTATAACATCAGCTCCAGTCTATGTGTGGGAGTCATTAGTCTCGATGGACAGGCCAGAGTATCCTTCCAAAGGATTCAGAGCAAAACAGATGAAAGTAGACCAAACAGTATACCGATAACGTTATCATCTACTGCATGGAGTGGACTAACCACGCTTGCATATAGGATTGACGAGATGTTAAAGATGGGAGAGCCACTAGAAAGACCATACAACCTAGAGGATGACATATATCTAAGTTGCAGTCAATACAATGGGAAACAACTTATTCATCTGCGGAAATGGATAGAAGACAAAACACTTTCGACTAACCTGAAGCCTACCAAGATGGGGTATGCCATGAACGAATTTGGATGGCGTAAATTAAGAAAGCATTTTTCGGACATAGACCGCCATAAATCTAGAGATCGCCTTTTTTGACCTGTTGACGTTTTAAAAAATGAATTTTAGTGATTCACTGCACCCCTGTACCGGGGCACAGTGAATTGCTATCCGAGGCCCAATGAACCAGATATTGATACCACGCAAAATTAAAGCAAAATATATATTTAACAAAGAAATGTTGTATTTGTTTTCTCTCGAGAGATTCTGATTTTGAAAAACCCTGCTGTAAGTAGGTCTATAATAATTTCTCACTTTCGATTTCGTGCCATGCTGAATAGAAATAATAACAAAAGAAAAACATGTTTAAAATTAAATTCCGATAGTTCGAAGCACTAAATTAATAATTTGTTAATGTTAGGGTACACTGAATCAGATAAAATAGTGATCCACTGTACCCCGATTCACTGTACCCCCAATGCACCCAGTCACCTTTTAAGGGCATGTTTTTTTTTTTTTATGGTTGCAAACAGATGAAATATAATGTGCTTAAAATGCCTGCCCATTGTCACTTATGCTAACAAAATGTACTAATTTCCCAAGTACTGCTTTGTTTGGTCCATATCAGAAAAAATATCAGTGGTGTATTTTTACTTTTGGTATCCAAAAACATACTCTACCTCACAAAATTTACGCAGTGACCCTTTTTGAAAGCAATGCTGGAATTTTAAAATGAGGCTATAACTGTACAAATTGTGATGACATCATAATGACGTTTCTAGTAAAAGAATTCTATAAATAGATGCTGATTGACTGTGCCCCTTGATTCACCGTGCCCCGGTCTCCCCTACTGTAAAACTTTGAGAGGTGTCTTCACCGAAGCAACTCAACCGTTGAACTTCAAATTTTACATATATTTAGTAGCCGCTATGGATTAAAACATCGGACGATTTTCATTGGTCAATATACTGACGTCACGAGTGATTTACTATTTCGTGAAATTAAAATAACAACTCGCAATGCTCGCCCACAGAACGTGGTTTTCAAGAATATTGAAACGGGCCACTGAAACCAGTCAGGCGTGTTAATAAAACAGTTCACCCGAGACGCGAGCAGTGGGAGAAATCTAATTAAAATCACTCAACCGATCAAAGCGATATTCGGACGTGTGTGCTATGAGACAGGGTCTAATGGCATGACGTCAAAACACCGAAGGCTATATACTTTAACGCCATTTTGAAATTTTAAATGAGTCATATCTCAGTCGTTCTTAAAGATATGATAACGCGATTTTCGAGAGTCAATAGACAAGAATATCCCGCGCGTGGATTGCAATAGTTATTTTTGATTAGACCAGCGGTTTGACCGCTATATTGAACTCAACTACACATCTTTGAGAAGCGTTTTGACCGAAACAACTAAACCGATTTAGCTTCAAATTTTGCATATATTTAGTTAACGACAAAACCCGTTTACGTAGCACAACTATGGATGGTAACATTGGGAGGTTTTCATTGGACAAATTACTTATTGATTCAAATAACAGCACGCATTGCGCGCCCACAGAAGGCCGTTTTCAAGAGTAATAAGCGAAATTTTCAACAACCATTTGAAGTATTTCTATATATATCCAATGTTGAATGTGATCGAGACTCCGCACTGGTCATCACACAGAGAACATGTCTGCAGCCAGCCTCTATGAACCCACGCCTGCCGATCGCAACTAAAAGACATGCATATGAATATTTTAACGGTAATTGAACCGATGAGCGTAAACTAGACGCTATTTGTATACGAGATAGTTCGCTGTTTTTTACTAATTTACATGCCAATCTATCAGAAAAGAGACTAATGAGAAAACTAATTAGTAGGTACATCAACCGTAAGCGTGCATAGTACCGATGTATGTAACATATAATATAATCAAATTTAATGAAAGACAGTCATCTAATTATCTTCTCGCGTAATCCCTTGGCATTCAATTGGCCCTTAATATTGCTGAGTAATATATTCATCAAAACAATTGAACGTTACCTAAAATCTCGGAATCTTTCGATTTGATTTGATTTTTATTCACCAATATAAATAAATAACATACAATAGAGGAGTGATATATACATTGACGGGAATAAAACTCCATGGAGCTTGCTCTATCCCTGATGAAAAATAATTAATAACTTGGGACTATCGTGGCGCTAAAACAAGAAGGAAATAAATTTAAGTTCGAAACATATTTACAAACTCTGATGGAAGAACTGTTATTGACTATCATGAGTATAGTTGGCAAAGAAAAAAAGCTATGGATACACATATTAAACAGAATGAATTGAATTAAGGAGATGGATTGTGAGGCGATTTTTAAATAATGAATATGATTCGGTTGATTGTAGCTTACATGGCAAATTGTTCCATTCACGCAGACCTGTAACCCTTAATGAGTAAAATGAATAGTTACTGATGTAGAATGGCTTGTACAAGTTAAAATGACTTCCCCTGATGATATGAGAACGAGTATCTGTTTGTCTAACAAAATGATTATTAAAGCTCAATGGTAAATATTCTGGATGATATATGAATTTATGTGTAAATGTCAGAATTCAGCTATTAATGTCAGCTAACGGTAGGGATTAGAATGAACAGGCATGACTGATTTGTTTGAAATAGATTAAATTCCTCTATACTAGAAGAAAAACCAACAACTGTAGTGTATTCCCCCCAGGCAATACAGTTTTTGGACTATGGCTAAAATAGACTGATGTAAAAATTACCTCAAGATAATGGTAGTCTTCTTTTGACCGGGTTGTCTTTTTATAGACATCTTATCTTTGGCTTAACCATTGGACGTATCCTATTTCAATACATTGTTTTTACATCTAAACTATACGATTGTTGTATTAAAAACAATTGTTTTTTCCTTGCAACCACTTGGGTAAAAAATCAAACTTCTGAAAGCTGCACACAAATATCTGCACGCATGCAAAAGAATTCAACAATTAACTTTTGTCTGTGGAAACTTTATCAGTCTTTAAATATACCGTCTATAATGAAACACCAACTTGTGAGACCTGACTGTAACTATAGCCCTTTCCTCGAGTGGAGTTTGTTGGCGAGCGAGTCACGTGATTGAAACACCGATCAATGCGATAATTAAAATGTGCATAGAGACTCTACCGGTATGTGACGCCGCAGGCGAAGCTATTTGTTCTATTTTAAACGAGTCATATCTCAACTAATATTATAGATAGAATAACGCGGTTTTCATACACTATACTTATAACATAGTATGAGAGTTTCAGCACAGCCCTGATCCCCTTAAAACATTAGAAGATTTTCATTGATCAAAAAAAAACTCACAATTTACTATTTTGTGAAATTACAACAACAACTCGCAATGCTTATGCACAGAAGGTAGATTTTGGCTTAAGCGGGCGCGTATCATAAAGATATATATAATGAGCTATCACCGTACTGTCGCTATGGATTAAAACATCGGAAGATTTTCATTGGTCGATATACTCGCGTTTGCGTGACAATATGCGGCAATACGCGACAAAAATGTGATAATACGCGTTAAACCCTACGGGTTTGGTTAGTAGGCTGACAACAATCCCGAGGCGTGGCTATGATCTGACCATATCACTAATATATTTTGAGTAAGCGGGATTCGAACCCTCAACACATTGGCGGGAAACTGTTCGAATTGAGCGCCCCACGCTCTAATAAATACTTTGTACGAAATATCCCACGGCTTGTTGATAACTCAAATATACTGATAGGTGTTTAGTCATTGTTATTAGGCAAATGATTCATGAATTGTTCGGTGTTTTACGCCGCACTCAAGATTATTTCTTTAGTATTGTTGCATTGTCAGACCACTTTGACAGGGATTCGGGTTGTCCCCAAGGATTTGTATTTTTTAGCAAGTAACGATTTTACCATCTAAGTCTGTAATTAATCAATGTTGAAAGTTCCTCGAAAGTTTGTAAAATATATCGGAATTACCTGGCTAAGTCTATGTAAATCCGGCATACGCTGCTTAGTACAAATAAAGATTCCCAAGTCCTTCTGAAAGCTGATAAGCTCGGGTTTTAAATCGATTACCTCAGTTAAAGCAGGTAAAGCAACAGCAAACTTGTCATTTTCGTTTGCAGAGATAGTCACAGACAATGTCCGTTCGGGCCTAACTTTAGGAGAATAATACACCGGCTTACTCATTTTCACAAATCATCACAACGGCCAAATACTTCCAAACGAAATCTACGACTTCTGTAGATTTCTACGAAATCGAAAAGTAGTAAATCAACCTCTCACAAAAACTTATCTCGGTGGATTTTCAAGAACAAAATCAGACACGTCTAAACCCCTCTGTACCAAAATGGCCACCCATCTTCAGCCAGTAAGTTGACCGTGTATTTAACCTGGGTTAAAAGTACCTTATGATTCGTGCTTCGCTGCACCAATCTATACTTGATTAAATTAACGAGATGTGCAGCGAAGCACGAATCATAAGGTACTTTTAACCCAGGTTAAATACACGGTCAACTTACTGGCTGAAGATGGGTGGCCATTTTGGTACAGAGGGGTTTAGACGTGTCTGATTTTGTTCTTGAAAATCCACCGAGATAAGTTTTTGTGAGAGGTTGATTTACTACTTTTCGATTTCGTAGAAATCTACAGAAGTCGTAGATTTCGTTTGGAAGTATTTGGCCGTTGTGATGATTTGTGAAAATGAGTAAGCCGGTGTATTATTCTCCTAAAGTTAGGCCCGAACGGACATTGTCTGTGACTATCTCTGCAAACGAAAATGACAAGTTTGCTGTTGCTTTACCTGCTTTAACTGAGGTAATCGATTTAAAACCCGAGCTTATCAGCTTTCAGAAGGACTTGGGAATCTTTATTTGTACTAAGCAGCGTATGCCGGATTTACATAGACTTAGCCAGGTAATTCCGATATATTTTACAAACTTTCGAGGAACTTTCAACATTGATTAATTACAGACTTAGATGGTAAAATCGTTACTTGCTAAAAAATACAAATCCTTGGGGACAACCCGAATCCCTGTCAAAGTGGTCTGACAATGCAACAATACTAAAGAAATAATCTTGAGTGCGGCGTAAAACACCGAACAATTCATGAATCATTTGCCTAATAACAATGACTAAACACCTATCAGTATATTTGAGTTATCAACAAGCCGTGGGATATTTCGTACAAAGTATTTATTAGAGCGTGGGGCGCTCAATTCGAACAGTTTCCCGCCAATGTGTTGAGGGTTCGAATCCCGCTTACTCAAAATATATTAGTGATATGGTCAGATCATAGCCACGCCTCGGGATTGTTGTCAGCCTACTAACCAAACCCGTAGGGTTTAACGCGTATTATCACATTTTTGTCGCGTATTGCCGCATATTGTCACGCAAACGCGAGTATATCGACCAATGAAAATCTTCCGATGTTTTAATCCATAGCGACAGTACGGTGATAGCTCATTATATATATCTTTATGATACGCGCCCGCTTAAGCCAAAATCTACCTTCTGTGCATAAGCATTGCGAGTTGTTGTTGTAATTTCACAAAATAGTAAATTGTGAGTTTTTTTTGATCAATGAAAATCTTCTAATGTTTTAAGGGGATCAGGGCTGTGCTGAAACTCTCATACTATGTTATAAGTATAGTGTATGAAAACCGCGTTATTCTATCTATAATATTAGTTGAGATATGACTCGTTTAAAATAGAACAAATAGCTTCGCCTGCGGCGTCACATACCGGTAGAGTCTCTATGCACATTTTAATTATCGCATTGATCGGTGTTTCAATCACGTGACTCGCTCGCCAACAAACTCCACTCGAGGAAAGGGCTATAGTTACAGTCAGGTCTCACAAGTTGGTGTTTCATTATAGACGGTATATTTAAAGACTGATAAAGTTTCCACAGACAAAAGTTAATTGTTGAATTCTTTTGCATGCGTGCAGATATTTGTGTGCAGCTTTCAGAAGTTTGATTTTTTACCCAAGTGGTTGCAAGGAAAAAACAATTGTTTTTAATACAACAATCGTATAGTTTAGATGTAAAAACAATGTATTGAAATAGGATACGTCCAATGGTTAAGCCAAAGATAAGATGTCTATAAAAAGACAACCCGGTCAAAAGAAGACTACCATTATCTTGAGGTAATTTTTACATCAGTCTATTTTAGCCATAGTCCAAAAACTGTATTGCCTGGGGGGAATACACTACAGTTGTTGGTTTTTCTTCTAGTATAGAGGAATTTAATCTATTTCAAACAAATCAGTCATGCCTGTTCATTCTAATCCCTACCGTTAGCTGACATTAATAGCTGAATTCTGACATTTACACATAAATTCATATATCATCCAGAATATTTACCATTGAGCTTTAATAATCATTTTGTTAGACAAACAGATACTCGTTCTCATATCACCAGGGGAAGTCATTTTAACTTGTACAAGCCATTCTACATCAGTAACTATTCATTTTACTCATTAAGGGTTACAGGTCTGCGTGAATGGAACAATTTGCCATGTAAGCTACAATCAACCGAATCATATTCATTATTTAAAAATCGCCTCACAATCCATCTCCTTAATTCAATTCATTCTGTTTAATATGTGTATCCATAGCTTTTTTTCTTTGCCAACTATACTCATGATAGTCAATAACAGTTCTTCCATCAGAGTTTGTAAATATGTTTCGAACTTAAATTTATTTCCTTCTTGTTTTAGCGCCACGATAGTCCCAAGTTATTAATTATTTTTCATCAGGGATAGAGCAAGCTCCATGGAGTTTTATTCCCGTCAATGTATATATCACTCCTCTATTGTATGTTATTTATTTATATTGGTGAATAAAAATCAAATCAAATCGAAAGATTCCGAGATTTTAGGTAACGTTCAATTGTTTTGATGAATATATTACTCAGCAATATTAAGGGCCAATTGAATGCCAAGGGATTACGCGAGAAGATAATTAGATGACTGTCTTTCATTAAATTTGATTATATTATATGTTACATACATCGGTACTATGCACGCTTACGGTTGATGTACCTACTAATTAGTTTTCTCATTAGTCTCTTTTCTGATAGATTGGCATGTAAATTAGTAAAAAACAGCGAACTATCTCGTATACAAATAGCGTCTAGTTTACGCTCATCGGTTCAATTACCGTTAAAATATTCATATGCATGTCTTTTAGTTGCGATCGGCAGGCGTGGGTTCATAGAGGCTGGCTGCAGACATGTTCTCTGTGTGATGACCAGTGCGGAGTCTCGATCACATTCAACATTGGATATATATAGAAATACTTCAAATGGTTGTTGAAAATTTCGCTTATTACTCTTGAAAACGGCCTTCTGTGGGCGCGCAATGCGTGCTGTTATTTGAATCAATAAGTAATTTGTCCAATGAAAACCTCCCAATGTTACCATCCATAGTTGTGCTACGTAAACGGGTTTTGTCGTTAACTAAATATATGCAAAATTTGAAGCTAAATCGGTTTAGTTGTTTCGGTCAAAACGCTTCTCAAAGATGTGTAGTTGAGTTCAATATAGCGGTCAAACCGCTGGTCTAATCAAAAATAACTATTGCAATCCACGCGCGGGATATTCTTGTCTATTGACTCTCGAAAATCGCGTTATCATATCTTTAAGAACGACTGAGATATGACTCATTTAAAATTTCAAAATGGCGTTAAAGTATATAGCCTTCGGTGTTTTGACGTCATGCCATTAGACCCTGTCTCATAGCACACACGTCCGAATATCGCTTTGATCGGTTGAGTGATTTTAATTAGATTTCTCCCACTGCTCGCGTCTCGGGTGAACTGTTTTATTAACACGCCTGACTGGTTTCAGTGGCCCGTTTCAATATTCTTGAAAACCACGTTCTGTGGGCGAGCATTGCGAGTTGTTATTTTAATTTCACGAAATAGTAAATCACTCGTGACGTCAGTATATTGACCAATGAAAATCGTCCGATGTTTTAATCCATAGCGGCTACTAAATATATGTAAAATTTGAAGTTCAACGGTTGAGTTGCTTCGGTGAAGACACCTCTCAAAGTTTTACAGTAGGGGAGACCGGGGCACGGTGAATCAAGGGGCACAGTCAATCAGCATCTATTTATAGAATTCTTTTACTAGAAACGTCATTATGATGTCATCACAATTTGTACAGTTATAGCCTCATTTTAAAATTCCAGCATTGCTTTCAAAAAGGGTCACTGCGTAAATTTTGTGAGGTAGAGTATGTTTTTGGATACCAAAAGTAAAAATACACCACTGATATTTTTTCTGATATGGACCAAACAAAGCAGTACTTGGGAAATTAGTACATTTTGTTAGCATAAGTGACAATGGGCAGGCATTTTAAGCACATTATATTTCATCTGTTTGCAACCATAAAAAAAAAAAAACATGCCCTTAAAAGGTGACTGGGTGCATTGGGGGTACAGTGAATCGGGGTACAGTGGATCACTATTTTATCTGATTCAGTGTACCCTAACATTAACAAATTATTAATTTAGTGCTTCGAACTATCGGAATTTAATTTTAAACATGTTTTTCTTTTGTTATTATTTCTATTCAGCATGGCACGAAATCGAAAGTGAGAAATTATTATAGACCTACTTACAGCAGGGTTTTTCAAAATCAGAATCTCTCGAGAGAAAACAAATACAACATTTCTTTGTTAAATATATATTTTGCTTTAATTTTGCGTGGTATCAATATCTGGTTCATTGGGCCTCGGATAGCAATTCACTGTGCCCCGGTACAGGGGTGCAGTGAATCACTAAAATTCATTTTTTAAAACGTCAACAGGTCAAAAAAGGCGATCTCTAGATTTATGGCGGTCTATGTCCGAAAAATGCTTTCTTAATTTACGCCATCCAAATTCGTTCATGGCATACCCCATCTTGGTAGGCTTCAGGTTAGTCGAAAGTGTTTTGTCTTCTATCCATTTCCGCAGATGAATAAGTTGTTTCCCATTGTATTGACTGCAACTTAGATATATGTCATCCTCTAGGTTGTATGGTCTTTCTAGTGGCTCTCCCATCTTTAACATCTCGTCAATCCTATATGCAAGCGTGGTTAGTCCACTCCATGCAGTAGATGATAACGTTATCGGTATACTGTTTGGTCTACTTTCATCTGTTTTGCTCTGAATCCTTTGGAAGGATACTCTGGCCTGTCCATCGAGACTAATGACTCCCACACATAGACTGGAGCTGATGTTATACATTTCGAGGAGCTTCTCAAACTTTAGTGGTTGTCCAATGTTAAACGATGTTGGATAGTGTTGAGAGTGTTGCTGGCCAGTCCTGTTTTCCGACCGGTTCACTTCCGGGTTATTTCCGGTTACTTCCGGGTTATTTTCGGTCACTTTCGGGTCACTTCCGGTTCACTTCAGGTTACTTCCGGTAACTTCCAGTCACTTCCGGTACACTTCCGGTTCACTTCCGGGTTGATGACCAGTGGTCAAGACTTAAGTATTATACATAGTATATTTTTGATATGCATATATTTTTTTCGGGAAGGCGCAATCATTTGATTGGTTGATACCTAAATATATAAATGTGTCGTTTAGATTTGAGTGACGTAGACAAACACCTCGGGGCATTTTAACCAGGATTGCCTTAAACGTGGCCTGGTCCTCACAGTTCAAGCCATTGTTGTCTCCTCTTGTTAGGAGATTTTAATTAGATGTGTAGTCAAGCGCGACCAATAACCGCGCCCGTCTCGGGTTGTTTTATTGTCACGCCTGGCTGGTGTCAGTGACCTAAATACGCTCTAGCCTTTTCCTTACCACTCGTTTAATCTATTTTAGGCCATAATGTTGTAGGTATGGGCTCACTTGAAGTGCGTCTCAATGCCCATTTTGCCCTCTACTTTTAAATTACAAAATATAGATAAAATACAGATAAACGGATAAGACGTAGAAACTATCTGAGGATTGACAAAGATCAAGTTTAATCAATATGTAGCGGGCCCCCCGTGGCTCAGTATAGCGTTGGACGCTCAATCCGAATAGCCTTCCACCAATGGGTCGCGGGTTCGAATCCCACTCAGTCCAAAAAACAAAATGGAACATTTTCTGACTGGGTTTTGACTCGAACGACCTATGTGGGATGGTTGCCAGTTATCATCGAAAGGCTTTCTCCAGGCATAGAGCCCGGTTTCCTCCCACAATAAAACTGGCAACGCCGCCATATAAGTGAAATAATCTTGAGAGCGGCGTAAAACACCAAACAAGCAACAATCAATCAATATGCAGCCTGGTATAGCGCCTGCAAATCAAGTTAATCAACAAATCGAGCAATCAGTAAACCAACCATTTTTCTGTGTAAATTATAGAAAGTCAAAATATCATAAGTCCCTCAATTCATTTCATATACTGTGACCTACATTTGAAAATAGAGCTAAATAACAATTCATAAAAGTCAAGGCTGAACATATATATAATGAAATATATATAATGAAATTGATCACGACAGGAACGGTAACATGGATAATAACCACAATGTCGTGAAATGTTTATGTCACCATATCTGAGTGACATCTGATTGTATTCATTTATGTTAGAATCCTACCACAACAACGATCTTATTTGGTACATTCTGTGCCATATATACATGAAACAGATTGAAGGCGCCGACTTGGCTAAATTTTACTATAAGATTGAAAAAAGAGATCCATCATTTAATTTAAGCCTTATCTTTCATAAATTTTGATTGCCGAAAGCTTTTGAAATTAATTGATAAACTAAAGTACTAACGTTCTAATTAAAAATACATATTGAGCTTGTGGAAGACCAGTATACATTCTGAAATGAATGATCACAATTTTGGAAAGGAGTCAATAATTGTCTACAGCCCCGGGTATATACTCAAGAAGTAAATAACAATGCTAGAAAATCGTCCATGGTCAAACAATTGCATGGTGGATATATTTTTTTCATACAGAACGTTAAAAAAAAAGCCCCGTGTAATTTGAGAAAGACCTCCCCTAAAAAAAGAGAGATTGAAAGCCTGTGACATATTGGTTTAGTTTTTAACAATTGAGTTATCTGCTGTCAACTCGCCATATTGTTGGAGGGAATAGTCTATGAATAAAAAAGCGAATAAATCGATGGGTTAAAATATTGAAGATTACAATAGCTGCAGCTGTTTGCACCGATGTTAATACGGCTGGGCTTTAGAGGAAGAGATTAGCCCCGGGGCGAACGAACACACTTGAAAGGCACAAGTCACGACATCTACGAGAAAAACTTATGGAACACATGGTAAACGTTATACGAGGGAGACTGATTTGCCTTGAGATCGGCCATTTGACTCATATTGCCGATAATCGGCGATCTATCAATCGGCAGAGCTCCTTTAATTTATAGAACGGTGTTAACAGGGGTCAACCCAACGGCGTTAAGCTGAAGTCAACGACAGCGTTTTTCTGGAAACGTCGGCATACAGTGAAATGATTTTATTTATTGCGTAGAATAGAAAACAAACATTTTGGTTAGAACAATGCCAGACTATGTGGATAGTTTGATGAATAACTTGACAAATTTTAAGTGTCATGAGCTATCATAAGAAAATAATAAATAGGCCCCTAATATTATTTTTTTTTATTTCAGACCACTTAGTCCATATAAACGTAATATAAGAAGAAAAAAAAAAGAAAAACAAAAAAAGACCGGTTTGGACAAACACATTTTTTCTTAATTTTTCTGGGAGAAGGAGGGGCTGGGGGGGGGGGGGGGATTGGGGATACAATGATGAAAGTAGCATCCCATATAAGATTGATCTATACCCAACCACAATTCAATCGCAAAGTCGCTATAAACATTTAGATAACATGAGATGCTGGAATCATACCGAACCGCTCATATATTTATGATCACTAAAACACACGGGCACAGGGAAAATCTTCTTGTCTGAAAAAAAACATTGAGACAAGTTTCTTATTGTGTTAAAAAGAGGTATTTCATTTAGACCTTTAAACCCCATAAATTGTTGTAACAAAGCAAACCTATGATATTTCATTAGGTTGATGACTGACAGGAGCTTAGCCTTGGTCAGTATAATTTTCTGGAATATTATAACTCCCCATTTGGTTAATTTGATGTATATGCGAGGTGATCAATAACCCAATAAGCACAGCCCCCTACTAACGACTATTTGGTTGTATTGGTTTATTTATTTATGTGTATATACTTTGGCAGAGAGTATATAATAAATTCTATCGGAATGTAGCGTGTCTAAGTAGAGTGCTTGGCCTTCTATGTAAATATCGCACTGATCGACACCATGTCAATCTCTCAATTGGAAAACGACTAGCAAGGTTAAAATAAACAATATGTGTACGCTGTCGCCTTCGTATTAATAAAAACATATTGTGCATGTTTATATATTATATTTATTTATGAACACTGAAACACACGGACAGAGGAAAGATATATATATTATATTTTCTAGGCTTACATACATGTAGCCTGGTAAGGAATCATATCAAAATTTAAATGTTGTATGCTGTGATAACGCTCGTGTTTTAGTTTATCACATTCAAGCCGTGTTTGGCCAACTAACACAAATGTTACGCAGCTTAGGTTCATATCGACCTTTGCTTCTTTACCTAAAAATTAAAAAAAAAACTGTTTACTTATCGTATACTAAAGGGTGGATGTTGCAGTTTTTTTTAAACTCCTCTATATATAGTATTTATCCATCCAAGATTAGAAGCGAGAATATACAAATTATTTTTGCGTTTTCTTTACCTTTGAAATACGCGAGGTATTTATTTTTATTTAATCATTTCCAATTTAGCTCATATGGAGAAAAATCTAAATCATTTCGTTTGCATGGGGTTTGATTTATAGCGTTATCTCGCTCAGAATAGTGCATGTCACTATATATCGCCTAATTTGTTTTATGGTCTTTTCTAACTCCGGGTTTAGGTGGCCCTATACCGTATAATGCTCACAAATTTGATCTATTTATGGTTTTAAAATTCATTTTATTAAACAAGATTTTTATTGGACGCCAGGAAACATTTTATTCAAAGTATATTTACTATTATAATTCTATTTACTGTTGAATTTCAGACTATTGAAATAATATAATACCGAATATCGTGAATTGCATGGTTCATTTATATTTATGAACACTAAAACACACGGGCACAGGGAAAATCCTCTTGTCCCAGGGAAAATCTTGTTCATTTATAAGTGTTATTAAGACTAACGCTATATATACTCGTATATTAAAGGCACACTTGCCGCGAAAATCCAGACGACTGTTTACATTAAAAACAGTGGACGGTTTTCTGTATTTTTCCCAGACAGAAAAAGTTAGAAACTTTCTATTTTTACCAGAAATTGAAAGTTTTGACATCATTTAGTATTTTTAATTTGAAATTGAAAAACAGATTTTTGAGGTACCCGTAATGTCAACAAACTTCGAACCTGATCGTGTGCAAAAGTGCCGTAAGGGTTTGAGTCGTGTGGGCATTCTAAACCTAATTGGACATGTTTATTTGTGCTATGTTTAATTTTAGTGGTTTTAGCTGTAGTAAGCTCGTGCAACTTGGTTTTCTTAACAAATGTCAAACAGGCTACGGCGGCAAGTGGGCCTTTAAGTTATTACTGAAACTAATGGCACTAAAAACTGAAATAATATGTATTTGTTTGTGTGGAAATATTATGGTTGATTTCAGTAAGCGGTTGAAATATGTGAAGTTTTTTTATTTCGTTTATTTGTTGTTTTTTTTCATCCTGTTGTATCAATTTGTGTCTTTTTCATTGTTAATTTTACTTGGTTGTATATACGAGTATTCTGTCTATATATATTTCACCAATGCGTTTAATGATATATTTCACATTAGTGTTGAAAGGTGTGTTTATTTCGTTGTCTATTTCAGATCGGGGTGGGATCATTGGAATAGGAATCTCGGCCGGGATCGTCTTCTTTCTTCTACTTTTTTGTTTCGTGACATTCCTCGACAGAAAACATCACAATGTTTTCTTCAAGAAAATCAACGATAAAAAGATCGAGAGCAGAAGAGAGAGTCGTGCGTCTCTACACTCAAGACGAACACAGAGGGAAAATTCTACGATAAGCATGGCAAGTAGAACCAATACGGTCCTTGGCTGGGGTAGTAGAAATAATTCCACGCTCGGTGAATGGAGCTTGAGGGGACTTTCCAGGTCTGGACAAATAAAAGATGCAAATATCGTGCCTGAAAAAATTAACCCGTACCAGGCGTAATTGCTATACCAGTCAGTTTATATGTGTCATTATATACATTGTTGGCCTATATCCTCAACGTTTTGCTGAAGTAGTTATTTGTAAACCAAACCAAGTTGAAGCGTCCACAAAATGTCATCGCATATCCATGGAAATGTTTAATTGTCGAACTGGGCGTTGTTGACCTTTCTATCGAAACATTTATACAATTTCACAAGCATTCGACCTGATTTATACTTGCGTAATCTGTGATATTAAAGTTGCATTGGCTGCCAAATACATCCCAAGAGAGGCTATTGTTTGTATTTTTTGTCAAGAAGTATGTTTTTATTAGCAGGGAACTGCCTCAAAATTGCATTCATACATCCTGGCTATTTGAATTTTGTCCGTTGATAGAAAATTAAGATGTCTATTCAAAACCATGTTTTACTGTCTTACTAGTTTGCGATTAAACACAGGGGCTTAAGCCAGTAAATGTTCACCTCTCGGCAAGTTTTATTAAAACCGCTGGGCTTTTTCACAATCGTATTCTCGCGAGATCTCCTTTTCCCGTGCCTCAGACCAGAAAAGAGTGTGACAGTGTAAAACATACGTAAGAATGAAGCCTAAACACTAAACGACCAACCTGAAACCGCGTAACTTAGGCATTGAATCAAACTCACTTCTGCTTCTTATCTGTAGTTTAATTTTAAATTTATCGACAGGATTTTTTCCCTCTCCCATAAAGCGAATACTTATTCTGTATTTCTTAGAATTGGTCTCTAAAATGCTCTACCCGTTAGCTCTTTTAGACGATTAAAATCATTAGGCATGCGCAGGCTTGAGGTTTGTTTACAATGCGTGTACCTGACAATTAAGAAATTAACTTCAATTCCAAATTTAAAAAAAAAAAGAAATTTTCTTACTTATTCTATCTGGGTAAGATACAGAAAACTATTTTCTTTTTTCAATGTAAACAGTTTTGCGGATTTTAGAGAATTCATGACAAAGAACATTTTCACTATATTATTAAATCTGAATTTATGACCACGAAGAAATCTTTAAAGTGGTATGAGCTGCCAAAACTCATACATTTTTCACAGATTGTCACGTCAGTAAGTCTGTGAAGCTCACCAAAAAAAAAAACCCTAAATGATTGGCGCTAGAATGGGGAAAATCCATACAGCCATTGTCCTATACGAACCGAAATAGTGGTCGAGAAGTTCATTAGTTCAAAACGATACATTTCCAGACTAGAACGACTTTAAAGCTTCTGAATTGTACGTCTGACGAAAAATAGCCGCTCATTTAACATTCTGTGTTAACGGCAAAATATCAACATTTTGACAGCTCATGCCACTTCTAGGTCAGAACGTAATTAATACAACGAAAATCCTCATCGTTGCACATTCTCTTTGACTGACATAACGGAAACTGATAGATTGATTGATTGATGTTTTCTGTCGCACTCAAGATTATTTCACTTATGTGGCGGGATTTCCAGGTTTAATGAGGGAGGAAACCGGACTCATTGTCCGGAGGAAACCCGCGACCTTCCGCTGGTAACTGGCAACTATCCCACATAGGTCGTTCGAGTGAAAACCCAGTCAGAAAATTTTCAATTTTTTTTTGGACTGAGTGGGATTCGAACCCGCGACCCATTGGTGGAAGGCTGTTCGGATTGAGCGTCCAACGCTCTACCCACTGAGCCACGGAGGCCCCCTGACATAACGGAAACTGATAGATTAATTGATTGATGTCTTCTGCCGCACTCAAGATTATTTCACTTATGTGACGGCGTTGCCAGGTTTAATGAGGGAGGAAACCGGGCTCATTGCCCGGAGGAAACCCGTGACCGTCGGTGAGTACCTGGCAACTCTTCCACATACGGCGACCGAGTGAAAAATCCATTCCCATTTTTATTTGGTCTGAGGAAACTGATAGAAAAAAAGCTAGATTTCATTCCCTTATGCATTCTCATGTTTACTCTCTTGAACAAAATTGTATACAGTCGCACGCATTTTTACTTGTATTTGATTTTAGTTGTGGTTTTTAAATATTGAAACACTTCGCCTTTAAAACGTGTATTAAAATGCAATGGATGTAATCAAGCATGGGTATTAATTATTACACCTAGGAATGGTTGTCTTCCTTTATTGTTTCAAACTATGGTTAATAAAGACGTCTTAAATCTGAAATAAATTGCACAGCTATATTTCTTAATCTATTTTAGGCAACAAAACAATTTTTCAGTCTGTGCCCTCCTTTTCAAGCTCAACAGTGTTCACTAATGATTCAAATTGACAGTTGGGTATCTGGTGTATGATACACACCAAACGATATCATTCAGGTCATCATATGGTGTTTATAGCTGTATTTGTGGCCGTAATAAACGCACAAATAAGTAAGATATCAAAGCGGGGAACTAGAGGGTTGGCTGAATCACTATTTACGTCGCACTTAAGATTATTTTACTTGCATAATCAGAGTATCCTACATAAACATGTACTATTAATCTACAAATTCTCTCTGTTTTGTATCTTAATGCTAAATCATGGCGAGTGTTTTAGCCCGTTTTGCAAGGAAAGTCTCTTCCTGTCAACCTAAATGTGCTAATTGCAGTCGCATACAATTTGATCCCTTTTAAGGCTGCTACAAAGTATTGTCCGTTGTGAAAGGACTAAGTGCTCACGCCACATATATATTCATCCTGTAACCAAAATGTATGGAATGAACCAAAAATGTTACCAAAGATAATACGAGGATGCCATTCACATTTGATAAATAAAACATTCAGTAAAGAATTCAAGACAGACCAATGGAGGTTGTTTTAATATATATTTGAATGTCAAGTCAGATAATTACATATTAGAGGTATCTGCCTACTTTATACAAATTGTATAATGCCGTGAATAGAGATAGGAGTGACTAGATAATGAGGTGTAGCCCCTTTGGCAGATATGGTATAATGGGGGGTCTATGGCTAATGGTGAGGATTGAGGATTTTCTCCTGCAGGCTATGGATGAGTGATGAAGAGTCTTGTGACGTCATGGACTTGTTTTACTAAACTGCCGTAAGTTACTCCATTTGGTAAATACGTTTAATTGTTGGAGCCTATCCAAGGCCGTAGATGTGAGTAACAACCATATACAAGAGTCTATGCGTAACTTTAACAGTCTCGTAGAGTTTGTCGTTGTACACTTTGGTGTAAAACACAGTTTCTTTCACGGCATGAGCCATGGCGTAAAGTTGGACAGAGATAGCTTAATCCAAATATTATCTTCTTCATGTACATATATCTTCAAGTCGCAATATATCTTAAGGCCCATTTGTGGCAGGCGTGATTTTCTGTCATTTTGGAAAAACAAACCCGGAACATAGATGTACCACCAGTTTTGTTATCATATTAAGTAAAACAGGGATCTTCCTCGTCGTCAAATATTCTTTGACTAGTTTAGTATAAATTTTGTTATAGCACTTTACGTCAGCGTTCGTCTCTCAACTAAGTTCGTTACAAGAGGTAATCCTGTCGTCTGGGTTTAGGTACAAGGCCTTCCGACACAACCATGGAAATATCTGCAAAAAAAGAAAAAAATATGGTATATAAACAAGTCCTCTTGGAGGTTTCAAAGAAAGAACTTCGCCAAGAGCCAATATAAAAAGTTGGTCATTTTCCTTCTTATAAAGCCTGGTTCCCTCAAAACACGACCGTAAGTAGGAAACAATCTAGACCAGTAACTAAAACACAAAATAACCAAACCCACTGCGATGGTCCTCATCAAATCCTTCATTGGATGTGACTTTATGAAAGGACTTTGGAACGAGTGAAAGCGGTTTACAAAATACAATGAGCCACTACAAATTCGTAGGATTGGTTTAGAAGATGGATTTGATTTTGTATTTTTCACGACACCGATCAAAATACATCTGATGGGTTCACAGCTATAATTGATCCGAGCAGCGAATATAGCTGAAGGATTATATATAGTATAAGTAAATAAACTATTTACCAAAAATGGCGATGTAACAGGTTATGGTTACAGCATATCGAAACCAACTCTTAGCTTGGCAGGTGTGGTTAAATAACGGTCTAAGGTCATTCCACATTGAGATTTCTGTTGACTTGAACAACTGTCCAGGGACAGAGTATGGCCCGACCAGTCCTTCATTTCGTATGTACCCTGTGTCATCGGAGGAGGTGCCCACGGTGAGGATTTCACCACAGGCACGGGAATACCATTTATGATGTTCTTTTGCTTATCACACGACCTGAAAATAATTAAAAAGCTATTGATTATTGCAATAACTTTGCTTTCATCAAATTGAAAATACTTCATAAGAGCAACTTGGACATCCTAAGCTAACAGATAACATAAAAACAATACAGGTAATTGCTTCCTTTGTGTGGGGACCTTTCATTGGATTGCCTGATCGTTTTGAAATCCATTAGGATAAGTAGTGAACATCCATACCTTATGTGTGTTCCTCTATCCGGGGAATGGATAACTGAAGTTGGCGTGGATCTTGTTAACTGGTTTGAGCTGGACACAGCAAGAATGTTAACATCTTTGTCCACGTCGTTTAACTTGGAGGGTCGGTTGGGAGGACTGGCCACCAAAACGGAGGAGGAATTCGTGTGACTCGGTGACATGTTGTCTGAGAGAGGCGTTGAAGAGAGTTTCCTGTCACCGTGCGATTTACTACAAGGTAACCAAGAGTCACTGGCACTAGTGGTGATGACCTGTCCGTTTTGAGGATACCCTTCTCCTGGTGAACAGCTCGCGTGGTCTATCTGACCACCGACCACTGCTGGAGAACACACGCGAGTATTCACACTTTTAATCACAGAACTTTGGGGGTATGGCAGATAGGTGGTTTGTGTCTTAAGTTCCCGAAGGACATTACCATTATGGCTTATCACTGGTGATGTGTTGTAGGTCTGTTTGGTGTCATTCGACAAAAGACCTTGGTCATATTTAAGTAGTTGGCTGTTTTCTGTTCTCAGGAGTGGCGATGTACTGAGACAGGAACCTGTCGTATTATGAACGTCTGCCATCCCTGTCACGGTACCTGAGTTATAAACAGAAGAATGACGGAGATCCATTGTCTCCAACTGGCCGTTGACCCGATTCCCGCCGTAGTCATAAGGATTATACTTTCTAAATGGATCTAAATGTGTATTAAAATTGTCATCATAGTGCACCTTTTTACTGAGATCTATACTATATCCTTCTATGCCGTACTTGGGCAGGTCGTAACTGTATTTGGTTGACATAAGATCAGCGTAACCATTGTTATGATAGGAGAGAGTATGTGGGTATTGTCTATGATCGAGGTAATAACCATTAGAATAACTGTGTTTCTCACTCTCCAACTTGTAAGGTTCACTGCTAGGGTATACTGGCGTCCCGGAAAACGAATGATACCCTGGCGCTCTGTATAAATCCGCATCTAAGCTATAATTGCCACCAGAATAAGGATAAACAAAGTCTGATTTGATTTCCGTAGTTTCTTGACTAGGGTAGGAGTTGATGACTGGGTAGGAGCCGTAACCATTCACTCCATTAATAGGCTCCCTGTACGGACATCTTCTCTTCCTCCCCGTCTGAAGATAGTCCCGCAAGGGAGCTTTAGACTTCTTGCTCTTTCCTCCTTTAGTTTTCGGACTGGCTTCATCATCAGAAAATCCGAAACCAGAGCAAATGTCAATATCCAATAGAGGGTAGGGGAGTTTAAATTCGTTCCCTCTCTTCACAACCAAGTCTTGACCTTCGTCCTCTCTGAAAGATTAAACCATCAAGAAGATTTTATTATTCGTTGTCTGCAACAAAAAGTGAAATAGATGATTTATATTTATGAAGTTACATCAGACAGGCCTAGGAATTACAAAAGGGAAATATGAGTTCAACATGGGTTCGTAAAAGTCTCTCCAAGAAAAACACCCCAACAAGGGTAATGTCCGCAATGTAATTATCTGAAAGCATGGATATAAACCGTACCGAATGGTCTTAGATTGGGTTTTTTTGGCAAAAAGTACCTCAGCTGCATTTGATTTGGGGAACAAATTGAAATGCGAGTTTTAGGGCGTTTCTATGGGGCAAACAGCCCGGTTTCATCCTCCAATGAACCTGCCAACGCAGTCATATAAGTGAAACCATCTTGAGGGCGGCGTAAAACAACAATGGTGTCAGCACATAATATACACAAATAACTAAGCATGTCATTATGTTGTTAAAACAGCACTCAGTTCCACAGTGATAAAGGCATTAGTAACTGAACTGAGCAAATGCTAGTGGGATTAAAGGGATTCTTACGTCAGTTGTCTGTGAGTGCATATCACGAAGTCTGGTTTACTGTTTTTGTAGACCACTCTACAACTCGATTGTAGCCATATCCAGTTAAACTCTTTCGTTTGCCACCTATAGGCAATCAGACCAGAGCTACCCGTCTTGATCACTGAAACAAATTCACAAGACGGAGAAATTCGATTAGTCCCTAGATGACTGGTACATCAAAAAGTAACGAACATCCACACTGTACTATTCAAAATTGCTGTTTAAAGAATATACACTTTAAAGTAGCAAATGAGAGGATAAAAATATCCGCCTTATGCAGATGAGTTCTCTATGACTCCAACAGAGATATTAATTTGCATCCTTAAGTCACCTCATCGGCTTGATTTGAAGAACAATACTTTACACAAAATTTGAGATTTTCGATTGAGTCGAACTATTGTCAAGCATTATGACTACTTATCATCAAGAGTCGTCAATTTATTTTAAAACATTGATTTGATTTAAATAATATTTTATTCGCGTTCAGATGCCTAACACATATAACAGACAACATTTCTGGAGTTGACAAAAAGCGTAGTAGATTTTAAAACATTGAAACACTTTCAAAAGTGGTACACTTACATTCTTGATGAGCTGCAGCAAAGTAAGACAAATCATCGGGATGAATCAAATCATACCCCATCTTAGTAGCCAGATCACGGTCTGTGTAGCCGAATACCATGCGACCTCTGTTCACAACAAGAAGAAAAGCTTGTTTTAGATAGTTAAAAAACTAATAGCGTGAGTAGAGCAGAGCATGGATGAAAGGATATCATCGGCCCATATCGAGAATCATGAGTTTATAGATATATAGACAAGCGTTTCTGCATTTAGCAATGATGGGTTTATTCCATAATACCCAGTTATTTTGTTGAACTGAGCAGCCAAAATGTTGATACATTATATGTCTATGCCAATCGTTAGCCTGCTTATACTACATTAATATGTGACGTTTATGCGCGGTAGATTTGGAAATCTCTACTTGGTGGACTATGATTGAGGCTCTCAGTAAACCGCAGTTAGGAGAATGCATTGGTTCTTATAAAAGCTTTACTCAGCACGCGACTACCATATCTCAATTTCGACTCAAATCGTCTAAAACAAGGTTCTTTGTCTCATTTTAAACTATGTGAAACTTTAACTTTTGCTCTATCGAAAACTGTTGTCGTATCTAAAACGTTGACATATTTCTTCTCTTATGCATCCCATAATAGTTTATATGAGGAAGAGAAGAACAGCCACGGTTTCCGACTTAGCAAGAGAGGGCGCTGTTTAGGGTGACCTCTGGGTCAAAAGGAGCCAGTGCCCTGAAAATGATGGGACGTTTCACACTTCCCCATTCATAAACTTCTGGTACAGCGAATGAAAAAAAAACCCAAAACTGTTACATGATATCAAAGTTGGACATGGTGAATATTACTGGTCATTTTCGAACTGGGCCCTGTCTTACGCATCTGGCGTAAATATGCGCATAGGCCTACAACATGGACCAGTTGCGACTAGGGTGTAAGTTCCTATAGTTTTAACATTGATTTACGTCCGACGTAATTTACGCCAGCTTCGTAAGATGGTACCATCGGGGTACCGAAGTACTGAAAGTGACGTTAAAAGCTCAATAATCAACACTCTGCTCTTGTGTTTATCAAGAGATGTTTAACAAAATTACATGGTCAAGCATAGTTCGACTGACAGGGGTTGTTCAACCAGGTTTTTCTTGTCAATCTAAGGCGGTAATACTACTGGCAATACGACCATAGATAAAGCGGACACTGTGTGGCATCATGCAAACGATCAATGTCAAACAGACATATCCGACCCTACAAACTACAAGCAGTTTTATGATTGTCTAAGCTTGATACATAAATGAAAACTTGTTTGATCTGTGTTTTTTGCTGCGGGCTTAATTCTTTAATTACAGAGAAAAAATCCATAAAAAGAAATGTCCATCCCAAATGCTAAGCGCTGTAGTCTATACTTGTAGGTTATCTGGCGTAATAACCCACTTGGGCAAATAATAAAGATCACTTTTCATGTTATACTTAGCTAAAAAAGGGAGTTTAGCACAATCAACGGCTCTAATAAATACTGCTTATTAATTAATAACCCTTCTCTATCCTGATCGAAAAACCCATCTACCTGGTAACTGATTGGAAACACGATATCCCTTCAATCAACAAGGAAATGAAAAAAGGTAGGGTAATATTACAAACTTGTTTAGGGTTTCTCGATAATTCATAAACAATTATTAATTTTATGAGCTCATAAAATTACTTTAATTTGGTAGTTCGTTGAGCTATTTTAAAGTTAGAATTGAAAATGTTATTTTATTTTATAGATTTTCCATCACCTTGCTGTCTTAGCTGATACGTCATACATTTTTAACAAGAGGTTAAAACAGTTCGTATGGTATATTTTTGAACACTAAAACACACAGGCACGGGGAAAATCTTCTTGTCTAAAATAACCATAGAGACAAGTTTCTTATTGTGTTAAAAAGGGGCATATCATTTAGATGTTTATACCCAATCATAAGTTTTTGTAATAAACCACAACCCATGATATTTCATTAGGTTTCATTCGTTTATTTGTGGGCACAAAATGGGCCTTGTACTGAGTTTGGTTTTGAAATAAATAAACTAAATTTGAAACAATAAACGGTATGTACCTGCTATCCATAGAGATAGGCGATAAATCCATTTTATGTTTGGACTTGAAGGTCAGGTCACGTGATGGTAAATCGAGCAAAGACATTGGACCAAAAGGACAACACGTGGCAAACAAGGCTAGCTGAGGATCGTCCGTTTTGACGTTCTGACCATGTAAAACACGTATCCAGCCGCTGATTTCTAATGTCTGCAAACGAAAATAATATCCAAAATTATGTGTATTTGATCATAAGTCAGAGTACCGAATAAAGTAGTTTCAATCATTAACTGTAATAGTTGTTTTAGTGGCATTTAGAAGTTGAATTGTCAATAAACACGGGGTTGGTATGGATAATCATTGACTTGAAAACGGTGTTAGTATCTACACCGAAACGTCGTCAGAAAAATAAACGAAGAAGTTTGTTATCCATACCAACCCCGTGCTTATTAACTGTAATACATGAAAGACAAAAAATCTTGAAAGCAAAGAAAAATGTGTTATAAATAAAATATGTTAAACCTTGAGTGTTGTAGGAATATTGAATCCTTTAAGTTTGGAATTATAAAAATAAATTTATTTGTATTGAACTATAGAAAGTGAATTTAAAATTGTTTACTGTAAGTTTAGTGATTGTTTATGTAGCTTTCTTTTTGGAATCGAGCCGAACGGGGGCCGGAAACCGGAGTTTCTACCAATCTAGATGCATCTTTATTTCCCAATAACATGGCCTCAATTTTTCCCAAAATTATACAAATCCGCTTGTTCTCGAAACGATTCCAGCTTTAAAAATATATTTTAAGTATACTGGGAGAGATCATAGGGTGCCCGCCAATAGGCGGATTTCTTCTTCAAAAAGTTATATTTGTATATGCTATATAGAATACTTACAATAAAGCCGGACGTATTGTCCAGAAGACATCGAAACCTGACGGTAAATGACCTGTACAGGTGGTGAATATTTTCTGAAATTGGAGGAAAAACATGTCGATGTTAATTAAGTTATTTGTACCTTGTGCAATAGTGTAGGAATAGTACCTATATAGGATGGAAAACGATCCGAATATACCATTTGCCAGTTTGGCGAGCAACAATGAAATGACGTAGCCGCATCAATCTTACACCGGACAAGCCCAGCAGTTATGTTGACTCTTGCTTGATTCCGTCAAAATCCCTTTTCGTCCACGATTTTTTCGCATTTCTAGATTCATTCGGATATAAACTGTCCGAACATAGCTTTTTATTTCTTATATCTGTTGTAAAATACCTAAAATTTGATGTTAAAACGGACGGACCATTGTCCGGTATACAACTTGGGGCAGTAATTGTGATATCGCTAAATTACGTTATTTGCAAGTAATTGGCAAATCATCTATGACAGATCCATACAAGGTTCTTGTGCCTTCGCGATTTGACAAAGGCAAGGGTATGATTCGTCTCCACCTATGAAACATAG
Organism: Lepidochitona cinerea; assembly: GCA_963971465.1. Classification (NCBI taxonomy): domain Eukaryota; kingdom Metazoa; phylum Mollusca; class Polyplacophora; order Chitonida; family Tonicellidae; genus Lepidochitona; species Lepidochitona cinerea. The sequence goes on along the minus strand of OZ020551.1, from coordinate 62,862,783 downwards.
AGGAGATTCTCACGATTTCAATATCGTTATTTTGGACTGTAGAATACTATGTGGGGATTTATATATTCGATATACCAAGCCCAAACGCTGGAAGACAACCTGTGTACATGGTGAGTGGATCACTATACTCTCGATTTCTGTGAAGGTTTTTTATTTCAACACTGGATAACCTATCAACTTGTACCATCCTTGTATAACTCTACTGGATCGGTTCTAATATGGACGACTTTGGGAAAACGAACCAATCCGGAATGTCATGAGGCTTTTGCTCACACGCGAACAACCCATTATCGCCTGGAGCTTTATACCGTACAAGAAATACAGTACTGTAGGCGAGCTGCGATAGGTAGCGTTTCTTACAAATAGGACTATACTTCGAAGGATAATATATAGAAAAAATATCAAGGCAATTTTGATGCATTGATTTAGCCTTGGCGCGGAGGAGTCAGTTTAAGTAGAAAGAGTAGTCAAAATGTCGTAGTTTTTCCTTAAAACAGAATTTGGAAATTATAGTCCATGTTTCTTAATACGGGCAATTCTGAAATCTTTTGTCGATACACGCTCTAAAATATTAGTTAATGTTGTCTTGATAAGTTAGAAAAATATGAAATTTGAAATTGTGGTTCCAGACAGGCCAGCGCACTTGTTTTTGACGGAAACCAAAAGCAGATTTAATCTGTGAGAGATGATTTTGTTTTCCGTTTTCGTTTAGAAATTCGAATGCAGGAAAAAACTAAGACTCAAGTTACCAGCCCCTGTACAATTGTATGGTTATGTGACGTAAGAAAAATATCGGTGAAAAGCCCATGTCATATGATGTAAGAAAAGTAATGGATAAAAAGCACATGACGTAAGAAAGTTATGTAAAAATAGGAAATGCAAAAGAAGGGTTTACACATCAGCTGCGATTGGATGGTTAACAGAATCATCAGTCTGTTAATAGGCTTATATAAAAGCGAATGAAATTCTAACTCGGTTACAGGTGGGGAGTCAACAGAATATGATCTTAAATAAAACTGAAAGGTTCTACAGGCCAGTAACCGTCCATCTGATATGAAGAGAATTTGTAGAAAAACAATAAACTGTCTGACGATATGAGACATTAGGCGAGCGATACTGGCCTCTACCGTCAAGAGGGTTACGATTGAATGTAGTCAAGCATGTCATTGAGAAATCAATTAACTCGCTCCCAATAGTTAAGCTGTCAGTCTCCCAAAGACAGCAGCTGATAATGGCCGATAGGGCAAAGAGTTCTTACGAATCTAGAACAACAGTAATCAATTTCTAATAAAGAAAAAACTAAGAGAAGATTCTTTAACTCGGCCTTCTTGTCCCTTTTTTTGTTCGACTTGCCATGTAGTTTCTTACAAGGTAAATATTAAAAACAAAATAGCCAAAGTGCAAGTTTCAATCATCCAATGTTAAATGATAGGAATAACCGTAGCTGGTATGCCATAAGCCACATCGGCCATACTGCAAACAATATAGAGACGAAAAAAGGAAGTAGTTGCTTAGTTTATATTGATTGGACGGACCGGTCGAAATACTATTGCGATTGATTCATGCTTGACAATAAACCCCACCTGGCAGTAGCACCTCATGAAGGGGCATATCCGCCTTGTCTGAGGGCAATGCAGAGTTCCATGATAGCTGACGTTTAAATTCTTCCCGGTCCTCCGAATGAATCAACTCCATAACACTTTGGTGAATTATGTCCGACTGAAATAAACAAGATTACGTATTAACATTATTATTCAAAATAGTTTCTCAGCATCTTTTGGAAAATAACTTCACAAAATATGAGTCGTGAGTTAGAAGATATATAGTTTGACTAAGAGCATTTTAGAACCTCAAGTAGGATTATTTTCAAAGAATCTACAGTTGCAGATGTTTAATCTGGCTTCCAGAACAGAAAATTCTATCGTAAGTTGTTTGTAACCTTGGTTAAAGAGGCATGAGCTGCCAAAATTCACACTTTTATCATAATTTCTGACCGTGACGACAGTAAGAGGCTTTGAAGGCCATCGAAAAATTAAATGATTGGCGTTGGAATGAGGAAAATCCATACAGTATGTGGCCTGTATGAACCGAAAACGTGTTAAAAAGTTAACAAAATTTAAATAACCGGGACGACCATTCATTCATTCTAAGTGAAAGTTAGTTCAAAACAATACTTTATCGTACATTTTCGAGACCAGAAGCACTGAAAAGTTTCTGAATTATACGTCTTGCGAAAAATAGCCAATAATTTCAACGTTCTGCTTCAACCTCAAAATATCAACATTTTGGCAGCTCATGCCCCTTTAAGCATTATGAAGCACTGTGGAAGGTCTATGTCAAAAAAACATCAAAAAGTAGATTCTTTAAAAATAGTGTACTATTGGAATAATAGAGTGACGTCACAACTGGGATCGGTTGTTAACAGAAAAATTAGCTTTAAGGCACGTTAAATGACGTGACGTAACAACAAATTCCTTTGTGACGCCACGTCATCTAAACTGCCCATGAGCTAATTTGCTTTTAAACAACCGGCCTCTGTTCTTTAAATTTGAGTATTGGTCCTAAACAAGTCAAAGTAGAATCGATTTTCAATTGAATTAAAGAAATAATTTATTTTAAGGAAACCCAAGCTTCTTATTTTAGGGTCAGACAGGAACGGCCAAAATGTGTTGATTATACGTAAAAACAAAGGGGAAGAAGAACGTGTGGATATAGATTCTATATACCCTTTTTATGTAAGACTGAAGCATCTTTTATTGATTTCGTTTTTCTTCAAAACGGCCCCGCATGGCATGCATTTTCTTCTACTAAATTAACCCATCGGACTTGGTTGTAAAAAAACATGCAAGACTTGCAATATTGAAAGGTAGCGCTTTTTGGGTGTAAGATTGAATTGGTCGTATATTTTCTTTTTCCGTCTAGTCATTTGTTTTTTGTTTGAAAAGGTTTGTGTGTCACCGTTAAGGGAGAAGAATAAAAAAAAACTGACAGGCTGTAAAATAGCATGCATTAATGTGTTTCAGCGAAAGAAAGGAAAATTAGGAGGTGTGATAATAGGCAAGCTTGAAGGTGAGAGGGAAGGTCCCAGGGGGAGTGTGGCCATCAAACAAGCTGCCAGTCTCCTGGTGTGCGCACCAACAGCTTTCTACGACCCGCAAACGGAGAGGTGTGAAGTTTCATTTGGCGCTTGTATGTAAATTAATAGGAAACCTATCACCGTGTCTCCTCGTGGAGTAGAACGGTCCGTCAGAGCGGACAAGTAACTGAAGGCTGACTGTTTGAGGTGTAACTAACGGTGGGGTAAAGTGAGAACGGGTGCTAGACGGCCGTCAGTAGGCTCCGCCGACGACGGACCGCTTCTTTAAAACACCTCGCTTGTATAGCACCTTCAGCAACTCCTTCTGGTTGTTTTTTTTTTCTTTAGTCGGTATTTTTAGAAAACGAAATCTATCTGTTTGTGTGTTTTTTTTATTCACGAGAAAAAATATGTTTAAAAACGTGAAGAAAATTCTGTGAAAGACAGTTCAATATGCGAATGACGTCCTATAGTGAAATTGAATCTCGGATGGCTTATACAGGAAATTATTTTTCAACCTAAGAGAAAATATTCTAGAGAACGTAAGAATCGGATGAAATAAATGTTTAATATCATGTCTTTATTATTGTATAAACAACTTGGCAAAATAGAAAAAGCATGGGCTAGACCAGAAGAAACCATTTTCCACGGAACCTTATCTGTTTAAGAAAAAACAACCCAAGCACTAAATCATTCTTGCATCAAGAGTAATAACTTGAGCGTTGTCAGCAAATTGAATGGAATTGATTCGGCTTGGTTATCTTATTTAGTTGCTAACCCGGCTGAACTGGTCATAAAATAGTGATTGGAATACACGCAGTCCCCGAGGCCCGCTGAACGGCCTACACAAGCCATTAATATTTCAAGAAAAGGGCTATTAACAACAACTGACAGACTGCTATCGTTATTCTTTAATGATAAAACAGTTATGTCTTGCCGTAGCTGAATACAATTCCAGCATGTACAGAGCTGGTGAAATACTTAACTTTCAGAATTATTAACAAGGAAATCAGTCGTTAGATTGAGCCTCCTTCATGCATACCTTATGGTTTGTTTGAGCAACAGTGGAGCAAAATATAGAGGCATTCATCTCGGAAGAATAGATGCAAAGAGAGTTGCTGGCGGGTACACTGTCTCAGACAACTGACTTTCTCTATATGCAGCCTGAGGGCTTTGTGGCCCTCGATTAAATATCACTATTCGTATTTCTAAGGTCTGCTCGTTTGTTTTTCGCGTCGAGAGAATCTGTAGTTGATGAATAAATGATCAGACATTAAACTGTAGTAAATGTTTCCTCACTGTCTTTCTCAATCACCAGCCGGTTTCGTCAAATACTTATTGGGGACAGGGAGATCTCTCTGGGGACCACGGTCAGTATTCAACACAATAATTCACCGTTTATAGACACCGAATGTAATAAAGACCAACATCTTTAATTCCTCGCATTTCTTTTACAACAATCAAAATAATTCCGGGCTGTTTCTAAGCCAAACCTAGCATTGATAGTTCCACACAGGTTTCCTCCATTTCTAGACACAATTTACAGTAAACAAACCAAAGCCCACGATCTCTTATTCACTAGCAGACTTTTTCGAAAAGCCCAGTGATAACTTAAAAAACAAAACAAAACAAACAATCCACAGAATCATTTGTCATTTCTAGAAATCATTTCCATAAAACCAGTACCGTGAACTGTGTATATGTATTTTTTTACTGCCAATCCACTGAATTCTAACAATGATTCCCATACGACTTCGCTTATTTCCGTTTGTACAACGCATCAGATTGTATTAACATTATAAGTGAACTAATTTTGAGTGCGGCGTAAAACACCAATCAATCAATGTATTAACACAGTTGTTCAATGTCCCAAAAGTCTAGTCTGTATTATTTCTTTTAAAACTGGTTAGATTTGATGATTTTTTCCAATGACTGAATATTTTAAAAGTATGCACTGATAACTATAGAGTGATTGGAAGTGTTGCAAACGACCATTCTCTATAATGGTTATTTTTTGCAAAGACATTAGACATAATATGGATTCCAGGAAATAGTGCGAAATTTCCTGGGAAAGTATAATACAGTTAAGGTTTCTATTCTAAATGTCCTTTAAAGTGGCATGAGGTGCCAACATTTGATATTTTTTCTCTAAAGCAGAATGTGGAAATTATTGGCTATTTTTCTCAAGACGAAGTTTTTTACTTAAACTTGAGATCGTCCATGTTGTTTTTGTTTACTTTGACGCTATTTTGGTTCGTACAGCATCCATACTGTATGGATTTCCTCATTCTAATCATTCGTTTTACGAGGACTTTCAAAGCCTCTTTCTGTCGGGACAATCAACATTTATGAAAAAAGCTTTAATTTGGCAGCTCATGCCACTCTAACTGAAATAGAGAACATAGACAATGATTCTGACTTATTGGTAGATGTTCCACCGTTATGGTGGCGTTGCCTTTGTGTTTAGTGGACGGGGAGGGACTAGGTCTTTTGGCGGGAGAAAATCAAATCATTGACCTTCGACGACGGCTACCTGACGTATATTGGAAATGGGTGGTCCATTAATCCTCCAATAACAATCTCATTAGTGTAAATTATATAAATTCTGGAAGATTAGTTCTAATCACTTCAAATGAGGACCAAATTAAATCTCTTTTGTCTTCGAATCATTAGAGATCAAACGGAGGTAAACAGTTAAACTACACCCGTCTAGTTTATCTAGAGTAGGCAATGGCAACAGGGTATGTTAAGTGTAAATCACTTCGATCTGAGACCATTGCCGGGGAAGTAATCAGAGAAATGTGGAAGCAGTTTGTAATCTCCTCGCTCTGTTCCACATTTTCTCCATTTCTCGACTCCAATCTCAGCACGGCCTTGTATCTTGGGAGTTTTATCAATTAGTGTTATTATATTGTTACAGCCGTGAACTGTGTATAAATATTGGATATGCTGGTAGGTTGATTGTTTAGCTTATGTTGGGTCTTGTGCTCGACAGATGGAACCGTCTGATCGTCACACAGGTTGACTATTTGATAAGCCGAATCCATGAAAGAGGTCTAGAGGTGATCGACATCACTAATTACAATCTGCCTTCGTAGCACCTGAAAATATCTAAATATGCACAGGTAGGTTGAGGACCGATATTGTCAGGGGTCGTGAGGGTCAATTGTTGAGCACCTTGAAAAGAAAAGGTAACAAAAGCAGACGTGAAGATCCAAAGTTAACGGTATGTCGCCGGTCGATAAGGGCTGGACTAGCACAGGTATTGTTGACTGGCGAAGCCATCTCAGACGCCAGTCTCCTGATAGATGACTCTCAAGGGAGACTAAATGTGATTAAGTAATTAATAAACTGTAAGCTTTTCGCTCCCCAGCTCCACTCCAGTTGTGTGAATGTTGATGAATTCTACATGATGGGTCCCCAGGGAGAAACAACAATATCGAACCGATCTTCACCTTATTGCTGCCAAATTATTTTTACCGTTTTCCCTCAGCCCTCAAACGAGCAATTGATATTATTTACCGGATACAAACCCTGTTTGCGTATTTTTGGTTGGTTTGGATTTTTTCTATTAATTGAAATCAGTTTGAAGTCTCATGAGCTGCCAAAATTCGGAGTTTTCCCCCCATAAATTGCGATTGTCAAGATATGGCCAGCGTTTGGAGTACCTTGAAAAACTAAAGGATTGACGGTGAAATACAACCCACCAGTAAAGCCAGTAAGCCGTAAGAGCCCAAGATAAATATGACCGACAATTAACTACATGTAATTAGGTTTTAACGAAATTTTATCATGTTACTTTAAAGAAAACTCATTTATTTAGTTTTTATAGCTACAAGGTTCGTGTTCCACTGAGGCTATTGGCTGATCTGTTATTCACCCAAAAGAAAAAACGGTATAAAATAGTGTGCTATCAACCAGGTATATGTACAATTCGATGGGACTAAAGCCTAACAGATTATTCTTTTACATAAAACGTTTTCATTGGTCAAAAGGCGAAATGTCAGTGTGTTATCTATTAAGGCATTGTAACAGGTTAGTATATAGAGTCCGCTTAGTTTCTTTCTAAGCAAGCTTCTCATGTTCTCAGAAAACGTTTTCTGTTGTCTTTAGCTAGGCCAAAACAAAACAATAGAATTCGGATCCTCGGAAAATTATCAATTCCTTTTGGAGATTTGACGACAAAATCTTCGAACATAAGCTTGAGCTGAAATTTAAAAGAATCTTCAAGGTTTATTGACAAATTGAACATATTTGTATTCTTTGACGTCAGTTGTTTGTATATATAGATATAAACTTACCTGATGAAACCCGAGGTACTGTTCGACGGTGCGTGAGGCGAAGAACACCTCCCCCTCGCAGGACACAACAAACAGGAAGCCGTAAAGGGCCTACAAGGGAGATGAGAACTAATCAATGGCCAACACTTAATAGATAATTCATAAAGTTCTCCGAAGAGGCCCGTCTTGCCTTAATTCTCTTCTTCCGACAGCTTCTTTTTCGATCGCTTTAAAAGGACAACAGACTTTTGTGGTAATGGGCAGAATGCAGTCAGCTTCCTTTACTTTGATGAGCGTTCAGATTTATGGAGAACGATAATGTAGTAGCCAAGTGCTCAATTAAGAACTCTTCAAATTACCAGTGAAAACAGTCACTAGGCCATGGAGGGTCTGTATCCGCCATCGCCAAAGTCGACTCGCTCCTTTTCCAAAACGGCTAGCTGTCAGAGAGACAGAGAGAGCTTTTAGCAATTAGGCGTCTCTCTTTCCAGAAACAGTTTGACTCGTGCCATCAATTGCCTACTTCGGGTCTTGGCCCTTAGAGTCATAACACAAGAAAAACCTCCAAATAGCAATACATCCAAAGATTATGGTCTCCCATTATGGATCCATATCGGATAATTTGTTTACCAGAGAAAATTGCCCAGACGAAAGGAGACGGATAAAAGGGACCGATAATAAAATATTATCAATGATAGAAATGTATTGTGCTTGAAAATATTCAATGGTTGACGGCTGTATTCGAGCGTGCGTTGGTCAGGTAATGCTGATAGAAGAACTTTAAAACATTTTAATAGCTAAATTAAAATTTTAACAAATGAAATCCTTGCAATTGGAGAAAAAATACAAAAGTTATAAATATTAATTGTTAATTGTAGGCGTGAATGTGCTGATTATTTGGGGGTTTTCGACTTGCTGAAGATTGTTCTACTAATCTGGGTGCACTTCCGGTTTTAAGGCAAGAAAACGAAGTATATATCGCCGAAGGTAGCCCCCAACTTCAGTTGTCTGCTGGCAACCCTTTTCCATAAATGTCACTGGAATGAGAATAGAGGGAACGAAGTAGTTTCAGAACGCAATAATAGCCAGAAATATTTACCTGAAGAATACTGTCTCCCTCGGAAAACCCGGGCTCTGGGAAGAGATGAGAACGCCCCACCATGTGACTGTGTTCCACTCCATATCGCTCGTTAAGAACACCTACAACAAACAAACGTGAGATTCTGACAAATTCTTCAAACATTTCAGATGTTCTGCTGTCGATTTTGAAGAAGAATTTGGTCTTTTCTTCTCCAGATTAGTCCCTGAATTGTATTTAACTAGAGTTCGAACCCATACACTTTAACACTGAGCATCATGGGTCTGATCTATATATACTCAACTCACCGACTTCAACATCAACTTTAATACACTCACAAAAATACTTTTCTCATAGATAATGATAACAGTCTGTGGCGTGATGAAGAACAGAAAAGGTAACATTTTCTTGATAAGACGCATTTGTGAGAAGGCATGAAATAGCCCATTGTCTACAGCATACATCGTTTACAAAATACACATATTTAAAACATGTAACCCTATATATTTTTTAGAGATGGAAGATGGTTGGAGGGCAGGGGCACGAATTCTTTTGGGAGGAACTCATAACCTGTTGATACTTGCCAGCTATACGGGGTTCTTGGATACTGATAATGAAATACTTATTTGAAGCATACGTGAAGCGCGAAAGACAAGGTTGGCGGAGCTCTTGTTGCATGGAGGAACAAGACAAACGCGTCAAGATACAGGGGACTGATTGAAGTGATTAGATTTCAACTTAATGGTGACAGTTCGTCTGTTTGGGAGTATTTACAAGCCATCGGGTCTTAAGCCAGACTCTATTGAAAATAATCTAAAAACATCTGCGCTTGGGCAATCTGCAATGGTAGCAGGCAAAGAGACAGTGGTTAAAGTTACATAGCAGCATACCAGATCATAATAAAACTGTCAAATGTATTGTCAGACTGTCAGTATTGCACCCAGGGTTTATAACCCCTACTCCATCCCATCGAGGGTAGCTAATTGGACAAAACCCCGTATTTAGGGCAAACAAAATATAGCATCCATAAATTCCGTCATAATGACAGAAAATGAATGACTCAAAATTTTGGAAGATTGTTCCTTGATACTTCTTCTGTCTAATTTTTCATTATAATTTATAAAATCCAGAAAAGATAAAATTGTGTTCCTTTTTGCTTCTCGTGTCCAATTTTTCATGATAATTTATAAAATCCAGAAAAGACCAAATTAAAAACACACCGTAAACTCGGCATATTTAATCAGAAGTAAAAAGTTAAACTTTACAAGCAAGAGAAGATAATCCAATTCCATTACAGCCACGGAAAGCATACAATTCTTGAGTACTCTGTGACTTGTTTTGACCGCAAGCTATAAGTGCAAACATTCTTCATCTCGATTCAGCTATGTCTGCAATTAATATCGTAACTATCATATGGGTTGGTTCTCAGAATCTGTTTTGCTTATGGGGATAACCACATGGTCATAAAGCCATTATGTTAATTGGATCATTTCATGAATTGTTTTCCATCAAATGGTGTACAAGGGAGCCTAACAAACATAGTTTTAGTTTTGAAACTGCAAGAAATACACAAGACTTTTTTCTGGAGGATTTCATCCTCACTTTCTTGGTCGTTATGTCTCAGTTTCTGTTATTTCACGGATGGTGTAGATTTAGTCTAAAATTACGATTTTATTAAAAAGAATAAAACTTTTCAAAGAACACTGTTGAAAGGGATAGACAAATTTCCTAAAAAAATGTACGATATCTTAAACAATATTGGTGACATTTTTATAAGCAGTTCTGAGTTATAACTTATATCATACTTAAATATTCAATTCATTTAGGTCTATGTTATATACATTTACGGAACGTAAAAGTGGCATGAGCTGCCTGAAAAAAATCCATACGGTCTGTGTTCTGTAAGAATCAAAATCGTGTCCGGAAAGCAGAGAAAATTTAAACAACCAGGACTAACGTTTATTCATTCTATAAGCTCGTTCAAAACACTTTTTTCTCAAGACGTACAATTCAATATCTTTTTAGTGCTTCTGGTCTCGAAAATGTACGATAAAGTATTGTTTTGACCTAACTTTGGCTTAGAATGAATGAATGGTCGTCCCGGTTATTTAAATTTTGTTTACTTTTCGAACACGTTTTCGGTTCGTACAGACCATATACTGTATGGATTTTCCTCATTCCAACGCCAATCATTAAGTTTTTTGATGGCCTTCAAATCCTCTTACAGTCGTGGCGATCAGAAATTATGAAAAAGTGTGAATTTTAGCAGCTCATGCCACTTTAACGTACGTTCTCGAGACTAGTATATAGCACTGAAAAGCTTCTAAATTCCACGTTTTGGGATAAATGTTCATATGCGCCTTAAAATGATTACCACTAGCTAACCAGAAATGATATGATTTGTAATTCAAAAGTGATCAGTACTGTTTCATTAATATAGTACATTCAGATGTGTCCTGGATATTACATTTCATTTCCAAAGCGCGCTACAAAGGGTAGTTTTCGTCGTTAAAAAGATCGCTTTCGTGAGGGAGAACGTTCTCTGTCTCTTGACACCTGGACCATCATTACCGTCTTTGGATTGTGTCCGATCCTTAATCGTCAACACGCCGACAAAATTCCGACCCCTTTTTTTTGTTTTTCATTGAAAAAAGATAACTTACAGGAACGCGATTCATTCTAAAATATAGTAGAAAACAACATACATTATTCCTTGTTGAGATTTTTACGAAAAATTTGTTATTCTTGTTATTTAAAATCTCGAGATTTGTTTACATTTTTCTCAATTGAACCCCTTTGAAATGCTGTAATGACATTTGACCTTTCTTATACAGATATCCCCACATATCATTCCAAATATCAGCTCACGATGCCGGTATTCAGAATCTCGTCGGCCGAAGTTTCAGGACTATAATGTGCAGCGGAGTTTTTCTCGGGCCTTCGGCAAATCCCTCCCCCGATGGTACGAGAATTTCGAGTCTTGGGTAAGATTTGTTTGAGGTATGTTTAATGAACACTTAATCGGCATAAATTAAGTCGAGAGCGATTGCAGGAATTCTAACTGCTTTCCTGTAGAGCACGTTTTCAAGCCAACACATTTGACGCTTCAATCGACTATATACAATTGTTTGACAGTAAGTTACTTATGCCATTATAGACGGTTAATTGCTGATGGGCATGTCACCATTTAGAGATTAGCTTTGACAGAAAGCAAGGGAATTGACCGAATAAGCTCCACCTTTTGTCCCTTCTCCATAAGAGCATTACGTTGTACTAATCCACTCCAATCATTTAATTAAGCTAGAAGATTAGACTTATGTGAACAAGTTCTATAGATTTCGACTTTGCTTCTGTCAATTCGACCCAGGTCACGCTCATTTGCACTAAAATTCTTTACAAGAAAACATATTTTTTGTGGAACGGCTAACAATTAAATGATATTTTTTTTTATTCACAGAGCATGCGTAAATTGCGTGCCTACGTAACCGGCTCCATGGTTATTGTAGACAAGAAGATTTCCACTGTACCCGTGCGTTTTAGTGTTCATAAATAAATATAGCTGGCAGACATAAAGCCATCATTTCCCTGAACTTAGGCGGGTGTGTTAACCAGACAGTGTTGACATAAATATATTTTGTCTAAATTCACATGTATACGTATGCTGGTAAACATTTTGCTTGCAAAATAATTGACAGCAACCTAATTTTGAAATGAATTATAAAAGCATGATAACAGCGATTACGTCAAAATTGCCAACTAGTAATTATTCATATTTTAGTTAGAGTGACGCTTGAACAGCTTGCAGAATCATACAGACTAGTCACAAGTCAATTTAAAGTGGCATGAGCTGCCGAAATTCACCATTTTTTCATAATTTCCGATCGTCACGACAGTAAGAGGCTTTGGAGGCCATCGAAAAACTAAATGATTGGCGTTGGAATGAGGAAAATCCATACAGTTTGTGGCCTGTACGAACGGAAACCGTGTCGAAAAGTAAACAAAATTTAAATAACCGGGACGACCATTCATTCATTCTAAGCCAAAGTTAGTTCAAAACAATGCTTTATCGTACATTTTCGAGACTGGTAGCACTAAAAAGCTTCTGAATTGTACGTCTTGAGAAAAATAGCCAATAATTTCAACATTCTGTTTCAACCTCAAAATATCAACATTTTGGCAGCTCATGCCCCTTTAAGTAGATTAAGCGCTTTGTGGATTTATCGCGTATTGGAAAAGCACTATTCGAATATCATCATTTCTCCGTAATTTTTATCCCAGATAATGTTGTTCTTAAAACACTTTAATTTTCGACCTTTGATTTTGGCAGCAAAGAAAAGAATGTCTATCAGGAACACTGAATCATTGGGTTTGCTGGGGCTGCCAATTGAATACTTCCTATAGGTAGCATTAATTTCATTCCTTTCGGACAATCTCAAATTCAATTTGTAAACAACTCTAGGTTTGGAAGCCAACAATAACTTGCCAATACAAAACAATTGTAGACACACTTCTTGTCAACAAAAAAAGTGTCCCTGAGTCAGTGTGGTTTTATTTCGTTAAAAATATGCTGCAATTGGGACCATGGATATACATAATGCAGCATTTCCTTCTTCATACAATACTAACATTGGGAGACCAGATAAGTACTTTTTAGAATTTAGAGACCAACTTGGTGTTTTAGGAGCACACAAAATCATCTTTTGTTCAACGCTCCGCAAATACTAGAATTAAAAGATCTTTAACCTCCTGTCGGTGGATCTTGTTAGGAAACAGACGATATTAAAATGACGGACATGGAAACTATTTGTTTTACTTGTGGAGGAAATAAGGCCCCTTTGCCAAAAGGAAGTCCTTGCCGATCTCGTCAAACCTAATAAACATTCCACATAAGTAGACCTCATAGGTCGGTTCATTGATTCGTGTATATTACGCCGATCTCAAAGTTATTCAGAAAAACGTAAGACCTATGTTAACTCAATATTTCGCCACTTTATTTTACCATCGTCATGAGAGTAACTTGGCGGAGTTGTCAGGTTTAGTGGGGATCGAGATACTATTTTTCCGGTGGAAACACACGGCCGTCGGTAGCTACTAGGCAACTGTTCCATTGATGGCGCTTGTTTGGGGCCTAAATTGTCATTTTGAAGCTTTCTGAAACAATCGGCATGTGTGTGTCGTGGTTCAATTCCTTACTTGGTCATATGACAGGTTAATTATGAGAAGTAGCCTTTGAGAAAAGCTTTAGTCTGTACCATCATTTTAAGGACATTAGTGCCATCTATGTGACCAGAGTAGTATTAATCTGCAGGACTCGGAATGGGCAAGGACATCGAGCATTGTTATTATGTGGCGAATCTAGCCAGTGACAGATTGACTGCCAAAGAGGAATTCATCGTGCAGGAAACAGCTTCTAAAACATGTGAAATAGGAGTGAATCTGGACGACAAACTCTAGAAACGGGCTGAAATGATCGGAGAGGAAATTGTCAGTGAAAAGCGGCCAAATGAGAGGGTGAATCAGGATGAATTCGGCCATCACTTAGCCTCGCTCATCTGTCACTGTGGCAGGCAGGCAGGATATGGGCCTGAGTGCCAGTCCCCCTTCTCTTTTCTCTTCTCGTCAAGTCGTACTCCACGAACCACTAGCTTGCAGTTACCTCGTTGCAGTACTTAACTCTGTCCATCTTGGCGCCACTACATAGGTTGTTATCTCATCAGGCATGTTATCAGCAATATGAGCCCTATTTGTACGGTATACCATTAAGGGGCGGTTCAAAGGTGGGGTATAACATAACCGGAGTAGAGAGTATATCCTCTCAATGTATTTATACTGATGTTTACGACTGTACAATAAATGCCTAAAATAGATGGCTTTTGTGAGACGTGGGAGGAGGGGAGAGGCTAAAACAATCGAAGGGTACGGTCTGTTAGTTAGGGGGACATCGTAATCGGGATTTGGGCATGAGTAATGCGGGATGGAAGAGACAATGTGGCCCGTAAAATTGGAGAGCCGATATAAATACAGTCTTGGAAGCATCTCGGTGCCGATCCGAATGGCAGGCTGACTAGCGCCTCTCCTGTAATTTTATGGGTAATGTTCGGTTAGGGTGGTAGCTTGATCGATGCTCAGGCCATTTGAGCGTCGTTTCAGTTACGCCCTAAATCTAACGTAGTACTTTGTCTCGGTCCAACTGAAGGCGGAGATCCAGGGCAAGTTATTATCTCTCGGAGCCAGGTAGACGAAAGCCGCCGTGATCTTCCCATGGAACTCATTACTTTATAACCACTCGTTCTTACTACAAAGGCAAACAGCTCCAGTTATGTGCTCGTCTCAATCAAACAAGCTTCTAGGCAGATAATTACGAGAGCGTTCGAAAGTGCCCTCATGATCCCAGCCTGTCTACTTAATGTAATTCTGTATTGAATTTCACTTAATTAATATCTAAAACATATTGCTATTTAATCAAGCTGATGAAATTAATGGAGTATGTGTTCGCCGTGGCTGGGAGAGAGAAGTGAGTTTTCCCCTCACTGCCACTTGTCAGTGGGTCCATCCCTTCATACAGGGCGATCCCAACATGGAAAAGGCAGGGATGAGATCGATAATAAAAGTCATCATTAATGTGACGGTAAATCAAATAACCTTCACAGCATAATTATAGACAACAGCTAAAAACCTACAATTATTGATCGGTTCGTATTCAGGAGAAGCGCTTTTCTCTATTAGGACTCGGTCTGAATGAGCTGTATCTCTACTACCCTCCATTATCTCTCTATTCTCCCTTATCAATTACAGCCAGTTCAATTTTAAACTAAACCCCAAAGCACTTCGCCATCTGTAAACAGTGACAATATACCTGCAATCAACAGTCAATAAGCAATCCAAATTGATATACTCTATAGTGCGACTTTTTTCGGTTTGCTCACTTTCCTATTTGAGTATATAGAGTTTACCATTTATGAATTATCACATAAACACATTTGTTCAGATTGTAAAGCCCCCTCTTTAAACTTCGTTGTCTTTGATCTGTAAATGATTTCTATGCTGTTTGCCAGTCAACTCACTATAATAAATGGTGAAATATTAAGTCAATATGACACTGTCGTGTTTAGGGTTAACACTACTCAAGTGTATTAAGTAGAGTTTGCCATATCAAATTTTTTATACAAAAATATATGACTTTTTTATAGATAATTTTCATATGTTACCAATAAAGTCTAATAAGACCAGAAAGAAATATCACACGATCGTTCTTCAATGAGGATAACTGCGTAGTTTTACGTGCGAGTTTGCCAGTTGTAAAAACTCGTAAACAAATATTCAACTTCTTTCATATAGATCTTTTATAATATGGCCAATAAAGAGCGACGTGGTTTTCAGGGCCCAACGTATTCTGGAAACGGTATAAATTTGCCTTCAGACCCACCGCTAAAATATAGAGATTTTTTCGAGCTACACTCGTCCTTAAATCACGACCCGTCAATTTTGAATTGAAACATTTTACTTCCGAGATCTCTCGTAAATTAGCAACATACCGAAACAGTCTTTTCTAAAAGTAACACATATAAACAAATATGTTGAAATAGTGAAAAATCATCGAATAAATCTTATAGGTTAATACAAAAAAGACAGACATCCAAAAACGAAAACGGACTTATAGTGAAAACACAAATTGCAGAAAACGACAAAAATAAACAAAAACTAAACTATTGTTGGAAATTTCTTGACATTTTTAAGATCAATTTGAGAACAATAAATTTAAATTACGTGTATCAATGTAGCTTTGTGCGAATCAGTCAAGAGTGAGTCAAAACAGAAGACCTTTAACAAACGAAGACTAACATTTTCCTTATGCTTTCAGGTCAAACGTAAAAACGACACACCGTGAGACCTACAAATATAAAACGTTGTTTAAGGGTTAAAATAATCCGTCAATTGAGTGATTGTTGAAGGGTGTTATTTTTCATTGTTTTTCTATTTTCTAATTGATTTGCTTGGCGGATTGAGTTGGAGTAATATCTGAGATGAATAGTGTTTGTATGGCCTTAGGGGAAGAAACGGGAGCTACAGACATCGTTATAATACCTCAGTCATTCCCGTGAGAGTTCTCCAGCATGCAACTCCTTCTTGATTAAATAACAGCCCCATAATTGAAGAATTGCAATTATTGTTAGGTGAACAGGCAGGAGCTAACCAATTCGGACATCTCTCATTCCCATTAGATTAATCAGGGAGTTGGCTTTCCACAGTCTTATTCTCGGCTGACTTGAACTCAATCCCACACAGAGGAACTTATATATGGGACACGCATTGAGTTCACCATAAAAATAAACACGTATAAAAATACCAGCACTAGTGTTTCAAATAGAATTCAATAAAAAGATATTTAAAACGAAAGTAATAACAAGTAAAAAAAAACACGTTTTAAACAAAAGAGGGAAATGTCTGCATAAAATATTCTATTGGAATTTAATCCTGAATAGGGGACAATACAAATAATATGTTCATATTTATTATATTAGAATCAACACACGAGAAAGAAAAAATGCTTAAATTTCAAATAAACCTCAGCTGCCCTAAATTTGTCTATGGTACACATTATCTTTTCACAAACTTCATGCATTATACGTTTGTCCTACTATGATACCAATTTCAAAGAACTAAGGGAGTTTTTCTGTCCCACCCAGGTACAAACTTCAAACAACCATGGGGAGTTATACTGTCCCACTGTGGTACAAATTTCAAACAACCAAGGGGAGTTATACTGCCTCACTATGGTACAAATTTTAAACAACCAAGGGGAGTTATACTGCCTCACTATGGTACAAATTTTAAACAACCAAGGGGAGTTATACTGCCTCACTATGGTACAAATTTCAAACAACCAAGAGAAGTTATGCTGCCCCACTCTAGTACAAATTTTAAACAACCAAGGGGAGTTATACTGTCTCACTCTGGTACAAATTTCAAACAACCAAAGGGAGTTATACTGTCCCACTGTGGTACAAATTTTAAACAACCAAGGGGAGTTATACTGTCCCACTATGGTACAAATTTCAAACAACCAAAGGGAGTTATACTGTCCCACTGTGGTACAAATTTCAAACAACCAAGGGGAGTTATACTCTCCCACTGTGGTACAAATTTTAAACAACCAAGGGGAGTTATACTGTCCCACTGTGGTACAAATTTCAAACAACCAAGGGGAGTTATACTCTCCCACTGTGGTACAAATTTTAAACAACCAAGGGGAGTTATACTGTCCCACTGTGGTACAAATTTCAAACAACCAAGGGAAGTTATACTCTCCCACTGTGGTACAAATTTCAAACAACCAAGGGGAGTTATACTGTCCCACTGTGGTACAAATTTCAAACAACCAAAGGGAGTTATACTGTCCCACTGTGGTACAAATTTTAAACAACCAAGGGGAGTTATACTGTCCCACTGTGGTACAAATTTTAAACAACCAAGGGGAGTTATACTCTCCCACTGTGGTACAAATTTTAAACAACCAAGGGGAGTTATACTGTCCCACTGTGGTACAAATTTCAAACAACCAAAGGGAGTTATACTGTCCCACTGTGGTACAAATTTTAAACAACCAAGGGGAGTTATACTGTCCCACTGTGGTACAAATTTTAAACAACCAAGGGGAGTTATACTCTCCCACTGTGGTACAAATTTTAAACAACCAAGGGGAGTTATACTGTCCCACTGTGGTACAAATTTCAAACAACCAAAGGGAGTTATACTGTCCCACTGTGGTACAAATTTTAAACAACCAAGGGGAGTTATACTGTCCCACTATGGTACAAATTTCAAACAACCAAAGGGAGTTATACTGCCTCACTATGGTACAAATTTCAAACAACCAAGAGAAGTTATGCTGCCCCACTCTAGTACAAATTTTGAACAACCAAGGGGAGTTATACTGTCCCACTCTGGTACAAATTTCAAACACCCAAAGGGAGTTATACTGTCCCACTGTGGTACAAATTAAAAAAAACCAAGGAGAGTTATACTGCCCCACTCTCGTACAAATTTTAAACAACCAAGGGGAGTTATACTGTCTCACTCTGGTACAAATTTCAAACAACCAAAGGGAGTTATACTGTCCCACTGTGGTACAAATTTTAAACAACCAAGGGGAGTTATACTGTCCCACTATGGTACAAATTTCAAACAACCAAAGGGAGTTATACTGTCCCACTGTGGTACAAATTTCAAACAACCAAAGGGAGTTATACTGTCCCACTGTGGTACAAATTTTAAACAACCAAGGGGAGTTATACTCTCCCACTGTGGTACAAATTTTAAACAACCAAGGGGAGTTATACTGTCTCACTGTGGTACAAATTTCAAACAACCAAGGGGGGTTATACTGTCCCACTGTGGTACAAATTTTAAACAACCAAGGGAAGCTATACTCTCCCACTGTGGTACAAATTTTAAACAACCAAGGGGAGTTATACTGTCCCACTGTGGTACAAATTTCAAACAACCAAGGGAAGTTATACTGTCCCACTGTGGTACAAATTTTAAACAACCAAAGGGAATTATACTGTCTCACTATGGACAATTTCAAACAACCAAGGGAGTCATACTGACCCACTCTGGTACAAATTTTAAACAACCAAGGGGAGATATACTGTCCCACTATGGTACAAATTTTAAACAACCAAGGGGAGTTATACTGTCCCACTGTGGTACAAATTTTAAACAACCAAGGGGAGTTATACTGTCCCACTCTGGTACAAATTTTAAACAACCAAGGAGAGTTATACTGTCCCAATGTGGTACAAATTTTAAACAACCAAGGGGAGTTATACTGTCCCACTCTGGTACAAATTTTAAACAACCAAGGGGGGTTATACTGTCCCATTATGGTACAAATTTTAAGCAACCAAGAGGAGTCATACTGTCTCACTATGGACAATTTCAAACAACCAAGGGGGGTTATACTGTCCCATTATGGTACAAATTTTAAACAACCAAGAGGAGTCATACTGTCTCACTATGGACAATTTCAAACAACCAAGGGGGGTTATACTGTCCCATTATGGTACAAATTTTAAGCAACCAAGAGGAGTCATACTGTCTCACTATGGACAATTTCAAACAACCAAGGGGGGTTATACTGTCCCATTATGGTACAAATTTCAAACAACCAAGGGGGGTTATACTGTCCCATAATGGTACAAATTTTAAACAACCAAGGGGGGTTATACTGTCCCACTCTGGTACAAATTTCAAACAACCAAGGGGAGTTATACTGTCCCACTATGGTACAAATTTTAAACAACCAAGGGGGGTTATACTGTCCCACTGTGGTACAATTTTTAAACAACCAAGGGAGGTCATACTGTCCCACTATGGTACAAATTTCAAAACACCAAGGGGAGTTATACTGTCCCACTATGGTACAAATTTCAAAACACCAAGGGGGTTATACTGCCCCACTTTAGTACAAATTCCTAAACACCAAGGGGGGGTCATACTGTCCCACTATGGTACAAATTTCAAAACACCAAGGGGAGTTATACTGTCCCACTATGGTACAAATTTCAAAACACCAAGGGGGTCATACTGTCCCACTTTGGTACAAATTCCAAAACACCAAGGGGGGGGGGGGGGGGGGGGGTCATACTGTCCCACTTTGGTACAAATTCCAAAACACCAAGGGGGGGTCATACTGTCCCACTATGGTACAAATTTCAAAACACCAAGGGGAGTTATACTGTCCCACTATGGTACAAATTTCAAAACACCAAGGGGGGGTCATACTGTCCCACTTTGGTACAAATTCCAAAACACCAAGGGGGGGCCATACTGTCCCACTTTGGTACAAATTCCAAAACACCAAGGGGGGGTCATACTGTCCCACTTTGGTACAAATTTCAAAACACCAAGGGGGGGGATACTTTGTCTCATTCTGGGACAAATTTTAAGCAACCGAGGCGAGTCTTTTGCCACAGATTTATTTAAAAGGAACATGAGCCTGTTCTCATTGAACTTTTGTTGAACATACTTGTTACTGTTTTAAGTCAAACCATCCATAACGATAAGAACATTTTCTTATAAACTGAATTTTCAATATTATTATTTACATAATAGAACAAGCACAAAAAAACATATGCTCAAATAAAAGCTTTTCTGTATTTAATAAAGATTAATATTAAATCAAGTTCAAATAATTATATATTCAATATAAAATGTAGAAACTGATAATTTATACCATTCTTAAAATATATTAAAATTTTCTCATAGATTTATTAATTTCTTAAATAGAGAATACAGTTCTTCTATCGTAAGGCCTGTTCTTTTTTTTTCAAATATTTGCAAAACAGCCATGGCAGATTTACAGAGTATTCAATGATGTTAATGTACTAGAAAAAAAGGTAGAAGGTAACAATTTAGTCATGCTAGTCTCTAGAATTTAGAAAAATATAAAATATTGAAAATGTTATTGCAAATAGACATTGATAAAGTAATCCTTCAGAAAGCAAAAAAGAAAAAGTACAAGATGAAAAAAAAATATATTTTTTTTTTAGAAATTAATATTCTGTAAAAGAACATGTGGCCTGAGGCTAACTTGATATTAAAGTCTCCCAAAGCAGACAAGAGTCTTCATTCTCAGTGAAAGGGTATTCAAGTTCAACTTTTCCAATGACCAGGGCTGAGTTGTTCAAAAGTGTATTAGGCTTAATACTGGTCTAAATGACGTTGCGTAACAAAGAAATTGAATTGTTACCTTACAAAGTTAAACTGGTATTGAGCCTAATACACTTTTGAACAACCAGTCCCTGTTATTTTATTCGACCACAGGAAAACATTTATGGAGGATACAGAGGCAATGGATGTTCATATAACAGAAAATATTTGTATAGGCTATAATTGGCAATGTGGGTCTGTTTTAGGAATAATAATAGAAATCAAGAAAACCAATTCAATTTGAATCTTTTTTTTTTTTTAATTTAGCAGAAAAAATAGTTTAAAAATTATTAATGGTTGAAGTAAATGTCTTAGAAATTGAAATTGAAAACCATACAATTCAAAAAAATTTCTGCAAGCAATAAATCTATGTAACAAAATTTAAGCATTATAAGTAACACAAATATGAATGTTGGAATTAGAGATACAATCCTCAAAATAATTTAGAAAGATTTACAATTTTATCAAAATAAATTATTTTATAAGGCTAGGGCAAGACTTTTAATCGACATAATGTAGAAATTTAAGAACTTATTGAAAAAATAACCGGCTTGTTAGAGCAATTGGTTTGGGTCAGAAAAAACATGTAGCCAGAAAAGAAAATAAACAAGAATTTTAATTCAAATGGTAATGAAAGCTACAACTTTTAACACAATTCAGCCTTTGTATGAAAACTGTTAGTCAGAAAATAAAGAAAAATAGGAAGGGCCCATCATTTCAAAACATGCTTTTATTAAAATTTAACATTTTTTTAACAAATAGAAATACTTGTACGATATTGACCTATAATTTTTCCAACTGAAGTGCGTAGAATAAAATTTAAAAAAAATGTAATCATTAACTTCAACGTTAAAGCCCTATTAGGAATCATATTAGTCAAAACTTAAAATTAATAAAAAAACAGGTCAGTGAAAATAGACTTTACATTACCTTAGTAATTAGATAGTAAATAATTACTTCAGGCTCCACGTTCAATTCTCAGAATTAAGGTTTCCAAAATATATCCACTTGAAAATAGAGACTATACAAAGTGAAGCGAAAAACCAGAATAAGCCTTGGAAGACAATTAAACGGCCCGGCAAAAAGGCAAGCTTATAAAGAGAGATGTTCGTCTGACTGACTAGGTTCTTGCCTGTTACTAGCATTTTATTTGAGCTTAAGTTTGCATGCGACATGCAATGGCAGGCCAGTGTTATAGTAATGGTGATGTGAACAGATATACTGTTCTAATTAAACCAGTCAAGACACATGCACAATTTGGTGGAGTTGCGTGTGTCCCAATATGTAAGGCTCTCCACGGCTTGACACGTTACACACTGCACATGTCATAAGCTACTTTCCTAAATGGACACATTGCACGGAGCCTCAAACATTATACCATAACACGCAAAATTATACTCTTTGGCAAAACCCATAAGCCAACATCAAGGGATATAGTTTGGGGCTGTAAAAAGTTAACTACAAATGGATTATATCACATATATTTATGACCGCTAAAACACACGGGCACAGGGAAAATCTTCTTGTCTAAAATAACCATGGAGACAAGGTTGTTATTGTGTTAAAAAGGAGTATATCATTTAGACCTTTATACCCCATACTTGTTTATCTGGAAGGGTTAAAGCATTCTCAATACCAAATCTACCATATTTCCCAGTTTCCTATGAACAGATTCATATTCCTTGTCCTTAACATGTGATAAATTAAAAATCATGTTAACATGAATTGGATGTAAATGTTTTCAGAAGCAGCACCCTGCCTATCCTTGTTTTTTGTGGAGGTTTTTCGTACAGTGAAAGGTTTTGGTGGAGGTTGAAAAACTATGAAACATTTAACATGTAATAGGAGCGAATCAAAAGTTAAGGCACGACATATAAATGTTTTCAGTTCAGACAGTATGTGGTACATACGACTCAAAGTTAACGCACACATCACTCAGATTTATGAAAGCAGAAATGTATATCACTCAGGTCAATTTCTCAAACTTTTCAGTTTATTATAACAGCTTATGATTGGGTATAAAGGTCTAAATGATATGCCCCTTTTTAACACAATAAACTTGTCTCCATGGTTATTTTAGACAAAAGATTTTCCCTGTGCCCGTGTGTTATAGTGTTCATAAATATAAAATGTCTTGTACGATTTACTTCTGGGGATTGCATTGAGAAGGGGTTTAGAGAATGAAGTTTTTACATGTAAAATACAGTGATTCAGAGTTAAACATTTGTTTATATTCTCACACTACACCCCCGATAATTTCATTCCCAGGCAGTGTGTTATTTTTGTCATAATCAACGTGTGAAATTATGGTCCAAATAACGCTATGACATCACGAAAGAACGGTCAGAACTGACGTCACAAAAGAATTACGTCATCAGTCCTTATGACGTAAAGATGAAGCGTCTAGCGGCAACCTTATACTGAAGAGTCTGTGATGCTGTCGTTGGTGACGTCATTTCTGACGTTACAATGCCCTGTCAAGTCTCTCTTCGGACAGCCAATATTGTAAAGAGAGCGACGTCACATTTTGTTTTTAAGTAGAGCTGCATTTTGAAATAAAACGCTGTGTTTTTTTTTAGTATTGTGAGAAAAAGATTATCCAACTCGAGCCAGTGTGTTACGATGAATATCACTCTCGTTTATTAATTTCCAAAGTCACTCGTCAGAGGCTTGTGACTTTGAAAATTAATAGACTCGGGTGATATCCATCGTAACACACTGGCTCTCGTTGGATAACCTCTATGTATATCATTGATCTGTTATTGGAAAATAGAGAAGAAGTTAATTTGGATTGTGTGTTGTTTGATTTATTGGCTTCCTAAATTAAGACAGTATTTAGACAATCTCAGTTAAGTATGGTGGTCTACACAACACAGACAAAAAAATATATGTTTTAAGGTTTGTCTTGAATTAGTAAATTAACTGACACTGATTGAGCCGGAAATAATTCCGGGCCAGGGTGAGAATCGAACTCACGACTTAGGATTGCCGTCCCTTAGGATTAAACTTTGTCTTTACGAACAACAATAAATATCAGATTTTCCATAAGGAATTTTTTCCCACTTGTTAAAAGGCTTATTTTCACTACAATTCATTGGATTGGAAGGTGGGGGGGGGGGGGGGGGGGGGGGGGAGGGGGGGGGCCTAAATCAAATTCTACACGAGAGCCCCCATGCAATACTCAAGAGTTTGGTCGACATTCGGAGACCCTTTTCAAATCAACAATTTCCTACTACAATAGACTATTCCTTAATGACGTCATAGGCAGGATGGGATGGAGCATAACAATTAGTCTGTACTGAAAAACTGTAGGTGTGCAGTCAGGTATGTGACTATCGAGGGGTTAACAGAGCGCTCACTTCAAACAATTTCCCTCCTCCATTGCACAATTCTTTGGGGTGACGTCACTAATCAATCAAGGTTTCGAAAATCTGAATTTTAGGCACAACTTTCCTGTTAAAAGGGCATAAAATTAGTGTATAGCAACAATTAAGGTCATATGGGGACAAAAGTATCAACCAATCAAAAGATCGCCCTCATTACACCACTTTTGACATTAGGCTCCATAGGCCATAGAACGTTAGGAAGGCTAATGTATTTGGCATACTTAATGTTCCTCCTTGGTAGGTCAGTAACCGGGGTAAAGGCAAAGCCCCAATGCCCGCACACCGGCGGTGTTTATTGCACAAAAAAGAAAAACAATCAAACACACAAAAAGCAAACAAAAACTTAACATACCAAGGAGCAAATTTGGTGTGAATTTTAGAATTTCCCCCGCCATTTTTGACTAATTAGATCAGATTTTGTCCACACCAGATCAGAGTGGACCACACAGAAGTTCTCTGTAAGCAACTTTATAATAGATTTCTTAAGATTTACTGCTGTGGGTTGACATAAATAAGCGACAGCCGTCAACAGTGGGTGTGCGGTTAGGGTTAGGTTAAGGTAGTCAGGGCTTTGATGTGACAGTGATTACCCCCTAGGGTAGCCAAAGGAACATTGACAAGTACCCAATGCACCCTCCACCCCGCATTCTCAAGATACTAACCTTAGCCAAACTGAAATTGTATAATCTATAATTTACAGGTAGAGTATTTACAGATCTCTCCGACCCAGGTGAGGTTACCTAGGTGCTAGTCTGTAAAATCCACCAAGAATTAAAGAAATTCAAATATTCAGATTGTATAACACTTTTAAGTCCAGACCAATGGTTCCTTGGGAATATGCCCTGCTACATGTATTGTAAGTTAAGGAAAAATATGAAGACATTTCGAATCTTTCAATGGCATTTAGAAGTTGAAAGGTTACAATAAGCTGAAGAATTACTTATGGATAACAACTGGTTAATGATAAAAAATTAAGACATCACCACGTAGTTAGTTGTTTTTTAACAACACAAGCTTTCGACACCTATACCAGTGTCTTCGTCAAGTGTAACAAATAGAGTTTTAACGAGAGTTTCAAACATTTCTTATAACTTCTTGGTTTATTGGGTGACGACGTTACGATGTACAGTAGTTCTTAGTTCGTTATCAAAGTCAATAAACCAAGAAGTTGTTATCCATAAGTAATTCTTGACCTTATTGTACGAGGACATTGTCTGATACGTCTTGATTATAATCAAATATGCTCAATTTTCGATATAGAATGATGTAAATAAGACAAAACAGACGACCATAAACCATATATTTCACCGTCTCTGGGCTGCTGATCATATATTTCTTTATTAGAAATTTAATATCATGTAAAGCAAATAAAACATCTCTTAATTATAAATAAGAAACCGTATTTTATACATAATAATCATATCTATTTAACTGGAAAGTTTAAACTAAAAAAGCACACAGACTTGATTGAAGGACAGAATCAATTTACATGTATTATATTATTTATTAATCCCTAAAAAAAACTGTGAAAAAAGGGAATGATGTCTCACTCAAAGTTACTTCACTAAAATGAGTTGACAAGTTTAATAGTGGAGGGGGGGGGGGGGACTGGCTTAATTGCCCAGAAGAAACCTTCGATCTTCGGCAAAGGAACTTTGGAAACCAGTCATGAGCATTGAACACTGGACCTAACCTTGGTCAAATTTGCTAAATGTAATTTAAGCTAAAAGAATACTGAAGTAGTTAAAACTGAGTTATCCCTTTTTTTTTACGAGTAACCATTACCTGGTTTCGTTTAAAAACAATGATCTCATAAATTATGTCAAACTCGCCTCTTTATCTTGGAATCATTCAAAAGAGGATTGGCTAAAGTAGACATTTTCTAAAATAATATTGAAACACCCAACCTTTTAGGTACAGGCTGTCTTGGAAAACACAGTTATTGGTCAAGAGCAATCTACTTGGCCTGGAATCCTGTGAGAGTGATGACCAGATGACCAATGCATTAACTAAAGCTTAACATATCGTAGTATTGCCTGCAGGCAAAAGATGTGGATAAAGTGTTGGTTAATGACACCTCTAAACTGATCCAGCCAACCCATCAATTGTTCTCTTACAGCCAACTCACTTAATGAACCATGCCTCAATATTGACTCCCAACTCACATCTAGCTATAATCCCCTGCCCCATTCTGCTCAATTTCACTCGCCCTCAGGGGGTCTCGCTTCACCTGGACGGCCATGTTGTTTTACACCTGCCAGACAGTGTCAGTGAGAGATGCTTACAGTCCATTGCACCCAAACTGACATTTTCTCACCCCAAACATAATTATCGCACATGACCCAATTTATAAATTATGACGTACGATGATTGCAGCTTGCTTTCGAAAAACTGACTTCATCAATATTACATGTATTTGAAGATTTTATGACTTAATGAACATTGTTAGATACAGGACCATCCTAATTAGCTTAAGCCTAAAATTTGGCTTTAGGATAATATAAGACCATATTTGTAAATATTTGTGGTATTCAATTGTTTGTTTGGTGTTTTACGCCGCGCTCAAGATTATTTCACTTATATGGCGGCGTTGCCAGTTTTATTGTGGGAGGAAACCGGGCTCTGTGCCCGGAGGAAACCCACGACCCTCCGCTGGTAACTGGCAACCATCCCACATGTGGTATTCAAAGCTTTGACTTAGGATTGAGTCTCCATTCATTACGATACACAATGTTCATTTAGATACACAATGTTCATTTAGATACACAATGTTCATTTAGATACACAATGTTCATTTAGATACACAATGTTCATTATGATACACAATGTTCATTATGCTACACAATGTTCATTTGAATTTAGGATTAGGATTAGTTAATATTTGGGAAATGTAAATATCCACTATTTGTGATGCAGTGAGTTTAGCATTAGGATCAGTATTATCAAATATCCAGTATTTGTGATGTACTGAGTTTAGGATTAGATTCACAAACATCATAATTCCTCACAATTCCACACTTATAGTTTGTCCTTGTGGTTGACCTATGGTTATCCTTATTGCAGTTTTATCAGCAGGTTAAGTGTTGTAGGTTTACTTGAGGACTTTAGTAAGGGTGCCTGTCTGAAGTGGCCATTCACTTCAGTACAAAGGGCTGACATGGGAGGGAGGCCAGGCTAGATTGTCTGGGGACACTGATAGCTGCCTCAGGGAGGGTTCACAAAGGATTGGCCACCCTCTATAACCCCTTGATAACTCTATTACATGTTGGCTTTGTGCCCCTATGCAAATATTGGTTTAACTGAAGAGGTTACAATAGCTACTGAAGAAAAGAGGATCTTTAGGGGGTTTGCAGCAAGTCCTATATCTGGAGAAGTTTGAAAAGATAATAAACAAAACCAAATTCATTTGAAAAATCAGTAAAATGGAAAAGAATACTGGATCAACTGCAATGCAATTTTTACATTTATACACGAACATGTATTTCAATGTTATTATAATTAAATAAAATAGTTTTAATAAAAGGGCTGAAGTCCACAAAAGGCAGATGAAACAAAATGATGTAAAGAATAAGTCAATATTTATATATTTAAAAAAACTAGGATTATTAAGTTGAGGTGTTTGTTTTTGAGTTGCAAGAATCTTTAAATACACAAGGAATGCTTAACTTCTTTATTAGAATTAAAGCTATTTTAATCTGACATACAAACATAAACATTACTGAATCTGGGAAATTCCACTTAAACATAAAATGCAATTAAATTTCCTGATTGACTACTTCAGCTTAGTTCTTGATGTTATAATAAAAATCAATTGAGTAATTTGACTGTGGTTTGTCCTGAAAGGAAACTCACATATTTGGAGAAGGAAACGCTACCTTCCCCTTGGTACGTGGCAACCAGCCCATATACATGCAAGTCGAATACAATTAGAAAAGAAATGTAATAATCCTTTTATTAAGCAATAAAGAAAAGAAGTAAATGCATTAAACCAATTGTAAGCCGATCATGGTTAGCTATTGAGAGGTTGTTCCCAAGGAAAGCAGAAATCTAATGGATTTTCATCCCAAGTCCCCAGATTCTCTCTTAAACACAGCAAAAACTAATCCCATGTAATTTGGGCTTCAGGAATTACATTAGCCTAGCCCTGAAACATGATAGTTGCTATAAAATGAGCCATATGGGAGCTGTGATTTTCAGATTTCTAGTTTGAATCTGTCTTGAAGAATTGTTGTCTGACTCTCGATAGACCAGTCAGTAATTCTGTGTTAAACTGCACGCTGAGTTTGATCAGACTAGAACAATCAAGGAAATCATCGGCTTGCTACTGTCGCGGGGGATTTTCGTTCAATCTAACTCCTATCAACCAACCCTCAATGGACTCATTTCCATTGGTAATTGTCAGGAATCTTCGCCCTCCAAAAAGCCAGAGAAAATCTCATTTTGGGCTCACTGACACTTGTCTAATAATTGAATATGGCGAGAAAAATTAATGCAATATTTTGCCTTTTTTAGCAGCAATTTAAGACGGCGAAAGTGAGAAAATCACATGGATTGTAAACTGACAAACGTAAAGTTAGAGCCAATGAAATCATTTTGGCTTGGAATAAATCAATTAACTCTCCCGTGGATCTTCTCTCGTCGCCTTCAATGAAGACGGCCGAAAATTTATAAAGATTCGCTAGCATTGCGTGCAAGACGTCCATAAAGCCACTGCAGTATTACAAAGACAGTGTGGCGGGGAAATGAAAGTACTTAACAGTGTATGATGATTCAGGGTGAATATCCACCTGGGTTACAACAGACAACCAGTCTCTTCCATTTAATGGAGTACTCATTTAAGAAAGTTAACTTTTCCTTCAAACTTCTATCATTAGTCCATCCTTAGAGTAACAAACATCACAAACAATGAACATAAGAAAAAAAAGTCTAAAAGGCGTATTATAGCTTCAAAATCTTGTTTCATTTTTTGACAATTGTCACTTGGAATTTATGAGCACAGCATTTGGGGGATTGAGGGATTTTTACATAATTTTACAAAATGCCAGAAGAAATATTACTGTATCGAGGAGAAGACCTATAAGGCACAAAGTCACCAGAAAAATGTGTGGATAAAAAAAAAAGTTATGTCACCAATGTTTTCCAAAAAAAGTGCTGGTACTGGTAAACAAAATGGTGAACTGAGGTACATAATTTACCGAGAAAGCTTCGCTTAAATCTATGTGACATCATCAGGCTCGGCGCTAATTTGTTAGTTTTGATCCTGAGACCATTTTGATTGATTGATTGATTGATTGTCTGGAGGTTTGAAGCTGGTGCATTTTAATGCAGGTCATAACCCATTCCATCTTGCCCTTAATAATTTCTCTTAGGCTAGCTTTTTCCTCTTCTTAAATTTTCATTCTTGGATGTACTATATAAAACAGTTTACAAAAAGACAATTTTAAAAACTTTCTCAACAGTGGCATAACATCGACTTGATAGAATGAGGAATAAAGCCAGTAAATAAAATATTCAGTAAGCCCACATGAAAATACAAAAACGCGTTTAAACAAGAAAGCTATATTCTAAGCCGAAAGGGTCTATAACTGTAAAAAGGCGAGTTTGATATTTCTAACAAGATGTCGGACAACTTCTAAGTCTTGGAATTGAACTTCCTAATGTCAGGTTTTAGACATCTCTGTAAATGTCTACAAGTAACATTTGTCTTTGAAGCCCAAATTTTCAAATGGAAGTTCCAAACGTCAAGTTTTAGATATATTTAACTGGAGAAATGATAAAGGAAATGGGGTAACCAAGGCTATTGATATGGCACACTTGTCATTTTTTGTTCTCGGAATAAATGCTCTTTTAGTGCCAATCAATGTTTTTGTTTCTTTTCAATGGAAGTTTTAATGTGGAATTAGGTCCCTGGTTATACAATGCAGATGTATGCCCATATTTGGAGTGTCAAGTGCTCAAAGAGAGGAGATCCTTTGTTGCAGAGATCTGAAGAGATAATGTAGCGAGGTGTGGGTATAAGAACAATCAGGGAACAAATCTGAGACAAAACCAAAGGCAGTCATCCATTACTGTAGTTCATAGAGAGATATAGACTGACCAGTGTCAACTCATTTAGATGTATTCACCAGCCTCCTGAAGCAATTACCTTTAGAGGTAGTGAGAAAATGAGGGTGATTGTAGAAAGAAAGTCGAGGCGGTATCAGAGAGTGGGTTATTACTCTGTCACGGGGTAACGTACGCGCTTTGATCTGAGGCTGCCACACAGTGACAAACATCAAAGTACTAAATAAATGGTCTAATTGTCCAGCCAGAGACAAACCATTTTGTAGAAATATGCTTCCCTTCATTAAGCAAATAACTCTGAAAATGAAACTATTATTGTTCACTTTTCTAACAACAAGCTTATTGGACGGGTCCCAGTAAAATGGCTGCCATTCAAGAAGATAACTCTGGGAATCTATTGTACAAACTGAAGCTACGGTCAAACTACAAGTTGTTCCTGATTATTTTTGATCTTGTTTTGGTAAATATAAGAGGTTAGATTTAGCGTAAATGGTTACAAGCTAGTTTGATGAAAACAACTTCAGAGCAAACTAGATGGCTTCAAGTGAGATCGGGGCTTTAGATTTATTGTAAAAACTACAGTTGAAAGAGCTTCATTAAAAGAAACCCAATGA
The DNA here is from genome assembly GCA_963971465.1 of Lepidochitona cinerea. NCBI lineage: Eukaryota > Metazoa > Mollusca > Polyplacophora > Chitonida > Tonicellidae > Lepidochitona > Lepidochitona cinerea. The sequence continues at coordinate 62,831,572 of OZ020551.1, read as the reverse complement.
ACTCACATTTTGAAAAAAAAAATTAGATCAAAATTATGAATACTCTGGTTGGAAAATGAGATTTGTAGTTAAGGTTGTTTATTTTCCATGCTGTTAGATGAAACTAATTGTGTGTCTCATGTATTGCATGACGTCCAAAAGAAAAATCAGGTCAGACTCTTGGCGTTCCAAAAATATTTAATAGAGGCGCCAGATTCCACATATAAATACAAAGTCTAAATTAGACAATTTCTGTCAAATAAAAATGTATCTTTTGTCATCGATGATGATAGCTGCAGCCTGTCAAGAGGCTTCTGTCTCGTTCTAAATTGCCAGGGAAATACGATACAAGATAATTTCAAGCTATCAATTCAAAGATCTCAATATCTCTGGCATTAACAAAAGCTGCACCATGTTTAGAAATGGCTGAAAATCAAACTCTATCTAAAATTCATCCACCCACACATAACTAATTAAAAAGTTAACAATGATCTATTAAAATTAAGAAGAAAGGAACACATATTTATTATTAATGAAAATGAGGTCCATTAGTTTGGTAAAATTGATAGCTACATAATGCAGATGATTGTTGATCTATATCATTGAGGTTTATTAGTTTGGTAAAATTCAGGGCTACCTAATGCTGCATGTGGATAATTCATAATTTACGTCTTGCAGGCTTTTAAGTTTGGTAAAATTCAGGGCTACCTAATGCTGAATGTGGATAATTCATAATTTACGTCTTGCAGGCTTTTAAGTTTGGTAAAATTCAGGGCTACCTAATGCTGAATGTGGATAATTCATAATTTACGTCTTGCAGATTTATTAGTTTGGTAAAATTCAGGGCTACCTAATGCTGGATGTGGATAATTCATAATTTACGTCTTGCAGGCTTTTAAGTTTGGTAAAATTCAGGGCTACCTAATGCTGAATGTGGATAATTCATAATTTACGTCTTGCAGATTTATTAGTTTGGTAAAATTCAGGGCTACCTAATGCTGGATGTGGATAATTCATAATTTACGTCTTGCAGATTTATTAGTTTGGTAAAATTCAGGGCTACCTAATGCTGAATGTGGATAATTCATAATTTACGTCTTGCAGGCTTTTAAGTTTGGTAAAATTCAGGGCTACCTAATGCTGAATGTGGATAATTCATAATTTACGTCTTGCAGGCTTTTAAGTTTGGTAAAATTCAGGGCTACCTAATGCTGAATGTGGATAATTCATAATTTACGTCTTGCAGATTTATTAGTTTGGTAAAATTCAGGGCTACCTAATGCTGAATGTGGATAATTCATAATTTACGTCTTGCAGCTTTATTAGTTTGGTAAAATTCAGGGCTATCTAATGCTGGATGTGGATAATTTATAATTTACGTCTTGCAGATTTATTAGTTTGGTAAAATTCAGGGCTACCTAATGCTGCATGTGGATAATTCATAATTTACGTCTTGCAGATTTATTAGTTTGGTAAAATTCAGGGCTATCTAATGCTGGATGTGGATAATTTATAATTTACGTCTTGCAGATTTATTAGTTTGGTAAAATTCAGGGCTACCTAATGCTGCATGTGGATAATTCATAATTTACGTCTTGCAGATTTATTAGTTTGGTAAAATTCAGGGCTACCTAATGCTGAATGTGGATAATTCATAATTTACGTCTTGCAGATTTATTAGTTTGGTAAAATTCAGGGCTACCTAATGCTGAATGTGGATAATTCATAATTTACATCTTGCAGATTTATTAGTTTGGTAAAATTCAGGGCTACCTAATGCTGAATGTGGATAATTCATAATTTACGTCTTGCAGATTTATTAGTTTGGTAAAATTCAGGGCTACCTAATGCTGAATGTGGATAATTCATAATTTACGTCTTGCAGATTTATTAGTTTGGTAAAATCTAAGGCTACAAAATTCTGAATTTTGGTAATTAATATCAGACAATGGAATTATGATGTCTTGAAAGATACAAAATGAGGTCAGTTCTTTTTTTTTTTTAAATAAATATCTTTATCTCGGAGAAATATCAGAGATGCTGGGACAGACATGTAAAATACAGGGAAGATTATCTGGACATAATGAGGGCAATTCTATGCACAGCTGGAAAGTGCCCTATCATAGAGGGGGCACCCAACCTCTTAATAGAGACAAGTCTTTGTTGATAGACAACAATTGTAACAATTAGCCCTGGGGCCTTGATGGCTTTCTCAGCCCTAATCAGACAATAGTCAAACAGATACAAGGCAGTATTTAAACAGATAAGACACATCTAGGGCCGACAGATTTCATTTATTAAAGCCAGCAGATAAGATGTATAGGGCTGACAGATTTCATTTCTCAAAGCAAACAGTTTGGACAAGGAAAATGTTTACAACATGGATTTAAGTGTCATCAATTTTAAGAATATTGAAAATCTATAAAAAAAACCCCAGAGAACAAGATCAACCAAATAAGCTTCAAAATGGTTGGTTGAAACCAAGATTTGTTTAATTGCCACCTTATATCCCTTGTATATTATCATTGTCCCGATTGAGGATGTTTTGTGTCACGTTCAACATTATTTTCTGTGTTGAATTGAATTTATTTACCATATGAGTTTAGATAAATCATGTTACAAAGGGCGGAATTTGGCTGGAATAAAGCCCAGCAGGGCTTGTACGTTAAAAGGTTTAGTGTGGGAAGAACCAGGAAACTTTGCCTCGAGAAAACATTGACCTCTGGCAGGGTATCTGGCAAATTGGGCGATTGAGTGAAAATTTCACTGAGAAATATGTTAAGTTCTACGGAAAAAAGTACATATATATTGACAATGGCAACCACTGAGTTTGAAAATACGAAAAAATGTTGCCTTTTTTTTCAATCCCAGAAAACAGTCAAATACGTACAACCTGAAAATGAATTATCAGTATTTCGGCAAAGTTTTTTATGCTGTCATGAGAGGGTTTATCAATTGATCATCTGACCTGTAGTGTTACCTGTCGGACGTCAGAGGTTTCCTTCGGGGAAAGATTTGGTTTCCCTACCAGATTAATCCTAGCAAAACTACCATATACACGTAAGGGAAATAAGCCTGTTGTGTATAACATCAATCAATCAATCAATCAATCAAGTAACATATGGACGTAGATATGTTGAGAAAAAAAGTGGAATTGTACTTACTGTTTTGTATAACATCAATCAATCAATAAATCAATCAATCAATCAAGTAACATATGGATGTAGATATTTTGAGAAAAAAGATAGAATTGTACTTACTTTGAAAATATGATTTGGTTCTGAGGTAGCTGACACTGAGCCGTAAAATAGAAAGTTTGTCCAGTTTGGAAATGACGCTTTGTTCAAACGGCAATAGACTGGCAAGGTGGTCCAGCTCCGAATTCAAACGTTCACGATGTCGCTTACTTGGATTAGTCTTGGGAGGGTCCTTTACTGGCGCTTTTACGCTACAAAATACACAAGATTAAAAATGTTTATTTATTTATTTATTTTAATTCACCGAGAGTATAGCAGTAATTACAGAGATAATATGAGGTAACAGAAACGGCGGGAATAAAGTTTATAAGACTTGTTTTATCCCAGAAAATATAGAACTTATATAGGTTCATTAGGTGAAACATGCAATTAACGGTAGTTTATTTGAATGTTGATTTAAATATATTATTTTGCATAATCAAAAACATTCTTCAAACAGCAATGTATGAAATACAGTTCTTATCTGGCGTTTTAATACATCATCAAAAAGCAATATTGGACAGTAATATTAGAGGAAATATTTCATACTGTTTAACACCACACTCAACAAGATCTCATTTCAAAGATATTGATCCTAATTAAGGGAAACTAGGTCAATCTCTCCCATGCGGCAACAGTTAACCTGTCCTTAGTACCTGGGCCGTGTTTCACAAAGCGGCGTAGATGTATTTTTTGCGTAACTTTCATACTAACGTATCTCTACAGTATGGGTTGCTAGGGCATTTACGTAAAAACTTACACTACGCCGCTTTGTGAAACAGGCTCCAGGCAACCCCCTATCATCCAAAAATACAAATTTAGCCTGTTTAAATATCGAACCTCTTTGTGACAAATTCCCAACAAAAAATACCCAGAAAAATAATTTGACTATTTCTACCCCTTTGATTTAGGGGTACATGTAGTGCTGTGGGTTGTTACCTGAAGCACAATTTACATGTAAGTCTTACACATGAATATACTGTCATGGAAACCTTTATCGTCAAAATTATTCTATCACCATTCACATAGATACAGTTTTGAGAAACAATCCTAGATTTATTAACAGCAACAGACTTGAGAATAAGTTAGGAGTGAAAAATACCAACTCTAAAAACACACTTTTCTTTCTTTTTTAACCTACTTTATAGGCAATGAATGGACCATGTCATATGCTTCAAATCAGCAGTTCCAATATCTACTATAAATCAAAATGAAGCCTCTGTCATGCTTTTGTCACCAAAAAAATTTTGATAGAATGTTTAATTCTTGTTTTTGGCAGCAAATTGTCTGTGAGAGCAGCAGCTGAAATAAGGACAACCTCAAGGCAGAATGATGAGCAATCATCCATTGTATTTGTCAGAATTTCACTAGATGGATGACAATTGCACCAGTAATATTCAACCATCATTTAACCCACATTTAAAGAGAGTTTCAAACATTTCTTAAAGCAAAAAAAGTTGAGTTTGTATACACTATAGCCTGATACAAAATTCCAGTCAATTCCAACATTATATTTTGAGCTGTTTTTCTTTTACACTTTTAAGACTTGTTTTTGAGTTGTAGGCTAGGTTACAAAAATGCTGACAGCTCTTGTCCCTTTTTTTTTGTCAACTGAATATAATTATATATTATTGAACCTTTAAACACACAGGCGAGGGGAAACTGACCATGGAGATAACTTTCCAATTATAAGTGTTTGAAGTACCATGAAAAACTAAACAAAAGTTCATTAAAAACAATATCGCTCATAATGAAATTTAACAAGAGTTTTAGTAAACTCAACATACGCCCGCCGTGGCAAAGTCGAACCGCTACGATTAACAACTTAACATTTAATATAACATTTGTTTTAATTTCATCAATTAGAATTTCTTGTTCACATTAGAAGTTTTTCTTTTCTGAATTTGATGAAGCTGCAACTAAATACCAGTACGTTATAGTACACATATATTATCTGTTAATTTCAATCACATTTTAATTGCAAAAACTGAAATGTGGCTGTTTTGACATTGCTCTTATCAATCAATACAATAGCTTACAATTCTTGAATTTTAACAGTTTTCACTGGGACACTGTTCTATTGGACTTGGCTGTAGTTTTATTACAAAGCAAACAATCTTCAGGCTGACCACTGATATGCTGGTGTGTAAATATACAAACCTTGGGTGTCATTGTCCCCTTATCTCTATTTAAACAGCCAATCTGATAAATACCAGATGGGTAATAAAGTGGGAAAATGGTCTTTTTTTGTTATTATAGTGCACATTAAACTATCCAAGAAAACAGTCTCAGAATGTATAAATTAATTGGCTTCTAGTATTACTCTGGACCAAGTGTACTCCAAAAAGCATTGATATATATTAATATATATATATTAAACATCAGGTACACATTTCTGATAAAAGAAACTCTTGAAAACAGACAAAAAATATGTGTACCCAAACCAAATTTGGTATGCGACACATCATCTACCTATAAGGTATATATACTCTAAAAGAATTGGAGAGATTATATCAAAACGAAAGAAGTTCTGGAGCCGCAAGGGAATATTACATAATCCAATAGGGCTGCCATATTATGCAACAGGTGATGTCAGAAATGGTATGTGAAACACCGTCTGCCCATAAGGTATATACTCTGAAAGAATCGTCAAGATCGGATCAAAACTTTAGAAGTTATGGAGCGGATGGGAATATTACATAATCCAATAGGGCTGCCATATTATGCAACAGGTGATGTCAGAAATGGTACACGACACAGCGTCTGCCCATAAGGTATATACTCCGAAAGAATTGTCAAGATCGGATCAAAACTCTTCAAGTTATGGAGCGTAAGGGAACGAAGATATAGACTAAGACAGAAAATTACATAATCCAATGTAGAAGCCATATTATGCAATGGACAATGTTCTTAATGGTTCATGACACACCTTCTACCCCTAGAGTATATGTTGTTAAAAAAATTGTAAAGATCGGATCAAAACTCTTCAAGTTATGGAGCGGAAGGGAACGAAGATATAGACTAAGATAGAATACTACATAATCCAATGTAGAAGCCACATTATGCAATCGACGATGTCATAAATGGTTCATGACACACCTTCTACCCACAAGGTATATGTTGTGAAAGAATTGTAAAGATTTGATCAAAACTCTTCAAGTTATGGAGCGGAAGGGAATCCGGGACGGACGGACGGACGGACGGCGCTGGTGATACCATAATACGACCGACTTTTTTTAAGTCGGGCGTATAAAAATAAGCTATTGACCCTGTATAAACTCAAACTGTAACATACTTTAAATCAAATGTTTGCTTTACTTACAAAAAAGGTCACTTTATGAGAAAAATAGCCAACAAGTTATTGATTCTGTTTTTACAAAAAATGGCCAAATCTTGGCAGTGAATGCCATTTGGAAGTCTTCAGAAAACAAAGAGATTCCTGAATGATGAGCTTTTAGTTGCCTTTTATCCTTCTCCAAGTGTTTTCTGAATCAAAGCAGTTTAACACAATATCTATTGATGAAGAAAGAGTATGCATTTACTACCAACTGTGCTAATCTGGCTTGGCTGTAACCAGCGGCCATTAGGGGGCTCCAGATACACTAACAATACCACACCTTAGGGGTAAAAGGGGCCAGGAGGGGAGTTCAAGATGCTAGTCAATGTTGTCTGAACATAGAGAGGTCCTTTACTGGAATCCTGCTGTTCAGAACAAACCATCGAGGAGGTGGAGTCATTTCAAGCGGACTCGTACTCCGTCACTCCATAGAAATCGTGGTAACAATAAGGTGTAGCATGTTGAAGCGATGTTCATTATCAACTTCCAGGGTCACCACTGGTCTATTCAACCTCCTTGACAATGACCAAAGCTAATCAACTGAGCGCAACAAAAACTATACCCACAACAATGTCGCGCCTATTATTTTATTATTTCACAGAAAATATCTAGACAATGTAAAGGTTTCTTACTGAGTGGCATTTAAGAAATGTAAGGCAAAGTGCCATTTCTGTAGTTATTACAAAATCTTAATCTATTTCTTTTTTGATTTTTAACCATTGGAAGGTAAAATTGTAAAAAAAAAAGTACAGACCTGAAAATGACAAAATCTAAAATCCATAGGCCTATGCCTATATCCAAGTCATATGTTGTAATATAACATTTTCAACATTGTTTTTTTTTTTTGCAATTTCATACGTGGGGTTTTTGATAGAGAGCAAATTGAAACAAGTTTGACAGACTGGAGAGATAAGATGCCCTTTTCATGGAAAATTCATTCAAAAAGGGCAATTTGGACACCCTAATCGAAAATTTCTTGGACTAAATTTTTTTAGAATTTCAGACTGACATTTGGGTTTGCATTCAAAGCATCCTTCAGGAATATTTGTATGTATTTACAATTTCACAAGCTCTATCCTTACATTATGAAAACAGATGTACCTGTATTAAATCCCCTAGAAATACATTTCATACAATTTAAATTCAAACCTAATTGATAAATGGTTAAAACTTAAAACTGTTTCAAATAAATAAATCACAAAACTCCCTTGACGACCATATATATATTTTTAACACTAAAACACACGGGCACAGGGAAAATCGTCTTGTCTAAAATAACCATGACCAATTTTCTTATTGAGTTAAAAACCATGGGGACATGTTTCTTATTGAGTTAAAAACCATGGGGACATGTTTCTTATTGAGTTAAAAACCATGGGGACATGTTTCTTATTGAGTTAAAAACCATGGGGACATGTTTCTTATTGAGTTAAAAACCATTGAGACAAGTGTACATATATAATATGGAATGAAAGAAAAAACTATGTAGGCAGCCTATATAACATGTATTCAATATTATTTTATATGTCTGAATAAAATTTGTAACATTTTAGGAGTGAGTAGGATTCAAACCTGCAACCAATTGGTAACAAAAACTATGATAAAATAGGTAAAAATGATAATAACACAGGATATGTCAATACGAGAAAATACGAGAAAAAAATATTGGTTTCGACTGATTATAGCTTTATATTGGGTAGTGACAGAAATTATAATAATCCCATTGCAAAACAGACCATTCTTACAAAAAGTCAGCTAGTCAATTAAAACCGAACAATGGTTAATATTTTGTTAATTAAGTAATGATTAAGTCAAACCACTGTGTAACATCTGCTTTCTGGAGCGAGCCAACTGAATATGTTTTATATGTTCATAACAGGAAGCTATTATATGGAGTTGATCCATGCATTTGCATTAGATATATATAAATGATAGGTAAAACATCTGCTGGGGGACATCGCCTTTTGCATACCAAGTGAAGGGCAATGCAGTTTTAAGAAATCATATAATTTCTTATTATAAAACAATATGTAAGCATCCAAGTTTTTGTCACAAAATTTCTCAAAGTCTCAATTTTATTCTACAAAATCATAATAAAAAAGTGCAAGTTTGTCTCAACGTAAATTGACTGGTTTGAAAACACTCTGGCACAAGTCTTGGGGATGTTTATAAAAAAACGTTAACATTTGTACTTAACTTGACTTTTTGACGTTTTGTAATATAATGTTCAAGGTATAACAGTTTGAAGCCCTAAATTAGACTTTCAATCCAATGTAAACATTTTTGAGAAATGGCTCATGGAGAATGATGGCAAAACTACCAGTCATGGACCCGCAAAACTACCAGTCATGGACCCGCAAAACTACCAGTCATGGACCAGACGCAGTTAGCGTGTTCTAAAATGGCAGGTAATCATCCCACCCTCCCATGGTATCTTGCAACTGAATTATGAATTTTGTGATCCCTGCGTTAAGATGTGAAAAGGTTAGGAAGACATAAATTTCTTCTGCAGAAGTTCCAGTGACACAATATTGCATGTGTAGACGGGGAGAAATTTAGTTTACGACGTCTGACATTTTATATGTTTTCATAGATTCACAGAGATCCGTTGGATATCTGTATATAGAATTCAAAATTTTTTGTTCCCTTTCAGCTCGTAAAATTTGTGGCGAGGTTATAAATCAAAATTGCCAAATCAGAGGGTAAACAAAGGAGTGAAATAACGCGAAGAATGAAGTTTGGCAACTATAGACAGCCAGATATTTTTCTCTAAAATTCTGCCATCACATTCCAGAGAAGTTAGCTGCAGATGTCAGCGTAGCGTCTGGGTGGGTTTTGTCTGGGGCTAATCAGGCGTTGTCCACCTGTATGGAAAAATGGTCGAATTACAACTAACTACCTGCTTTTTGGATTAGACTCTATAGGTTGACAATGTATCTGGGTGTTAGGGGACCTCTAGAGACCCAGTCTGTCGTCTCTCTGGGGGCAACATAAAGCCCACGGAACACTCACCTTACTTACAGGGCGATCCGGGACAAATTACACCCCCATAAACACACAAACTGTCAGTCAGGCCAAACTATGTTACATATGCAGAACTGACTGATTTACTAACATATGACATGCCATATACCGAAAACAAGATTTTTAAATGTCCAATTACAAAAATATGTATACTATTCAGCGATTATCTAATACAAAATTTTGATAACTATTTCAATTTATACAGAAAAATAAGCAAACTCACAATTTTATTTAAATTTATTTTATCTGATAACATTTTTAATTTTTCTACAAGCACTAGCTTCTTATTTATACGAAGACATAAAATTTCATTTACTTTTTTTAATATAAAGCAAAAATAATTTTTGGGCTTTTTTGTAGGAAATGATTTTTTTTTGTTTCTTTCCAGTTCACACAAAGATCAAATCATTTACAAATCAATCGTTTTATCTGGATATTTTTTATTTATCCAGATGAAGTCTCTTGATAAGTATAGAGCATCGACGGAAGAACAGTACAGTTTATCTAAAATCATAACTAGATGGAATATGCGATCAGGTATCTGACAAATCAAGGAAAACTAACACATACTTCCGTAAAGTTGCAATCCTCAGTGTTACATAACAATGGAATATTTTATAAACAAACTTGAAAGAATTTTTACACAAAGAAAAAATTACACAATGAAATGTTTGTAAAAAACAAAAAAAACAGCTAAACAATTTAAACCAGCCAACAAACCCAGCAAATATATAGTTTGCCCCAAACAACCAAGAAATAATAAAAAAAATTATTCAAACTGAAAATTTGATAGTTAAATGCACACGATCAAAAAAAAGAATCAAAATTTTTCCTAAAAAATAACCATATTTCTTAAATGTTGAAGAAAAAAAGTGTTGAAAATAAAAAAAAAGAAAAATCCTGAAAATGAAATGTCCATTTCCTATATCTTGAAGATAATTGGCAGATTAACTGAACTACAGATTAAATGTTAAAACTATTTACTTTAGGTTGCAATTTTTTTTCAAAACACATTTAAGTACACTGAGTATACTTTCTGTACATACAATGATCGATTGATTAATTTGTTACCATGTACTCAAGATTATTTCACTTATATAGCGAAGTTTATATGTAAACTGAAAGTATCAATCCAGCAGGTTGATGAAGTACATGTAGGTTATTCTCTACAATTTAGTTTGTCAGGTTTTAAATAAGAATCTGATTTTCGCACGGATGAATTCAATAAAAAGAGATGAAGTGGATTTGAATGAGTCATTAAAGAGAGATCTGTACAAGCAGAGAAGAATTAACTATGTGTAGGCAGTCATGCCCCAATGACTAATAAACATATTTACATTGCCTGGGAGTGAATTTACTTGTAACAACAATACTCGTGTGTAAATCAAGTCAAAGTCCACGGACTAATTTGTCGCAAACAATAAGAGAAGGGTCAACAGAGAACAAATACGGAGATAATCCGTAGACAAAGAGCCAGGTGAAAATCTGAGCGGTGAGAAGATCCCACGTTGTTTCACACCCAGCATCCCTCCGAGGGCCAATAACACTTCTTTTACAAGGTGTTATAACATAGATTTATGGCCCACCAAACATCTTACATATCTCACCAATTAGGGATACATACCTGACTACGAAATGGACAGACAATCTGCCAGGTAATTAATTAGTCATTATCAATTATTCAAAGTTTTATTAATTAAAAAAAAGTCCTACAACTATATATTGTAATATAAGCTTTCAATAAAATTTAAAAAATATTATTTATAAAATCCGCAACAGAATAACTGACGGACAGAGTTCCCTCGAGCACATACCACACCCTCCTTGCACATGCAACCACACACACACGAGAAAATTACAACGAAAACTTGGGTGAAGACAGCAAGTAACTAACAAATGACATCCCATTATTGCAGCTTCCGTCGGTACAGACCACATCAGTTATGTAAATGAAATTAACTCGCTAACCAATCAGTTAACAAGATCGACCATAAACAGCTGTTAAGACTTCCCTATTTCCTAATGTAATTAATGCTAGAGTTACCTTTCCTTTAATAATTGTCATCATCTATTATTTACACATCTGTAGGGACTGGCATATGGATGACAGATTTATTTACTGTCAATATACACAACGTTATGGACACTTACATAGCTATTATTCTGGCTTAGATCATTTTAAATCCCCATTCTCAAAATCAAATCTACTACTGGTAGATTGGAAATAAAAAAAACCCTAAATGGTCCCACTCCATCTCAAGAAAAGTAACATTGAAAAACAATTCTCATTGTGCTTTCATGGGATTGTTCTATGCAAAGTGAAGAAGTTTGAGGAAGGGTCATGCAATTCCTTTCTCCACTAAACCTGCTAAGGTTAAAACCATTATAAGTTAACTAAAATTTAGTACAGCATAAGACGTTCAAAATATTTAACCATTTTTTCACATTTATTTACTATTTTTAACTTGCATGACACTATTCCATATAGAATTAGATGCACTTTTACTCATATTGGCCTACAGTTATTGAATATTAAATATAACTGAAAACATACATGATCAATAATCTTCTTCTATCCCCTAGAGAATATTAGTGTAATAAATAAAAATACACATTATTGATTATTGAAGTCAACCCATATTGAGACATCTTTGTCGCTGAATCTTTCCATGGCCTGGATTCAAGCTGCTGGCCCGGTAGTTACAAAATCATGGTCCCAAAAATTTGGCTAAAATAATGTGCTAAATTTCCCATCCATATTACCTAAATTCGGCTAAAATAATGTGCTAAATTTCCCATCCTTATTTCCAAAATTCGGCTAAAATAATGTGCTAAATTTTACATCCATATTTCCAAAATTAGGCTAAAATAATGTGCTAAATTTCCCATCAATATTTCCAAAATTTGCCTAAAATAATGTGCTAAATTTCCCATCAATATTTCCAAAATTCGCATAAAATAATGTGCTAAATTTCCCATCAATATTTCCAAAATTAAGCTCAAATATCTACATGTATGAAAAACATCCTTATTCCAATACCGTGCTCCAAAAATGTGCTAAATTCTTACCAAAAAAAATTACATTTCTCACAGCTTGGTAGAGGGAATTTACCAAAACAAATCAATACAAAAATTATTTACTAAAGAGTCATTTGAATCACTTTTTATATGATAACAATTTTATTGCTTGGAATAAGCATAAGTGTTAACCATTTTTATATAAAAGCATAAAGTTGGCCATATTTAGAAAAGAGCATAGTTTCATTCTTTTTCAGATGATAGCATATGTAGTTTTCAGATGATAGCCTAGGTAGTTTTCAGATGATAGCATAGGTAGTTTTACGATGATAGCATAGGTAGTTTTTAGATGATAGCATAGGTAGTTTTCAGATGATAGCATACGTAGTTTTTAGATGATAGCATAGGTAGTTTTCAGATGATAGCATAGGTAGTTTTCAGATGATAGCATAGGTAGTTTTCAGATGATAACATAGGTAGTTTTCAGATGATAGCATAGGTAGTTTTACGATGATAGCATCTAGTTTTACGATAACATAGGTAGTTTTCAGATGATAGCATAGGTAGTTTTACGATGATAGCATAGGTAGTTTTCAGATGATAGCATAGGTAGTTTTACGATGATAGCATAGGTAGTTTTCAGATGATAGCATAGGTAGTTTTCAGATGATAGCATAGGTAGTTTTCAGATGATAGCATAGGTAGTTTTCAGATGATAGCATAGGTAGTTTTCAGATGATAGCATAGGTAGTTTTACGATGATAACATAGGTAGTTTTCAGATGATAGCATAGGTAGTTTTCTGATAATAGCATAGATAGTTTTCAGATGATAGCATAGGTAGTTTTTATCAGAGACGACCAGTGACTTTAAATTAAAACAAATAGTTCCAATAAATAGATTGGGTAAATTTTCACACCAGAAACAAATACTTCAATTTCTGTCAGTTGAAATTAGATAATTTCAAAGCAATAACATTTCAGAAATAAGTTAACATTTCCTTTTTAGCGCATTAAGATTCTATCCTTCATTTCCATTTTACCTACGAAATTTAGCTTAAGCTAAAACTGATGATTTGACCTATGGGAATTTAGATGTTGACGCAGTGATGAGATGGTATCGCTATGTCACACATGTTTGTCTGACACACAACAACACAATACAATTGATACCAAAAAAAAATTCCAATAGTAAGGCGTATATAATTAACAATTAAAAAGAAAAAGGAACAAAATTACCAGGATGAAAAATATAGCCTGTGTCATTTATGGAATATTTATCAAATCATAAAAAAAAAATGTTAAACAAATTTTAAAATTTAAAGGTTCTGAATATCACAAAAAATTATAATAAATTAAGAAAAAAATATTACTTAAATTTTAAGTGTTTAAAACTTAAGTGTTTTTTATTTTATTTTCTTGTTACCAAAATTTTCGTTTTTTTTCTTCTGGAATTTGGATAGGTATACAATACATATCAATGAGAAATAAAATTTCTAATAAAAAAAAAAACTGAATATCTCACAAAATGAAACAAATTTGAGCTTACTTTTTTTCTGAGTAGGACTTATATTCTGTGAATTTAAACACTGACATGTAAATAAATATCCAAGGCCGTAAAGGATAATACCTCCAGAAACAATGATCACGGGCATGAATTTTCTATTTCTACGTGATTGGGGTGAGCAGGGGGCAGAAAATTTATAATTCAACAATAAGACGGAGCCTAGATAATTGTCAAATCTTGCGAGATGTTGAAAAGTGACATTGGGTAATCAAACGGGATGAGAATAGAGATTTGAAAAGAGATATTAGAGAGAGCCTGCTGAGATAACGGGCACCTCAAACAAACGTATGTGGTCTGGCACGTGTATGTGTAGAGTGCACACACCCCACCCATCTATCAAAAACATACAACCTTTTATTATACACACAATTTATGCTTGGCTATGGAAACAGCCATTTCATGGAACACTTAGAGCATGAATCAGCAAATTTTCTTTTGAGTAACAGACAATGACATTAAAAGAAATAATAAAACGTGGAAAAACAGTGATATCTGTGAAAACTTTGCCATAAAGAATTCAAAATGTCTTTATAGAAAAATGCAAAGGATTATTGTATTTGACATCACATTTGTTCAGCCATTTCCAAGAAATATTTAGAAGAAAAATATTTACAATGGGTAATTTGATAGTCATTTAGGAAAAATTGTTTAAAATAATATAACATTTAAAATTTTTAGATTATTAATTCACGTAACTGAAGACCTACTAATTAATTTCAATAATTATGCATTAATTATTAGCAATTATTTTAAAAAAAACATATGTTTGTTGATGTTTTAAGATGTTATTAAAACTAAAAAGATATACAAGTTGTGTAATACCGGGTAATTTATTATGTTAAGAGTGAAAATGCCTCAAATGAAATATCTTAGTTAAATAAGAACAAGAAATTGTCTTCAGTAAATTTTTCGAAGTTATCAATTTTCACCAAAAGAATTTCTCATATAAGAAGCTGGGAAAGATGACAGAGAATGGTTTTAAGAACTTAGGCTTTGTTTGGAATAAAACTGAAACTATAAGGATACAGAATCTGACAAATAACCCAGAAAACAGACAACATTCTAATAAGCATATTCATTAAACAATTAATATATTCCCCCCACCACTCAACCCCACCCACCAAGCTCCTTGCCAGAAAAACAGTAAAGTATCATCGTCCGTAACAAAATACCCATGAAGATAAAATCCGATATATTTGTGAATATTGCACGTGGAAAAATCCAAAACATTTTTATTGATTTTAATGGCTTGGATCCGGTCTATTAAATTTTTTCTGAAATTGAAAAAATGATATTAATATGGTCTCACCTTTTAACAGTACGCCTCCGCCGTTTGGTGGCATACATAGTCTTAATAACCCAGTCGTCCACCATTAAGGCTGATTTCAACAGTAAAAAACCACAAACAAAGCAACCAATTCCAACGCACTAATGTAATATTTGTTCTTTGAACTCTACCGTCAGTCGAATTAACTGACAAATTACACTTATGCATGCAACATTGGTAAAGTATGACACAAGTCCGTTAAAACTGGAAAGGCTGTCATCAAGTTTTTCACGGAGTCCTTAAGGCAGAGAAATGCAAGATGCTTCAATGAAGCGCCATGGAAAGTAATATCAACAAGGGATTTGAAATAGGTGTGATAATCACATTCAGCAGTACTGACAACGGCTCACCATAGAGCAAAATAATAGAAACGAGCATTACTTGTTCTGATGCATGCCTTCAGCATGGAAGTAAAACTTCACACGTCTGCATATCAATTGATGCATATTTCGCCGAAACATACAACCTATTTCATGTTAACAAATCCGTGACAATAGGCCCCGCCCCTTATCAGTGCTGAGCCAATGAAGATCTGCGGAGCGCTATAAGCACGTTGAAGATCTTGACGAAATCAATAGAAGGCAGTCCTAAACACAGCACAGAAAGTATATCAAATTACATTCAATGCATTTAAAAAAGAGATTTATGTGTGTTGTAATAACACAGCCAACGAAACATCAGAAAAAAACCTCTCAGCACATAGGTATAGTTTCTGCAAATCTTGTTTGTCCACAGTCGAAAATTTACCAACTTTATGCGTCGATATGTTTGATCAGAGTAAAATGTTTATATATGTGACTGAAGAGGATAGTGAAGAGAGGTGGCTTATGGACAGATGGTCTCTTCAGGTGACTTAATCAATTCCATCATTGATCTCTACTGACAGCTACAACAGCCAATCACAGGCCTACAATACTGGGCTACAAGAAAGGGGCGGGGTCAAGGTGAAACTCACATAGTAGAGGCAAGCGAGGAACAATAGAACGGGCCATGTAACAGCAAGTCAATTTAAACATCAAATCTTTGACATCTTGTGTCGAAGAAAAAAAATTAATAACAATATCAGAGAGCGACATTTAGATAGAAAGCTACGCTTGAGTGAACATCGAATGTGGGATAAATACATATCCTTCACACAAATCAGCTCGTGTTTACTCTTGTTAGACACAGATTTAACCACAGATATCAAACTATATATAACCTTTTTCTTTCTGCCGGGAAACACGGTCTGGCGGCAAGTGTTCATTTGTGTGTGTTCTACATCAATTGGTCTGCACCTGTCCAAAAATGGAAGTTGCACATCAAAATTAGAACAACGTCAAACCCTTGCAATATATGACTGATTTTTATATACTCCAGATAAAACCATTAAAGTTTGGTTTTAAAACAGATTTTAACAAGATTCAAAATTGTTTTCAATTGGTATCAAACCCTACAAACTCAAATCTATATCCCTCCCTGAGACTGAATGTTAAAAAGACAGATCAGAATCAGGTAAAACTATTGGAGATTTGAGACTTATATTCTTTTAACTTAGTCTTAAAAATTTTATTTTAAGTAAGATTGTAAACTGCTTTGAATTAATTAGTATCAAACTTTGATGAATTTGAACATATACTTGTTTATACCCCTAAAAAACTGGACCAGATTTTAATCAGAATAAAAGCAGGTCAAGAATTAAATAAAGTGGGATTTATGTTTGATTGACCTGTGCCACTCGTCTAAGTCCAAACGTTTGGTACGGTAAGACATCCTCAATGTAATAGCTTTGTGGCGTAATGATATTTGCAACGTCACAAAACCAACACTCTGGGTTTCTTTGACATTTTGGGGCTGGAGAAGAGGTCAATTTTACAGATACTAAAGCAAAAAAAAAATAATGAATCGTCTTTACCCACTCGTCCCTGGTACATGTATGCTAATTTCAGATCAATGACACAGTGTTAGTGATATTCTTGCTAAATGAATTGATGACCTGGAGATATTGGAGTTCATCGCAGGGGAACAGATCAGATTAAAGCACAAACTGTGATTTCCGTGTTCGAGTTAAAAATATATGCAGCGGTCCAGAAATAAAGTAATCAGTTAGTCAAATCAAACAACTCTCTATAAGCTACATGAAAATTGTCAAAATCACATTTTCTCACAAAGAAATAACAATGGTAAGGGTACATTTGTTTACCTTTCTTACAAGGGGTGGGGGGGGGGCTAGTAGGGGAAGACTGAGTTTGATTCACAGGCCACTTATGTTGGCATTAGACGAGAAATCTGGGCTCTGTCGAATTTTTTTCCTTTCCGTATTCGTCATACATATTACCAGCCATATAATACCAGTTGCTGTTAGAACGATAATCCAGGCTAATGTTCACACAAGCTTTTGTTTAACAAACATTGAATTTTAAAGTTTTCAGATGATGCCCAAAATGTCCTTGTGGACAACATTTCAAATAGTAGACCTCAGAAATCACAAGAGCAATGCTGTAATTATTGCTATAATGAAAATGTATATGCCAAAAAAATAAATTAAGTGATCTTTGTATCTTTTTTCATAATCAATAAAAAAAGAGACTGTACAGACAGATTTTTGCAGCAGAAACTTTAGAGTATGTATCATTTTTTTGTAGCAGAACTGTAAAACAAAAGAAAATTTTACCTGGGTGACATCAGTTACTTTATATGCCACCTGTCAAATCTCATCCCCACCCCAAATGGGTACATCCATTGATATCACTCCCAATCTTATCCCGCATGTTTTCCCACACTGTTTATTATAACTTTGAATAAAACCGCAGAAACAATGGAAGTTAAATTTGTATGCGTATCACAGGTCAAAAATCAGTTTAGAGGATTCAACAAAAACTGTACAAAGGGGTAAAGAAGACTGAGATTGAGTTCACACAGCACTTTAATTTATGTTGAACCAATTTGTACACAGTTCCCATTAACCCAGTCTCATAATAGGGTGGATTGTTTTAGTTGTTTGTTTAGAGTTTAACCACTTCTCAAGAATATTTCAACTGTATATTAATGATGACTTTAGGATTTCAATTGTGAGAAAAAATAGTTGTTTCTTTGAGTGAAGATTGATTGATGTTTTAACTTTTATAACGTACACAAGATTATTCCTCTTACATGGTTGCGTTGCCATGTTTTAGCTCCAAGGAGTACCTTGCAACTTTTCTACATACATGTTTAGAAATGTTTTCGCTTTTTTAAAACCTGTGCCCCATTGATGGCAGGTTTTCTTTCAGACCAATAGAATATAACTCTACGAACTGAACCACCAAGGCCCATGGCAATGGCAGAAAAAAATGATCTCCTATGCCAAATGGAATTCCAACTCTTCAGTAAGTTGGCCTACTTTACAAGTATCTCACTTATATTTGGTTCCAGAAAATTCTACTGACTAAGGCAAAGCTCCTGTCAGTCATCAACCTAATGAAATACCATAGGTTTACTTTCTTACAACAATCTATGATGGGGTATAAATGTCTAAATGATATACCTCTTTTAAACACAATTAGAAACTTGTTATTTTAGACAAGAAGATTTTCCCTGTGCCCGTGTGTTTTAGTGTTCATAGATAAAATGTAAATACAACTCAGCTTACATGATAAAACACCATCAAAAGCAGTAAGGTGTATTAATATACAAAACAATATTAATTAATACAGAGCAAAACAATATAAATAGTATAGACCTAATTTTCAATATATTTATAAATTAGGTAAATAGAAAAGGATATTCTGAGTAAAGGCAATAAATTCTTACCAAACAAATACCTAACACAAGTAACATTTTTAATTTCACAAATCTCTAGGTGAGGATGATGTCATGTTGCCAAACAGTTTGTAACATTTGAATCCAAAAACTTTTCCTTTCCAAACGTCTTTGTCTTAGAGAGATCTCAGTTTCTCAAAGATATTTCTTGCAGCAATTTTTGGCCCAATACTTATACTAAAGCCTAGCGCACACGAGAGGCGCCGGCTGAGCTGCCGGCTACGCGTGGCTGAGAGCTAAGCTGTTTCCCCCGTGTGCGCGTAAACCGTGTGCGCATAACGTAAGCTGCCGGCTGAGCTGAGAGGAGGGATAGTCCAATCGCGTGTGCCTATTAAATCATGTGACCACTTAGAAAATTACGTAACACGGGTAGTGACACTTGTGTAGATCAGTGAACTTGGGTGATGAAGAACTTGCCTCAGCCGAGAGCTCATCGTCTGCGCTGAAATCTGTAGCTGCTCCCTTGGCCACGCGTGCCTTGTAGCTCAGCCGGCGCCTCTCGTCTGCGCTAGGCTTTAGACATTCAAATGTTGTAATGTTTCACATTATACCCATCTTTTCTGACAGCTCATAAAAGGTAGTCCTCTGTCAAAAATGTTAACTGATTGACATATATAAATACCATATGATGTTTACTGTAAATGAATCAATCCATTACAGACTCTCCCTTCAAATTAAACATACATAACAATTTTTCTACATTTGACTTATGTATTTTTGAAAGGTCTAATGTATAAAAAAAACTTAACTGGAACCCATAAATAATAAACTCTGATAATAATTCTGATATGAGTGTTCTTATTGAAATATTTGTCCACAACAGTATTGTACTTTGTAGGATGAACGTTAATAGAGAAGAGGTACTATGGTCTAAGTGGAGATTAACATGTCTTCTTTCTAAACAAAGATAACAAATTGACTGTAATTGAAATCATAGTTATTGATGGGAAGCAGGCAAAGCAAGTTTCTATAGAACACTCAGTCACTTATTAAAGCATTGTGGTTCAATTGAGCCTGTCTGAACAGACTCTTCAAACACATTTACACGAACTTAAATCCCAAATCAGCCATTAAAATCAGCCATTGTTAGCTTCAAGTCTTGGAACAACACCAGATAATTTCCTCTTCAAACTCTCTCTGTGTGCCTACAAAGCCACTTGACAGGTCCGTAGAAAAGGACAGACCTGTAGAACAATGACTTGACTTCTCTCCAAGACGCTGATCCCTGCAGAAGGAGGGACGGAGTGGGCAAGTTTTGTCAAGGGAGTTTAAGCCTGTAATTACATCCGTTAACTCAGACATAATTTATGGTTCTGCTAATAACTTGACCACTCGCCATTGAGGCTCTATTAACGACAGACTGACCAGAAATATATCTGATTTCCCAGCAAAAATCTGTCCAACAAAAACCATCAAAGTGACATTGAAAGCCTATTAATCTTAAAAAAAACTGAAAAAAAGAACCTTTCCTTTAGTTATAAAGCATGGAAATAATCACCATTTGAGAGATTGTTAAAGGCTCACTAGAAAATCCACAATACTGTTTACATTGAAAACCATGGACGATTTTCTATATTTTTCTCTGACAGAAGAAGTTACGAAATTTCTACTTTTGCCGAAAATTAAAGCTTTTGGCATCATTTATTATTTTTAATTCGAAATTTAAAATTTGAATTAGTTTTGGACTCGCAATGTTAACAAACTTTGAGTCTCAAGCGCCCTTGATTATTTGAACCGTGTGAGCAATCTACACCTAACAGTAAATATTATTTTATCAACCCCTTTTCAAAACCATTAGAGACTCGTCTCCATGGTTATTTTAGATAAGAAAAAATTTCCCTGTGCCCGTGTTTGTTTTAGTGTTCATAAAAATATAAACATAAGTTTTGGGGTTCTCCACTGATAAGGACCTCTCCTAATAAACCTCCATGGTGAAGCCAGGAGGCGTGACAATTTTGAGTGTGACATTTAACGCAGACCAATAACTTTATTACAATTAGAAGAAGCTGCAGAAATTTACACTTTATCAGATATTATTGTTGGGGAAGTAAATCGACTGTGTATGCTACAGCATACAATACAGAGATGTGTGCCAAAAACCAGGGGGCTATTTCTCAATATACATGTATTTACTCTCGCTATAACATTGCGCCTGGTGGTAGCGTAAGGTTGACAGTATTGTCATGTCAGTTATGCCTTGTTTCGATGGATTGATTGATGTTTAACGCCGCACTCAGGATTATTTCACTTATATAGCGGTGTTGCCATCTTTAGTTGGGGGAGGAAACTCCTGACGTTCGGCGAGTACCTGACAACATATTAACATTTGAGTTTTGTTACTTCACTTAACCTTCAAATCTCAAGGGTGTTATGATTGCACTACTTCAGGAAAGTAAGTTACAATTTCCTCATATGGTTAAACTAAAAATAACCCAATTTTGCTTGCTCATTAAAGTGGCTGGAGTACCAAAATTTTCCCTTTTTTCATAAATTCTGAAAGGCCAGACAATAAGATGGCATGAAGCTCATCAAGAAATTAAATGATAGATGTTGGAATAAAATGAAAATCCAAAAGTGTTTGAAAGCAAAAACATTTAAGCAATCGAGACAAACATACATTTATTTTAGACGTAAGTTACTTCTAATTTTTAAACACGGGTACTCGCCGAAGGTCAAGGTTTTCATTTGAAAAAAATAGCAATAAATTAAACAAATTTGTCTAAAGGAAAAAAATACAAATTTTGGCAGCTTATGGTGCATCAAAGACAGAATTTAACGCATATAATGCATAAAAATTCTTAATACAATAACAAATACGTAGAGGTATTTTAATCATGAAAGGTGACACGCCATAGCTAATATTAATCTTTGACAGTTGTTTGTGTTTGAGGGTTGTAATGAGACTATGCCCTTAAGGCAAGAAACCCAAGCTAATCAAAGTGGATGAGAATTCAAAATTACATATAGGCATCCATAAACATCCAATCTATTGAACTCTCCAAAAATACAAAGACCGTTTGATCCGAAAAACCTAGACAATATTTGAATCAAAGCTTGGGACAATTACAATACTGTGAACAGTTTCATCATAGCATTGTCCTATTGTGTTCGAAGCTAAAAACAGACGTTGATCGGGAGATTACAAAAGGCTTCGGTCCAGCTGTATTTAAACAAGTCAGATGAAAGGTGAATTGAGACTGATTTGATCAAATAGACAGTGATATGAAAACAATGTCACATTGATCATTGTTAGTGCACAGACCAGAAAATCATAATTTCAGCACAAAATAAACATGTCCTGGTTTAGTTTAGGGGTCTCAAAGTCTCAAAGTCACCCAATGCTCAACCTACTGAGCATCAAAGTCATCCAATGCTCTACTACTGAGCATCAAAGTCATCCAATGCTCTACCTACTGAGCCTTAAAGTGATCCAATACTCTACCTACTGAGTCTCAAAGTCACCCAATGCTCAACCGACTGAGCATCAAAGTCATCCAATGCTCTACCTACTGAGCCTCAAAGTGATCCAATACTCTACCTACTGAGTCTCAAAGTCACCCAACGCTCAACCTACTGAGCATCAAAGTCATCCAATGCTCTAGCTACTGAGCCTTAAAGTGATCCAATACTCTACCTACTGAGCCTTAAAGTGATCCAATACTCTACCTACTGAGCATCAAAGTCATCCAATGCTCTACTTACTGAGCATCAAAGTCATCCAACGTTCTACCTACTGAGCCTTAAAGTGATTCAATGCTCTTCCTACTGAGCCTTAAATCATCCAATATTCTACCTGCTGAGCATCAAAATCATCCAATGAGTTACCTACTGACACTCAGTCATCCAATGCTCTTTTAACTCAGCCACAGAGTTTTAAGCAATGTCCTACCTACAGTGCCATACATTTATTCAATGCCCTAAAAATACTGAGTCTCTCAGAATCCTCTTTGCTCTACCAACTGCGCCTGATAAGTCATCAAATGCTATACTTACTGAGCCTAAAATTCCTCAAATGCTATACCTACTGAGCCTCATTAATTTTCTAAGAAAACGGAGAAAATCCTTCGAGTAGATTCTGAGTACTTTCAATCACAGTAGGTAAAATGTAAAAAAAGAACACAAGGTCTTAAATCGTGACCAAATGAGGTAATGCCTATTGCATGTCATAAGTCTTTAGTCAGCATTCAATATCAAAATAACTAAATCAATAGCCTGGATATGTGACCATGAAACAGAGTTATTTGTAGTTTTATTTGACATGCAATATAAGTATTCATCTTATCTACATTTAGAATTATCAGCCCTGCTCGGTCATTTCATTCAACTTTAATAATAACATAGCAATATCACATCATAATCGGATACAGTCATTTACGTTTGTTTACATGATGTTATTACAAAAGGCTCAATGTTATATTTTGCTACATTTATAAGAAGATACACTTTTTGTTTAGAAAATCTCTGAAATTCAAATTTAAAATTCCTATGCAGACAAACCATTAAAATGTTTTACATGTAAATTATAAAGAAATTTATTTCAAAAATTTTGGAATAAAAAACTTTGAAATGCTAAGATTTTATAAAGTCAATGTTACTATTTAGCTTGTTTGTGTTGGAGACACAATTAATCTTATAAGAATGTGTCACCAAGGAATCCAACAACAGCCATGAATAATGGCAAAAAGTCAAATTTAAAAAAAAAAATCTGTTACCCATCATGAAAGCCAGTATATGGTACGATGTGTAACGAAACTAGCATCGGTACTGGGTGGTTCCAAGCATTTAAAGACATGGAACCCATTCAAAGTTTCTGACTGGCACCGAAATTTTATGGCCTAAGTCTAATTTCAATACATAGTAGCCTAAATCTGGTGGCCATGTTAGTTACACAACCTGCATGTAACATTTTAGGAAACTGAATTCAGCCAAAGGAAAGTCAGGACCTTCCCCTGGTTCCTGGCAAGCATCCAACATAGGTTGACTGGATAAAAACCCATTTGTAAGTTTTTTAACTTTGAGTGAACCCGCGACCCATAGGCATGTGGCGGAGAGTTTTACATTGCAGATTGGCATTTTCATCTGACGTGGAACAAAATACGCCAAATGAAAATTGCAATGTCTTTAAAAAGAAATTGGGCTGCTGTTTCTCTCAAGAATAAGAAATAAGATGTATTCATTAACTACATGTATTCTTAACTTGTTGTAAGGTTGATGTCAAGTTTTAGTTTACAAAAGAAACTCAAACCTAAAATCAGATGATTTGGATTCCAATTTAGGGATTTTTCAGACCCTAACTCGGATCGGTACCTCCTGCGATGAGATGGGTCCTATGGGAAGAAACAGCAAAAATTAGACTGCAATATATACACTAACTAAACACTATCTAAGGCATATGAGACCGGAGGATACCAAAATTTGGTGAGATATGCCGGGAAAACCATGTCAGTTACAAATTCTGTTAGTGAAGAGCGCTACAAGCCCACTGGATATTTTTTTTATATCAACCTCACTCAATCATTTAAAGAATTATTTTGTTGATGAACTTTCAGCCATCATACACTTATGGCAACCATATATACTGACAGCTCATTTAATTTACAAATGTCCGATCATTCCTTGCCTGTGGAGATCGTAAGAAATGTCGTAAGTTTCCACTTACCTCTGTTATAGAGCCTATATCTGCAAGCGATGAAAACCACAGTCTGGTTGATGAGAATATGGTGGCCTAAAAAACTGGAGCAAAAAAAAAAGTGAACAAGAATTTCCTTTATTTTACAAACAGATCTCATATGAATTGCTGCCAACAAGCGAGTAAAGAGAACGAAACTGACTCGTCTCTGGAGAAGAATACTCTTATTAATGGCAAAATGTAAAATATTTTCAAGTCATCCTTTTCATTGTTTTTTTTCCCCCACTTAAGAAGAAGTAAAAGACCCTATTCAAGGTATGTGGATTAGCAAAGCCATAACTGAGCCAGATGATTGATTGCATGGTGCTTTATTATTTCACTTATATGGCAAAGTTA
Organism: Lepidochitona cinerea; assembly: GCA_963971465.1. Lineage (NCBI taxonomy): Eukaryota > Metazoa > Mollusca > Polyplacophora > Chitonida > Tonicellidae > Lepidochitona > Lepidochitona cinerea. The sequence goes on along the minus strand of OZ020551.1, from coordinate 62,806,281 downwards.
AGTTGGGGGGGGGGGGGGACCCACTTCCTTGTCTGAAGGAAACCCCAGGCTCAATTATAAAGTATCATATTGTGGTTCACAGCATAATTGCAGACTAGAAGGGATTTTCAACTTCGGTTAAAATAAACACATGTATGCTTGATGTTTTTACGTCTTTAACGGTCGCCCAAAAGGTAGGTTTAGTGGGGAAGGAAACCGGGCTCTTTGCCTTCAGTAGGTACCTGGAAACCCTCTTCCATACATATAGGATGACAGGGTTCAGACCACGAATGATCAAAACACCACTCAGAAATTTGTCATTTTTGCTTTAGACTGGCTGGTATTTGAACCTGCGTCCCATCGATGGAAAGACTGTGTCGGACGGAGAGACTATCGCTCACAACTGAGATGAAATATCTGAAGGGTGTCTGAAGAAAGTAACGCAGTCAGCTTCCCCTCCACTCTGTTCACAACAAGATTTTACGATGACTGCGTTCATAAAATATTCATAGTTAATTCAATCAGCTGCCGAGTGTATAGGCAGATCAAAGCTGTAGAGAGAAGCTTCCAGACTTGATTCAGCCATCCCACTGAGTAATTAAAGTTTCCATTGTATATTGTGCCCAGTGATTGTTTCTATGGACCACCATATGGCTTAATGAAGGACCCCCTGCCCTACAGGGTGTGAAGTGACCAGTTAATATGGAATTAAGTACTCCCTGGAGAGGCCCTTAAGCTAATGATAGGGGATTCCCCAGCCTAGTTAGAACCCATCAGTAATAAGTTTATATCATAACACATTGGTAATCTTCATAATTAGCATCATTGGTACTTGTCCTTTTTTCCCCACATCTAAATAACCATGGGAGAAGAATAGAACATGAAAGGTTATTAATTAATTATATTACTTTCGATCATATTGAAGTGCAACCTACAATGGTTTGACACTATAGATTCAAGGCTTATTTACCCTGATTTCCTTCAAACTGTGGTAAATGTAGGCTAAACAGTTACAATTTAAAATATTTAAGGCTTTCTTCATCCAAAGGTTTTTCTCATAACCAAATCTCTTCGGGTATAAAAATTTTTAAAATTCAATTCAATTCTTTTACACACTTTTTGAAAGTGAAAATAAATTGTATCATTTTGATTGAAAAACTTTCCTTTAAAAATGATTACAATGCAAAAAAAAACCTTGCTGTACCTTTATAAATTTTGTAGTATATGCTGTGCACAGCGATTGCAGTCCGGAGCACAACAAAAAAATACCCCTTGAATAAAAAAATCTGAAAGGAATCTTTTTTGATGAAGAAACCCTACTAGTCTGTAGAAATAGGTTAGCTTTGTGAAAATCTGAATTGGGTTGAACTGATAAACTAATATTTTTTTCAAATTTAAGAAAACAAAATATCTTTGAAATCTGATGGGGACAGATTACACCATGCTTTTGGTTAATAATAATCAGGGACTGATCCAGGGAAAATTTGGGCATACCATTTTGGTTCAAAATGTTCCAACAATAAGACAAAAACAACATCTCTGGCCCAAAATTCAACATTAAATGCTATTTTGACATTAAAATCTGTTGGTTTTAAGAATTTGGGCGGATTTTTTGCTTCTGAGTTTGGGCGCCCATACCTGTATACAGGTATCAAAATGTCTCTGGATCAGTCTATGATAATATACCTTTAAAATATAACACACTGTCCAATAGGTGATTTAAACAAATCAAGTCATGCAAAAAAAAATCTGGGGAGCTCGATTGAATATGGCTGAAGCCTGAATGGAAACTGGGCTTGTCCTGTCTAAAATTGCCACAACGCCATGTCCATTGTTGGCACGGAAAACTGGCAAATGCTCTATTGCAGCAATGTTAAAAAAGATTGGCCCAAAGTACCTACATTTAACTGGGAAAGAATAAATAGTTATCAAAATGACCCCAAAAAAGTAAACAATAATACAGACCACAATAAAATCCAAGCTCCAATCCAATTATTTTACTAGAGATCAATTTTATTGTTTTCTTTTTCTGACTTTGATATTATATATTATAGCCTATAGGCCTACTTGAGGGGTAGTTGGAGATCTCCAAACTCTGTGGTCAAAGTATATGATGATGGGTGACCCATCTGACATATACTTTGACCACAGAGTTTGGAGATCTCCCACTACTTGAGCCAGGGGTAGTCCGAAATACTGTGATGATAATGTAAGACATTTTCTGACAGATAGGCCATCATCATCATCGATGGCCTATCTGTCAGAAAATGTCTTACATTACCATCACAGATATTTCTGACTACTTGAGGGGTAGTTCGCTATTACCAAACTGGGCAAGCAACAGCATATGTTAAAAAAAATAAATAAATACTTGAGGAAGATCCACAACTTTTCTTTTTGGAAATTATGGACCCAAAAATCCCTCACTGCAATTGATAATTGAATGGCCTGGCTGGCTCAACATACATGTACTTCACTAATGCCAGTAATGTACTAATGCATCGGTATAAACAGCTGATAAATGTAGTTTGAGATCTCTTAACTCTGTGGTCAAAGTATATCATGATCATGGGTGACCAACAGATGTTGGTCAGCTGTTAGTCACCCATCATCATATACTTTGACCACAGAGTTTGGAGATTTCCAGTTGAGGACGGTAAGGAAATAGGCTATAATTTTTTTAAACGATTTCGTTTGAGAACTGACTTACACTAGATTTGAAAATTGCCTCTCTTCAGTTCAGACAGGAAATGTTGGTTGCACAGATGGTCCACAAAAGTTCTCTCCCTTTATTATTTTTCTTTTCTTCCAGGCGGCAGGCCACATTAATAATGGAGTATTGAGTGTTGAGTATTTTTATTCACCTTAAAATGACAACAGAAATTTGGATGACAAAAATTTCTGTCAGGCGGGAATAAAACTCCATGGAACTTGTTCTATCCCATAAAAAATGTGTTTTTTCTTTTAATATAATTATTGTTGATATGGTGACATCTTTTGAAAAAATTAAATAACATAGGGCCTATATACAGACAAAAAAAGTACATTGAACAATTTAGGTTTATAAATGGACCAATTGATTCAATAAATGTTTATTTAATTTAGTTTTAAATCAAGACGCTGTTTCTATTCTTCGTAGAGAGTGTAATAACTTATTCCATTCCCTGGGGGCCTGATGATTCTAGAAGATGAAACGATAAGTTCTGTCTTATACATTTGTATATTATGGTCTAAAGAGCGATTTCTAGTATTATGTTGATGAATATCATCTGTCTTAATAAAGTGACTATCAAAGCTTGGAGGAATGTCCCAAGGTCTAAAGAAAAATTTCTGACATTGAAGAAGGTTGCAATAAAGTGTTAATGAAGGTAACGGCAGTATTACAAAACGTTGGAAAATTGGTGCAGTATGGGCAAGAAGAACTCATCGTTCGAACAGCACGTTTTTGTAAGATAAAAGTGGCATGAGCTGCCGAAATTCCCACTTTTTTCATAATTTCTGATCGTCACGACAGTAAGAGGCTTTGGAGGCCATCGAAAAACTAAATGATTAGCGTTGGAATGAGAAAAATCCATACAGTATATATGTGGCCTGTACGAACCGAAAATGTGTTCGAAAAGTAACCAAATTTAAATAACCGGGACGACCATTCATTCATTCTAAGCCTAAGTTATTTCAAAACAATACTTTATCGTACATTCTCGAGACTAGAAGCACGTCAAAATATCAATATTTTGGCAGCTCATGCCACTTTAAAAGAGGCCGGAGATGAGTCTTGTATGTGCCGCCCCAGAGAGTGTTTGCATACGTGATAGAAAGGGATAAATTAAAGAGTAATATAGAATAAACAAAGATTTGGTGTTCAGTCCTTTCCTTAAGTGACTTAAGATACAGAGATTTCTGGATATTTTTTTACTAATAAAACTGACGGGTGACGTGTGACTAGGGTGGAGTTTTGGTATATTCAGTGTTTTTCCGTCTTTAACAGCATTTTGCACAAGTGCAAAATTGGTTTAGAGACGAGAGATTCTGTATGTCGAAGAAACTGAAGCGTACATCACAAGAATCATGCCTTTAAGTAAAACGATTTGCAGAGAAAGTCGAAAAACGCATGTGAACTCGTTACTGTCAAATCACAAGGGAAATATTTCCAACGTGATGGGAATGTTTCCACCAAGGAGAAAAAGTTCTCACTGCGGAGAAAACTTTTCTCAGCGGTGTAAATATTTCTACCATGTTTCCCTTCTGATTTGACAGTTTACATGCGTTTTTCGCCTTTCTCTGCAAATCGTTTTTATGGTGGCTGATTTGTGCCATTTCGCGTTCTCGCTTTTTCGCTTGGAGAATTAGGAGGCGAAAACACGAGAATACGAGATTTAACTAAAATCTCGCCGCGAGAATGCGAAAACGCGACAATGAAATATAATCTCGCCGCGAGAATGCGAAAACACGACAAAATATATAATCTCGGCGCGAGAATGCGAAAACTCGAGAATTAACCAAAAGTGCTTTATTTGTGCCATTTCGCGTTCTAGCATTCTCGCAGCGAAAACTCGACATAAATTTAAAATCTCGCCGCGAGAATGCGAGAAAAATAAAATCTCGCCGCGAGAACACGAAAACTAGAAAACTAGTCAAAAGTGCTCGTTTTGTGCCATTCATTCTCGCGGCGAAAACTCGAAATAATTCTAAATCTCGCCGCGAGAACGAGATTATAAACTTACTTTCGTTTTCTTATTCTCGCCGAGAAAACGAAAGTGGAGAGAGCGGAAGTAATCTGCAGGCATGCGTATTATGTCAATAATATAATGAACCGATTACATCTAACAGATTAACTTCCCATCACTGACAACTAGGAGCCGTCATATTATTCAGATGGATGAACTAAATTAAAACTCATTGCAGCTTATTTCATGACTCTGTAGTTTTTTTTCCATGCCCAGGGAGGGCCTCCGTAGAGCCCGGTTTCCTCCCACAATAAAACTGGCAACGCCGCCATATAAGTGAAATAATCTTGAGCGCGGCGTAGAACACCAAACAATCAATCAATCAATCAATCAATCCATGCCCAGGGGCATATTTATTGGGTGTATAATCATTTACATATTCTTACATTATAGATAAACAACTGTTAGGCTATATTTACAAACTGTACAAACATTTATCTTGTAAGAGTTGTCAGTGGGCCGATTTCTTATATTAGAAAGCCTGCAAGATACATTGTTTCAAAAAACCAAAGTAAAGGTCATCTATTTTTAGACTGTTAGCATGGCGACACTGTATTGACTGTGGCGTGCACAGATTTATATATAATCATAAAACCCGATATTCAAAGACCGGTGGGATAGAATGGTCAGAGGGGGGAGGGGATAGTAAAAACATTCCCACACATATAGGTCTATCGTCAGTTTGGCAATGGGGGAGTGTTTAACTTTTACTCCTAAGACTCGTATGACTCTCAGAAGTTATTCTGTAGTGTATTTCGAAAACGAAAGCAGACCGCTCAGGCGGAAGTGTAGACAGTATACGCGCAAGCGTGCAAGCCGTTTGCAAGTTACTTTCGTTTTCTTGTTTTCGCTTTCTCGCGGCGAGATTATAGTGGCACAAATAAAGCAGTGGCACAAAAAGAGCGCTATTTTCTTATTTCTTGTTTTCGCATTCTCGCGGCGAGATTTTAAATTTATGTCGGGTTTTTGCGGCGAGAATGCGAGAACGCGAAATGGCACAAATAAAGCACTTTTGGCTAATTCTCGAGTTTTCGCATTCTCGCGGCGAGATTATATTTTTTATCGTGTTTTCGCATTCTCGCGGCGAGATTATATTTCATTCTCGCGTTTTCGCATTCTCGCGGCGAGATTTTAGTTTTATCTCGTATTCTCGTGTTTTCGCCTCCTAATTCTCGAAGCGAAAAAGCGAGAACGCGAAATGGCACAAATCAGCCACCATACGTTTTACTTAAAGGCATGATTCTTATGATACACGATTGATTTTCTTCGACATACATAATCTCTCATCTCAATACCAAGTTTCCGCTAGTGCAGAATGTTGTTGAAGACGGAAAAAACACTGGAAAAGTCAAAATTCCACCCATGACACTAATAGGCCTCCGTAGAAACCCGTAGAAAGTCCTTTGCTGGAATACACTCTTTTGTTTTTGAATTTCTGTCTCAAATTTTTCCGAAGACCTTTCTGTGGCCATCAAAGTTGGTTGGTTGTTTGGTGTTTTACGCCGCGCTCAAGATTATTTCACTTATATAGCGGCGTTGCCAGTTTTATTGTAGGAGGAAACCGGGCTCTATGCCCGGAGGAAACCCACGACCTTCCGTTGGTAACTGGCAACCATCCCACATAGGTCGTTCGAGTGAAAACCCAGTCAGAAAATTTTCCAATTTTTTGGACTGAGTGGGATTCGAACCCGCGACCCATTGGTGGAAGGCTGTTCGGATTGAGCGTCCAACGCTTTACCTACTGAGCCACGGAGGCCCCGAGTGTGGCCCTCAAAGAAACACGGCCCTCTGTGCTTCTTAGGTTAGTTCCGAAAATTAGGTCAACTACCAACTGAATTTACGATTCAAGCTATTAAAGACGTTTATATATGCATGCGCATTGCCTGGCTCGTCCTTTGTTTACAATGCGGGTACCGTACCTAACAAATCAAAGTTTCCATTTCAAATTAAAATACTAAATGACAGTTTCTTGAAAACTCTTTAAACGAATACACGGAATAATAGCTTTTCCAACAGCTCGAAAGGTACAGTATATAGTATTTACAAGCTCACATTGCATGGTATGGGCAAATTGCCTATCAACATTATAGGCCTACTAACTTTCTCAAACTTGTCATGTAAATTGTAAAGCACCATATTAATGTAACGTAACGAGACAAATGTGCAGACAAATTACAGTTCGCTTGAGATCATCAAATGTAGCACGTTGCCCAAGATAGACACGCATAGATCGATAATTTATTGAAAATGCAAAATTTGGGCAACAAATTACAGGTGACTATGTTCATTGCTTACAGTAATATATAGAAAATGCACATCACCTCTCGGACAACAAATTACGGGCAATGAACATCGTTCCAGAAATATATTGAAAATACACACTTCCGGCAATGAATTGCTCTTCCCCGCAGTAAAGAAAATGGACATCGCCTCGCGGACAACAAACTATACGGGCAATGTACATCGCTCTCGGAAACATACATACATCATTTGATTATTTGGCGGCTCCATTCTGTTGAATGATGTGCGTCAACCGCTCTCAGAAATATATAGAAAATACAACAATGAATTGCTCAAAATGTAAGCTACATCGCTTTCAGAAATTTATAGAAAATGCACACTTAGGGCAATGAATTGCCTTTTAAAGAGTTGTATTAAGAAAGAACTGAAAGTCTCAGTAGGTGAAGGGTGTCTGTCCGGCCGTCTGTTTATATTGTTTGTCTCCAAAAAACAATTCGCGGAGTCTTGTGTTTTTTACCATTAAAGTGGTATGAGCTGATCGTCACGACAGTATAAGAGACTTTGAAGGCCATCGAAAAACTAAATGATTGGCGTCGGAATGAGGAAAATCCATAAAGTTGGTCTAGCTGTTTTGATCGCTATATGTCCCTTGCCCGTCTCTTTGCTGTGGATTCGTCTATTAGCAATGGCTGTTGCCTTTCTACAGAACGTCCCCCAGAGCCACTTCATTCATGGAATACATATTGTTTACAAGTTATGCGTATAGCGATTTTAATTTTAAAGGCACACTTGCCGCAAAAATCAGGAATATTGTTTACATTAAAAAAGAAAGACCGTTTTCTGTATTTTTCCCAGACAATATAAGTTAGGAACTTTCTATTTTTACCAAAATTTAAAAGTTTGGACATCACTTTGTATTTTTAATTTGAATTTGAAAATTTGAATTGTTAGGTGCCCGGAACGTAAACAAACCAAACTGCTCGCAGGGGCGATTTTATGTTTCAGTCGAGTGAGTGAACTAACGGCACAGTGTAATTTTACGTAGGCCTATTTATCTGAGAAATACAAACTGACGATCGGTGAACAGCGACTGGAAAAGCCTGCTGATAATTTTTGTTTGAGTGTAAACCACAGATAAAAAGGCCTGAAATGAGGGTAACCAACACGAAAGTTGACCGACACTGATCGTTGTTGTTGTAATCAGGCTTCGATTCTTCGTTTGTTTTTCACCCCATTTCTACATTCTAAAGCTAACTAGACATGTTTTATGTGTCCTATGTTTAAGTTTAGTGGTATTAGTCGTAGTAAGCTCATGTAAATTGTTTTTCTTAGCAAATTTAAACAGGCTACGGCGGCAAGTGGGCCTTTAATAAAATGCTGTTGTATGCATGTTGGCCCGTCTCTGATTTGCACACCTATGATTTACTAGTTGGATAGATTATTGCATATTTGTTTGATGGGTATTTTCTCAAAGTATACTGGAGAATAAGAGTACAATTATCAGTAGGTCTGGTTGCAGTTGATCGAATTTCGGACCCTGCATTTCCATTCGTTTCCACCCCCTATGAAGTTTATGATCATTTTAATAAGTTTTAAATTTCTGCCAACCAGCTCTGTGTTCAATGAGTACGGAGTAAACGTGTTGTTGGTTTTAATACCTTTTAACGTTTTGCTATTATAGACATAATTGAAGGAGCACTTATAATAAATATATTTGTGGAGAAAGATAAAGGACCTTATTTACCATTTTTGATAATTCTTGCATTGCATCTGTCAAAGTTTCGTGAATAGCATTAACAGCCTTGCCCTTGTTTTTTATTTGGTTTGCGATATAGGTCTATACCGGCCTATCCCCGATTTGACACTTTGGTCCATTTTTTGCATGCAAGTTAGCAACCTAATATAGGGGTTGTCTTTCTCTCTTCCCAAATAAACGCGGCAAGGCTGCTATATAAGTGAAATAATATTGTAAAACATCAATAAATCGATCAATAGGCCTACATCAATTGCCTTGCGTCTCGAATCTCGGTTGGCAAGTTAGTGCTGTTCATGCAACTTCTTTTTTAGATTTATCCTAAAATAAAAAAGCAATAATAATGGATATCTTTTTCTGGTGTCTTGATATCTGAAATGTTGACAAGACAGACTTTCGTATAGATTTATCATTTATCATGATGCAGGTAGTTTCCGAAGGTCGGGGTTCGCTGCACAGTTTCCTCCCAACTAAACCTGGCAACGCCGCCATTTAGTTGAAATACTCTTGAGCGCAGCGTAAAACAACAATCAATCCGGCAGTTATAAAACGATATTTTGAACAATGTTAGCAAGACAGCCGTTGTATGTCACAATATATATACAAACATACATGTGTAGTCGGTGATATATATAGACATATTTCATATTTATTAGGCTAAACTTCCCAAAAAATGGAAGAGGATTCAGGCCCCTATACACCTTTGATATAGCACCAGTATAAACTCTGACGAGAGACAGAGCTATATCACACCTCGAACTTTTTTTATCAACGCGTTGGTGAACTATACCCATGAATAAATGATCGGTAAAAGAAGATTTCTGAAGGACCATTTACTGGATGACTGGGTTATCGGGGGTTGTCCAAGCAGAGGTCTTATGAATCATTTATTCACTTTTTGAAAACAAAAGCGAACCTACCCGTGTTGAATGACATTAATGTAATCAAAAATTACACATGTGCCATCCACAATGAATATGTTTCCTTTCTATAAAACAGTTCTAAGCTTTATACGCAATACAGTTTTGGTACAAAATGCAGCACAGTCCTTTATGATCGTTTACGTGCAAACCGATCTGTATAAAATTTCGATTAATTGATTGATTGATTAATGTTTTATTACGCCGCACTCCAGAATATTTCACTTAAATGGCCGCATTGCAAGGTTTAGTGGGGGAGGAAACCAGGCCCATTGCCAAGAGGAAACCCCCGACCCTGACCCCCACATACGGCGACCGAGTGAAAATTTCATTCAGAATTTTTTCAATTTATATTTGGTCTGAGTGGGATTCGAACCAGTGACGCCTTGGTCAATCCAGATGTACATCCTATATATATCGCATAGCCTACAATGATTAATTCCTGTTTTTCAAGGTTATTTCACGTGTATGATGGTGTTGCCACAATTTGTGTAGAAAGAAACCGGGTTCTATATACCGAGAGAGAACCCCTGACCTTCTCGCAAGCATTCCACATTCTGTTAGAATAATTTCCAATATGTGTGTGTGTTTTTCTCTTTTGTTTGATATGTTTTTCGTTTTTTGTTTTCGTTTTTTTCTAGGGTGGGGGGGGGGGGTGATTTGAACTTGTACTATTGAAAGATACCATCATTGGGCAAATAGGTTCGACGATCTATGTGGGATGATTGCCAGTTAACCCCCGGAAGGTCGTGGGTTTCCTCCGGGCATAGAGCCCGGTTTCCTCCCACAATAAAATTGACAACGCCGCCATATAAGTGAAATAATCTTGAGCGCTGCGTAAAACACCAAGGAATCAATCAATCAAATATGTGGACTCATTTTAGTCGCTGACAAAAAATTTTCAAAAATTTTTCGTATTTTCATTCCTGTGTTCACCCGCGTGAAACAAGAACCGTAATGCGACTAAATACAGAATGGGGAAAAGGGAAAACGGTATTATAAGATCGTAATTCTGACCGAACTAGCCCGATAAACCACCCGATCCTCGCGTTTTTAGCAGCTATTAGCTCAGTTCTGTTATCGCTGTTACCCCGTTACAAGCAGGTAAAACGGACAGGCCGTAGGCCGTGCGGCCTGCCAAAGTATAACAAATCCAGCTTTTACCTTAAAGATAACAACTGACCTATGAATGCATTGTAATAGACCTCTAATGGAACTCTTTTGTACTTGAGGTAAATAAGCTGTGATTCGTTTTTGCTTGACGAGGCATGCGATGCAAGGTGAGTTACTTTTTTAAGTTTTTATACGATTTGCAAGGGAAAGTCGAAAGCATTTCTGTAAATAATTAATTGAGGGAACATTCTTCGTTTATTTGGCTATCAAAACCACACTTATTATTCTAATACTAGTAATAGTAATAAACAGATAAAACGAATTAAATGGCCGTAGCCTGGGAGTTAGTCCGCAATATGTTGAGTGGATTGAAGGATAAATTCTGATACGCCCGCACGGGCTTCTTCAATACCACGTCAACATAGGGTACATTTGAAAAATCTAAGAGTTGCTCTCGGAATTTTTAAAAAATGATAACTCGCAATTTTTAAACATTACTCACCTAAAATTTTGTCAGAAAGCTTCTTTGATAATCCCTTCGTAGAGCTAAACCATCATATGTGACCTTAAAATCTCTCAGCAGCCAATTTCGCTAAGTTTGAATTCCGTCTGTTGACTAAAAATTTTCTCGGGCGATCACACCGCCATCTACCGCGAACTTTCAAATCATACTCGCCACTACAACCGGTAACGACTGTCGGGGATGGTCGGTGATAACGCAAAGGGAATTTAAACTTAGCGAATTTCGTTGTTTGGCGATGTGTATGAATACTATGATCACAAATGATGGTTTAGCTCTACGAATGGATTATCAAAGAAGCTTTCTGACAAAATTTTAGGTGAGTAATGTTTAAAAATTGCGAGTTATCATTTTTTAAAAATTCCGAGACCAACTCTTAGATTTTTCAAATGTACCCTATGTTGACGTGGTATTGAAGAAGCCCGTGCGGGCGTATCAGAATTTATCCTTCAATCCACTCAACATATTGCGGACTACCTGGGAGTAGGCCTACCAGTTATCGAGGGTTAGGCCTAGGTACGTGTAAAACCAAATTCACACTTTCCTAATTTCCTTCATTGTCAAAGTGCCGATTTTGTAATTTGGTCCGAGCAGACGATGTTATCAGCTGGTTATAGCCGCACTCATGTGTCTCTTTCCTGTGTTACTAACTTGCCGGTCAGGAAAATAACGATGTTATTAAAAATCGATCGGCAAAAAGGTGCAAATATAGAATAGGTCCGTCGTTTTTAACTTCTCTTCAAATTCGTCTTTTAGATGTTAGTTCTTTTAGCTTTTAGTAGGGATAGTTTAGTTTTAAGCTTGTAATACTAAATTAGTCATGTTCTAGAAGAAATGAATAAAACGAGGGGTTTAAACTGACGATTATAGCGGTTTGAGACTGACAAACCAATTCTATAGTCTGTCCGGCAAAAATTAGACATAGTAACAGAAGTTTAAAAAATCCTTAAACTTAAAGTATCAAGAAATTGAACAAATATTAGCTCCCAGAACCACATATTAACATTATGGATTATATCGCATGAAAAATAAACATAAAATTTTTACGAGAATAAGTTCGAAGGGCGACTTCAGAATCTAGGTCAGTCCTTCAAGTGGGGACCCGTCATTGGTTTGGTTATCCTAGTATCTCCATAGTATAGGTTAACATAGGCAAACACATAAAGGACCGCTCCCTAAAAGTGTTAGCTCAGTTCATGGTTTTCCTTTACCGCTTTGAGGATTTGGCTTTTGAAAGTGGCCCTTACCTTACTGTCAATTGTCTATTATTTTCGATAAACGTGCTTATTTGTAGAAATTTTTGAAAAAAATGATCAAAAAAAGGAAAAAAATTCCCAACCCTCGATAACTGGTTCCCTCACTGTTGAATTTTCAGTCGGACACCAGGCTGACTTCCCTTCTGATAAAGAAAAGGCAATCACCCAGCAATGCTTAACTATTTTTAATACATTAACGTAGCAAACAGGTTCATATTGGCACTCCCAAAGTTACATTACTTTGACCCAATCCAATTTATTAGACGATCAATGAATATTACATTTACCCTCTGTAACCGGTCCCCTCCCCTGTAAAGTGGTTTTTGAACAAGTTTACTTTCAGCTGCAGGTTCGAAAGGTTTACCATTTATATTTCTGTGAATGATGAATAGTAAGGGAAAAAATAGCAGGAAAGGCAGTTATGCATGTTATTGCATAAAGACCCTTCTGGCTGGGGACATTGTGGTTTTACCTTAGCCATGTTTGCTGACCTAGCAAGGAGGACCAGACAGTAACTATGCCAAATACATTAGCCTTCCTGATTTTCTATCGTCTGTGGAGCCTTGTGTCAAAATTTAGATTTAGAACAAAGGGGGAGGGTGGGGGGCACAGGGAGGGTAATCTTTTGGTCAGTTGGTTTCTTTGTCGCCATATAACCTTAATTGTTGAGTTTGATGTTAAGCCCCAATCAATCATAAAAATTTACATTACAGTATATTACATATGCAGATAGGCGATTGATCATTTATACCTGTAAAGTTAAAATTGTTTATACACTTTTTTTTACTTTAAGTAACTAGCAAACGGCAATGTAGGTCATTACCAACGCCTTACTGGCTGGCTACACAAATCCACCTACAATAAATGGTGGCTGAGGTCTTCATTCCACGAAAAAAAACTATTTCTTTCGCAGAGATGCTTATAGGATAGAAAGAAAGATTCTCTGTGGAGCAGAGTAGTGTGGTATAATCTTTTCTAACAAAATGATAATGACAGCTAAAATCATAGAAATGTTCCTGATCAGGGTGTAAGGCAGCAATATGGTGAATTGGCACAGGCTCCACTTAAAATCTCCATCAACTGTGTAATCACTAAGCTTTATATCTACGATATTGTAAACACCCTTGTACAGGTTATTTATGCATCATACTTGGACTCCGAACTAATTATTATCATAAATCTGTATATATGAGAATAATTAGTTCAGAGTAACATCCTAAATAAGACATCTAACATTTTACACAGACTTAAGTTGCAGTTCTTAATAATAATAAGTATCCTTATTTATTGCCTTAAGTTGAACTGTGACATCCATAATTTGTGAGTTTAACTTAATGAGCAATAATGTACTAAGGCAACGGACTTGGATAAGTTAGTCAGTTATTTCCCTGATGATAATTGCAGCTTGGGTAAGTTATATGTGAGATTTTTGAGTGATAGTGATTGTTTTAAATGCAGACTAGAGGGCAAATTAGTGTAACTACACTCTGTGTTTAAAAACAAGATCTCTTATTGAGAAAAACATTGCTAAGGATGGACATTCAGCTCTGAATATGACTAACTAACCAATGGTATCTTAATAACAGATGTTAGACTGCTGATATATGTGTCTGACATAACTGTTTATTTCACTGAATCATCCTTCTCTAATACTTTATCGGTCACTCAATTGAATGTTTCAAACAAGAGTGACTGAACGAACTACATAAAGCCCCAGAAGCTAGACAACGACCAGTCCACACTGTCCAAGTGAACTTGTGGACATGTAGTTAAAAAACTAAACTAGATAGTTGATACACCATATTTCTGGGCTTAATCTCTACTCGGGCCCATGTCTTTCAATCCCTAAATACATACACGTAAGTCCACTGATGCTCGATTTGAATTTGGAGGTTTAATAATGCATTCATCATGTTTCTGTAGTAAATCAGTGTATGTGAGAAATTGTAATAATTATGTAACCTTTCTCTTTAATCAGGATTTTGGTTGTTGCTGAAAGGTAGAACTGACAGAAAAGCAAATTTGGTTAGTTTGATAAAAGGTTTGATCATTACGGGACGTGTATCTTTTACATACCCAAGTTATACGAAATAACGACTACAATAGTGATAGCATATGTAACATCACCTTTATCACAAACAGGTTCATTTAATATGGTATGTTGCCTTGGTTACAATTTTGTTTTTAGGGGTGGACATGTAGCATATTGAGTAAAATAAATTTGTTGTTATAGGCCTTCCATGAAGTGTTTGCATTGTATTTACCTTTGTGCCAACAACAGTATCCAAAGACATTATTACACTACTACAATTTCCAGCTATACTGTTGTTGTCCATCTCATTTAATTAGTCACAAGTTTGAAAGCTGATATAAAATGTGCTTTTAACTGAAATTTATTTTTTCTTTCACCCATGCACATGTAGTACTATTTTGGTATAGGGTTCAAATTTCAAGTTGGTATCATTAGCATGAATAATTTGAAGGAGTTTTTATAGTGTTTTTCCATGAATTGGATTAATTGTTTGATTTGTGTTTTTAGCAGGTTTAGTGTTGGAGGAAGAAAGAGCCCAGAGGAATCCCCAGACATTTCGGTGAGTACCTGGCTCCCACATACAACGATTGTGTTAAAAACCCACTCAAAGTATTTTCAAATTTTCTTGAATTGAATGGGATTCAAATTTGCGGACCTTCAATGGGAGGCTTGTAGCTGACAGAGACTATTGCTCTGCCCACTGAGTCATCACGGCCCCTAAAAGAAACTTGCAGACAACACCTATGATCATCAATGATAATTTGAATATATTAAAGGATTTTCATGAAAAAGGTTGTGAAGCTTTTTATCTTTACTGTTATCTTCTTGTAAGCCAATTGATTTTGTTTAATGTTGATTGGTAAAGATTTCAATGTAAGTTTACTTTATACACAAAACTTGATACCCAGGCATGGCTTCATGTTTGAAGTAATGTGAATTTGCTAGAATTTTGGGTAGAAATGAACACACATGTCCAATTTTTCATCTGGAGTTCTTTTACCATCGTTTTTCATCTTTACAAAATAGTTTTTAGTGGCAGTGTAGAGTTCAATCTGTTTGAAGTGTTCTTCCTGGCCTTGAATCATATCAAATAGTCAAATGTAGCTGACACATTCAGTTCTATTCTGTATTGAAATGTCTGATTAAATTTATATCTTTAATAGTTTTATGCGATCTTCTTTTCTAGCTCTATAAGAGGGAGCTTTGGGACAGCAAATCTGCAATTACCACTCAAAAGGGAAGGAATATGGAGACTGGTAAATATCTAAGCAATACAATCCATCTAAATATACTGTAACACTCTGGCACAGGGGAACAGGTTCTGACAAAAGTAATTAAAGAAAATCTAGCACATGCTATAAATGAGCATGTAGCTTGAACTTTAAATGAATTATGCACTTGCTTTCTGAGACTCATGCTTAAAAATCGTAAAGTTGACCCAGCTTTATAAATGATCTGATTCCATTTCATATTCAGATGCCCAAGAAGCCTTCATTTTACACACCAGCAAGGTATATGTGTCAACTTTATTTTAGTTTGGCCCTCTATTGTTTGTCTCAGACACCTGGCAAGGGCCTTCTGATCCACCCCAAGAGTAGCAGAAACCCTAACTGGAACAGACTTCAGCTGTCTTCACTCGCTACTATTTTCTGACTGGGTTTTCACTCCAACGACCTATGTGGGATGGTTGCCAGTTACAAACAAAAGGTTGTGAGTTTCCTCCGGGCATAGAACCCGGTTTCCTCCCACAATAAAACTGGCAACGCCGCCATAGAAGTGAAATAATTTTGAGCGCAGCGTAAAACACCAAACAATCAATCGCTCGCTACTGGTTTCAGAGTGTCAGAGCCGACCGATAGCAAGCAAAGACAACCGAAGTCTGTTTTCGGAATGAGGTTTCAGCTGTTCTTGGGGTGGATCGGAATGCCCTCACCATTTGTCTGAGACAAACAATAGCGAGTGTGATAAAGGCGTGTTCTTTCTATATTAATCCCAGCTTTTACACATCAACAAGATGCATCTATGTTCAAGACAGCATCTTTATTTTACACACCAACAAGTTGCATATATGTCTTACATAGCAACCTCTATTTTTCATACACAAGATGCACGCGGCAGTAACTTTATGTTACCTTAGTTTATGCCCACAACGACAGTCATTACACAACTACAGTTTCAAGCTTTACTGTTATGGTCTGTATCATTTAAGAAATCTCAAGTTTGGAAGCTGATAAAAAAATCTGATTTTAAGTGAAATCTCCTTTTCTTCAACCCATGACCATGTAGTGTAACAAAGTAAGTTCTATGATCACATCGTTTAAAGGCCGTCTATCTTAACAGGTTATTAATTTTTCCACTCCCACTGACCTCACTTGATTTGAATGCATTTTTATGTCACTTGATGCAGCGGTATGTTTAAGACAGCAACCTATTTACCCACCACAAGATGTTTACTTAACACCTTATTTTTCACATGAAAAAGGTACATCAGTGTAAAAGGAAGTAACTTAATTTAAGACAAAGGGCCATTTGTGTGTGTTTAGGACAACATTATTTTACACATCAAAAATATACATGTACATATACATGCATGTATAACACAGGATATTACTTATTCACCCACCATAAAGGTACATGTATTTTACACACTAACAAATAACATACATGTAAAATACAGTAACTTCATATTTCAGATGTATTTTTGAAAATAAAATTACATTGACTCAGTGACATTAACAAGAATGCTTTTTTTTTTACTAGAAAAGCTACATAGGCAACTTACATGCCAGCAAGGTACACATACATGTACTTATAAGACAAACATTTACTTTTACACATTAACAAGGTGCATCGGTTTGTTAATCTTTATATGATCTATCAACAAGGTGATTGTTTTATATCATTTTATGTACCGGTACCAACAAATATCAATCAATATATTCATTTAACATAGCAACTAGGTTCATTTGTATTCAGGACAGCAACTTCATTTATAGTTCTTTGAGATGTATATTTTGTTCCACGACTAATTAGAAAATCCTGTTTCTAAAATCTGCTGTCAAAACTAAGTGTAAATGTTTTGAAAGTGCTTTTTGATACGAACACTACAAACCCTTATCATTTAGGTGAAAATTTAGACCCTGGTAGATGTAGAAAAGAAAGTACTATGCTGTATGTTTTTCAGTATATTAATTCAAGGATGGATTTGGCACTTTTTGAAGGATCTTGTTTGAACTGCCTTTTATGTTGCATGGTCATGCTACGTCTATCAAACAAACTGAATCGTGGGATGTGCAGGGGCTATCGTTAGAATTAGGTTTTGTCTCAGTGTCTCGTCAAAACAAACTACATGTACATGTATTAGCGATTTATCCTTTAGATTAAGCTGAATAATGACTTGTATATCTCTTTTTTTAACTCGTCCCCATAGTTATTTTAGTCCATAGGGCATTTCCTGTGCCAGTGTGTTTTAATTAGAAAACATTTAGTGTTCAGTATCTGAATTAAAGGTTTTCATATCAATCTGTAAGTTTACTTAATAGTGTAAGAGATGCTTGATTTTGTCATCATACTGTCCTTTATATTAATTACACTTATTCTTTTTGAATTGCAGATCTTGATTATTGAATACTAAACTTAATATTTGAAATGGGATGTCTCATCTAAAAAAAAGAGGAATTGTAAAAGGGTTTGTATTATTCATTCTAACTCTGCAGTCAGAATGCATTATAATGATATTAATAACGACTTTATTTTAAATACTGTAGATAACAGCAGTGATTCCTTGTAAGCTCAAGTTAGGGTGATTTGTAAAGAACATGGAATAATAGTTGTCCCTTCCTTTACCATAAAAATGGAAAACAAAAAGAGAAGTAACAATACAAAGTCTTTAAATATGCATATAAAATGGCAAAACGTGAGAATGTAATTGCGGAAACAGACAGTAATGAAAATTTGAAATATATTCTACAGGCTTTAAATAATCAGGGTGGTATTTGGAATTACAGTCATCATAACAGACAATTTTACTTCTGTTTGTGATCATAAAATTGCAAACATTTCTAAATATTTATACTAAAATGTTCTCAAATCCGAGCATCTTTTGCATCATATATGTAATGTTACATGTACAATATCTTTATTTATTAATAAGATGAAAGATTAGAAGAATCACAGAATGATGTATATGTAATTTCTAGATTCACTGTACATAATTAAATTTCTAATTCAGATTGTACACAAGGGATTTATCCTGGAGATGTTACTTGTCCGGCGGTATGATGAAAGGTTGACTCCTACTTAAAAAGTTCACTGTATATGTATCTCAGATGATCCTCATATTTGGAGAAAGCTTTCAAGACTGATGGCTAAAAGTACATTGTATGTCTGAGTAACCATAATTTAATGTACCTAATAAAAGGGTACCAAATGTTTTTACAGAAACCAATGTTGTGTAAAATTCCTATTTATTAAACCTACATGTAGATCATATTTTTCTAATACTACTGAACTAGCCTGCCCCTATCTAAACCCTCCCACGGCTCTAGGCCACCTGGAATTGAGATATATATTTCAAATACTATACTTTATTGTTGTATTTGATCTTTACTTTAGACCTGGCCATCGTTCTAGTTAATGTGACTTGAATAAAATATGTTTGCCACAATCCTACCTGATCCAATCCATTTGATTCCTCTACAGTAATAGGGTCAAATAGGAAAGGGGGAGGGGCTTTGTATTACATGAGCAAGCATATTATTTGCTGCGACAAAAGTCTGTGTTAGGTTTTTATGCTGGACTTGAAACCGCACATTGTTTACTTTATTTATATACAACTTAGATTTGTCTCAATGGTTATTTTAGTCAAGAAGATTTTCTCTGGGCCTGTGTGTTTTAGTGTTCATAATATACATGTATACAACTTAAGACTATGTTTGCTTTATATAGAATGGCTGGATAAAAAGAAACAGTGGAGTTTATGGTTATGTGGATAGAAGGGACATAAAGATGGAAGCCAGTGGAGGATATAAACTAAATGTTAACATTCTCACATTTTTTACACTGATGTAGTGTAAATTCAGTTTTCATCAGTTCATTAACCTATAGCTTGTTTGTCTTAGTATCACTACAGTGTAATTATCACAATATACATTTCATGTTTCAAGACTAAATGTTTCATCATCAGTGTCACAACAATGTTAGAGATTAACTGTTTTATAAGTTCCAATGAACAATGGTGTACAGTGTTGACCTCTCAACTTCCAGATACTATTAAATTTGGTACTCTTAACAGAAATTTCTCTAAATCTCTATTATAAGTAAGTTTTGGTTTGTATCCCCTCGCATATTATGAGGAATTTTTGCCTGGCATTATTTGTAACAACTTTGCTTGTATATTCATGTAGGGACTCTGTATTACATTAATATCCCACACTATTGTATGGAGAAACCCCTTAAATGTTGTATTTTATGTTAATGAAACTTAAAATCAAACTTTATAAAAAGTGAAGTGATTAGATTTAATATCTGCATGTACACTGTAGTAAGATGATATTTATGTACAACTGATTTGATGATGTTAAAGTATTTGTAATAAAAGTATTTTTACAATGTGAAGAATGCCTGTGGTTTTGTTTGTAACACATTCTGGATCGACTCTCGAAATAGTTTAAGTGAAAACTTCAGGTAAAATATATAAAACTTTTAATTTAAATACAATTTTCAACTGTTTTCAAAACAGATTTCCCACATATCTTTGACCTATGACCACTGGGAAACTGTCATCCTATCATGACCCCTGGTCGAAAGGTGAACATATATCTTTGAAATCGTCCTACTTGACCTCTGTGAATTATCAATCAAAGCTCCCTCCTTTCAGAGATTTCTCACAAAAATAATATGAACAAAGCATGTTCATGTAAAAGGTGAATATTGTCTTTAAAATGAAAAATAAGGTATTTCATCGCAATTTGTCACTTTAAGAGATCCAAAGAATTGAGGTAAACTTTGGACTATTAACAAGTGGTAGAGATTCGTGACACATTGCTGAGTCAAAATCAGACTAACAATTTCTCTGAACTCCAGTCGTTTGATCTTTTTTTGATTGATTAACAATAACTGTAGGATGCCCGACACAAGATTAATTAATTGACGTTTTTTGTCACACTCAAAAATTATTTCACTGGGTGGCGTTAGCAGGTTAAGGGGGGAACCCTGAACCTTCGAATATCTGACAGCTCTCCCAAATACAACCAATAAGTAAAACCCCTGATCAGGTGGTAGACAAGACTATTTTACTTTTATGGTGGGGTTGTAAGGTTTATTGGTAGAATAATCTTTGCTATGTGTCCAAAGCTGCTGATGGTTTCTGCTAACTATTCCACAGACCGTTTTATGAGAAATTAAGTTTGATTCGATCTCATGCTCAATATTGGCAGAAGTTTTTGAAAGGATTTTGTGTCCATGATAGTTAGTCTACTTTGGATGAAGGGAATCCACCCTAAATCTGAAAAAAATGCAAAGAATGATTGTCTAAGTTTTTAGCTTTCACCGGGCCATGGAATACTCACGGGTGCAGTGATAAGTCGTTATTTGACAAGTTCTCAAACCCCGAATTCTACAGAAATTAGGTGCCCTTTAATGGTTCCCATAGCCATTTGGATACCAGCAGACATTGGAACTCGTCTGCTTAGAACTATCATTTTGTTTTTGGTATATGATACCATTGACCATTCCAAAGATATCAGCAGTGAGAATGTTTATTAAACAACCTCTACCAATTGGTTGGGCCATGACTACAAACAAATAAATTGAGTGTTTTTGTTGCTCTTTTCTATGTCTCCATACGAAAACACACCGCTTGATTTCTCATTGAGGTTTCCGTAACATTTGACCCATAAAACTCCGAGATGGATACCCCCTCTCCTTGTTTAAGTAAGTCAAATTGGATCAAATGTAAAGAATATAATTTCATCGTTCGTTTTTAGGCCCATAGTTACATGTCAATGATGTTCACGTTGGTTTAATTATTGGGGTTTGAAATGACTCCACGAGCCGTCAAAGAACAGCTGCTTTGGCAAATCTTGCATGAGAAACCTCAACTAAGTTCACAAAAGAAAACAGGCTTGAACAGCATGTACATCTACATGTACGATGAACGGCTGGTGTTTCTTACGCAAGATTTGCCAAAGCAGCCGTTCGTCGTAGATGTCCATGCTATCCAAGCATGTTTCTATAGGTAACTTAGATGATGTTTCTTATATGCAAGATTTGCCAAAGCAGCCTTTCGTCGTAGATGTCCATGCTATTCAAGCATGTTTCTATAGGTAACTTAGATGATGTTTCTTATATGCAAGATTTGCCAAAGCAGCCTTTCGTCGTAGATGTCCATGCTATTCAAGCATGTTTTCTTTAGGTAACTTAGATGATGTTTCTTATATGCAAGATTTGCCAAAGCAGCCGTTCGTCGTAGATGTCCATGCTATTCAAGCATATTTTCTATAGGTAACTTAGATGATGTTTCTTATATGCAAGATTTGCCAAAGCAGCCTTTCGTCGTAGATGTCCATGCTATTCAAGCATGTTTTCTTTAGGTAACTTAGATGATGTTTCTTATATGCAAGATTTGCCAAAGCAGCCTTTCGTCGTAGATGTCCATGCTATTCAAGCATGTTTTCTTTAGGTAATTTAGATGATGTTTCTTATATGCAAGATTTGCCAAAGCAGCCTTTCGTTGTAGATGTCCATGCTATTCAAGCATGTTTTCTTTAGGTAACTTAGATGATGTTTCTTATATGCAAGATTTGCCAAAGCAGCCTTTCGTCGTAGATGTCCATGCTATTCAAGCATGTTTTCTTTAGGTAACTTAGATGATGTTTCTTATATGCAAGATTTGCCAAAGCAGCCGTTCGTCGTAGATGTCCATGCTATTCAAGCATGTTTTCTTTAGGTAACTTAGATGATGTTTCTTATATGCAAGATTTGCCAAAGCAGCCTTTCGTCGTAGATGTCCATGCTATTCAAGCATGTTTTCTATAGGTAACTTAGATGATGTTTCTTATATGCAAGATTTGCCAAAGCAGCCGTTCGTCGTAGATGTCCATGCTATTCAAGCATATTTTCTATGTGGAGCTCAGATGTTTCTTATAATTTGCCAAAGCAGCCATATCCGTTTGGCTACCTATACAATCCAGAAGCAAGAGATGAATTTATATCTATGGAAAGGGGTTTTTGGCATAGGTTACTTATGGAACCATCCAATATACTAAACCTGGCAAAAACGCCATATCTGTGAAATAATTTTAAGTATGGAGTTTAGCAACAACCAATCTGTCATATGCAGACTGTATAATGGTGGGGAGAAAGGCGGGGGGGGGGGGGGGGGGAGTAGGGAGTCAGGCCTCACGTCAAATGTGTGGGGGTCGTGTCTAAAAAAATAGGTGCGACAATAATTCCTCTGATCTGTTGGCGGCATGGCCGGATACCAAGAGAAAGTCAATGTGTCGTTCAAATAACCAGGCAAGTGAAGTAATAAAGAGTACAAAAGCAAACATTCTAGCCATTTGTTTTATTAAACACGAGTCTTTGATCTAAAGGTACGAAGATGCAAATATATAATTTTGAGAGATTGATTAAATTTGGGCTTAGCATATACCACAGCTGTGTTCTTTTTTCCAAAGGATAGTTTGGGTGAATAAAATTAGAACTATCTCATTTTTGATTACTGGAGATATTGGTGAGACAAATGATGGTGGCTCATCCCTTCATCCCCAAAGTCCCCCTCTCCCCACCACCCCAAACATGCAAACCAGCAGGGCCTCATCTAGGGCACCCATAGTACAACTGGATAATACCATCCCAAGGCCCATAAAGGATGCATGGAGAGAACTCCAACTTTAAACCACCACTTCTGTGTAATACTGTATGTCCATAACATTTATGTTTTAAATACTTTGCAGAGATATATAAAGCAACAATCACAAAAAAAATTTTCGTCATACCCTGGTTTGGGGGCCCAAACTGCAGAAGCCCAAACCCCATATATGGGGTTCAAAATCAACCTAGATTAAGCCCCGACCAGTCTCCCGCTGGAAGTTCTTCAAGACTAAATACTTATTCCTTCCCATGCATTCCCACCGAAATCATCAAAGATTCAGTTTTAATGGGTTTTAATAAAAAATTTATTGTAAAATACGAAAAACAAAACAAGAATATATGATACTTTTGCAGCATAGCCAGTTTTATTGTGGGAGAAAACCGGGCTTTATGCCAGGAGGAAACCCACGACCTTTCGGTGGTAACTGGCAATCATCCCACACAGGCCGTTCGGAGTGAAAACCCAGTCAGAAAATTTTCCATTTCCAGGGAGGCTGTTCGGTTTGAGCGTCCAACGCTCTACCTACTGAGACATGGAGGCCCCCCGAAAATTTTTGGAACATTATGGCAAAATACATAATAAACGACAAACAACTGTTAGCTTCATTTTTAATAAAGATTATAGTTTTGGGTATATCATTGACTGATTTTAACCAGTGAATTATTATTTAATAGGTTACTCAGTTTGTCAATCCAAGTCTCTACACACAGAGCGATGTTGCTTAAGTGTGTTTATACACTTGGACTGAACCTGACTACCAAGTTTGGCTAATCTGAGCTATGATCTAATATATAAGCCGTATGGCTCCTTTATATAACAGGGGTTGAGTTAAGTAAACACAAAAACCTAATGTAATTTCTTGCAAAGAAATCCCATCTACTTTTCCAGGAAGGATAAAACATGAGAGGACCTTCATATACATACAACTAAATTACAATTTTTAATAAATGTTGATGACGCATCTGTTTTTTGCCATTCTTGATCAACTACAGTGTGTATAGCTACCTGTATAGTATACTATTTAAGTTCTGACAATAAAGGTAAATAATCAGGCACATATATTTCTTCAAGGGTATGGGAAGTTAATTGCATGGAGAAGCCATAGAATCTCTGGAGTAAACAGTAACTACAATTATATAACCCCTAAGGATATGAAACCATGAACAATATCAGCACATCACTAATGGGTCCTTGGATATACATGTACACTGGATACAAAAAATGGAGTTTGATCTAAAGTGCATTGAATGTAGATTTGGTTATGATGGTTGAGGTTTAAGACAGATTCAAATGAATCACCTCTTAGTTACTGTTGGTACAATCACAGAGTTAAAGCACTCTTTTAAAAAAGTCCAGAATAAAGAAAGTCTATTGGAGGTCAATAATGGGGCAACGGATCACATCAACACATTATACGAATGGAGTTTTCTAAATTTGAGTTGGACAGCACTGTCTTTGATAATAACAAACGTTGTTTTAATTATCAAAGTAAGACTGGCAGTCATATTAGTCTTCAACATCCTCTCTGAATATTGGATAAACAGACTCCTTCAGTTGCCTTCCTAAGTAATCATGGCTTGTACATCTGAAGAAAAATAAAGATAGCATTAGTTTAAATTTGTAAAGAAGTATTTTGAAATCTTGATTAAAGTGTACATTACTTTCCTTGTAACAAGTATATAGTATGCAATATATAAGGATAATATCAGTTACCAGTGTCCAACTTATTTATAAGAAAACTATGACAATGAATTTCTTAAAATGTACATGAAGTGATCAAATACATGTATGATTAATATTTGTACTGAACTTAATTTGATTGCATAAATTTCTCTACCTTTCTATCTTGATATTAAAAGAAGATAAACACAGCAACTTCTAAATCTTTAAAGAAATCCAGACAGAGAGTCTTAAGATACCACTCAAATCATTACAAAGAAGATTTGTTCTCTGCTGTTTTCCAGGTACTGTTGGTATGACAGGGGAGTTTCTCTTATAGACCCCTTCTTACACAGATGATGTTAGAACCCTGAAATAAAGAAATGCATTAGTCAACATATGGTAACCATTTCATATATGGCGGTCAAGTTACAATTCACATTTTTTCTCTTGATTCGCTACTCACAAACAGAACAAATGTGAAACTATGTTGCTTATTGATGATGACAGAGGATAAAATATACATACGTCAACAAAAAACTACCAAATGAAAAGCTAGGGACCCCTTTAACACCAAGCACATACAATGTTTGCACTTTATACTGTCCTTATATGCTGCTGCTGCCCAGTGACTCCTGTGCTAAGCTGACTTGTGTTATTCTGCATAACAATGGAACAATGATAAAAACAATGGAACAGTGAAATAATCCCAACTATGTAGAATGAATCAATCTAAAGGTAAAGTTAAATGTTAATTATACAGCATTCCAGATATCTCTTTTAAATTAAACTAAACAGTACAATGCAAATTGGGTTGTATGTTTTTTTTTTCCATAATTTTATACCAATTTCTCTTCTATTCGCATGAAACACTGTTTCTTCACATTGTAAGTGACCCAAACCTAATATAACTTACCTCTTCTGTGTTTTGTTTTATTTGTCTAATGTGAGCATATATCTTCTTCTCTAGTACTGTACAGGTAGCTGAAATAGTAAGAGTTCAATTTATATAGGCAAATATTCAATTAATGAATCAGATAGACAACAGCAGCTTTGTAAGATAGTTGTAAGTAACCAAAAGGAAGAGAGTTTTTTTCCTTCCTTTGTCATAAATTTTCTTCCTGGTTGAAAACATTCAAAATAAAGATGCAGTGGAATATAAGCCTCTATATATCGAAGTGATTGTTTATTTCTTTTACAAAATGTTAAGTTTACAGATTTTAATTAGGTTAAGGATTTGAGAATAGGTTTGATAAAGGGTTAATCTTTTTTTATAAACTTAATAAAGGAAATTAAGAATAATTTACCCTGATGTTATAATTATCATGTTGCTCACAGGAATATTTTTTTATAATGTCAGTTTAGAATTACATGTAGGTATATAATTGCAGAGAATCTCACTAATTTGCAATTCATTTTTATAATAACTGAACAATTTTATTGACAAAATAGCGCTAGTTATTTTATATCAGGAAACCAAGGTTTAAAAAGTTTACCAGAATCTGTAGTTCTTTTAGCTGACATGTGGATTTCAATTCAAACAAATTTGGCTGTTCCGTCTGATCTGAAGAATTCTATGAAAGAAGGAAAAAAAACAGTTTGAACAAAAACATTCATCCAAAATATATCTCACTATAGCCACATCATACCATGAAAATGTTAGGGTTAGCTGACCAGTTTACAGTAGGGTGACCAGTACGGCTTGTCATTCTAGTTAATGGATGGAAATGAGAGGAAAACCATCTGGGAGTATATGTTGAACCTGGTACTAATATAAAAGAGACAGGAAACACCTTTGTATTACGGTCAGTGGGATCCTAGTTGTTTGGCTCGCTATTGTTTATTTCCTATACTCTGTGACTGTAAAGGCATTTCCACCGCCTCGAGAATAGCCAAAACCTGAGCTGTGTATTCCTAACCTTACCGATAGCTAAAAGATATGTCAGACCAGTCAATGAGGCAGTTGTTTTCTGTTATTAACTTACGAGTAGGCATGCACAGTCCATATATATTTATGAACACTAAAACACACGGGCACAGGGAAAATCTTCTTGTCTAAAATAAGTTTCTAATTGTGTTAAAAAGAGGTATATCATTTAGACCTTTATACCCCATCATAAATTGTTGTAATAAAGTAAATCTATGATATTTCATTAGGTTGACGACTGACAGGAGCTTGGCCTTAGTCAGTAGAATTTTCTGGAGCACTTTGTATTACATTGACAATGCTTACGCATCTTAAGCTATAGTAAGAATATCGTCAGACTATATATTATGGGGTCATGGGAAAAGACAGTGAAAACTTGCAGTTTTACCTAAATGTGTATAAGCTGGAACCCTAATGACATCAACAATTGAAACTAATGAGCTACATTGTTGGAAAATTAGAGGGATCTGAGTCTGCCATTTTCTTGGTCCATGTTGTAAACAAACATGCTCATCAGTTCACAGGTATCCTACATGGGTCAAACATACACAAAAACTGTTTTGTCTAGGTTACATGTAGCAATAGAAACGATCCATAAAAACAATCCTGTCTCATTATTCTTTTCAACTCACTTTTCTTATATAATTTCTTATATAGTTTTCTTGCACTTCTCAGCCGCATAAAACACAATACTATTGGCCATCTTGTAAACATTTTAACCCCCTTCTGATATCCCATCATAATTCACAGGGCTAACAGTTGATGACATCATTAGGCAATTGGTCTATTACCTATTTAAATTAACTCTAGTTCTGGTCATATTGATGTGGTTTCTGTCTTTTAAAGACTGTTTTTTGGATTTTTGTCATTCCTCAAAATATATCCCCTGAGAAAAGCAAAACAAATATACTTCTAAGATAAAGAAATTATTTATATAACACCCCCTGGCTGAGGCAAATTACATATCCAAAATATGTCCAGATTTTACTGTTGTATACATATTGGGAAGGGGTTTGGATGATCACTGGTAAAGTTCTTTCCCCTGATAGACCATTTAATGACGAGCTTAATATGATTTTTGAGTTTCTTTGCAGATGGTTTGTTTACTTCTAGTTTTAGCCAGACAGGCTTTTCTAACACAGGCTCCAGAGCGGGCCATTAAATGCTTACAGCCTGGCTGACTATTTTGTCGTCATCTATGCTCGTAAGTTTTACATTTTCCCTGAAAAAAGACCTACCACCTTTCAACCAAAGTCAAATCACTCTAAGTTTTCAAATTAGTTGAAATAAAAAGTAAACAATAATACACAATCACTCCCTTTAAGATCAGATTGCACTACATGCAACACAATGACCTTACTACCTTAACTCCATGGAAAACATTGGTATTGGCATAATACGCGCTTACCTTCTATGATTTTACAGTTCTAAGATGAAGCCCTACAGGTACTGTCAAATGAATTTTCGTCCACAGAAAATTGTCCTTCATGTTTTGTGGATTGCTGACTTTTCTAGAAGTTTTCTTTCTGACAAGTCTGCACCAAACAAGAAAATTGTTGTCTTGGACTAAGAGAAATAAAACGTTTTTTTTCACCTAAAGGATTAAAAACAAGATACAAGTATGGGAGAACAATTATTGATTATTTATACCACTGATCTTTCATTACTCACACACAGGGTGGCAAGATTATAATTAAATTGAAGAAAGAAACTGCAAACAGCTTCAAGACAATAACATATATAACTTTAAAATTGGCAAACCACCAAACTCTAAAGCCACTTCTATGTACTTATATACTAATCTATGTTACCTCATTAAAAACATCAAAGGCATGGAATCTTGTCTGAGGTCATCAAGGCTATGATCTGGATTGTGATGGAATCTCAATGAAGTACCTGGGGTGTTTTACACTAAATGCCAACACATTGCAGGTCTGTTTGCCTTTATGAAACGGTACAAAGAATTATTATCAGTAATATCATGAAATGTCAAAATGATAACTCAAAACTCTTCAAATTCATATATTACCAAAATATGATTTATTGATGTTCTACGCTGCAAACCAAAATATGAGACCTGGACAAAAGAAAGATATTGACGAAAGTCTCAAACACTAATTGTAAATTTTTATGATTTTTTTAAATGGCAGGAGCTGCCAAAATTATATTTTTGAGCGAAAAATAATTTTCATTTTTTGGGGAGCCATTTCTTTCAAAAAGTTTTTTAGCGCTTCAAGTCTTGAAAATGTACGTTATTATAGCGTTTTGAACAGACTTTGGCCTAGAATGAATGAACATTTGTTCAGGTTATTTATATTTTGTTTACTTTTGGACACTGTTTTCCTTATTCCAAACTATGAATTTTGGCAGCTCATGTCACTTTAAATAAGTCAAGTGTTTTGTTTTTAAAGCTCTGTAAGCAACCTTAAGAATGACATTAACTCATATTGACCGGATAAATTGATTTTTTTCTTCAAACCATCTCAAGGAGTTGAAATTAATCTCATTCTTTGCCCACCCCGTCCCCCCAATGAGTTCTATTTCCATTAGTAGAACTCTTCAAAGTGGAGGTGCATTTGGTGGTATGAGTGGGGAAGCTTCGTTCTCATTGTAATTCACAGGAATACAAACAAGGAAAGAAGGGAAAAGATCTATTTACAGATAATTTCGGTAGATTTTTTATTATTTATTTAATTAAACCGTTGTATTTATTAGGGATGTGTGGTCTACCTCACCTTGTCACCATAGTGTGCACCTAAATGTAAGCCCTTCGAACATGCCTTTGTCTAGTCTTTATCTGATTGGCTGAGAGGTTATCACTGGTTTAGCATTGTTTTATTGGTCCTAAGAGCTCTCAACAATGAAGGCAGGTTATCTTTTGGCATACCGGTACAGCTACTGAAATGGCAACATTTGAAGGCTGATTTTTCACAATCTCAATGTCTGATGCAGGTTTGAAACTTGTATGCGAACAACTGAGGCTATATCTATTGCCTACACTTCAAAGAGCCTTAAATCTTGAAAATTTAAAATTTGACACTTCATCCCTAGTATATTGGTATTTTTACTAGCTGAGGTGAAAGCCAAACAAAATTTTGTTTTTATGGCCTGACTACACTTTTTTTTTTATTGTAAAGATTGTTTGATGTTCGATGTACATTTCTTTTGTCTGTATATATGTTATTTTAATTTTTCAAAAGACGTCACCATGTCCACAAGAATTATACCAAAAAACATTTTTTATGGGATAGAACAAGCTCCATGGAGTTTTATTTACGCCTGTAAGTAATTTTTGTCATCCAAATTTCTGTTGATATTTTAACTTTAAGGTGAATAAAGAGGGGGAGCACACACTGTTTTCTAACTCAATCTTGACCATACTCAGTTACCGCTTTAGTCGCACTTGTGTGTCTGGGGTAATTCAACAATATGAAAAAGGTACTTTACGTAGCTTGTGGGCATTTGCATAATTGTTTTGATGTGAGCGGCGAACTACAAAGTAAAAGATCTATCACTATCAGCCAGGATGCACGGTCAATTTCAACCAGTGTAGTTGCTTGAATTAGAAGATCAGGTCCTGTGAGCAAAGACTCCGATTTTCTTTCCCAATAAACCTGAAAACGCATGATATATAGTGTGAGTTAAACAATCTGGAGTGCAATGTATTAAAAACATAAAACAATAAATCTGCAAGTGCAACAACAACAACACCATGAACAAATGTAAAACTAATCTTATGATCTAATGTAGCGATATGTCATATAGACAAACTACTGAAACAGGAAACGATCGCAAGGGCTGTACTAGTAGCCTGCACAAAGGCCGGCAGTTATATGTGAGGAGAAATACCTTTGTTATGATCATGCACCTTAAGCAGGATCACCATCTTATCTGTCGCCGCTTCTGGGTACTGTACCCATGATGCAACAGGAGAGCTGACTGGGGACCAGCCAATCGTTGACTACCGAGGAAAGTTAAAGCTTGAAGCTGGATTTGTTATACTTTGGCAGGCCGCACGGCCTACGGCCTGTCCGTTTTACCTGCTTGTAACGGGGTAACAGCGATAACAGAACTGAGCTAATAGCTGCTAACAACGAGAGGATCGGGTGGATAAACAGCTACCATTTACAAAAAAAAATTATGAAATGTAATATTAAAAAGCTGCCCAAATGCTTATAAATTGGTCCTACAATAAAAGTCAGAAATTGTCAGGTATGTTTCCAACAAGGGACATGAGCTGCAAAAAATTCTGATTATCACGACAGTAAGAGGTTTTGAAGTCATTAAAATGATTGACGTTGGAACGAAAATTCAAACAGTGTTTGTGCTGTACGAGCCGAAATGGTGCTTGAAAAGTAAACAAAATGGAAATAACCTGACGAACGTTCAGTTTTGTCAAAGCGCTTTAGATAACGTGCCTTCTTGAGACTAGTAACACTGGGAAGCTTCTAAATGCACACCATGAGAAAAACAGCCCATAATTTCCACATTCTGTTTTAACTGAAAAATATCATATAAAGGCAGGGTTATTATATAGCTTTAGGCTAAACGAATCATTGTCCATCGTATTCAAAGTGGCATGAGCTGCTTAATTTCTGATTTTTTTCATCAATTGACCGATTGCTTGATGACGTCACTTGTAAATTACACGCAAAGCATTTCGGGAGAATGCGGGATATTCACATAATTTTACAAAATGGCGGAGGGAACATTGCTGTATCGAGAGGAGGACGTAAAAGGTGCCAGATCTTTCGACGACGTTTATTTAAGACGAAAGATCTGTTGTTCGGTACACAACATGTTGTTTTCATATTTATGAGCACTAAAACACACGGGCACAGGGAAAATCTTCTTGTCTAAAATAACCACGGAGACAAGTTTCTAATTGTGTTAAAAAGAGGTATATCATTTAGACCTTTATACCCCATCATCAATTGTTGTAATAAAGTAAACCTATGATATTTCATTAGGTTAACGACTGACAGGAGCTTGGCCTTAGTCAGTAGAATTTTCTGGAACACTTTGTATTGCATTGACAATGCTTATGCATCTTAAGCTATAGTAAGAATATCGTCAGACTATATATTATGGGGTCATGGGAAAAGACAGTGAAAATTCCCCCATCCCCCCCCCCCCCCATACCCCTTTCCCAGAAAACCTAGGTAGAAGGCAGACAGGGGAGTTTAGCCCTGACCAGTATGTCTTTCAAACTCTTGTTCTTTTTATAAGCAATGACTGGCCTTTGGGTCAGAGGTCGAGCAAGTTTACTTTGAAGTAGTTTGTATTCTTCTACTATAATCTTGGCCATAGCAATGCTAGCTTTGTTATACTGAAACACAAATGGTATTATAGTTTTTTTACGACATCTTCCGGGGTCCAAGTTCAAACCCAAAGGATAAATAGTTTGTAATGTTTGAATCCAAAAACTTTCCCTTTCCAAACGTTTGTGTTTGGTATCTGCAGCGGAAGTGAGAAAAGGGATTTTCTCAATAGGCATAATTTCAAAATGGTCCTTGACCGAATGACCTTGAGTATTGAAATGTTGTGCCACGGGTACATCATGTTTAAGTCTTATACTAGATAAATGGTTGGCTGCTCTTTGTCGTAGAAAATTCTGAGTTTCTCCGACGTACTGTTTGCGACATTTTTTGCACGTGATTACATACACGATATTAGAGGAGTCACAATTAAGATTCTCTGCCATTTGATATTTGTCGCGAGTTTGTTCTCCGAAAAAGGTACCGCGATCGGGTACGTATATATCGAGTTTGCATCGCGTCTTAAGGCATTTCATTGATGTACCTGAGAGAAATGTTGGACGGTAATGGTACACTCGTGAAGGGGAGGTAAGCGTATCGGGGGATGAAGGGGGGAACATGATTTGTCTTACTGTGTTAGATTTAATCCTTCGGAGTAATCTAATAGAATACTTCCTAGGGAGGAGAGCTTCAAAAAGAACAGAACAAGCCTGGTTAAAAAAATCTAAAGAACTACAGTTTCTATAGAATCTAAATATCTGAGATTTAATGACTCCATACATATATCAGTATCAACTTTTGAATACGTTATGTCATCAATGTTTTCCAAGGGAGTGACGTCGTGCTATACCTTTATAAGTACCGGTTAACAAAATGGCGAACTGAGGTATATTTTACCCAGAAAGCTTTGCGTAAATCTGTGTGACGTCATGAGGCTTGGCGGTAATTCCTATTGTCAATAGATGTTCAGCGTTTGAAGTAAGTTTAATATTAAACCAAAATCTGGACGAGTTTAATTATAATTAGTGTCTTATAGAAAGTGAGTATAACAGTATTCTCGTTATTTTTGGGGATTACGTACATTTTCTTGAAAAATGGCAGAAATTCTTCTAGAGGAGGCCGGTTGGCTGAATGGATAAGGCAGCCGGCATTTAGTGCTGGCGATAGGTGCCATACTCTGAGACCCGGGTTCCATTCCCGTTTCGGGTTCCACCTAAAATCGGTAGAAGAATTTCTGCCATTTTTAAGAAGTGTAATCCCAAAAGATAACGAGAATACTAAAATCTGGACATTAAAATAAGAATATTTTGAACGAACCGAAGATGTGTGCAAATAACGGACCAATTTTAAATGTAAGAGCACATTTTCGGGGTGTATGCTGCTTATAAAACTGCCGAAACGTATGTCCCTGCGATCGGTTTCAACGGGAAGCTTAAAAGTGACAGACAATTTGCTAATTCTGCTTCAACGAATTATAGAAAAAATAGTCATGGATATATTTTGGATTTCCCCTTGAATACATGTAATTTAGTTTTCTCGCTTCCTGCGTTACCGACACTAAAACAAATTTGGCCAAATCAACCAAAAGTATTGCTCTAGTCATTAGGGAAAGAAGGTCGCGAATTCTGGAGAGTTTTTTTTCCGATCCCAAAACCGTATCAACTTTCACCTAGCCTTGGCAAACGATTAAAACCTTTTCTATTCCTCATTACAGACAGTCTCGTTCACAAAGGGCGTGGGGATGTATTTGGGGGATTCATGGAGACAATGTAATTATGATTAATAAGAAGCCACTATTCCCAAGATAAAACTAAAATGCCGAGACTTGTAGCAGGGAAATGATCTGACAGAAGGAGGCGAGTTGATCTACGGTTACAGGGTAAAAGTGTTGACCCGATACCACTGCAGTTCTTTCTTTCACTGTCCGCCTTACAAGAAACAAATCTCGGCGCAATGGTGTTGACATGCCCATTTTCACATTAACAGAGTCGTTGATTTTCCCGTAAGCCGATATTCCCTAAGGGCGTCGACTCTCACTTCATTTTAACCTCAATCAGATCAACTTTCACAAACAATTTTAAGGTCTCAACCCCAGGGTGTCTGTCTTTAATTTCAAATATAGACAACCATTAACAAGCTGTTGTATTTTTTCCAAAATTTGTTATAATTATTTTCTAAATAAGTGTAGTTTTTCGGTATATTATATTACAATAACGTCAGAATACTACCCAGAATGCCTTTTTTTGTACTCAGTTAAATGCCCAAGAATGCGATTATAGAAAGTTTTTCGAAAGTGAATTAAAGTTTTTGCGTAAAGAAATGATATCATCCATAATTGAATCAGCACAAATTTTGGTGGAATGCAAATTAAAGCAAATTTAACGCATCGATAACCGGAACAATGCCACATATTTTCAACTATAAAAAAATAAGCTTAAAATAAATGTATACAACTAAACGTTAGTCAGCAAAAAGTTTTTCACCATACACAGAATTGTTCTATCTTCATCGAGGCCATACTATTGCTTTTATTTCGAAAAGCTATGACTCTTGACTGTGCCTTAGTTTGAAAGCCAAAAGATATATAAATATCCCCCGACAGGCGACTGTATGGAAAATACACAGCTTTAAAAAGCTACAACTATCAAAATTAACTTTAACATCCCCCCCCCCCCTCTCTTACATTCGCCCCTCTCACACACACATGGTCACAAATAAAACATCTTGTTCTACATACAAACAGGCTGGCCAAAATTATTTTGGCTCATGATTTGTGAAAGTTGTCATGGAAAAGAAAAGTAGAAACATTACTTCCAGTTTTAAACGCGCCGATAAATCGATAAATACAGAATCAGTCTGATAACTTCGGAGATTTACGTGCGTGAAATACCCTCTGATAGACTGCAGGTCATTTTGAATATGACAACCAAATAGGTAGCCGTGAAGCGTACAATTTCCATATCCTCTAGATTGATTGATTGTTTGGTGTTTTACG
Organism: Lepidochitona cinerea; assembly: GCA_963971465.1. NCBI lineage: Eukaryota > Metazoa > Mollusca > Polyplacophora > Chitonida > Tonicellidae > Lepidochitona > Lepidochitona cinerea. Next base: position 62,771,026 of record OZ020551.1, on the reverse strand, counting down.
CCGCGCTCAAGATTATTTCACTTATATGGCGGCGTTGCCAGTTTTATTGTGGGAGGAAACCGGGCTCTATGCCCGGAGGAAACCCACGACCTTCCGTTGGTAACTGGCAACCATCCCACATAGGTCGTTCGAGTGAAAACCCAGTCAGAAAATTTTCCAATTGAAGTTGGAGTCGAACCCGCGACACATTGGTGGAAGGCTGTTCGGATTGAGCATATCCTCTAGAGGTCCCCACAAAAGTGTCCACGTGATAATGTAAGGGACCGAAACACTGGGTTTGTTGACTTTCAGCCTCGGTCAATTATATAATTGCATTGAATGATTCCTGATGTGTACCGAAACTGCGTCTGTCTACAACATGTGGTTTACCGGGGCTAAATAAAATATATAAACTAATATCTTCTAAATGATATTGGCATTTAAAAGCCCACTTGCCGCCGTAGCCTGTTTAAATTTGCTAAGAAAACCAATTTACATGAGCTTACTACGACTAATACAACTAAACTTAAACATAGGACACATAAAACATGTCTAGTTAGCTTTAGAATGTAGAAATGGGGTGAAAAACAAACGAAGAATCGAAGCCTGATTACAACTGACAACGATCAGTGTCGGTCAACTTTCGTGTTGGTTTACCCTCATTTCAGGCCTTTGTATCTGTGGTTTACACTCAAACAATTATCAGCAGGCTTTTTCAGTCGCTGTTAACCGATCGTCAGTCTGTATTTCTCAGATAAATAGGCCAACGTAAAATTACACTGTGCCGTTAGTTCACTCACTCGACTGAAACATAAAATCGCCAATAGGGGGCAGTTTGGTTTGTTTACGTTACGGGCACCTAACAATTCAAATTTTCAAATTCAAATTAAAAATACAAAGTGACGTCCAAACTTTTAAATTTTGGTAAAAATAGAAAGTTCCTAACTTATATTGTCTGGGAAAAATACAGAAAACGGACTTTCTTTTTTAATGTAAACAATATTCCTGATTTTCGCGGCAAGTGTGCCTTTAATAAATCTATAATTTTTTTAATTTCATTTTTTCGTCTGTAACATTTTGATATTTACGTTCGACGCCATTTCATTTCAGCCCAAAAATACGGTGATTTACCCATCGAGATCTATTCAAGATGCTCTTTTCAAGATGCTCATTGCAATGAGCATCTCGACTTTAGTCCGAGGCGTGTCAAAGCCGACCGATAGGAAGCGAAGATAGCCGAAGGGATTTTTTTTTTTTTTGTTTTTTTTTTCATTTACAAGTGCAATGTTTATATTTGAAATACAAGTCGAAAGTAATAATAATAAAAAAAAATACATTCTATATGAAAAATATACAAATAATAAAACAATAAAAAAAATAGAAATAAAAAACGAGTTCCGACCATCGAGATCTAAAAATAACTCGATGGTTCCGACTGATACAGAATGTCAACTAGAGTTATGCCCCTTGAAACGACATAAACTTGCGTACATGTAGCCTACAAGCCCAACTTTCTCAGTTACGGCAAGTTTCGTCATCTCAAAAACCAAGTCTTAAGGTGGATATAAAAAAAGTAAGACCATAAAACTCACAATTAAGTTAAGCGCACAAAAAGTACATTAATTTTTGGTTCCCAACGATAGGCTACCCAACATATACGTCTTTATTATTTTATTTTACACCCAAGAGTAAAGTTTATTTGTCAGAGATCACATTAATTCACCAACAGTCAATTCCTTACCTTCCTCCTTGTTTAATAATCTCATATTCATTATGTCGTCGACAACCAACAAATATCAGAATGGAGATAACGAGTCGGATTCAACTTGTTGAATTAAGATCACATTAACGTGCAAGAAAAAGTGATGATCTAGTCAAAGTCTTAATTTGTACCTCCTATAAATGGGTTAATCGTCAATATTTCAAGGCAGACGATTTTTTTTTTGCTCAAAGCCAGATTTTCCAAAAAACTTCGTTTGTATCGGCACTATATAAGCTCAATGTTTGAGAAACAACTTAGGATAATATAGGCCCAGACTATGGAAGCCGGATACAGACATTTTATTCTCGAGTCGAGATGCTCATTGCACAATCTAAAATAGAGATTGGTCCTTCTGCCATTCGTTCAGATATCAACTCTAAAACGATTGAGTGACATGTTGCTTGAACAAAGGGAGGCCACTGCTGTCGACGTCCTTGAAATTGTAAACAACGACACGTACGTGACACTGATAGTTGACTCGGTTGTGTAGAGAGATCTCCGATATAATTCTGGTAGGTAACGTTTAAGCCGCCGATAACCTGTTTTGTTATATTGATTGCTACTCTCCTAATACATATAAAAATCGAGATCTCGATTGGCTCATTGCAATGAGCATCTTGAAAAGAGCATCTTGACTTTAGTCAGATTGGAGCTTGGCGAACCCACGGCGTTGGAAAGAAAAATTTAATCAACTTTACTGAAACGCGTTTTTTTTTCCCAACTTTTTCTTCTCAAGATATAGCATTACATTTTTATGAGGTTTTTTTTTTTATTCTTTTATTTTTAACCCTGGACTAGGCAATTTTATTTCTTCAACTAGCCATGATTTTACATTTACCTTTTAAAGAAATCCTACGAGGCTAGGGTTTCAGGTTACCATATAGCACATTGATTATTAATGAATTGTATATCTTTTAACAGGTTTTTTTTTCCATTCCAACTATTGTTAGAAAAATAGAGATCGCAATGTAAAACCTTGCTAAGTAAGCTGCTAATTTACAGCATCTACCATTATAAAGAAACCAATTTATAATATATTTACAGAGCAACTTAATAATGATAAGGAAAAGGACAAACAAAACTGTCAACAGTCCAGAAAAAGAAATAGAAAATAGCATTTTGTCATTAATACTGAACACATAGCATAATATACAAACACATATCTAATCAAAAATATAGCCTACACACTCAAGATAACAACAACAAAACAACTAGGCCTACAAGTAGGCCTATATTGGAATATTGTCAGTATCTGCCAGGATGCTCTTCCTCATAGGCCTACTTCCAAAACGACATAGGGCCTATGTAAGCTAGTTCGTGTTTCTGACACCAAACTGACTTTTTTAATATATAGGGTCTACTGACGGCCGGGTAAGCCTGCTTTGAAATCATTTTCTTAAGATAGCTAGCCGCCTACATCATGCACTTGCATACGGTACCAGGGGCAGCTGGAAATACTCAAAACTATAGTATGTGGTCAAAGTATATTGATGGCCAGTATATTGCTGGCCAGTAGAAAGCGTAAAGGGTTGAAAAATGTAACTTAGAGAATTATATCATTTTTTTCTCGGTTTTCTCAACACATCCGCTTGAAATTTTCTGTGCATCCCAATAGATACTGTTATTCGTCCCTCACGCTAAAAAAAAAGGGTAGGCCTACCGGTAGGCCTACATGCTCACATTTGACCATAGTTGGAGATCTCCAAACTCTGTGGTCAAAGTTTATGATGATGGGTGACCAGCGTCACCCATCATCATAAACTTTGACCACAGAGTTTGGAGATCTCCAACTAATTTGACCAGTACCCGGAACTAACATTCTGTTGGGAAAAATATCAAAATCCTAGGCCTAGCTGTAGTCGATGAAGATACCGGCTAAATATGAGCATTTGCATGAAATTATTTGGTGTGAGCGTCGAACTAAAAGATCGATCGATTGGCATGCATAGGAAATTTCAACCAGCTGTTAGAGGATTTTAAATTTGCGTCTTTTTTGGTGTGAGCGACGAACTAAAGCTTTAAAACTGTAAATTGTAAGTAAAAGTAGGCTACTACGGTGGGTTTGTTTGTTTGTTTAATGTTATTGTTCTTGTTGATTTTACATTCATGTGTATTAAAACTATTATCAGAAGTAAATGAATGTCATTCATTTACGGTACTTCTGCTATTATATAATTACCAGTAGGCCTACAATTAAAATACAAAATTGTTTTTGTACTCTGACGCCTTGCACAATATTATTAAATAATTTATCGTACATTTTCCAGACTAGAAGCACTAAAAAGCTTCTAAATTACACGTCTTGAGAAAAATAGCCAATAATTTCAACATTCTGTTTTCACGTCAAAATATCAACATTTTGGCAGCTCAGGAAATCATAAATACATGGTAGTCTCCCCTGAAGTAATTCTTTCGAGCCATTTGACTTGTCAAAAAAATACATTTTTGCAGGTTTATGGATCTGCGAGAACTGACTGACGCTGACGAAAAGGTGTGATTTGTTACCATGGGTTCGTGCTTACCATGCCTTGGGGGAACAGCTGAAGATTACGACGACACGCCAGATCCAGTACGTCTGTACTTGTAGGCCTATCTGCTCATCTATATATAGTCCGGGGTTTTTTTTTATAGTCCAAAATGACTTTTTTATATACTGACCTGCTGACGGGCGTATTTTTGGAGTACCGCCGTACGGCCAGCTATGCCTATGGTATGCTGTTGTTTAGCACCACACCAAGACGCATTCGCCTTGCATGTGTTGCGTCTACTTGTGCCATTAGTTATGCCATGGCATATACCACAACATGGCCATATGGCCTGAGTATAGTCGCCCCAGTAATGAGTAAAGAACCTACACCGCAGTACTACTACTACTAGACGTCTAAATACTGTCAATGTCATTTGTCAAACGACATTTGGTAGCAATATATCAATCAATGTAGTTGGAGATCTCCAAACTCTGTGACCAACCACCCATCATCAATATACTTTGGCCACAGAGTTTGGAGATCTCTAACTAATATCAATGCTGCTGGAAAAAAAAAGCACTAGACTTTTCACTTATCCACTTCTGCTTCAGGAAATTCGTAGACAACAAATGGCACAGGCGGCAGAAAAACGTCAACAGGAAATAGAGGGTAAAGGTATTAAAGATCCAGCAAGATTAAAACAGAAGCAGAAACAAAGGGACGAAATTGAGCGTAAAGCGGCCATGAACAGTTCCTCAAAGGATGATGGACTAAGGGTAGGTATTTTAATTCCCATCATCTGAACTGAACTTTTGACGGGGTCAGTTCTAAGTAGGGGCCTCGATGGTCCAAGGGGTTAGAGTGATCGTCCCAAACAGACCCAGTTCCATCGATGCAGCATGAGTTCGAATCAAACTCAGACCAAATAAAAATTGAAAAATGTGCAATGAGCCCGGTTTCCTCCCCCCATTAAACCTGGCAACGCCATAATACAAGTGAAATAATCTTGATTACGGCATAAAACATCAATCAATCAATCAGTTCCAAGTAGCTTACTGTCTGATTTTACAAACATTTCAATTACAATCGAATAACTATGAAATTATTTATCAATATGAATCATCAATAAATTATTAACTTTGGATAATAGTCTTAGTAGTTGTCTGGTACAGATCAATGGAAGGTTAGGTTGTCAATAAATTTTGTCACTCCATCAAAATAGTGAAATAATCTTGACCATGGTTTTAAAACCGAACTTTCTCAATTCATCAGTTAGGATTTGGATCCCTGGCAACACAAACAATTTTTTAAAAATTAATTTGAAAAATTTATTGTTCAATTTTTAAAATATTTGTTTAACTTACAGTGGCAGGTTGGATGATGCCATGGAGGAGTGCTCATTATGGCCCCATCTGCATTAGCGAGATTTTCCAGAACGCATTTTATTCTCATTGTATATTTTTGAATATATTTTTTGTCTTCAATCATTTGTCTCATACTAAATATTGTGTATTTTAAATACTAAAACAATTCTGTGCTTTGAAACGCTGTAAAACCATCCTTACTATACGGTTTGTTTATAACGACTTATTTTAGAATTATACGTGTTATGATGTTGTTACTTCTTGATTATACAGGATATATTATCGTGTCATGTGAAAGCTAATTCAAGCTGGCTAAAATTATGTTAACTGAAGTCAGTTAAAGTCAGCTGAAGTCAGTTAAAGTGAAAAAAAATTTTTTTTTTAAATTTTCACAACTTGTTAGCTTATTGTTTGTTATTCAACTGTATACATGCTGTCAAATTTCATATTGGAAAATTAACTCCTGAAATAAATCGGGATCAAAGAGGCACTCTTTGGACGGGGATCTGATTGTTAAGTTTGTGGAGCCGACAAAAACCTAATCGATGGTATGATGGGGGTTTGAATCGCAGTCAATCCATCGAAAAAAAATTGGTGTTTGGGGTCTATAGCCTGGTTGTCTGAGGTCCAGTTTCTTGTGAAATAATCTTGAAATTAATGTTCAATATTATTCAATATATCCTTTGGGCTATGATAAATATTTTGACAGGTTTGTGTTCTGTTGGTTTTATAATGGATTTATTGTCTCTATCTTTTGATATTGTTTCTATTTTATCAATAAACATTTATATTTTCTAAAGTCATTGTGTAGCCTTCATAGTATTCCATTTACTGACGATTCATAGTCTGGTTTCCTTCTCTACAAAACCTGCCGAGGGACCTCGTTTGGTCCAGTGGGTTAGAGTCCCTCAGTCCCACACAGACCTTCCATCGGTGCAGCACGGATTCAAATCACACTCAGGCCATATAAAAATTGAAAAAATTTCTTAGTGGATTATTCACTTGGCAGTTTCCCCCTCCACTTAACCTGGCAACACCGCCATATAAGTGCAATAATCTTGAGTGTGAAGTAAAACATCAATCAATCAAAAAAACCTGCCACATGTAGTGATAATCTAATTGCTGTGTAAAAGTAACATTTTTTTTTTTGCGTTTTTCAAGCTCCAATTAATGTTCAACAACACAACATTGCAGGAAGGTAAGGCATTCCTGAAACCAGTGAAAACCTAAATTTTGATTGATTTATGTTTTACACCGCTCTCAAGATTATTTCATTTATATGGCAGCGATCAATCATTCTTTTCAATGAACATCTCGACTTAAGTCAGATTGGCGAGCAACTCTTCCGCATACAGTGATCCAGTGTAAAATCCAGTTAGTAACTTTTCAACTTTTATTTCGTCTGAGTGGGATTTCGATTGAGCCTCGCCACCATACAAATGAAATAATCTTGAGTGCGGCGTAAAAGTCCAATCGATCCGACTTTTAAAAAATACATGGGTTCATCAAAAAGATTTAATTATTTTATGTCACACTGCAAATTATTTCATTTATATGCCAGGGTAATTGAGGGAGGAAATCTCCTCCTGCGTTACCTGGTAACCATTTCTCATGGGCTGATCATAAGAAAACAATGTTAAAGTTATTCTTTAATTGGGTCCGAGTCAAAGTAAGTCTGTGGTACCACTCTTTAAATTCATACTCCAGCAGATTAAAAGGAGACATCGCTTAAGTTAGTTGTGATTCTTCAGATTACTAGAAAAATAAAAAGTGATCAATCTCGAATAAAATGAGGCATTTCAACTTTCCGCCAAAAATCGACATTTAACGAGTTATTTAGGGAATTCTGTATTGCTATTGTTTTCTGTCTGACAGTCAGAAAATAAACAACCGAACGCGCAGCCAGAAATGGCTCTACTGCGCACTCGATTCTTTTTAACACAACACAACAGACATTGGAATTCTCAAATAAAACTCCCTATCCAGCTGTACGTGGGAGGTAGGAAAGTTACCAATGGCCATCTGGAAACCTAAGCTTTATATAAATAACGGTAGAATAGCACACATTTTAACGATCCGGGCATGTCCTTTTAATGAGACGCTTAGTAGGTAGAGCATTCAATCCGAACAGCCTTCCACCAATGGGTCGCGGGTTCGAATCCCACTCAGTCCAAAAATTGGAAAAAATTTTTATTGGGTTTTCACTCGTACAGGCTATGGTTGCCAGTTACCAGCGGAAGGTCGTGGGTTTCCTCCGGGCACAGAGCCTGGTTTCCTCCCACAATAAAACTGGCAACGCCCGCCATATATGTGAAGTAATCTTGAGCGCGGCGTAAAGCACCAAACAATCGATCAATCGATTTAATGAGACACAGAGGTTCTACTTGAACTACATGTACAAAAACAAAACTAATATTCAGTTTTATTGCACAGGGAATTTAAATATAGAATGCATCACACACAATGAAGTATTTTTTCTAATATGAATTTTACATAAATGTAAACGTTTGCAATATTCAAAAACAGATGATTTAGACCATGTGACTTAATGAAGGTTGAAACAGAGAGACAGAATTTCCAAACAAACCCAAATTTGAAAAAAATATTATAGACTCTTCTACATTACATGTACATAAAATGAAAGAAAGGTGAAAAACTAATAGTTGAAATTCAAATTTACTTTAAAACCCAACTAAATAAAATCTCAATATATCCATTTACAGACAAAAATATTCTTTATCCAAAAATCATTAACCATTACCATTATTTCACACAAAACTAATATCTTGATGAATGGAGATAATTACAATGTAAGGGAGCAAGTTTTAAAGTAAACACCCCGGCGTTGTTTTTATTTACGATCAAAAGATACGCCCCACATTAGATACCTACAGACAACATTTGCAACCTCTTTTATCAGTTTTACTTCATTTCTGAAATATCCCTATGTAAAGTTCGCCTTTGGCAAAAAGCTTCTAGCAAAGCAAACTTCAGAAAATAGCTTGATTTGCCCAGAGATGACCCCTGACACCCAAGACACAAAATGTTGATTGATTGATCTTTAATGTTACATTCATAGCAGCATTGCCTAAATTATTGAGTGATTAACTGAGCAGTCAGGCTCCTTGCCCAGAAGAAACCCCCAATTTCCCCATACTGGTAGGGTGATCAAGTGAAATACCCAGTCAAATTGTTTTCTTTAACGGAAGGCCACTGAGCTACCAGGCTGAAAACAGTCACTAAAACCCACAGGCACAGAGAAAATCTTCCTGTTGTTCACAAACAACTAACTCTGTGGTGATGTCTTTATTTTTTATCATTAAATTATATGTAGTTTCAAATAAACACTAATTTAAATTTCTAACAAAAACTGATTAGATAAGGTAAGCTTTAGCAATATAATTCGCGCGGGCCATATTTGTGGCCGGGTATTTACTTTTAAGACAAAACATAATTTGAATCAATGAATAACTGGTAATAGGATATGTTGCTCAGAATGGGATGCAATTGAATATAGTTATAAATTGGGGACTTAACATATAGATTTTACATATGTATATATATTGATGAAAAATAAAAGTACGCCCCTTTCCGCAGAGCAGGGAGACAACCTGCCTCAGCCAAAATTATAATTGAATTTTGCCAAAATCCCAAACAATTCAAGATTATTGATACATGTAGATTACTGGTTACATAAACAAATAACATTCAGAATTCATATGTATGGCTTTTTGCCACAGTAAACAATTCTTCAGATACCTGTAAATACTTGAAACCATATCCAATACCACCTAATTTTACAGACGTTTCCAATCACTGTACATATTTACACTTGTTATGAGGTACAGAAGATTAGGAAGGAATTCTGAAATACTCAGACCCTATTTCAGTTTCAGTGAAGCTTGGACTGCCTGCCATCATGAAACTACATGTATGTTTTTGGGTTTCCACTTTATGTTTGTTTACAAAATTCATGTCAATGGCGCAAACAGTAATTTCACAAAAACATCAAGTTCTGAGATTGGAAGACCGATTGATTGAGACTGGATTTATTGATTGAAGTTTACACTTATATGGGGGCATTATATTGGGGTGTTGCCAGGTTTAGCCTCTTTGCCCAGAGATGACCCCTGACGCCTGAGACACAAAATGTTGATTGATTGATTGATCTTTAACGTTACATTCATAGCGGTATTGCCTAAATTAGTGAGCGATTAACCGAGCAGTCAGGCTCCTTGCCCAGAGGAAACCCCCAATTTCCCCATACTGGTAGGGTGATCAAGCGAAATACCCCGTCAAATTGTTTTCTTTAATGGAAGGCCACTGAGCTACCAGGCTGTTTGTTTATATATCTATGAACACTAAAACACACAGGCACAGGGAAAATCTTCTTGTCTAAAATAACCATGGAGACAAATTTCTTATCGTGTTAAAAAGCGGTATATCATTTAGACCTTTATACCCAATCATAAATTGCTGTAATAAACTATATGTATATACATATTCAATAATGAATTGAAGATGCAAGATGAAAAATAAATAAATAGTACGCCAACATGACCATTAGATATTTGTGGATCCTCGACTGTGATCCTTCATCACATGGATTTAATGCATAATAGTCTGTCTCACTGAAAAATGGCCTTCCTCGGGGGGAAAATACAATCCAATATAGGCCCCAGGCTACACCATAATAAGAATAATAATAATAAATGTTCGTACTGAAGTGAAACATAAAGTAACATATGCAGGTATCACAGATTCTTTTCCAAAAGACATGAACAGCACCGTTAATATCAAAGTTAGTCATGGGGATAGATAGCTCGTAGCCATGGTCGTGGAATGTATTGTGCACCGTCCCATAAGTCAAAATAGTCGTCAATCAGTGGATGGAGAATCTACAATAAAACAAAATAGGATAGCTATACAAACAGCAATAATATTGATTGATTGTTTAATGTTTTACGCCGAGCTCAAGATTATTTCACTTATATGGCGGCGTTCCCAGTTGTATTGTGGGAGGAAACCGGGCTCTATGCCCGGAGGAAACCCACAACCTTCTGTTGGTAACTGGCAACCATACCACATAGAACAGCAACAAGACATGTCTCAAACCTTTCCTCAGATCCGCAATATTTGGGTAATTTTATGGCATTTTTACCACAGATTGGTTTCGTTATTTTTCTACACTGAATGAGATTTTGACCTGTGGGTCATTGGTAGAAATATTCAAGTCAGGGAACATTGTTTTTAATTGATTGATTGGTGCTTAATATTACAGTCAAGACTATTGCATTTCTATAGGTAGCATACCAGAGGCTTGTTGTATGAAATAACTTTCTGCCTGCTAATGTTGAAGGTTGATGTTTACATGGAAGTTATGCCTTACACGTACAAGACTTAGATCAGGCATAAATGTTTTGAGAAACAGCCACCTGGTTTATAGAGTGAAGAAACCGTCAACCTTCAATGCTATTGGACAACCAGATCACATAGTTATATTGGTCATTGGTAGAGGTATATATAGCTTTTGTAGTATTCATGAAAAGCCTGCCAGATTCAGAATCAGCACACTTCACTTCCATATGAGTCATACAGGCCCCTTTACCTGTTTAAGTATGGGTAAAAAGCCTGCCAGATTCAGAATCAGCAAACTTCACTTCCATATGAGTCATACAGGCCCCTTTACTTGTTGAAGTATTGGTAAAAAGTCTGCCAGATTCAGAATCAGCAAACTTCACTTCCATATGAGTCATACAGGCCCCATTACCTGTTTAAGTATGGGTAAAAAGCCTGCCAGATACAGAATCAGCAAACTTCACTTCCATATGAGTCATACAGGCCCCATTACCTGTTTAAGTATGGGTAAAAAGCCTGCCAGATACAGAATCAGCAAACTTCACTTCCATATGAGTCATACAGGCCCCTTTACCTGTTTAAGTATGGGTTAAAAGCCTGCCAGATTCAGAATCAGCAAATTTCACTTCCATATGAGTCATACAGGCCCCATTACCTGTTTAAGTATGGGTAAAAAGCCTGCCAGATTCAGAATCAGCAAACTTCACTTCCATATGAGTCATACAGGCCCCATTACCTGTTTAAGTATGGGTAAAAAGCCTGACAGATACCGAATCAGCAAACTTCACTTCCATATGAGTCATACAGGCCCCTTTACCTGTTTAAGTATGGGTTAAAAGCCTGCCAGATTCAGAATCAGCAAATTTCACTTCCATATGAGCCATAGAGGTCCCCTTTACCTGTGTAAGTATGGGTAAAAAGCCTGCCAGATTCAGAATCAGCAAACTTCACTTCCATATGAGTCATACAGGCCCCTTTACCTGTTTAAGTATGGGTAAAAAGCCTGCCAGATTCAGAATCAGCAAACTTCACTTCCATATGAGTCATACAGGCCCCTTTACCTGTTTAAGTATGGGTAAAAAGCCTGCCAGATTCAGAATCAGCAAACTTCACTTCCATATGAGTCATACAGGCCCCTTTACCTGTTTAAGTATGGGTTAAAAGCCTGCCAGATTCAGAATCAGCAAATTTCACTTCCATATGAGCCATAGAGGTCCCCTTTACCTGTGTAAGTATGGGTAAAAAGCCTGCCAGATTCAGAATCAGCAAACTTCACTTCCATATGAGTCATACAGGCCCCTTTACCTGTTTAAGTATGGGTAAAAAGCCTGCCAGATTCAGAATCAGCAAACTTCACTTCCATATGAGTCATACAGGCCCCATTACCTGTTTAAGTATGGGTAAAAAGCCTGCCAGATTCAGAATCAGCAAACTTCACTTCCATATGAGTCATACAGGCCCCTTTACCTGTTTAAGTATTGGTAAAAAGCCTGCCAGATTCAGAATCAGCAAACTTCACTTCCATATGAGTCATACAGGCCCCATTACCTGTTTAAGTATGGGTAAAAAGCCTGCCAGATACAGAATCAGCAAACTTCACTTCCATATGAGTCATACAGGCCCCTTTACCTGTTTAAGTATGGGTTAAAAGCCTGCCAGATTCAGAATCAGCAAATTTCACTTCCATATGAGCCATAGAGGTCCCCTTTACCTGTGTAAGTATGGGTAAAAAGCCTGCCAGATTCAGAATCAGCAAACTTCACTTCCATATGAGTCATACAGGCCCCTTTACCTGTTGAAGTATTGGTTAAAAGCCTGCCAGATTCAGCCGACCTTCACTTTTATGTGACCAATGGAGTCCCATTAACCTTTTGCAGCATGTTGTAGCAATCTTGTCAGACTCATTCAGAGTGTTTTACTTCCATGAGCCATAGAGGCCCTGTGAGCTTTTGCAGACCTTTGTAGAAAACTTGCAAGTGTCCATCAATGCTAAAGCAGCCATAGAGGCTCATGGAATGAAATTCTACCCCTCCTGCATGTGCGTGCCGTGTGCAAATATACATGTTAAGTAGAGATGACTTTTCAAACAACATCGAGTCTGTAGTGCAACATCGGCTGGTAGGTTTACCTCCCCCGGAAGAAGTGATCTTTTGCTTGTTATCATACAAAATGAAGGATTTAACCTGATAATGTTGTGAGTGTGGTTATATTCTATCCTTTTATATTGAAAACTGGGCTGTCATGAACGTATACAGTCACCAAAGGGTTGATTTCACAACATTTCCCCCGATAGCGTCGTCAGCAACCCAGCTTGTCAAAGCGGTAGCCATAGTGACATTATGTCATTCTGCTTCAAAATATCTGGGTCAACCGTTACACGTGACCAAAGCTTATTGTTGATTGGTTAAAAGTTCCCACTCTGTCCAGAGGGAGAGAAAAGGAACGGCAATCAACAACAGGTCACTTTTTCCTCATTTTTCTCAATTATCGGGGTAGAATCGACTTTAATACCTTCGTCTTGATGTTTATTGCATAACCGATACCGCTGAACGTTGGTTCGCACCTCGTCATACCCCTCGAATGCTGCGCATTCTCGTGGTTTGACTCGGTACGAACCAACGTTCAGCGGTATCGGGTTACGCAACAAACACCGCTACGGCGGTATTAAACCCTTAAACAAACTTACTTTGACATTGGTGATAACTTCTATGTTTTCCTGGGGCACATATGTGATTTGAGGATCAATTCTGTCTCTTACATCCACCAATATTGCATAATTTGGCATACTTTTCCAGTGCTACAAGTCAGAACAATAATCACTATACAAAGGTAATTAATTATATTTAAAGGGAAACATTGCTTAGTATTGTTTACCTTTTTCATAATACTTATGTGAAAGAGTGAATTTAAAGTGGCATGAGCTGCCAAAATTCACACTTTTTTCATAATTTCTGATCTTCACGACAGTAAGAGGCTTTGAAGGCCATCGAAAAACTAAATGATTGGCGTTGGAATGAGGAAAATCCATACAGTATGTGGCCTATACAAACCGGAATAGTGTTCGAAAGTAAACAAAATTTAAATAACCGAGACGACCATTCATTCATTCTAAGCCAAAGTTACTTCAAAACAATACTTTATAGTGCATTCTCGAGACTAGATGCACTAAAAAGCTTCTGAATCATACGTCTTGAGAAAAATAGCCGGTAATTTCATGTCACAAATGAACATTTTTTTAAGAATGTGGAGGAGGAAGATGGGGGGATACAATATTCAGCAAATGTAATCCTCAACACAAACAGTTCTGAAAGGATTTAAAATATACGTACCTTCTTACTTGGAGGGTGCATCTGGTCTAGCCAGGACTTGGGTGCCTGTAAATACATGTAGGTATCAAAATGGCGCTTATTTTGCAATAACATAAGAATAAAGTCTTCATCACCAGACATTTCTAAAAAAGTGAAGGCTTTTAGTGTCCGGTATGTTGGTAAGGCATTGATTCTGACAGCAAATATCCAGCCTATAACTTTTCATTTGGTCTGAGACAAAGCCGAGGGAAAATTAAAATTATTGGACATTTATAAAATATGAAAATGTCAATAACATTCTTATTGTGTTTTTGGCCAATACCATGCAAAAACACAATCCTCATAGAGCTTGCATTTACCATGTTAACTGGGAGAACAGAAAGGCTGGAGCAGGCTTGGTTGAGCACAACAACCCACAAACCAGCCTCAAGTTTGTGCTTACATTTTAGCATCAGATGTCTACACATAACTCTTGACTTAATTGCTATTAACCCTTCCATGTGATTTTCAGGAGAATATGATTATTGATGAACTTGTTCTTCATCGGACGCAAATCAAAACAGCCATACCCAGATTTGAGCAAAAAAAATTTTATTGGCAGATCAACAAACTTTGTGGTGTAATGGCATGTCAATTTATATACCTTTGCAACCTCATCCCAGGCTACAATAACACCTCTGTATCCCCAAACTTTATGTTTTATTGTCTGACCAACACGGAACTTGACACCCGGGGGACGTGGACTCCGTGGCTCAAGGGTACCTACAAAAAACAATATCTTTAATAAAATTTGAATGGATATATGAGCTTCCACCTTAATATGTACACATGTCATGAAATGGAAATGGTGAATAAAAGCTTTACCAAATGTGTGAATGGGCCTTCAAAGATTTATGAACTGTTGATCTCTGTTGAAACCTAAAGATGACTCAGAGTTGTAGCTGTAAATCAACTTAACAAAGAGATAGAAAGAGATTGAAACTCAACAAGTATTATGTAAGGCCCCTGGGGGCTGTTTTACAAAGCTGGTGTAAGTCACGTCTGACGTAAATCAGTGTTAAAGCTATAGGAACTTACACTCTGGTCGCAACAGGCCCATGTTGTAGGCCTATGCGTATCTTTACACCCTCTTTGTAAAACAGGCTCCTGGGTGTCAAAGAGATAGAAAGAGATTGAAACTCAACAAGTATTATGTAACGCCCCTGGGTGTCAACGAGATTGAAACTCAACAAGTGTTATGTAAGGCTCCTGGGTGTCAAAGAGATAGAAAGAGATTGAAACTCAACAAGTAATATGTAAGGCCCCTGGGTGTCAAAGAGATAGAAAGAGATTGAAACTGAACAAGTGTTATGTAAGGTCCCTGGGAGTCAAAGAGATAGAAAGAGATTGAAACTCAACAAGTAATATGTAAGGCCCCTGGGTGTCAAAGAGATAGAAAGATATTGAAACTGAACAAGTGTTATGTAAGGTCCCTGGGTGTCAAAGAGATAGAAAGAGATTGAAACTCAACAAGTGTTATGTAAGGTCCCTGGGTGTCAAAGAGATAGAAAGAGATTGAAACTGAACAAGTGTTATGTAAGGTCCCTGGGTGTCAAAGAGATAGAAAGAGATTGAAACTCAACAAGTGTTATGTAAGGCCCCTGGGTGTCAGAGATAGAAAGAGATTGAAACTGAACAAGTATTATGTAAGGCCCCTGGGTGTCAAAGAGATAGAAAGAGATTGAAACTCAACAAGTGTTATGTAAGGCCCCTGGGTGTCAAAGAGATAGAAAGAGATTGAAACTCAACAAGTGTTATGTAAGGTCCCTGGGTGTCAAAGAGATAGAAAGAGATTGAAACTCAACAATTGTTATGTAAGGTCCCTGAGAGTCAAAGAGATAGAAAGAGATTGAAACTCAACAAGTATTATGTAAGGCCCCTGGGTGTTAAAGAGATAGAAAGAGATTGAAACTCAACAAGTATTATGTAAGGCCCCTGGGTGCCAAAGAGATAGAAAGAGATTGAAACTAAACAAGTGTTATGTAAGGCCCCTGGGTGTCAGAGATAGAAAGAGATTGAAACTCAACAAGTATTATGTAAGGCCCCTGGGTGTCAGAGATAGAAAGAGATTGAAACTGAACAAGTATTATGTAAGGCCCCTGGGTGTCAAAGAGATAGAAAGAGATTGAAACTCAACAAGTAATATGTAAGGCCCCTGGGTGTCAAAGAGATAGAAAGAGATTGAAACTCAACAAGTGTTATGTAAGGTCCCTGGGAGTCAAAGAGATAGAAAGAGATTGAAACTCAACAAGTATTATGTAAGGCCCCTGGGTGTCAAAGAGATAGAAAGAGATTGAAACTCAACAAGTGTTATGTAAGGTCCCTGGGAGTCAAAGAGATAGAAAGAGATTGAAACTCAACAAGTATTATGTAAGGCCCCTGGGTGCCAAAGAGATAGAAAGAGATTGAAACTCAACAAGTGTTATGTAAGGCCCCTGGGTGTCAGAGATAGAAAGAGATTGAAACTGAACAAGTATTATGTAAGGCCCCTGGGTGTCAGAGAAAGAAAGAGATTGAAACTGAACAAGTATTATGTAAGGCCCCTGGGTGTCAAAGAGATAGAAAGAGATTGAAACTC
Source organism: Lepidochitona cinerea (assembly GCA_963971465.1). Classification (NCBI taxonomy): domain Eukaryota; kingdom Metazoa; phylum Mollusca; class Polyplacophora; order Chitonida; family Tonicellidae; genus Lepidochitona; species Lepidochitona cinerea. The sequence continues at coordinate 62,754,170 of OZ020551.1, read as the reverse complement.
AACAAGTAATATGTAAGGCCCCTGGGTGTCAAAGAGATAGAAAGAGATTGAAACTCAACAAGTGTTATGTAAGGTCCCTGGGAGTCAAAGAGATAGAAAGAGATTGAAACTCAACAAGTATTATGTAAGGCCCCTGGGTGTCAAAGAGATAGAAAGAGATTGAAACTCAACAAGTGTTATGTAAGGTCCCTGGGTGTCAAAGAGATAGAAAGAGATTGAAACTCAACAAGTGTTATGTAAGGTCCCTGGGTGTCGAAGAGATAGAAAGAGATTGAAACTCAACAAGTGTTATGTAAGGTCCCTGGGAGTCAAAGAGATAGAAAGAGATTGAAACTCAACAAGTATTATGTAAGGCCCCTGGGTGCCAAAGAGATAGAAAGAGATTGAAACTCAACAAGTGTTATGTAAGGCCCCTGGGTGTCAGAGATAGAAAGAGATTGAAACTGAACAAGTATTATGTAAGGCCCCTGGGTGTCAGAGATAGAAAGAGATTGAAACTGAACAAGTATTATGTAAGGCCCCTGGGTGTCAAAGAGATAGAAAGAGATTGAAACTCAACAAGTAATATGTAAGGCCCCTGGGTGTCAAAGAGATAGAAAGAGATTGAAACTCAACAAGTGTTATGTAAGGTCCCTGGGAGTCAAAGAGATAGAAAGAGATTGAAACTCAACAAGTATTATGTAAGGCCCCTGGGTGTCAAAGAGATAGAAAGAGATTGAAACTCAACAAGTGTTATGTAAGGTCCCTGGGTGTTAAAGAGATAGAAAGAGATTGAAACTCAACAAGTGTTATGTAAGGCCCCTGGGTGTCAGAGATAGAAAGAGATTGAAACTGAACAAGTATTATGTAAGGTCCCTGGGTGTTAAAGAGATAGAAAGAGATTGAAACTCAACAAGTATTATGTAAGGCCCCTGGGTGTCAAAGAGATAGAAAGAGATTGAAACTCAACAAGTGTTATGTAAGGCCCCTGGGTGTCAAAGAGATAGAAAGAGATTGAAACTCAACAAGTGTTATGTAAGGCCCCTGGGTGTCAGAGATAGAAAGAGATTGATTGATTGAGTGATTGTTTGGTGTTTTACGCCGCGCTCAAGATTATTTCATTTATATGGCGGCGTTGCCAGTTTTATTGTGGGAGGAAACCGGGCTCTATGCCCGGAGGAAACCCACGACCTTCAGTTGGTAACTGGCAACCATCCCGCATAGGTTGTTCAAGTGAAAACCCAGTCAGAAAATCTTCCAATTTTTTTTGGACTGAGTGGGATTCGAACCCGCGACCCATGAAAGAGATTGAAACTCAACAAGTGTTATGTAAGGCCCCTGGGTGTCAAAGAAAAAGAGATTTTATGTCATATTAGACTTTTGAAAACTGTCGTCGTTTCAAATAATTATGACGACACACTGACTTAACTAAGGTGGAGTATGGTAGCACAACACCGAAATGTACACTTACTACAACCTATAATGATGTCAACGCACAACGTTTATAAATTTTTAAAGAGGTGCAATGAGTAAAAAAAATTGCCTTCAATTTCTGTTAAAAAAACATTGAACATACGTCTTAAAACACCAAGCAAACCACTACCCCTAACAGGGTGGCATAAAATGAATGTCACTTTTTTATTCCTGACAAAACCTCTGGAGCCTGTTTCACAAAGCGGCGTAGATGTATTTTTGCGTAACTTTCATACTAACGTATCTCTACAGTATGGGTTGCTATGGCATTACGTAAAAACTTACACTACACCTCTTTGTGAAACAAGCTCCTGATGTCAACTTACTGCCAAAAAAGCCATCCGAGTCCCTGGACTTCAAAACTTCTACAGCAGGGGATTCCCCTTCTGGGTCATCTTGACCTCCGAACTCTAATGTTTCTTCTTGGATATGTTTTAGTAATGACAAACACCATTTCTGCCAGGAGCTCCACGTCAAATATTTATTTTTCAATCCTACGGCATTACTTAAAACACTAAAGAAAGAAACAAAGACGACGAAATGTTCATCGATGAAATGAAAACTGAATTAGTAAATAACCGACACTAATTGACCCGCAAAAAATTCCGGGCCAGGGTGAGAATCAAACTCACGACTTAAACCTGTCAAATCTCTAAAACAAGCTATTGCAGTACTATATTTCAAAGCTATAACTTTCAGCTATAAGCGACACGGTAAAACAAAATCCAATCATTCAAAATGCACAGCCTTATCAGTGGTGGAACTTAACGCTTGCCCGCTTGCCAAACGCAAGTAAAATCATTGCAGGGCAAGCTAATGCTGGCAACCGCTTGCCCTCAGGTGCAAGTAGATTGGAGCTTATAAAAAAAAAAGCCTGTTAATTTCGGTAAAATTTATATTTAGCATAGTTTTAATTTTATTATAAATCATTGAGCTTCAGAATCTAAACTCAATTTTATCCCAAGAAGTTTTCTTAATCATTTTCTTTACTCCGTAAGTGGGTTTTGTTACAGCGCATAAAGCGATAAACACGTAAAAAATTTGAAGTAATTTTCTAACACAGTTTCTGGACACTGTCTTTCAAGCTGTCATACTATCAAGGACAGCTTATTCTCAACATTTCGTATGCTTGAAAAATTCCACCAATATACGCTGCGGCTGGTCTACATGTAATTCTGTTATGTACATGTAAATGATGAACTGTTTTCAAAACGACTTCAAGTTCAAGATCGGTTCTTCACAAGACTAATTTATGCAGGCAGGATACTCCTCACATGGAACTTTTTTGTCTGATTGACAAGCCCTTTTCATCCAATCAAATTAGCTGTAGGTCTACAGCTTCTTGTGCTTCAAATTGTCAAAAGTTATGACATTATACGGTTTGCAGCTTCCTGCTTTGTATATGTGTAATAGACTGTTTAGTCTAAATACCAGAATTATATTCAAATGTGGTTTAAACATCACAGGGGTCAACAGATACCTGTAACTGTTATGAATACACTCTCAAAGTTGACAATGCTTTATCAAAGTCTTTGACTGTGAGATCGCTCAGCGAGATGGCCTCACGTGGTGCGTGTTATTCTGAATTTATTTAACAATTCAATTTCAAAACAAAATACAAATCTGTATCAAAGTGCTTTATGAAGTCAGGTAAACTCAATTTTATTTTCTCAAAATTAAATACTGAATTACTGTTTTATGGGATTGATGTTATCAGCTATGTTGACACTATGACTATCCCACTAGACAGCAATAAAAAAAAATCACCCAAGTTTCAAGTAGGGCCTATAAATTTCCCTGGCAATATCAGCTATGAAAAGCACCATAGCACCACTAAAAATTAAAACAGTACCAAGACATGATTTCTGCTTACTATATTTCGCAAAAGTTTTATGCATTAGTTTGTTACCAACCAATCCACTTCACATAGTTTTCCTGGCCATAAAAAAAACGAAACAAAGAGAGACGCTTTTCAGTTTCAGATTTCTTAAATCGGTGTCAGTTTAGTGCCTGGTATAATTTAATTATAATTAACTGGACAGATTTTGGAAGTAGGCCTACATTGCAAAACAATACATTTTGGCATCCTACATATATGTATTTACTATTTATTCATTTCTCAGAAAACAGTCACGTCAAATATATGTCCGCCAACAAGTGGGGATCCGTTGATTTCAGAGCTATTAAGTTTCTAGTACAAAAGTAAATAACATCAGAAATGGCAAGTGATTTTGAGTGCGGGCAAGCTGATTTTGTGGCTGACTTGCCCTGATGGCAAGCACTGAAAAAAATTAAGTTACACCACTGCTTATTATTTAAAGCAATAATCAACTTTTGTGGAATTGTGCTGAATTCAAGAATATATTTTCTCTACATGTATGGCTTTATTTTTATTGGTATAATTGAGGGAGAAAACACATGAATGATAAGACAACTAATTAAGTCAGAACAAGTCTGAACAAGCTCACCTTTTAGCCCTGGGCCACATTGGAGACACGTTTTAACTTTATCGAATTGAAGTATAAACCGAAAAGTAGTCCATCTTGGTTTTAAACACTGTCTAGATGCTTACGATTCTGATTGGTGAAATTTTCGCCACTGCTGTTCTGTGGCGAAACCAATCAAGTCTACATGCATATTAAATTAGAAACGATGGGCTTGCTTCCACTTGTCCCACGGGTAAAGTGAGCGTGAGCATACGGTAAGTTTTAATCGTGGGTTCCAACAATGCAACATTGGTGGAAATGGTAACCTGATTGATAAAAAATGTAATGAGAAGATCTATATTTACCTCCTTAAAGCAAAGCTTCTTTGAGATTCTGATGTTTCTGTGTATTTCAGAATGAAATACTGAGCAGGAACTGCTAAAAGGAGCAATCCCAACTGGAAGATTGTACTCCTGTCAACAGGCATAGCCCCTGTCAAATAAATCGAGAAACATAAATTGTGCTCATTAAAAAAAATAATCATGTCCTCGCTATTATGTTATTGAGGTGCCGCATTGGCTTTGTGACACACTATAGCAACATTGAAGCATGTCATTCGAGTAATGCCAACTTCAGAAACAGACTTTTGTATTATTTCTGACTAAAAGTGTTTGACTCAGGGTTTAATCTAACTCTTTTGGCCATATGTAACAGTATAGCAATACCCAGTCAAATATGGTTAGTGCTGTGGAGTTATTTCACATATCAGTAGCCTATAGAGCACCTCACTTGTCACCTGATTCTGCATCTAAATTGCATCTAAACCCTTTGAGCATGCCCTTGTCTAGCCAAGGTCTGATTGGCTGAGAGGTTACCAATACTGCCTGAGCGCTGAGGCGAATGTTTCAGAATCTTGATGCCCTAGTGCAGATTTGAAACTTTTATGTATACAAGAACAAATGAGGTCTGATCTATTGCCAAAACTTCAAAGAGCAGCATTTACTCGTGAAGGCCTTCTTCAATACCAAGTCAACATTAGGTGCTTTTGGAAAATCTAAGACAGTAGACTTGCTGTCGAAATTGAAAAAAATGATAACTCACAATTTTTTTAGCACTATTCACCTAAACTTGTGTCAGGAAACTTCTTTGATAACCCGTTCGTAGAGCTAAGCCATAATATGTGGCCTTACACATCGCCAACATCCAAATTAGCAAAGTTTAAATTCTCTTTGCCTTGATACCGAGTTTCCCCGACAGTCATTACTGATTGTAGTGGCTAGCATGATTTGAAACTTCCCGGAAGATAATTGTTTTGAACACAGAGGGAACTTAAACACCGAAATTTGTTGCTAACAGATTTTAAAGCCACAGATGATGGTTTAGCTCTACAAAGGGATTACGGTTACCAAAGAAACTTTCCGACACAATTTTAGTTGTGTAGTGTTTATAATTTCGAGTTATTATTTTTTAAAAATTCAAATGTACCCTATGTTGACATGGTACTGAAGAAGGCTGTGCGGCCGTATCAGAATAACTTCAATCCACTCAACATGACTGCAGACTATAAGTATAATATAATCAGAGAAACAGCCAGTGTTTGTACAGGAAATTTGAAGACGAGATTTACTACACTCTAGTAGTTTTGACGTGACGACAGACATGAACACAAAGCATAGATGTAACCATAGCTGGGTCATTATACCATTGGGGTATAACTTGACTTTCAGATGTTTTAAAAGTATACCCTTATGGAAGAGATTTTTATTTCTCGCTGGTTTAAGTCCACATTCAAGTAAGTCTAAGAAACATATTGGACAACTCGAGAAGTAATTTATTTTGAAGTAGACTCCATAACAAAACAGCAAAATCTTATTTTATGTCAACTACGTTACAGACAGGGGTAACTAAGTCTAACATATAAATTGGTAACCTACGTTTTTGAAAAGTGGGTCTTAAGAAACGGTTTTGGTCCTCAACCAAATAACTATTGGGTTTTCCCCATCTCGCTCATTCAAATTGCATTGTCATCACCCAAAACCGATCTCTAGATGAAAATACTTTTTGGCAGCAACATAGTGCTTTCAAATTTAGAATTTAAGAAGAGTTATCAGCATATTTGAATTTCAGGCTCGGAAGCACACACATAGATAAATGCAATTCCCAAAATGTTTTGGTCGGGCATGTAATCCTCTCTATTCTAAACGAATAAAACTCCATAGTAACTTAGTTGACATAACGGTAACATAGTTGACAGAACAAACGTAGTTGACAACGGTATTCATTGATAGTGTCTGAAGATACCACAAAAATTAGTAAAAGAAATTTTAATAAAAAGGAATGTTCTAGCTCTATCACGACAGCATAATAATTAACATGCGTCTAACTGTGCCCAGACGGATTTGTCTATTTGGACATGGCGGGTGCCTATCTTCTGTGGTTCCGAGATCATGCAAATTATGTCTTCGTGTCGGTACCAGACGATGTCTTTTAACATGGGCCAGAAAAAACGGTTGACTCCGACGGCAGACATGCAGTTCACTTCCACATCCTCTTCATCAGCATCTGTTATAATTCCAGGATAGAAATGGTCGTCGTAGGTTACAATGCACCATTTTCCAACTAACTCCGGATCAGAAACGTCCAAAGGAGGCAGTTCTTTGTTGGTATCAGTGTTTGTGTAAAGATTGTTTTCATTAGACGTGGCTTCCGCGGTATGGTGGGTTTCGCCGTCTACTTTGAAGTGAAAAGCCTTCACGTTGTGGCAGTCGCAATGGATCGTGTCAGGCAACTTACAGAAGCAGCTGATGTTTCTATATTCTATAACACCCCTCTTAGACGTGAGTATTTGGTGAATACTCATCGTTCCTGGCACTACCGGAATTCGTAGTGGTAGCATATCTGTGGCATGTTCCACAACGGAAGTAGCAGCAAAGAATAGCTTTATACGGCTTTCTTTCCCTGACAAAACCTTGAACATGGTCGCAGCATCTGGAATGTCGACCCCAGAACTAAGTATGCGATCGGCCGTTCTCTTAACTGAACCACCCACCCCGTCTGGCGACCCTTTGCCGTGACCTGCTTCAAAGAAATTCCATGTTGCAAGTGAAAAGCCAAGGTCAAAAATGCGGGTGCTCAGGAGGTAGAAATTTTTTTTCTGTCTGTACTGTGTAGATGGACCATCACTGTAAAAGTGAATTTTACTAACCTGGGGATAATTTGTTTTTATGAAAGCAAATACAGGTTGAAGATACTGCCATATCGCAGGAGGGTCATGTTGCATTGAGGGCGAAACTGTACACATTGCAATTGGCTCTGAAACACTGCCCACTTGAAGAACAACGTCATGCAGAGTTGTTTGTTGATGAGATGCTCCGAAATGCACGGCCTGGATTTCCGTTGAGTATCTACACAGATAATTTTCGGCAAAGTCAAGTTGAATGAGACATTCATCTTCTGTGAGTTTTTCTTTCAAGGATCGCAGGGCCGAAAATTGATGCCGGATGTTAAAAACGTGCCGCTGGAATTTTCTCAACTGTCTTTGAAATTCATCCACAAGATCAGTTACACGAGTAGTCATGTTTTCTTTTCGTGTGATTCTTTGTTCTTTCATGTCACCTGATTTTGTGATTCTTTCACTTTTCTCAGACACCCACTGGAAATAATTAACCTCCATACTTTCATCATAATTGGCTGGTATGGGATAAGTATTACCTTTGCACTTTTCACAATGCCCATACATACATGACATCAATCAGACCCCTCGCTAGGCGTTTTTAGAGGGGCGCAGCGCCCTGCCCCTTATTTCTGCCGCCCCTGTGACCTTTCATTGCGCCCTTTGTGCCCCAAAGACCAAGTATGACTACCCACTGTCTCCACATCAGTCCTTCCCTGACCAAAATTTATTTAACTGCTGTCAAAAACGTGTACAACACCAACACATTACACACTTCCATTCAGGTCAATTATTCCGGAAATTCAGCTTCCCACAATGCATCAGTCATTGATGCTCTCCTTGCAGACATACGTGTTATGAAACCTTAGAGAAAAACAGACATATGCTACGGAGAGTCAACTTCATTCCCATGGGCCACTTGTTGTGGCGGGTATTGCATCACTTCAACATGTCTGAAAATAGTGACCTCGTTCACCGTAATAATTTACCAGGGGAAAGTGCCTAACATCAAGCACTGCACAGTCTTCAAATGGTGGATAGAATTCACTCAAATAAAAGAAGTTAATAATAGAATTTAGCCCCCTGCCTGGACACAGAAAGCTGCCATTGCCAAAGGTATTCAGTTGAATCGATTGTACAACAACAACAACAACACGATCCTCTTTATCAAATGAAATCGTGTTACAGTTGGAGTTTAAGGCAAACGAAAAAGAGACACACAAACACATTAGAAATTGTACAAAATACTAGAAATAGAGGATAGTTTGGGACATTTTGAAAGAAATTTGACAGTTTCATAGCAATTAGTTTTGGATTTTTTTTATTGGATTGTTACACCGCCAAGTTCAGCAAACACTGTCTACAGCCAGTCAATGTCACATTCGCAGTGTCAAACTTCATTTAAAACTTTAATTTGTACTAATAATTTGTTAAGAGTGTTTTCTGATAAAAACACCCCAAGGCAACTTAGCATTAATGATACATTGCAAAAAATACCCTACTAGAATTATGCCTATAAAAATTAAATAGATTTAAAAAATGGACTTTCCCTGCATTTTTAATTTCATAAAGTGAATTACACAATTTGCCTATTGCCATACATTCCCCACTCTTGTTATTATCCCAGCAGAAATGGCTTAAGAAGTTTAAGGTATCATAGTTAGACCAAAACATTGAACCTAATGAAAAAACTACCAACGTATTTTTTTTTTCTTTCCTAAAAGTAAAATTGAATAAGAATCAATCTGCATGTAAGTGGCTATCAGTTTTGCAATTTCACTACCATATAAATTAAGACGTTCAGTGAGACGCTCAGACCAAATGAAGTAATCGACGATCAGGTGCCCCTTTTTCTCTTAAAGTGCCCTTTTTTTTTGGACAGCACCCTGCCCCTCCCAAATCCTAGCTAGGGGTCTGTCAATGTCTTGTCGCATGCTAAGCCCTCTGCCATCTGTGAAGCGTCACAACTAGGAAGAAGCTTTAAACCCCGTAGACGATGGACAATAAACTCGAAGTTTTCATGAATACGACAAAGGCATGTGTCTCTGTCCTTTATGCTAGGTATAACTACCCAAAATGGTCGCAGGCGACAGAAAAGACTGTAAGAAATTTTCACGGCGGGATGCTCCGATAGGAACTTTAAATGTAGCAGTTTCATTGACTCGCACAGAATTCTTTTTTGCATTTTCTTTTTGTGGCGGGTCACAGTCTCCTTCTTCCCAGCTGTTGAACGGGAGACATCTTCTCTCACATAAAATGAGCGAACATCCTTTTGCAGTTTGCACACCATGGTCACGTTTTTCCGCTGCCGTTTGAATTCTATAGGGTTCTGATCATGGATCAAATCACTTTCATGTTGTTTCCATCGTTTCTGAGAAAACCCAAATGTCTCGCGTGCTAATCTTTGTAGTCTGTATCGCTTCACTATCTTTCCTGTCATCATACGAGCTAGTATTTGTTTTTTTCCTCTCCTGTTTTGTTCTGTGATATTTTGCCTTTAAGTCAGCCACAAGAGCATAGTGGAATTGAAGAGTTCTGGAAACTGTTTTATTGGTTTCATATGCCTTAATAACTTTCTTGTTTTGGACCGAGGACTGTCAAGAGTCGTGCGATGAAGAAGCCTATGGTATCTCTTTTTATACTTTTCTGCTTTTCTTTTTTCTTTTGTAAGAGTTTTCTTCAGTTTGTCCATGTCTCTGTAACATTTAGCTCTATTTCTATGTTGGTTGTTCCGTCTTCTACAACAGAAAAATGGGATTCTAGGTGTTATTTTACTCGTTAATGGATAGACAATTGTTGTAATTTTGTTTTTATACACTCTACAGAAATCGAAAATGATGTATTTAAGTGGTTATATTTCTGTTCAATAGGTATGTTACAACAATGTACTTGTTTGAAGAGATTGCTTGCCTTGAGTCATTCATTATATTGGGATTGCCTTCACTTGGACTCTCGGGGGGAGTTCTGCTCAAAACTTCAGCTTCTGCTGTTTTCTCCTCCAGTAACGTCGCTTACTTCTTTGCTCACGAGGTCCTAACTCCGTAATTTGCTTGGTAGAATTACTCTTTCCTTTATTGGCATGCCAACGTTGACGTTCCTTTTGCAAAAACGCCTGCCTCCTTTCAGGGTCTGCTTTAATGCGTTCTCTATACCGTCGTTGTTTTTCAGCAGCAGTTAAAGGCATTTTTGCTGGTAAAGCTGCAATTCAAGGTGTAGATATGAAATATTAATCAAAACTATCCCCACAATGATTGGAAGTCAACAACGTTACCTTTAAGTCACTTACGTTACTGAGAAATTGGTAACGTAGTTGACGGTAACGTTGTTGATGTATTTGTACAAAACATCCCCGAACATGACAGAAACGGAGGATTCAGCTGAAACATTGCTTTTTTATGAAATTGCTACATCTATCTCTCCAGCCACAAAATGAAAAAAAAACAATCTTTGAATAGCTTTGGATTATACACCAATAACATTGTTGACACTTAAAATGTATAATTCGGGTGACGATGAAAATGGATTGCTGAGATCCTAACAACTTTAAAAACAAACTCACCAGAAAGCGTCTGCTCGAACTCAGGATGGCAGTGTCTCCTCCTGGTGACCATTACAAGCCAAAGGCCCACTACTCCCTCAGTTTACCACGAAGAATGATGTTCAGTAACGTACATGTAGTTGACATAAATCTAAGGGATTTTTATATTTTTTATTTTAAATCAACGCTTAACAATTACAAATAAATAAAAGCCGTTCCAGTAGGACTTTCCAGTGCTTTGTTTAATTTCCTGGAATATTTTCGAACTAGTTTCCCGACATGTTTCTCTTAGTTGCGGCTTAAAAACCTGTTAACAATATCCGGGACAGCCGTTTTGTGTGTTAACAGGGTAAAAAAACCTCTAAAAAATTCCATTCATTTAAATTATTTTTGAGAAAACCTGTTTTTATATTAAAGGCTATAATATGTAGTGCATATTAAATGCTAATATGTTATTCAATATTGGATACCAAGAGTGCTTTAATTTATTTTAGAGAGACAGAAGTTATACCTCAGTGGTATAATGACCCAGCTATGATGCAAAAACCTTGTACAAATTTTAGACTTCACTTGAAAACGACGAGTGACAGTGACAGGAAGATGACATAATCACAGCTGGGGCAAAAACATCAAGATGATGTGACGTACGGCTGTCACAAAACAATTGGAATTAGGCACATCTTGTGATTTAAACTTTAAGACATATTTCCGTAATTTCACGACACAAGTGATTTCTTTTTTAATTTTTAGTTATGTGATTAATTAATGTTTACGCCGCATTCAAGATTTATTATTATATGCGTGGAGGAATCCCGGGGAATGCATCCAATATACTATCAATATCATATTCCTTTAGACAGGATTTTTTGTCAAATAAACTCTTTGTTAAGCATTTACAAATTATTGTTAGACACCAGAACCGATGCGATGGAGATGAAAAATTCAAACTCAAACGAGTCAAAGTAGGCAGGTTGGTGACGTCATCAAATGTTGGTACAAGGTATTCCATCATAAAAGTTAAAAAACAAAAGTGAGTCTCAAAAGTTACAAATAAAACAAATAGTCTAGTCTGTATATTTTTTCAGGGCCCTTTCACTGGACCCTGTTTGCTCATTTTGGCTTGAACAGAAAAATAACTACCATTCATAAAAATGCTTGAAAAAGACCCAATTTAGGGACATCAGTTGTCTCCCCTGATTTATTAAATATCATTTTTCTAAGTAAATATGATTATACACGTGGAACTGAATACTAATTACATCTTATAATTAAGTGAAGAATAGTTTGGTATAGGTTTTAGAAACAAACTATGGATGATTAAAATTGACCTGACCTGCCTAATTTACTACGGATTCATTGTTTGTGCAAAAGAGTTCAAGATGTAAGATAAGAGTTCTTACCAACGACTTAGATAATACTTCAGTAAATAAATTCCAAACATTTGAAATGTTTACTAGAGAAAATTACTATTAAAAGTGTTATCACATTTGACAGTTGTCATCGAATAAAGTTTCGCCACGCGAAACCAAACGTGTGCTTAGCCGGTTTACGTACAATAACGACATCCCAATATGATTTACGACATGTAAGGAAAAGACTCGGGGATCATACCATAATTTGGAAAGCCTGTCATATAATTTGTTTTTTTTAAGTTAAAAAAAAAACTAAAAAGAGATTTTGTTTTTGGATCAATATTTTTAGTATTGGTATGTTTGCAGTGGTAGGAAAATACAAAACATAAACGAAATATTATTTCGATAACTTTGCATTATAATTTACGGAGTATAAACATTTTCAAACGGTCCCTAGTTCAATCTCAAACTCTCTTTTGTTAGGAGGTTAAAAAAGGTATCCACATCAACAAACATTTTTTTTCAATTTTGAGTTACTTTTGTGATAAATCAGAATGTATTATCGTTGAAGTATCGATTTTTAATCCAAAGTCTCGGTGAGTTCAAGTGGCTTTAACATTTAGCCTAATGATTGTCATTTTACTCTCGGCCGAATTTTGGTGTAAAAATAGTGCAACTTATGAGTTATGGATTCAAAAACCCTGACTAATTTTACTCATGTCATAATCTGAACATAATGAATAATGATTTAGTCCCAACGACCCAAGAAATACATTACAAAACTAGCCTGAGGGTAGTCCGCAATATGTTGAGTGGATTGAAGGATAATTTCTGATACGCCCGCACGGGCTTCTTCAATACCACGTCAACATAGGGTGCATTTGAAAAATCTAAGAGTTGCTATCGGAATTTTAAAAAAATGATAACTCGCAATTTTTAAACATTACTCACCTAAAATTTTGTCCGAAAGCATCTTTGATAATCCCTTCGTAGAGCTAAACCATCATCTGTGACCATACGCATCGCCAAACAACAAAATTCTTAAAGTTTAAATTCCCTTTGCGTTATCACCGATCTTCCCCGACAGCCGCTACCGGTTGTAGTGGCGAGCATGATTTGAAAGTTCGCGGTAGATGGCGGTGTGATCGCCCGAGAAAATTTAGTGAAAACAGACGGAATTCAAACTTAACGAAATTCGTTGCTAACAGATTTTAAGGTCACATATGATGGTTTAGCTCTACGAAGGGATTATCAAAGAAGCTTTCGGACAAAATTTTCGGTGAGTAATGTTTAAAAATTGCGAGTTATCATTTTTTTTAAATTCCGAGAGCAACTCTTAGATTTTTCAAATGCACCCTATGTTGACGTGGTATTGAAGAAGCCCGTGCGGGCGTATCAGAAATTATCCTTCAATCCACTCAACATATTGCGGACTAGCCTGAGGGTACCTCTCTAAAGTAAAGGTCTTACTGTTTAGAAGATCTCGTAAAGCCCCGATATTTCTTGAAAAGGACCTCTCTGAGACTCATGTGAAGTTTAACGTACAAAGGAAATATTTTAAAGAAGTAATGGCCAGTTTTGCTGGAGGCAGCCAGAATAAGTGTTTCCTGCCTTGTCCATATTTATAGTAGCAGAGGGTGAATAATGGAGAGCACTCTGTGTGCCTGTGTACCGACCAATACATATCCAAACATAAATAACGAAGCTTTCAATGGAAGTTGAAAGGTTACAATTTTAAGGTGAAGAATTACTATGGATAACAACTTCTTGGTTTATTGGGTGACGATGTTTCGATGTAGTTCTTAAATCGTTATCAAAGTCAATGACAAAAACATGTTTCGATGTAGTTCTTACATCGTTATCAAAGTCAATGACTTTGATAACGATGTAAGAACTACATTGAAACGTCGTCACCCAATAAACCAAGGAGTTGTTATCCATAAGTAATTCTTCACCTTATGTATTAATTGTAGTAAACAATCGTCCGATGAGCTAGGAGCTAGAGGATTGTAGAACTAGAAGGGTCGCCATTTTAAAAACGTAAGTTTTAGATCAACAGAAGCAACAGGCTACCTGAACCGATTGTTACCTTGAAATCCTGTGGCCTAGAATAGTGGTGTAGATCTGATGATCTTGAATACAATTCACAGAATAAAATCTTGGAAACACACAGGTTAGGTCAACTCTTCAAATGTCCTGTTTGAATTTGTGGTTGAAGTCCGATAGTTTCCAATGTGTGTAAAAGGTGTTAAGACGCTTATCGAAAACAACCAAGAACAGATAGCCTGGCTGCAGAACATGCTGTCTCTGCTAGGTACAAATTTTGCTGGTCCTTCCTATTTATCACACAACTTGACCTATAAAACAGTGTTAACTTACACACCTGAACGCTTTGCTTCCGTTTGTGCCAACTACAAAAAGAAGAAATCCACATTTGACTGGGTAACCAGGACAGATATGATCACATCCATACCATTTCTCCATGCTTCAGGTTCCAAGCACTGGAAACTGACCTGTGTTGAAGAACGGCATTGTTAACCATGTCAGGAGAGGATAAAGACGGGGAGGACATGGCCATGAAGGATTCCGACTTTGAGGAATCTGGTTTAAACTCATCCTCAGACTCTGAAACTCTCAGGAAAAAGAGACGCACCCAAACTCCAAGTCCCACACCTACTTCTTCAGTATACAGCGTTCCAGGTAAAAACATTTTTTGGATCACTAGAACCAATTAAAGTGACATGAGCTGCCAAAATTTCATTTAGATAAGTTGAGCAATCAAAGTATCTTGAAAAATTGAGGGATTGACGTTGCAATAAAGATATTGATAAACCCAGTAATCCATACGAACAGAATATGTGTGGAAAGCGTTTGTGTGACTTTGTCAGCTGAAATTATTTTGTAACTAAAACTTACTTTACCAATGGGAAGTCCAAGCAAATCTTTTAATCATGTATGTATTGTAATTGTTGTTTCTAAATTTTCATTCTTTCAGCCTCTCCTCCCAAATCTGACATGGTCCTAAATTTTCATTCTTTCAGCCTCTCCTCCCAAATCTGACATGGTCCTAAATTTTTAATCTTTCAGCCTCTCCATCCAAATTTGAATTTGTTCTAAATGTTCAATCTTTCAGCCCCTCCGCCTAAATCTGACATGGTCCTAAATTTTCAATCTTTCAGCCTCTCCGCCTAAATCTGACAGGGTCCTAAATTTTCAATCTTTCAGCCTCTCCTCCCAAATCTGACATGGTCCTAAATTTTCAGTCTTTCAGCCTCTCAAATTTGAATTAGTTCTAAAATGTTAATCCTTTCAGCCTCTCCACCTAAGTTTTTGAGCTTTGAAAAGCTTATGTCTGCAACAAAAGGATTTAAGAACATGACACTGGCCCATGAAATCGCTGTTGATAATGACTTCAAACTGGAGAAATTCGAGCCTCCTGAAAACAGGCAAGTCAAAAAAAATGTTATGCATAAAGCAAAAAATGACATGTTTGATATAAAGAAAAATTAATTTAGAAAATATTAAGATTCTTTGATTTTGATTGATTGATAATTTGATTGATGTTTTACGCGCACCCAGGATTATTTTATTTTTATGGTTTAATGAGGGAGGAAACGTTATCATCACAATTTTTCCTTTGCTGGAAGCTGCTTCTCAAAGCATGTATGACCCACGTAAGCCGAAATGGAATACGGTAAGAATTCTGCTAATTAAAGGACGAGCAATGTGAAGATAACAAATTATTAGACTGCTTTCTGCCATGTTTGGTATAAAACAACAACAATAGCGATTGCTAGATAGGATTATCGGTCGCTCCATACAGGAGGTAAGACACCCAACGAAAAGTCTCAAACTTTCAGAGTACTTTTCGTAATGTTTTGATTACTTGAATTAGCGGAATTCTTACCGTACCAATAAGCACTGTCCATGGGCTAAGTTCGGCTGAGTGTAAATAGCCACATAGATTCAGATAGCAAATCCGAATCAAACATATACAAATTCAGTTTTATTTTTAAAATGCAGTCAATTGGCTTGAAAATCTCCTAAACCTGCCAAATCTAATTGTCAATTTGATGGTTACGGAAAAAATCAAAACCGATTTCCACACTATTCATTCTACATTTGAAGACCATTAATGTTTGAACTTTCAACATTTTGGGTTGACTTTAAATCATAAAAATTTAAGGGATATCAAAAAGTAGCATGCGGAAGATTTTTAATTGAAGAAATCTTTGATTGATGTTTTATGCTGCACTCATGATTATTTCCCTTATATGGTGGTGTTGACGTGAAGTGGGGAAGGAAACCAGGCTCTTTGCCCCACGACTTTTGGAGACTACCTGGCAACTCTCCCTGATACGGTGGTCGAGTGAAGAATTAACATTTTTATTTGATCGGAGATGGATTCGAACCTGCGCTGCACCTACTGAGGGACTATCATTCAAACCGACTGAGCCACCCAGGTCCCAGAAATATTTGAAACCCTCTTTAAATGTGAATTACATACTATTGAGAAAGTTTTAAGCATCACCACAACGTAAGTTTCTTTGTGAACAACACAAGATTTCAACACCTATGCCGGTGTCTTTATCAAGTGCAATAAATTTATCAACAAATAGTACTTAATAAAGACACGAGCAAAGGTGTCTAAATCTTGTGTTGTTTACAAAAAAACTTACTTGGGTTATGCCTTAAAGGGACGTGCCCGGCGTTTGATCTACTTTCGGCTGTTTTTTTTACTGAATGTCGGACATAAAAACAACACTAATTTGTTGTCCCTAAATAACTTGTTAAATGTACAAATGGACACTTATATTCCATTAAAAAATAACGTAATGGCAGCTGTATACACCTTGAGCTTTCGTTAACCGAGTGCTGATTGGCCAAGGCTCTGTAAGGGTAGGAAAGACAACTCTCACATTCCCACCAGTGGGCGCTGTTCTATTTACTGAGTTGTGTAAAATAAAAACCAATGTAATTAAAAATAATTCACACAGCGTTTATTTTTTACAGTTTGGATCAGCAGGTGAAGAAGATCATGCGCAAGGCATTCTGGGATTCCCTAGAGGAGCGTCTTGCTGCCGATCCACCCGACTACTCTCATGCTTTAGTCTTACTTCAAGAGGTCAAGGAGGTCAGAATAAATATCCTCATTTTAAATTATTATTTCAACATACTTTGATTTTGTTTGCAGTTGTTTCAAGTTCCTATTTCCGTTTTCAAAATGATATTTTGTAATTTAAAACACACTGACACAGGTAATACCATCTCTACAATTAAAAAACTAGAGAAACGTTCCTAAAATATTTTTTTCAGGTAAATGGGTGGTGCATGTCACGTGGACAGCTTTTATTCAAATCAAAGACATTGACAGTGACAGTTTACAAAATATCAGATAGGCAAAGTAATTTTCAACAGATAATGAAAATGGAAAACTATAGTGGCTGATTTGTGCCATTTTGCAGCACAATTTTTTTTTACTCTTCTTACTTTTTCTTCTCACTCAAGTAATTTTGTATTTTTCAGACTCTGATGTCTCTATTGCTGCCACAGCATGTACGTTTGAAGGCACAGATTGAAGAGGTGTTAGATATGGATCTGATCCAACAGAAAATGGATCAAGGGATCTTTGATATCTTCTACTACTCAGGTTATGTCCGGGATACCATGGCCAAGCTCTGTGCTCCGATACGGGATGAGCGAATTGAGGCAATACAAAACCTTACCGATATTGTGCCTCTTTTTAAGTAAGTGGGAAAATCTAACGATCTAAGAACTGTTTGAAACTCTCTTTAAACGTGGGTTCCATACTGATGAGAATTATAAAGGCATCATCACGAAGTTAGTTGTTTGTGAACAACATAGGCTTTCAACACCTATTAGTCAAACGATATTTAAACTTGAAAGCCATGAAGTTTTCAGTTCTGGATTGTATAGCTATAATTGAAAGTGATCTTTGGGATATATTTGGCATAAAAGAAGGAAGATGTTTTGCAGCCATGGTTAATTTGATTGCTCATCAGATAGTGCACCACCAACCCTGACCTGCCTTTGCAATGCCAACATAAAAAATACAGTTAGAAGATGAGAAAACATTTCTGTTGGGTATTTAATTCGATTCACCTATGTAGGCAGTTTGGCCGGTACCAGCGGAATGCCCCAGCGTAGACCCCCTGTTTTGTCTCTCAATAAAACTGATAGAGAGCGGACTGAAAACACGCTCAAAAATATTTACATTTTTTTCTATGGACTTTATAGTAGGATTTGAACTAAGAAATAAAGGTCTTCTATATTATTTATTTATAAACACTTAAACACACGAGCACAGGGAAAATCTTCTTGTCTTCTTGTCTAAAATAACCATGGAGAGAAGTTTCTAATTGTGTTGAAAAGAGGTATATCATTTAGACCTTTATACCCCATCGTAAATTGTTGTAATAAACTAAACCTATAATATTTCATTTGGTCATAATGACTTTAGTCAGTAGAATTTTCTTGAACACTTTGTAATACATTGACAATGCTTATGCATCTTAAGCTATGATAGGAATATCAGCAGAGATTCGAGTTTAGCATAACATATATAGCCTAGCCCCTATATTTTCTAGTTGACCTCGTCATCACCTAGTATGTAATTGTTAAGTCTGTTTGCATGTGGTTTTAGGGAGATATTTGAAGTATTGGAGTTGATGAAAATGGACATGGCAAACTACACCATCCAACAGATGAGACCATATATTCAACAACAGTCAGTTCAATATGAGAGGAAAAAGTTTGAGGACTTATTGAATACACAGCAGGGTATGTACAGAAATTTACTTCCTATTTCAATATCGGTTTTTGTCGTAACAACGATGTTGCCATTGTTTTGATACATGTGTATGTCATTTCAGCCCTCTTAATTCACCTCGGCAATCGATTGCCGAAGGACAGCTGGTCCGCCATGGTAAAAAAAAAATTCCCTAGCAGAACTTCAGAAGTGGTTAAATTCGTAGACTGATTATAGTGATTGGCTAATGTTTATTAAAATGTACATTCCTCACTGCATTCAATTTAATAAAAATATAAGGTCTAAATGCTCTTTCTACAGTCCATTTTGACCTACGATATCGATTAAAACAGTTTTGTCAAACAAATATGGCAACTGTTAATTTGTGGAGAATGTCAATGAAATTTTACAGTGGAGCGCATGTGTATTGTGTCAAATTTGATCTGAAACAACAGTACGTTATACTGAGGGAACAGTCGCCATTTTGTTTTCCTCTGATGTGTTTAGGGTTGTCGTAGGTCAAAATGGAATTATAGATCAAATATTGTCATTTTTATTATTTGACATTTGTAGAAGCTGGAAGGGATGGGTTACAATTTACCAAGCTCTGGCTCCAGAGAAGTTTGCATAAACTAGAGGAGGGAGGAGAAGGGGCGTCTGCACCCACCTCTATCACCCCAGCCCTGTTACTTAACCAGGCTTATCTAGAACTCTTAGAATGGGATGATAATGAAGTGTTTCCTGAGGTAGTTATATAATTCAAATGTTTTTATTGTTATTTATAGATATATAGATTTATGTTTTCTGGTCACTTTGCCAGATTTAGTGGGCAAGGGGCGAGTACCTGTCATTTTTTCCAACAACGGAAGGCTTGCGTCAGACGTAGGAACTATCACTCTGCCAACTGAGCCCCTGAGGCCCCTGTTATATTTAGAAACGGTCTAAATATCATTGGACTATTTTTTAATTTAATAAAAAAATTCTGAAGTTTTTTGGGGGGGGGTTAAATTATTTATAGGACTATGGACAGCTCAGATTGCACTGGGTGCTGTCCTCAAGGTATCCTGTTGAAACAATCACCAGAATAAGTTCACTGACGCTCACTTTGTTGAGAATTTACACTCAGTTAAACTTGCTAGCCTTCCACCAATGTATCTCAAGTTTGAATTCTGCTTGGTCCTAAAAATCAGAATGCTTTCTGACAAGGTTTTTGTTGTTTGATAAACATGCGTTTGTTAGCAAAAGGATTTCTATCCCTCCACCAACTAATCAATCCTCTGCAGACAAAATTCTACCATATGATATATAACATAAATATTGGCTTTTAATTTATCTACATAGTAAATAATGTCTTCAATTATAGATGCTTCAGTTACAAAAAAAATTCTTTATTTCAGACGCTGCTCATGGACCAGGTTCGATTTCTGGAGCTTCGTGATCGTGTAAAGAAGTTAATTGTAATATCGTCCATTCTGTTAATGACCTATCACACTGTGGGAACACCTATTGCTGGAGTTCAGTCCCTTAAACAGACTCTTCAGTCACAAATAGCAGTTCTTCTAGAAGATGTCCCACCAAAGTGAGTTTCCTGGTGTTTTCAAAGATTTTGTTTTAGAACAGGTTATACTGACTTTTTTGCAATGGAATTACTGAATTATCCTCAAGATTCTTGGTTTTGGTCCATCTATTGGATTGAATCATCACTAGGGACATTGGGCATCACATAGGACATCGGGCATCACAAGGGACACCGGGCATCACATGGGACACCGGGCATCATGGCGGATATCGGGCATTACATGGGACATCGGGCATAAGACTAGGATAAAAGATAAATCGAACCTCACATGCTAAGCCCACTATCACATTGGAAATCAGGCATCACACATTGTAAACCTGACATTGCATTGTGAACCTGGTATTACAATGTAAATCAGGTATCACATTGTAACATCAAAATGTGAATCAACATCACATTGTAACATCACAATGTGAATCAGGCATCACATTGTAACATCACAATGTGTATCAGGCATCACATTGCAACATCACAATGTGAATCAGGCATCACATTGCAACATCACAATGTGAATCAGGCATCAAAAGGTAACATCGCAATGTGAATCAGGCACCACATTGTAAAACAGACACCACAATGTGAATCAGGCACCACATTGTAAAACAGACACCACAATGTGAATCAGGCATAACATTGTAACATCATAATGTGAATCAGGCATCACATTATAACATCACAATGTAAATCAGGCATCACATTGTAACATCACAATGTGAATCAGGCACCACATTGTAACATCACAATGTAAATCAGGCATAACATTGTAACATCATAATGTGAATCAGGCATAACATTGTAACATCACAATGTAAATCAGGCATAACATTGTAACATCATAATGTGAATCAGGCACCACATTGTAACACCACAATGTGAATCAGGCATAACATTGTAACATCATAATGTGAATCAGGCATCACATTATAACATCACAATGTAAATCAGGCATCACATTGTAACATCACAATGTGAATCAGGCATCACATTATAACATCACAATGTAAATCAGGCATCACATTGTAACATCACAATGTGAATCAGGCATCACATTGTAACATTACAATGTGTATCAGGCATCACATTGTAACATCACAATGTGAATCAGGCATCACATTACAACACCACAATGTGAATCAGGCACCACATCGTAACATCACAATGTGAATCAGGCATCACATTGTAACATCACAATGTGAATCAGGTATCACATTGTAACACCACAATGTGAATCAGGCATCACATTGTAACATCACAATGTGAATCAGGCACCACAATGTGAATCAGGCACCACATTGTAACATCACAATGTGAATCAGGCATCACATTGTAACATCACAATGTGAATCAGGCATAACATTGTAACATCATAATGTGAATCAGGCACCACATTGTAACATCACAATGTGAATCAGGCATCACATTGTAACATCACAATGTGAATCAGGTATCACATTGTAACATCACAATGTGAATCAGGCACCACATTGTAACACCACAATGTGAATCTGGCATCACATTGTATTATCACAATGTGAATCAGGTATCACATTGTAACATCACAATGTGTATCAGGCATCATTCATGATAGTTTGTCCATCACAGATATATATATATATATATTTAACACTATAACACACGGGCACAGGGAAAATCTTCTTGTCTAAAATAACCACGGAGACAAGTTTCTTATTGTGTTAAAAAGGGGCATGTCATTTAGAGATATATATGATAAGGATGTTATGGTTGCCAGGGAGTTTAACGATAGAAATAACCAATGGTAAAAATCAATCTTTCTTTTCTGTTTATCAGAGAAATGGATACCAAAATATTAGCTGTGGCAGAGCAGGTTAATAAAGAGATTGGTGAGACTTTTCTGAAATTAGGTTTTACAGCGAGGGAGAAAAGTCAGGAAGATACTCTGATTGGTCAAATTAAGGATGTTTTAGACGAGGAAAACACTGTCCATAAAGTTATCAGTAAGTCGTTGGTTTTTATTAACATTTCATTTTTAATTCCATCTTTATTATCCAAAAATTGATCTATCAAAATGCCCTGTTTTGTCTGCAAAGTAACTAGTTTTGTTTGCATCACTAGTGTGTCTCAATGGCTCATTTGGTAGACTGATAATCTATCATGGCATCAATAGGCCGTAGGTTCCAATCCAACTCAATCCAGAGGAAAAAATTGACTAAATTTAGGAATCATCTGAACTGGGCAATGCCATCTCATAAGTGAGACATAAGTAAAACATCAATCAATCACATTACATAATTATGCTTCTGGTCTATTATTTGGTCATTTTCTGCCCAGAGCTCAGTAGATAACTCAGTACAGTGTTAGACTAATCTTCTCCACCTATAAATATAAGGTGGCTCAGTCCGCAGAGTGGTAGTCACCCAATGCGCCACAGGCTTTCCATCGATGTGATGCGGGTTCAAATTTCACTCAGACCAAATAAAAATTGGCAAATATCTGTGTAGATTTTTCACTTGATTGCTGTATGTGGAAGAGGTGCCAGGTACTCGCTGAAGGTGTGGGATTTCCTCCAAGCAAAGAGCTCTTGAGTGTGGCGTAAAACAACAACCAATCAATCAATGGCAATTTCATAATCCCACTGGAATAATTACGCATGGAATTATTAACAGCTTATAACTTTTTAAAGGACGCCTGTACTTGTGCAGAATATTTTTCATCCACAATGCATAATGTTAATCCCCCTTATACATATAACGCCAGAAGCTAATGATGTCAAACTCTTTAATACCATGCCCAAAACAATTTTACCTTGAATTTTTGGTGAAATAATTAAGGAAATATAATAAATTACATTTCTATTAAATTAATAATACCATCATACAAATCCTATACATTTATTAAAATGGCATCAGCTGACAATATTCTCACTTTTTAAAAAAAATAGCCGACAAATTCAAAACATTCGGTTTTAACTAGAAATTATCCACATTCTGGCAGCTCTTGCCACTTAAAGAAATAATCTTGAGTGGCTGACATATCCTGATTTTTGTATTCTTTTTTAGAAACTCGAGTTTTCCAGTTTATTCAAGACACAAGTTTTTCACGTCATTCAGAACCATTAAAAATCCCTCCTGGCTTATCAGCAGTAGAGAAAGATCTTACAGAAGTCTGCGGCCAGTTTCTACGCCTTGTTGCACATAATCGCTCCGTTTTTTCAGTCTTCTACATAGATATTGTTGGAGCACTACTAAAGCGTCTTGCAACCGATATGTCCCCTGTTAAACCAGAACAAGTTCATAGCGCAAACTAACTGATTATCGAAAACCTTAACCTCCAGTCTTTTTCTTTAAAGTGTGTATCGTTACCATGGCGACATAACTTTAAAAATTTAAATAAAATAAATAATCTGTATTTACATACTGTCATAATGATTCTGTATGTCAATCTAAAATGAATTAATATAAAGGTATTCTATTTATTTTGTTGTTGTAAAATTGTTTGTCATTTGTATTTCTGAGGAATGTGCCAAATGTCATATTACGCAAAATATTTAAAATCTTCAAATCTAAAGATCTATTCTTCTCATTTTCTATGGTAATATTGGGTGAAATGATTTCTTTTACGCAAAATGGTGCACTTTTTTGACAGTGGTCAGAAACAAGGGGGACGACTCTTACAGTATTGTGTGCTTCCTAGTTTGAAAACTTTTACACACATTTTCAGGGTCAGAATAAGGGAAGCAACTCTTACAGCATTTATTATTTACACTTTTTTGGATAGCTTCATAGATGAACGTGAAATAAAATCCATTTTTATGAAGAATAGATTTTGTTGTTTGTTTTTCTCAATCTATATTCAATTTATGAGATCATAATTTAACTTTGCAGAAACTATATGCGTACCTCTGTTATCAGAACAGAGGTATATTATTTATAGTAGACTCTAAGACACACAGGCACAGAGAAAATCTTCTTGATTAAAACAACCTTTTGAGATAAGTTTCTAGATGTTTTTAAAGGGGATAAGTCATTTAGACCTTTATACCCAATCATAGGTTGTTGCATGCCTATATTGTAGTGACTCCTAAATTAGTTGGAATTATCCAAACTTGGAGTTCGCCGCCCAAACTAAAAAAAAAATTATGCAAAAGCTCGCATTTGGTAGGTGCCCGGAAGTAACTCTTGGAATGGATAGATGTCAAATTCTGGAGTCGATGAAAATCGGGGAGGATGCCGCCCAATGAACTGAGCAATGAACTATATGCGTGAAATGCAGGTCACGTGGTATTTGATTTGCATCGAACGCCGCCATTATTAAGAGATGGTGCAATATCGACCCAGATCGGTTATGCACGCGCTCATCACTCATCAATGGCGGCACTCTTTACAAAGTCGGATCCAAACCAGCCAATGAGACGTGTATATTCCACGTATAGGCCTATAGTTTATTGATACCGCCCAAAATTAACCATTGTTTATTATGTATGATGTTCCTGTTTTGAAATATGTTAAAGTGGCATGAGCTGCCAAAATGTTGATATTTTGACGTAAAAACAGAATGTTGAAATTATCGGCTATTTTTCTCAAGACGTACAATTCAGAAGCTTTTTAGTGCTTCTAGTCTCGAAAATGTACGATAAAGTATTGTTTTGAACTAACTTTGGCTTAGAATGAATGAATGGTCGTCTCGGTTATTCAAATTTTGTTTACTTTTCGAACACGGCAGTAAGAGGCTTTGAAGGCCAGCGAAAAACTAAATGATTGGCGTTGGAATGAGGAAAATCCATACAGTATGTCGCCTGTACGAACCGAAAACGTGTTCGAAAAGTAAACAAAATTTAAATAACAGGGACTACCATTCATTCATTCTAAGCCAAAGTTGGCTCAAAACAATACTTTATCGTACATTTTCGAGACTAGAAACACTTAAAAGCTTCTGAATTACACGTCTTGAGAAAAATAGCCAATAATTTCAACATTATGTTGTAACGTCAAAATATCAACATTTTGGCAGCTCATGCCCCTTTAAGGTACTTCAAACGCTCAACTTCTTATGACGAATAAAAAAATCCGAATGTTGGTAGCTCACGCCACTTTAAGCCTTTTCCGTCTTCAAACATCACTCGATCTGAGTAAGGCGACAGAATACACTAGACAATCAGTCAATGAAGCATCTTTAATCTCTAATCTCTGCATTAATATCGTTAGTTTTTGACTGGGAAACAACTGTCCCAATGAATAGGCCTACAATCCATTTCACAAAATAGTGTCTGGCAGATAGTGATTAAATGGATTGTCTTTGAACCATCACACAATAGGCGAATACAAGCCAGCGTGTTCTGACGTAGGAGAATGATGCCCGTGTTGATGCAAAGGAGCCCCCAGAGAAATCAGTAGATTAAGACTGGTATATATCGCTGATGTATGTATATTACCTACCTACTCACTATTATTGATGCGATCGAAATAAGCCTTATATATTGACATCTCTTGAAGGATTACCTACATGTGAGTCGACTTTGGATGATTGCGCATTAACTCGTTTTATCTACAATAGGGCCTATACATTCTTCAAATCAATAAGTATACACCCTGGTTACTTGGGGATTAAGTGGTGCGGATAAATCGGTCACGTGGTACACAAATTCCCCGCTGAAGATAGTCGTTCGGTTTACAGTTTCCCATGTTCGGCATACGCCGAAAGCAAAATAGAACTCGACCCAAGTGGCCAGATTGCACTCAAATTCGATGTTATTCCCCATGTTATTCAAATGCAGATAAACAAGTTGGCATGGCAACCGTGGCGTTTGCTTACTTTCCTTAGTGCCTGTAGGTTCGATTTTATCACTGAAGAGCAAACACATTTTGCTTACGTCATACATTACCCTCGGTGTACGCCGAGTACATAATCGACCTCAGAGTTGACCAATTTCTCTTGCGCGAGTGTATCGTGACTGCTAAGCTAGACATATGCTGATTGGCAGAGCTTAGCCATGCTGCCGGCCTAAAGATGGCTACCGACTCAGTAAGTCGTTCTCTGATAACGCTTCGCAACTTTCTTATGGCACAGTTTATCGAGGAAAAATCTTAAAGATGTGGTTTTGGTACCGTTGGAAAGGAAAATTGACCATGCATGTACTGTTTTTATTAATTTTTTCTTTCTCCGTCTCATTTAATGCCTTTGGGGCACGTGGGCTCTTTAACGCATTTGGACCAAAGAGAGTAGATTGACAAGAGTGGTCACTTCGTCCGCGCCATGTTGAATTTGAACTGACACGATTCAATTATTAGGAACCTCCTTTCTGTAAAGGGCACCCTAATCGAATCGTGTACAGTCGGAACACACTTCCGCTAGGAGGCCAGAAGAACATGCCGGCAATGCTGATTGGACGAAGTGGCCACTCTTGTCAATCTACTCTCTCTTTGTTTGGATCACGGGACCTCTATAAAGCCTGTGAGACACGGGAGCTCTATAAGTATAACGCCTACGGACCTCGGATCTCAATAACGCCATTGAATCACGGGAACTATAACACTTGTGGGTCAAGAGGCTCTATAATGCCTTTGGACCACGGGAGCTCTATCACGCGTTAGGACCATGCGAGCTCTTTCACGCATTTTGATCACGAGAGCTCTTTCACGTATTTTGATCACGAGAGCTCTTTCACGCATTTGCATCACGATAGCTCTTTCACGCATTTTGATCACGAGAGCTCTTTCACGCATTTGCATCACGATAGCTCTTTCACGCATTTTGATCACGAGAGCTCTTTCACGCATTTGCATCACGAGAGCTCTATAATGCCTTTGGATCACCGGAGCTTTATATCGCCTTTGGACCACGGGGGCTCTATAACACCTTCTGACCACGGGATCTCTATTACGCCTTTGGTAACAGATAGCTCTATTACGCTTTTGGGTCATTGGATCTTTATTACGTCTTAGGATCATGGAAGCTCACGGCTTTGAATCACGATGCACTCATTCTCTTGGTTGAAAGACAAAAGTCATATTCGCTGATTATAGAGCGTATGGAATCACGGTTGGGTTATAGCGATTTTAGGTGACGTACATGTAGGCCCCAAAACGCTCTTGTGCCATCAATTTTTTTTTACATTATTACGAAGCTTTTTGTCAAATTTATCTGAAGATGACAAATATACCATTGAGATCGTCAACATCTGCTTGTGTTAATCCTTATATATATAGAGTATGGCACTGATACAGCTGTTAAACTGGTGAGAATTAGGCGGTAGAAATGCCAGTAGCAGGGGTCGTTAAGTCGCTGATTTCCGTTTTCTCTCTCGTGGCCTTTCTTTCACATTTCCGGAATACAATTCACATTTGGATCCTGTATACCGTGCTGTTTATTGCTGACATACTCTTATTATCCGCCTTGGACTTTTCGTCAAGAATAAGGATTTACCAATGTCTTCCAGACTTTTGTCTAGATGCCTTCGTACGCACTTCGGGTTGTGCGAAACAGACCTTCTATTGAGGGATTGAGAGTTCGAATCCCACTCAGTCCAAAAATCGAAATAGGTGGGGTTTTACTCGTTCGCCTTATGTGGAAGAGTTGTCAAGTATTCACCGGAGTTTGGAGGTTTCCTTCGAGCGAGCGAGAGCCCCGTTTCTTATCCCGCGTAACCTAGCAACGTCGATATAGTGCGGGGGGGGGGGGGGGGGGGGGGGGGGTCTTTCTTGGAACGGTTAATGTCAGTCACAAAATCGTCTGTCCTCCATATGCACTCGCGTCAAATTTTCACAACTTCTGTTATTCTCAACATATGTTTTTGTGTTTTAATGAATATACTTGTGTTACACTTCACGCCAGTTTTGCAAATCAAAGGCATTCAAGCTATACATTATACTGACTTTCCACTATCATAAACAAAAACATTTGATGGATAACTCCAATGAACTATTTGCGGGGAACGGACACGTCTCATTGGCTGGTTTGGATCTAACTTTGCAAAATGTGCCGCCATTGATAGTTGAAGCGCGCGTGCATAGCAGATCTGGATCGATATTGCATTCGATGCACATCGAATACCACGTGACCTCCATTCACGCATATAGTTCATTGGGTAACTCCCGAAAGAAAAAAAAAAGACTCGGAGAATTGTTAAAAACAATGGATAAAAAAATACGCTGTGCGCAGCATTTTCTTTTTCCAACTGAACTGAGCGGCCTCTGTGTTTAAAGTGGCATGAGCTGCCAAAATGCTGATATTTTGACGTTAAAACAGAATGTTAAAATGATTGGCTATTTTTCGCAAGACGTATAAAACATGAGCTTTTCAGTGCTTCTAGTCTCGAAAATGTACGATAAAGTATTGTTTGAACTAATTTTGTCTTAGAGTGAATGAATGGTCGTCCCGGTTATTTAAATTTTGTTTACATTTCGAACACGTTTTCGGTTCGTACAGGCCACATACCGTGTGAATTTTCCTCATTCCGACGCCAATCATTTAGTTTTTCGATGGCCTTCAAAGCCTCTTACTGCCGTGACGGTCAGAAATTATGAAAAAAGTGTGAATTTTGGCAGCTCATGCCACTTTAATTGGCGATACAGCTAGTCCGGGTTCTGACTCCAAAATTACCATTTTTTTATACTGACGTCAGTACCCGGACTATTGGGATACAGCAGAATTCATCGCAAAGTGCGATCAATCACAGTTGCCATGGCTTCGTATTTCTGCACCTTAATGAATGTATATGGCCCACTTAAGATGCGACTGCTTTTTAAAACGAGTCCCTGGCCTTTCATCGACCTTCCATCATCATCGTTATGCGGTTGGAATCCCACTTCACACAAAGACACAATAAAAAAGCCGGTTTTTCACTCGATCGGCCTGTGGAAGGTCGGGGGTTTTATGGTGGGAAAGAGTCCAGTTTTCTTCCCCAGTTACTTGGCAACGCCGAGATATATTTTGGAAAATAAAGACACAGTGACATTATCAAGAATGATCTTTCTTTACTAGAAAAGCTATATAGCAAAGTTTCTATATTTGTCTTAGTAAACCACCACTGACCTATATATAAACCATTTAGAACTTATTCGGACGACGACGTATATGGATGACATCCATCTGACTAAAGTCGAGATGTTCATTTGTTCTTTTCTATGAACATCTCGACTTTAGTCAGATTGGGATGACATATTCTTGAATGTGGTGTAAAACTCAAACCAATAAGTCAATCCGTATGAGCTACGTTACTAAGCCCCGTTGATGATATCTGGATTTTTCCTATTTTTATGACCACCCAAGTTCTATAATTGTTATTTGAAGAAGAAAACACGAAACCCCTATAGCAATTGCTGACTTCACACAGTTTTAACGTAACTTCAAGACCGCTTGCGTCACGTTATCTTCTTCAAACCAAACGACTGGTGCTCTGCAAATAGTTCGTGTTTATGGAAGTAAAGTGTTATTTTAGAAGACATGTCGGTCGTTTGTACGGGATCTTTTGAAACTTCCACACGGCTAAACATTACATGTGGGTTGGTTTACTCTATTAACCCGGTTTGTTGAACAAATCTACCTGTTAGTACGTCATTGGCAGCTTGCCAAGTGTAAGGTGGTTTGGATGGTATTTACAAGAGTACTGGAGACGGCTGCTGCGGGGAAGACGGATCGCATCTGGATAGTTATATGGCGCCATTGATAGATAGTCCCTGTTCTTCATCCTCCATCCCAGTGTACTTAAAACATCTTTCAACAATAAACTGGTCATGTGATATAAAATTTTTTACATATTCTTCAGTTAATTCTGAACAGAGATTCGCACCAGCCTCCCAAAGTATTCTGCTATTATCGTCATGCGGGGTATACGCAATGAACTATATGCGTGGAATGGACACGTCTGATTGGCTGGTTTGGATCTAACTATGTAAAATGTACCGCCATTGATAGTTGAAGCGCGCGTGCATAACAGATCTGGATCGATATTGCACCATCTTCTAGTAATGGCGGTATTCCATATACATCAAATACCACGTGACCTCCATTCCACGCATATAGTTCATTGGGTATACGTAGCCTACCCGAACGTCAATATAACTGTTACTTGTTATGACACTGCAGGATGGGCCTGCACTTTCTTCCCTGAAACGTGACACGAATCAATGCTATAAACACATTTCTGAGTTTACTTAAAGGGACATGAGCTGCCAAAATGTTGATATTTTGACGTTAAAACAGAAGGCTGAAATTATTGGCTATTTTTCTCAAAAGGAAGAATTCAGAAGCTTTTTAATGCTTCTAGTCTCGAAAATGTACGATAAAGTACTGTTTTGAACTAACTTTGGCTTAGAATGAATGAATGGTCGTCCCGGTTATTTAAATTTTGTTTACTTTTGAACACGTTTTCGGTTCATACAGGCCACATACTGTATGGATTTTTCTCATTCCAACGCTAATCATTTAGTTTTTCGATGGCCTTCAAAGCCTCTTACGGTCGTGACGATCAGAAATTATGAAAAAAAAGTGTGAATTTTGGCAGCTCATGCCACTTTAAATTAGGATACAGATGAGGTGTCCAATTTCAGACTGTTTTTCGTTCAAACACATCAGACATTACCCGTTGCTTCTCAAAGAAGTGCAAACTAGGAGCGGTTATAAGTGAAATAGGCTAACGAATCTTCACATATGGTCAGCCAATCCTTGAGTAAATACAACGAAAGAGTGTGGGACCAATTGATTGCTAACAGGCCAAAGAGCTTATAGTTTCATCTAAACAATAATCGAAAAATATTCTTGTGTACGGCGTTAAGTAACAATTGACCAACCAGTCCAACAATCCATTTATCCTATAGCTATATTCTGGGTTGGGTTTTCACTCGGTCACCGGTTTATGTGGAAGAGTTTCCAGGAACTCGCCGAAGGTCAGAGGTTTCCTTAGGCCAAAGAGCTCGGTTTTCTCCCATTAAACCTTACAACGCTGCATGTCATATAAGTGAAACGCAGCTTAAAACACCAATCAGTCATTCCAGCTAAATTTCACCATAGTACGTTTAAAATCCGTGACATGAGTTAAGTGTCGTCTTCAGTTTGTCTATACGATGTTGGATGCTATCGTACCGGACATGAGGCTGAAAGAAAACCACAGGTAAAGTAACAGGTAACAGTTATTTATGTTTCGAGAAAGACACGCCTTAATGCTTTTGTCTGTGTGACGTCACTGAGTAGTACGTAATTCCAGATAGAATGAATGAGCATACATGTTACACAATGATAAAGTGATGCGGGGAGCGACGGTGTGTTTAACGCGTGGGTTTGATGCGGGATACCAAGGATGGAGACCGCCCTCATCCCACTATAGTAAAACCATGCAGTTAAGGAAGGAAAGAAAACACATGTTTTTTATTAAGCCACATGTTAACGTTATTTTCATATCCCCTTGACGTATATCGTATTCTAAGATAAGGAGGGTTCCTTTGAATTTTCACTGAGCTTTGAGTGGCGCTTTCAATACTGCTAAACCCTTTCCTATAAAATATACTCAAAACAGAAAGTAAATTTATTAATTATTTTGGATCAAAATAGACGAATTCTATATAAGATAAGTGACATGATTCTACGTGGACTCTTTTCATTTTTTGTGGTAATCTTGCTACAGCTAACTACGGTATATGGAAATTAGTATAAAAAAATAGGCCTGTAAGTTACTGAGTGGCCCAGCAAAAAAAAAAGAGACCGTAATGTATCCAGTCATAACTATGTGACATTTTAAATAAGACAATTTACGAAGGTTTGTGAATTGTGATGAAACGTTCAGATAGAGTTTATATCCCAAATTAAGGCATTTGAGAAAAACAGCAGTTTTACAGAACTCTAATCAGCGTGTTGTGGGTTATTTTCAATGTGTTATAAAGATAAGAACTATATTAAATGTTAAGCACAAACTTTAAATGGGATAATTACAAACCTGTCGAATTCTAGCACAAAAAGTGTACAAATTCTTATAACTATAGATATAAGGAAAAAAAGATTTCAGTGTATGTAGGCCTATATATAAGCTATTAGATATCGTGTGACCGCCGCTCACTCTGATAACTTCGGGGATTTACGTGCGTGTCCAAGCCGACCGGTAGCGAGCGAAGATAGCCGAAGGATGTTCCGAGTGACCGCCGCTATCAATCTCATTCTCGCGAGATCCCCTGCTACTACGTGAATGCGATGGACGTCGCGTTCACGTAGTAGCAGGGGATCTCGCGAGAATGAGATTGCGCCGCTATAAACGTTAACACAATTTCACCAGCTATAACTTTTACTAAGTAAGTTATTTTTAGATTAAAATAAATATCTTCTTAATAATTGATGAATATTCCTCAATTTGTTGTTGTTATGCTCATTAAATATTTGACTGATAAACGTGTAATAAACTTATAGTTGAACAAACGCAGGCCTGCATGTGCCTTACGCGTCCGAAAGGGAAATGACTTAATGGTTATTTACAAAAAAACATTTCCTCTCCAACATTGCATTATTATCAGACATTATATATATCTTGTACCTGACCTTTTACTTTGTTAATTTGGCAATATCCGTTATAGGTTTAGTCGATAGTATATCACCACCCCCACTCCCTTCCTATTCGGTTACAACCAGTCATTGTCACTTAGCGCGTCAGATAACACATGTTCTGCAATAGCTCTATTCTTGGCACAGGTTGTCAGAGTTTGCGGTTTAATTTAGATTTCCCTTTAATTACAGCCTATAAATAACAAGCCAAAAATCCTGTTTTTTTTTTCAGGCGAACGCTGGTTGAGACAGTTATTCAGGTCCAATATATTACTTGAATTACTTTAAAATATCAACGATTCACAAATTTTCGAACTAACATATGCATTGTTAGCTTAATAATTTTGCTTTTTTCCACTTTTTTTATAGCCCGAACAATCAGCCTCTATGGTGCTGAGAATCTAACTTACACTTCCTGACGTTTGTACCATAGATATTTAAATAAAGAAAAAAAAACACACACACAAGACTTCTCGGCTACTTTTTTTAAAGAAAGTGTAGTACATTCGTCATTACGGAACCACATTATTTAAAACGGCAGAAATTCTTCAGCAGTTTTTTGTTGATGGTGGAATCGGGAGACGACCCCACATCTAAATAGTAAGACCGGATTTCATTACAATTAATTATAATTCAATAATAATTAATGTCTACAGGTACCTCGTTATGTATGTTTGGATATCTATTGGTCGGTGCATGGTCCACGACCAATAAATGTCCAAATTTATTAAATTACGGAAGAAGACCTATACTCTAGTGAGGTAGGGGTCGTAATACTTTTGAACTCTGTTTTGGTTCCCATTAAGGTAGATCCATTTTAAATAAAGATCATTTTAAAAATGAGGGAAATTGTACGACAAAGAACAAGGGAACATGTCCCCCTCTCTACCTTCATGCAGAGAGGTGGGGACATCCTATCACACCCCCGCCCCCACCCCCCTCTCCCCGGCGCACACCTTTTAATTCCTACGATGCTAAATGGACGACGTGTCACCACAGTCGGATAACTTCGGGGATTTACGTGCGTGAAAGCCGACCGGTAGCGAGCGAAAATAGCCGAAGTTTGTTCCGAATAAAGGTGTCACTTCGAATTGATATGCTCAGTAAAGATCATTCTTTATTTATACTGTACGGTTACCACCATCATCTACCAGTCAGTCTTTATAATCTTTATTACATGTGGTTTCATTTTGTTCTCATAATCTGAAAACAATCTATATTTTTTAACTAATCTGATCTATGCTTTTGACAGTAGGCGCAGGAGCCTGTTTCACTATAAGAGGCGTGGCTTAAGTTTTCACGTAACTGCCATAGCAACCCATACTGTAGAGCTACGTTGCTATGGCAGTTACTAGAAACGTACGCTACGCCCCTTTGTGAAACAGGCCCCAGATCAATGAAGCCGAATCATTGGATGTAGGCCTATCCTTTCTTTCCATGAAAAACTAACGTGAATTAAGTTGATCAACTGCTAAGGTGTGTAGGTGATAGATGACTTACCAACTCAAGACAATAATAAAAACTTGTTGACATTTTCTAATTTAAAGTGGCATGAGCTGCCAAAATTCAGACTTTTTTCATAATTTCTGATCGTCACGACAGTAAGAGGCTTTGAAGGCCATAGAAAAACTAAATGATTGGCGTTGGAATGAGGAAAATCCATACAGTATGTGGCCTATACGGACCGGAATAGTGTTCGAAAAGCAAACAAAATTTAAATAACCGGGACGACCATTCATTCATTCTAAACCAAAGTCAGTTCAAAACAATACTTTATCGTACATTTTCGAGACTAGAAACACTTAAAAGCTTCTGAAATATAGCCGATATTTTCAACATTCTGTTTTATCAACATTTTGCTAGATCATGCCACTTTAAAAGATCATTCTTGTCAACATCACTTTGCAATACAGTGTGTTATTTATTTTGTACAATACCCACCTATATTCTGAATCCGAGGTCACAAGAACTGATTATATACACAGGAACACAGAGCTGTTATTGATAGAACGTATGATTTACATTTGTATAAAGGAGAAAGGCTAGCAGATGTTGGTGGGCCCTTTTCGGTCTATCTGTATACACAATAGCAGCTCAGGAGGTCAGGGTGGCTTCGCGACTCAAATCCGAGAGAAACTAGGCCGAATACACATTATTTCAACAAACGATGCAACACAAAGACCCGTACACCTTTTCAAATAATATAGACCGACAGGCCATGTGTGATATATACTGTATCATAGAACATATTAGTATACCGTTTTCAATTTGGTGTATCATTTAATCGGCCATTTGAAAAGATTTGAAACCGGTTATTTCATCAAAAGCACGTGTCCCAGTTAACGCGTCAAGGTGCCCTTCCATTCAGCATTTAGTCCTATAGAACTCTAGTCCGGCTTTCTGAATCCAAAATGACTATTTTTTTATACTGACGGGCGTATTTTGGAATACGGCCGTCAGTATTAAAACATAGTCATTTCGGAGTCAGAAACCCGGACTAAATACAAAATTATATACAAACAACATTTGCTTTAGAGGTAATATTTGGTATACTAATTTCATTTCTATGTCAGACATATGTTATAGCTGTTTCGAATCACGGTAGTGAAACCTGGGACTACAATATACTGTTTAGAATTTCTCTGTTAAAATATCGCTTGCTTTGGTCGACAGGTAAAAAGTTATACTAACTGCCGGTGTTACAAGCTGGCGTAAGATACGTGGAACATAAAGATGAGTTAAAACTATAGGAACTCAAACAATGAATGATGGTAGCAATTCCGTGATATTGGATTGATTGATTGATTGATTGGTGTTTTACGCCGCGCTCAAGATTATTTCACTTATATGGCGGTTTATACTTCAATTCGATAAACTTGTCTCCAAACTGAAGAGTTACAACGTTTATAAGAGAACTTTTGATTGGTCCGACAGTAAATGGGCGTTGCCAGAAAACGAGGCTTTGAATCGCAGTTGGTCCAAGGGTAAAAGGTGAGCTTGTTGAGAATTTAACCCTGGGTATCCGAGGATGCCCCTTGACATGATTTCTGCCTGCCCTATAATTAGATCGACTGAAGCTTTCTCTGAGGTAGTTGTCAACTACCAACAGGCTGTCTCGTAAGTTTCCTACGACAAGGAGCCGCCGATTTCCTCCACCTATCAACTTAAAAACACCACAATCTAGGCCTATAATAAGTGAAACAATCTCTAACCAATCGGTATGCGTAATTCAGGAGTATGAATCATAGGGGTTCAATTCAGAACGAAGTTAAAAGACAAATTTATAGCAATCAAACATAACAACTTTATCAAGAGACAGGATAGAATTTTGGTGAAAATACAATTAATTAAGATTTAGTTAAGATTTAATGTACTATTACAAACAATGTGTCCTGGGCATGCTTAGTGTACATACCAGAAGAACTCAGCTCGTGATTTCTGACCAGACATCAATCCTCATTTTCTGAGGAGAGAAAATACTTTTAAGACAGCAATGGATTCACATGATTGATATATTATCAGTCTGGTTTTATCCAGTTTTCATTAGGGCTATGAACTTACTATATCCGTGGAATGGAGGTCACGTGGTATTTGATTGGCATCGAGCGCCGCCATTACTAAGAGATGGTGCAATATCGATCCAGATCGGTGATGCGCTCGAGCATCAACTATCAATGGCCGTTTTGGCGGCATTATTTAAGTCAGATCCAAACCAGCCAATGAGACGTGTCCATTCCACGTATATAATTTAGTTCATTGGTTCTGAACTCGTTGGGAGCAAAATTCAAGATATGAAGATTGCAAATAGTTTCCGGGTCACTCTTGCTAAATAGTAAACATGTCTGGTCACAACGCACGAGACTGATTCTTTACTGCACTTGGATAACCGCGTCACCACAATTGTACGTAGTCAACATTTTAGAAACAAATCACCAAAATATCACATAAAAACTGAGAAACAGGCATCATGATTAAAACCAAGACTAATTAGTCATTAAATGCTGCTTGATTTGCATAGTACCAATGTGAAGTAAAGATCATTGACATTCAAATAGGCAAGAAATCATCACTAATCACCAAGATCTCATCAATCATCAAAAATAAAAATCATACATCAATTAGGTGTCATCAATTAGGTGTCATCATCAAAAATAAAAATTCTTTTGGAATATCTTTAGGTCAAGGAAAGGGGAAGACTGATTATATGGGAAATTTTGGCTGGCTAGTCCATGTTGAATACCATATAAGACACATCCAACATGGTTCGGAAAAGTTTCTTTCCTAATTCAGTTTTTAAATCCATAATCAATAAAATAATGTTTGAGCCAAGTTATTAATCACTGGGATCAAAGGAAAACAAGCGTTAGTGGCAACAAGATTATGTATAGTATAAAGAACTCTCCAATAACCCATGTCTCTATAATATATCTTTTCCCTATTTGTATGTACAATAAATCGGAAATAAAATGGAGGAACGCCGTCCAAAGTTCTGCCTTTATATAACTCACATCCCCCATTGCATGTAACCAAATATTTATATCAAGCACTAGTTGTCACATCCACAATGAAAGTCAAAATAACAGAAACTAGATTCCAATTGCATTGCCATAAATTGTTTTTTTCTTTTTACACTTGAGAGAGGTTCAGAATAGCACTCCATTAATATCACCATTTTACGAACATGCTTCGGGGGTTTCCGTTCGTATCCGGAAATCCCGAGTTTGGTCTGAATGACCACTTATATATGATGCACTTGACAAAGCTATAAACAGTTGTCATGAGGACAAATCGTCCAAAGTCTCAGCACTTCCAAGGCTCTCTCGATCTAAACCCGCATCCTCGGGAAAGTCGCTTAAAGTTGGTCGTTCTAACTTGGTCACGTGGACGAAACAACATGGCTGAGATATGTCAGCTTTTTTGGGAGCTTTGTACTTTTTAACCTTGGGCTTGCTTTTCTCCTTTTTCTTCTTCTTTTTACTTAGATTTAATAAATCATCGTCCGGATTATTTGTTAAGGCGGTGAGGATTCGATGAAACTCGGTGGCAGCGGCCGTATCATCAAAACTAAGACCTGCTAACTTATGATGGTCTGTGGACACATGAAACGTATGGAAATTGGAATGGGGTGCGGAGTATTTTGTTAAATGATCAAAACTGTCCTGAAATAACACAAAACCAGTGCCTTTCTCTGCCACGGCAAATTGAAGTCGCCTCTTTCTGATATGTTCTCCAGTGTCTAAAATTAATAATGGGATACCGGTTGAGGCAAACTCCCATTTTTGCTTTCCGGACTGAGTCTCATTGCCCGAAGCAAAGTATAGGTTAGCCAGACATTGGCACACATGTACGTCTGTTTTGTGGCTGCGGAAAAATAGTTCCACTTGAAGAAAATCTTGTTCAGAAAGTCCTTCAGCTGGGTTGCTTGTATTACTAGCAGTACTTGAACTACTTGGATGAGGGTCCGAGATGTCGGAGGCACCGTCCGACATCCTGCCGTCTCTGTAATCCACTCCCAAGCGGTCCCGAGCTACACTGCTTCTTAGCTTATCAACCGAATCGTACTTGGCAGTGATCTTTTCTACTCCTTCTTTATTCTGGCTAGCTTCTTGCATGAGACGAGTCTTGGACAAGCGATCGGTGGAATAGTACGCAGACCCGCCAGCACTGCCAGGGGAGGAACTAGAATCTTCAGTTTTAGTAGACAGGTTTCCCTCACTCGCAGTCAACTGGTCGAATTTTCTCTCAAGTTTGGAGGTGGGCCAATGTTCCATTCTCCCTTGCCTTACATTGGCAGGCTTCTATCTGAGTACTTTGTCTGGTTAAAAAGTTGTTCCTTATCCAAAAACACCTAAAACAGATAAACATGTAATATATTAGAAAACTTCTCAGGTTCGTGCCAATAACTGTTATTCCACACCCTTAAATACATCTCGGGGTTCAGTTTTCCTCAGATATATGTCATCCACAGTGACACTCACTAATGAATGAGTGTAAAAACGTGTGAAAAAAGAATACCACAGTTGGTCAGCAAACGGATAAAAAACAACTGCCCCATACAGGGCTAGGTTATATACAGAACGTTTTCAGCTAAATCTACCATTGGAGTTTACTATGGTTTTCTTCAGAAATAACGGTACCTATATGCAATAATTAATAAAACAAAACTGACTACCGAACAAATGGAGTAAATTTGTTTGTCGCCAACCTTATTGGGAATTCTATATCTGTTGAAAGGTCTGAATCTGAGTCAAATGCCTACATATCGACATGCTGGACCCTGAGCATTTGATATAAGGTGTAAGACTTTCAGAGGCTGTTGGTCCTTCTACATGTTTAAACTGCTCTGATTCAGGACCAGAGGCTGAGCGGTCACGGTCAACGATAAATCCGTTATTGGACGTTCAACCTCTGATACGAGTAGATAACGGAGGTGAATATACTAACAAACAATCTATGCATGTACAGAAGTTCACAATAAGCAAGCCCATATATAAACAGTTTACTGTCCAATGGTTTGGGCGACTGGTAATATGGCTCCAAGAGGCTACTGGTAATATGGCTACAAGAGGCTACTGGTAATATCATGGCCGCAAGAGGCTACTGGTAATATGGCTCCAAGAGGCTACTGGTAATATGGCTCCAAGAGGCTACTGGTAATATCATGGCCGCAAGAGGCGACTGGTAATATGGCTGCAAGAGGCTACTGGTAATATGGCTGCAAGAGGCGACTGGTAATATCATGGCCGCAAGAGGCTACTGGTAATATGACTGCAGGAGGCGACTGGTAATATGGCTGCAAGAGGCGACTGGTAATATGGCTGCAAGAGGCTACTGGTAATATGACTGCATGAGGCGAGTGGTAATATGGCTGCAAGAGGCGACTGGTAATATGGCTGCAAGAGGCGACTGGTAATATAGCTGCAGGAGGCTATTGGTAATATGACTGCATTCGGCGACTGGTTATAAGGTTAGCTTGGCGACTGGTAATATGACTGCCTTGGGCGACTGATAATACGGTTGGTTAGGCGACTAGTAATATGGCTGGTTTGGGGGAACTGATAATATGGCTGGTTTGGGCAACTGGCAATATGGCTACTAATAACGATTGAAACACCTGGATGGAAACATGGCCTAAATTAAAATATTGTGTATTTTTGATATTATACACAAGAAAAAGTTAAATACAATAGCCTTGTAATATAAGATACGATCTGTGACTTGTTTCGCTCTACATAACAGACTGGCTTCAGCCTTGTTGTTGATACTTAGTGAGACAGATATCGGGAATATATATTATGCATGAATAAGCACAAAACGGAACGAGTAGGCAATATTAATTAAGAACCAGACATTTAATCAAATGGAAATATTTGTTTATGTCGTACATGCGAACGAATCTGTCAATCTAAAGCTTAAATCTCATTAACATAATATGTGTTTTGTTTTCGTCATAACAATTTAGAAATAAGAAGTTAAGAATAATGAAAACAATTATTAAAGAGTGAGCAGTGTTATGTCCGTTGGCCGTTTTGGATTTAGATCAATTGATTGGTGATTAAGAGAATTGTGCTTATTTATTAAAGCTGTCTTATAGATTCAATTGGTGCAGATGGGTGGGGATATGAGTGTATTTTGCCAGAGAAAACATCGGTAGACTGGTAACCTTCCCGAATACGTCGATCATATATATATGCCGATCAGAAAAAAATCCTTTTTTTTCTAGCATAGCGAGATTCAAACCAACCTTTGTTGAAGGCTGGTCGAATTCCGGGCCCAATGACTCTAATGAGCCCCCTTTAGGCCTATAGCCCGAAAAAATCCTACATCAACGTACGAAAATATAGCTCCTCCTGTACTTCCTTCCTTCATGCTTAAATAGTCTCTCATTCTTTTGACATAATCCCTAAATCGTTATTAAAGCTTCCCCAGCACAATAGGCCACTGTTGGTAGTAGTAGTGTATACTTAAATCCATCCAATAAGTATATTATATCGACTCTAGTACATCGAATTTTTATATCCCAGATTAAGCCCAACACAAACAACTTAACTACAACTTATACTGCTTGAGGGTATTGGAACATACCTATAAAACAATTTTAGACAAGAAGATTGTCCATGTGCCCGTGTGTTTTAGTGTTCTTTTAAATATACATAACAATTAACTCGGTTATTAAGACAACGCCTCGTTGAGATAGGAAGTCCTGATTTATACCATGGCAAATCTAGCAGAAGAAGTAGATAAATATGACAGTCTTAAAACATGAGTCTACCTTAGTTAGTGTTGCTGTGAAACTGTATCTTTTAGCGCCGATCTAATTAAGAATTTTCTCATTAAGGCCGCACAGAAAAGCGGTTACGTGTCATATCTTTTCTTTGTTAGTCGCTATGGCTATTATCAAGATAAACCCGCTCATATCACTGTTACAAATGACGGAAAATAAAGATAAACAGGCATAAAAAAAACATGTTAATAACGTGTCGACCCATTATATAAAATCTGGATTTTTATCACACGTTCTATTGAGTTGGTTCAGTCAATAATATTTCAACTTATCTGATATCATATGGAATGTTATTTTACCTTATTCAACAAATGTCGGATTTAGTTTTCTTTATAGATGTTTTTAAAGCATCTCCTTTTGGGTTCTATGGTTTCCTGGCCTTCCGCATAGCGCGCATAGAAGTTCCATAGAGTAACTTGTCCAGATTAGCTACGCGCTTCCATCAATGTCCTCTCAAACAAGATAGCATAGGTGATTCAATGCCGAATGATTCGTCGATTAATTCGTTGGTTTAAGTTCGTGTTTGATTCATTTATTCGTCTATTTATCTCCGCTTTATTTCGTTCATGAATCCTTCGTTCATGTTTCCACTGAAATAAATCACGACACTTGTCTCCTAAATTGCGTTAGCGTATAATATATTCGCTGTACGAGTATGTAAGAATAAGAAGAAAGAAAGCAGAATACATAAAGGGCATATACCAGTGACTGATCTTTGATGACATTTGTTTAACCTCGAGTATAGGCCTAACACTATTTAAAATCAACCGAGAAACAAAGGGAGCTAGCTGGCCAGTGCCTTTGTACTGTAAAAAGCATCGGTAATTGGGCCACTCTCTCTATATATACATAAATAGTTAATAGTATAACTAGATCGATATACGGAAAATACAAACTGCATTAGAACAGGTAAACAACTAGGTAATTACTGATGATGTGAGTGGGCTATTTTCCAGATTCGTGTGAGTTAAGTGTGACGGATGACTGGAAGTGTGATGAGCAAATGAAATCACTCAAAAGCAGCCAGTTCCATTTCTACGGAATTGACGATGGCGATTCTAAAACCAAGGAACTTCTGAATCTAATATATGTATAGTATTCCTTTAACAAATGTTACTGGTCTTTAAATAATCAACCAAGTTGTAAATACTGCTCATGAGAGGTTCAGTATCCGGTTTAACCGTTTATGTCAACTCACTTCTAGGCCTATTCAAAACCAGAGAAAGACAGTTAAAACTGACCGACAGGTTGAAGTGACCTCATTGTAAGATACATTGTCTCACCATCCCATATTTCCTTCAAGTAGTTAACTAATGGAGGCCTATAAACGGAACAAATCTCCAAAAATCTCACGACCCTCAGAAATCTTCCAACTTTTCAGGGTCAGTTCTTTTGTGGTTGTTGTTTATTTTCTTGACAATCTTGATTACCTATATTTATGACAAAATTGTGAATTTTGGCTGCTAATGTAACTTTAGTGACGGTCTACATATATTTATGATCACTAAAACACACGGGCACA
The DNA here is from genome assembly GCA_963971465.1 of Lepidochitona cinerea. Taxonomy (NCBI): domain Eukaryota; kingdom Metazoa; phylum Mollusca; class Polyplacophora; order Chitonida; family Tonicellidae; genus Lepidochitona; species Lepidochitona cinerea. The sequence continues at coordinate 62,711,575 of OZ020551.1, read as the reverse complement.
GGGAAAATCTTCTTGCCTAAAATAACCATGGAGATATATGTATACATGTATCAAAAGCCGGATTCAAAGTGTATTTCCCACACATAGAGACGTGTTGAAAGATGTTTCGTATTTGAGTCATAAATTCCAGGATTTCATAAAACAAAAAGTTTTGAGTATCATGCAGTTTAAACTAAATAAAATGTCACATTGGAGGAGCAACCGAGGCCTTAATATCCAAGTTTTCAAAGAGATAGAGGAATTGAGAATGACAACTGTTGTCTGAATTGAGTGACATTTTCTAACAACATCTCATTCCCAAAACAAACACGGAAGAGTTAAAGCGCGGGTAACACTGACATGAAGCCAACAGTTACAATAACAGCTACTCACCAACAACATGGAAATGTCACATTCCAGCAGAACGTCAGGACCTTACATGTTAAGACCAACTGATCAACTTTTACTAAGCGGAAGGTTAGAAAGCCAGCAAGTCGTGTGTGAACACCTTCTTTAATGGAGGTTGTTACCACGTACTAACAAAACACAAGTCACGCTCTGCTGACCCGGCGATCTTGATGTGCGGACTGTTAACCCACGCATTCTATACCGAACTGTGCCAGAACGCACTCATGCAGGCAACTCCAGGCTTAATGCCAGAAAATAACCTTCTATATACACTTTATCATATGATTATCATATGTATGTTTCGCATACCTTGGGATTAATACCTGACTTATACATTAATCCCCGTTGTAACGCCAATCCCTGTAATGTCAACGCGAGATGTTCTATACAACACTATGTTTGATGTCTTCTTCTAGAACGTTAATTTTGAAGACACGAATAAATTCATGGGTCCAAGTTCAAAGATTGACTACACGACCGACATTTTTTGTCATTTTATTCGCTCAACCATCGTTGTTCTACCAGCTTAAATGAATAATACGGCTTTACATATTAAAAAAAATCGATATTACATAGGCTGACATATTATCCATGTTTAATACTGGGATAAGACAAGCCTGCGGGTCAACTGTTTCCTTAATCCGACGTCCAAAGGACATACCTAGCAGAGTACGAGTCTATCAGATGCAAAGTAATTTTGTATGCAGTCCACGTAACTAATTCTCTTCAGCTACAATAAAGCCTTGCATTCACACTGTGTAGACCAGACCTATATAAACAAATGGTCGATATACAAAGCTTTTCCCCTATATATACTGTCCATTGGACTGAATTTTCTAAATATAATATACAGTCCTATATATTCAAGGCTGACTGGCCTCGATCTATATGCCTATATTTATATCAATAGGGTATTTGGTCACAGCTGGGGTGACTTTTAATTAGACAAAAGGGCCTATAGAGTAAGTAAGTCACCATAAAGGTCCTAAAACCGGTACATCATTTTCAATATTGGATGATGTTCTTTATCGTACAAATATATCACCCATGTTTAACGTCTTATGTATGACTAATGTTATAGCCTAGACCTATATGGTGTACAGGTATCTTTAATGTCTTGACGCTTTCTTATACTGAACGACCAAAGAGAAAGATACTCTTTACTAAGCCCTATATAATATAACTCTGTATTTCTCTCAAAATGTGTTTAAACAGCCTACCTTAGAGCATTAATACGTCCATGTTTCGTCTTTCTGACAGTGACATGTGACACGCTTTAACCGGCCCTAGCATCTTAGTGAAAGAGAAAAGGCGCCAAACGAACCGAGCACGGTGTCTGTCTCTCCACGTCAATGAGTGAGTAATATCTGCTTAACAGGGAAATGAGAGGCTGGTGGTAGATGACGTCATGCCCGCCTGCTTTATCGTACCAGCTGCCGAGAAAGACCGACGGACAACATCAGCCAAAAATACGAGAAACACTATGTACCAAAAATCTCGGGCATCTATGTGTATATATTTCCTCACGTGATACAGAAACAGGGCTAAACGCCATCAACGTTAAATTGGGTATGAGTAGGCATATCGACTTTCAATTGTAACGTGTTAATTAATCAAGCCGTAGTTGAAGGGTATATTGGTCATACCATTAACCCTGACAAGGGTTGAGAGAGGGCCTTGTACGGAGGAAATAAACAAACTATAGAAATCCATTATACTGTTGTCCTTTTTCAAATATCGTTTTCGCGCTTTTAGAAAACGGCCATAGTAAGTATTAGTTGGAGATCTCCAAACATTGTGGCCAAAGTATATTTATGATGGGTGTATAGGTCACCCATCATCAATATACACTTTGGTGTTTGGAGAGTTTGGAGATCTCCAACCATGTAAGTTACTTACATGGTTGGAGATCTCCAAACTCTGTGGCCAAAGTCTTAGTATAGAGAATCCAGTTTGTTTTTCTTCGTTATCAGCGCTGTAAATAGGCCTATAGACTAGCATGGATTAACACGACCTATAGTTTAAGTGACATGGAGAAAATGTATTTACTTTACAAGATTGGCCAACTGTCTCCTTCGTCTACTAGACTCTTGACTGACATTAACACGTGGAATCAATTGATACATTCAAATTGGTTGTTCATTTTTTATTGGCCCTGTTTCTGTAACACCTCGAAGGCAGGTTTCAAGCCTTTGTTTCCGTAACCCGCCTCCTTCTTCTAAATGCCATGTTAATCAAGTCATACCTGACCGGCAAAAAAAGTAAACCAGGATAGAGACACACGAGTGCGGCTAAAGTCATATATGATATCAGTTGATAAAACCATTCGAAAATAATGTGGCCCAATAAATAGACAATAGGCTGTGATGCATACGTTTGTCCATTAATTCAAGTCACACAAATCTGGTTAGTTTATACAGCCGTACATATCCGTCATAACAATTGACAGATAGATTCCTAAAAACTATTCCTAGCCTAAAAACACAGATATTTTTGAAGACAGGAAAGTTTTCTCGCCTGTATATCGTAGATGTTAAACTATTTGTAACTTAAACGGATTATTAACACCACGCATTATCGGTATTTTGTTTGGAGAAATAATGGCGTCACTATTAATAACAACCACGAGAATGTTTTATAGCATTTGGGAAACTATACCTTCACATTATTATAAAATGTAGTTAAATTCCCAAGCGCAATTCCACGTGGACGGTTGAGCATTTACACGCAGAAACAATGCAACAGACAGAGTAGGCCATTGCATAAACCAGAAGTCTATGAATGTGGAAGTGTGAAGCGTCCCATTACATAGTATTCAGGGCATTGGCGCCTTTTGACCCAGAGGTCACCATACACAGAGCCCTCTCTCGGTTAGTCAGAAAGCGTGGCTTTTCTTCACTTTCTCCTATGAACTATTATGGGATGCATAAGAAAAAACATGGCGAACGTTTTAGATATGACAACAGTACTTGACGGAGCAAAAGTTAAAGTTTCCGAAGAACTTCATAAAGTTGAAAATGAGACAAGAAGACTTGTTTGGAACGATTTGAGTCGAAATGGAGATATCAGAGTCGCATGTTCGGTAAAGCTTTTATAAAAACCAATGCATTCTCCGAACTGCGGTTACTGGAATTGCCGATAGATGCAGTAAGTGGAGAATGAATTTATTTTCTGATTTGAAATTGCGCAACCGTTGAAAATTTCAAAATCTACCGCGCATAAACGTCACATAGTGTAGTATAAGCAGGCTGAAAGCGCCAGTGCCCTGAATATGGGGTAATGCGACATTTCACACTTCCCTGTTCATAGACTTCTGCATAAACGTAATCACAATCGGCCTTAATTCGGTAGATTGATCAAACGCCGTACTCAAGATTATTTCACTAATGGCGGCGTTGCCAAGTTGAGTGCATGGGCATGGAACCGGCTCTTTGTGGGGAAGAAATCCCTTACATTCGGCAAGCATTGGGCAGGGAACTTTAGCATAAGGTAAAAATTTCCTTTTCTTTTTTCCAACAGAACAACAGCATTACAAGTGTTCGTCTACATTCAATGCAAATGATTCTATATCCATGCATAGCATATATCGCATGACAGCTGCGAAACGAGAAGCGGCCATTGTTTTTGGACGAGGGAGGCCGGTGAAAAAAAAGTGGACACTTCCTTTTGGACCACATTCATACAAGAGAATTATAGCTCTATTGTTTCCATTGAAAGAAACTTTATTTCCAAGATTGAGAAAACGCAAACCTAAAAAAATATAGCCTAGATTTATGTGTTGAGAGGGCTGTTTCGTTTCATTCTTGAACTATCATACATCCCTTGAATAACGATGATGACAAATATACGATTTTGGCAGAAGGGAACTGTCATGTCTATGAAAGAGAGTAAATTATTGGATGCACAAGGACCCCTGATAGAATCTGTCTCATGGGACGATTTATTGGATTTCAACCTGATCCCCAGCACTCGGAACACACTTCGGCTATCTTCGCTCGCTACCGGTTGGCTTTGACACGCACGTAAATCCCCGAAGTTTCAGAGTGGATTCCCAGTTCAGTTTCTTATCATTAACCTGGTGTTGGTGGAGTGTGTGCGGGCGTCTGTGGGACAATGGGGGTGGTGGGGGTGGGGGCTATATAAGGAACATATTAGGTGTTTGTTGGATGGGGCGGGGGTATTTTGAAGAGAGCAAAATTAATTATATGCATGAATAGATTATCGATTGCTGGGAGAGATTAGCTCGCCACATCTCATTTTAGTGTGATTAAGAAAAAAAGGCGATGATCAAAAAAATAAAACATGCAGACGAAAAAATGTAGGCCTGGGAGAATTAAAACTTGTTTCTTATATTTTTAATTCTTGCTGTAATTTGCTTCATAATTTGAGTTTCCACACGAGTGAACAGCAATATACTTCGTCCTAAATTAAGAAAACTGAGGTACACAGATATTATACGGAATATTTATACTAAATTCCTAAAACTAACCTAGATAGTCTTTACCGGACAATTCTCACATTATTAAGGGAATTAAACTTGTTCCGCCCCACTAGACTGTTATAATCAAGTTCTTTGTTTTCACAAAAAATGGCTGCATAGATGCGTTAGCATACTTAATTAACTATGAAAAGCAAAATATGTCATCTGAAATCAAAGACGACGAAGATTGATCCATTTCATACGAATAGCGATTTGATAATACTAAACCCGGAAATATAAATCATATATGTATTACACAGGGTTTTAATTTCTAAACAATCCTCATATTCATACATTCTGAACGTATTGATGAGGATATATACTTTGTGTAAAATAATAACGAATACAGGCAATTTCAAATGCTGAAGCTAATATAAAATGTTCTTGTGTATCCCTTGACCATAAAAGCATCCACGGGTATGGCTATCAGCTAATCACTCATAAGGGACAGAGTGACAGTCCAGTTCAGCAAAGGCAATCCGTCTATGTGTCGTGGGTTCAAATCCCACTCAGAGCAAATACAAATTTAGAAATTGAAGTTTTCACACAATCACCGTATGTAAACGAGTTGCCAGGTAGGCCTACTCGCAGAGTTGTGATTTTCTTCCGAGCAAAGAAGCCGGTTTCCTCCGCCGTTCAATCTGAACTCTACCATTTAGTACCAGTGCGAATGTGTCCTATATCACCTTCTTGCAACGTGTTAAATGGAGTTTGAAATAGACAAATGTCCACTAGCTATATGATCGTCACTATCGGTGGGAATGTACGTTTTTATACTATTATTCACTTGTTATTCCTGCAGAATGAATACTTCATTCGTTTTGTTTTGTAATCGACCAAAGCTCATTTACTCAACACTATTCATGACCGGCAAAGTAAGTAAACCAGGATAGAGACACACGAGTGCGGCTATTCATGAATCGGATTTTATGAGACAAACAGGATTTTGTCCGAAGTGACCGCTTCGTTACAAGCGCGCGAAGCAGGACTGCACACCTATATATACTTTTTCGTTAAGAAGATTTTCATTGTGCCCGTGTGTTTTAGTGATGATAAATATATACTTTTCCGTCTGCCATGTTGATTCCTCAATATGCCCCGATGACGTCATAGCAATCGGTCTAAAGGGAATGTACAATGTGGACGTATGATGCTTACAGGTTGCCAGTGTAACATATGAGAGCAACGGAATTCCATTTCATATACAACAAATCGATATCTTTCCACAAATAAACTGAACGCTGAGAACATTTACAAATTTATCGAAATACCTTATCGTCGCTATGTGCTGTTGACGAGGCGATATGGGAGCTACAACCAGACCTTTCGTCCTCGGTGCTCGTCAAAATTAGATGCTTGCAGAATCGATTTTAACCATTTCCATAGAGTTGTAATTCATGGACTCCCTATCGGAATTTGTACCGGATTTTCAATGAGCTCAATATCCCGTTAACAGAATCCATAATGAGTCAACGTTTGTTCACAGCCGCATATTTTGTACACGTGGAGCTGGAACAGATTAACATGGCACTTGTACCAATCGTTCGCAGGTTCGAATACATTTTTAAATCACAAGCGTTTTGGGGCCAGTCTTAATCCATATTTACAAATTTTAAACGCGAACAGCCATGTATTAATTGTCTAAATATGAGATTTCAGTGAATTTCAATACGCTGGTCCGAATGACACATCCGAATACAGACATGGTCGCGGGTTTGAGCCATGATTTTTTAATGTGTCTGCTTCGATTATTCAGCCTAGTCCCGGTATAGTCTATCAAAAGAATATAGGCTATATTCAGAGTGGCTATACCAATTTGCTTTTTTTAGAATATAGACTTATATCGGTCCGAATGTTATATGGGGCCTTATATATATTGAGAGTACCGGTACTAGATAAAATATTCAATGATTCGACCTTTCTCAATGTTTAATATGACACATGTCAGGAAATTCTTTTCATTTATGATATTTGTCGTGTCCGTTCGGAGGTAAACATAACTCCGCTTACATATAAGGCAAACTGAATCAGCAAGCGGAAAACATAGGCTATCTATCTAGCGACAGCCTTATTAAGAATGAATCCGCCACAGCAAAAGGTTAACCGGTGGAGCGAAAATGAAATTGATATATCGACTTATCTGAAATATAACAGGGATTTAGAGATAAAAAATCGGGTTTGGGCCAAATAATGTCTACAGACGCACGCACCCCTATGGCTGTTTTCATATACAGATCGTGGGCTTATCCATACCTACTAATGTCTATATTGTGTCTGTGTAGTTTGTTATCCATGTAATATTGGGCGTGCTCTATAGTTGGTTACCGCTTTAATTGATGAAGCTGAAGGCAAGTCACGTAAACAGTCAGCGCTAAGCGGTAATAATAACCCAAACAATAGAATCAATGTAGGCCCTATATTACACATACGTATAGCCTAAATATTTAATCTGGTACCAGCTATAGGCCCATGTAGCCTTAAAATGACTCAATATAGCGGTTACTTATGGGAAAGAGTATAGCGGTATAATACTACATTTGTAGGCCTAAAGCTACATAATAATGCCCATGCAATTCCCCAAGGCACTAAGGATCCTGGATTGGTTAAAGGCCCCTGTATTGGTTAAAGGCCCCTGAATTGGTTAAAGGCCCCTGGATTGGTTAAAGGAACACTCGCCGCGAAAATCTAGAATACTGTTTACATAAAACAATCAGTGGGCGATTATACCAGTCAGAAGTTAGGAACTTTCTATTTTTACCAAAATTAGAAAGTTTTGGCATCATTTTTTATTTTTAATTTGAAATGAAAAACAGATTTTCAGGTACCCGCAAAGTGAGCGTGTGAGCGTTCTAACGACACAGTATAATTTTACGAACTTTATCTGAGAAATACAGACTGACGATCGAGTAAGAGGGACCGGAAAAGCCTGCCGATAATTTAGAGTCTAAACACAGACGGCAAGTGGGCCTTTAACAACTGCCAAAGAAGCTACGGCGGCAAGTGGGCCTTTAACAAATATCAACGGGCCCTACGGCGGCAAGTGGACCTTTAGCAAATGTCAAGGAGGCTACGGCGGCAAGTGGGCCTTTAGCAAATGTCAAGGAGGCTACGGCGGCAAGTGGACCTTTAACAAATGTCAATCAGGCTACGGCGGTAAGTGGACCTTTAACAAATGTCAAGGAGGCTACGGCGGCAAGTGGACCTTTAACAAATGTCAATGAGGCTACGGCGGTAAGTGGACCTTTAGCAAATGTCAAGGAGGCTACGGCGGTAAGTGGACCTTTAACAAATGTCAATGAGGCTACGGCGGCAAGTGGGCCTTTAACAAATGTCAATGAGGCTACGGCGGTAAGTGGACCTTTAGCAAATGTCAAGGAGGCTACGGCGGTAAGTGGACCTTCAACAAATGTCAAGGAGGCTACGGCGGCAAGTGGACCTTTAGCAAATGTCAATGAGGCTACGGCGGCAAGTGGACCTTTAACAAATGTCAAGGAGGCTACGGCGGCAAGTGGACCTTTAACAAATGTCAATGAGGCTACGGCGGCAAGTGGACCTTTAACAAATGTCAAGGAGGCTACGGCGGCAAGTGGACCTTTAACAAATTTATATCAATGAGGCTACGGTGGCAAGTGGGTCTTTAAAACCCAAGTCATAATTACATCACAATTCTTATAGTCACCATACCAATTTCAGTCTAATATTTAACTCTTATATCCCGTGTATACAGAGCACATACACGTTTAACTTTAAATATAGATAAAAACATATACACACCTGTTGAGCGGCACAAATCCTGTTTGTCACTGCGTACTGGTGAAAAATGACCAGTATATATAAATCGGGTAAAAGTTAACTTCACGAATACTTTCTTTGATTTTTCATCAAATGCAAACATGCGGGCTGGTCGGAGTTTTTTACTTGTATAAAAAAAATATATGTTCATACGAGCTGCTCACTTGGACCACTTGTTGTAGTTCAAGCCTTTCCACAGCATGCACTGTTACTATTTCCGGGTGAAATCGGCTCCCTCTCTCTCTCTGGCGACGAAGGGTTTAATTCCATAACGTGTCAGAGAGCATCGCCTGGGCTGAACAATATGTCAATCTGTTTTTGAAATATTTTTTTCTCTCATCCATCCATGTGCGTCTCGGAATGTTTATCCCAGAAAAGTGAGTTGATTGTTAAAACAATCTCAGCCTGAAATCCGCCTACCTGTTCGCCACGAGGCTTCTACGTATGTTAAAGATACAAACCATACATTTATTGGCATACTGAATAGCATTAGTCACTGTGGGGATTGCCCATCGCCTTCTCTCTTGACTACTGCTGTCATCATTAGCTTTACGGGATTCCGAGGCGCTCTTGGTGGGGGTATCGCCGGCGTAACGGTAGGCCTATATAGTTGATAATAAAAAGCCCGTCCAAACTTAAATGTTCTAGAATTTGGACAAGGAGTCACAGGCTTGTTGCCAAAATTAGTAGGGTCTTTATTCTTATTAGTATTTTCAATTCATACCGCCTGTGGTCTGAACGAATCGAAATAGTCTTCGTAGAGTAAACCAGATTTAAATAACCCGGTCAAACGTTTTCATTCAAAACAATACTTTGAGAAAACTAAGCGGTCGAAATAAAAAAATTAAAAATATTTGTACCGCCAGTGACCTGTAGAGTCTTTAAAAAATGAAGAAAAAAATATATGTATAAAATAAAACTTTTAATCAGAAATTATGGAAAAAGTGTGAATTTTGGCAGCTCATTCTCCGTTTCCACGTATTTGACTTGGCAAATCAATTTATTCTAGAGCCTCATTTAAAAGCACACTTGCCACCAAAATCCAGAATACTGTCTACATAAAAAAAGCAGTGGACGGTTTTCTGTATTTTTCTCAGACAGAAGAAGTTAAGACCTTTCTATTTTTACCAAAAATTGAAAGTTTTGTCATCATTTAGTATTTTTAATTTGAACTGGAAAATAGATTTATCAAGTACCAGCAATGTAAACAAAGCCCTAACCTGTGCATGCGCATGAGCGCCCTAACATTTTGAGTCGTGTGAGCGATCTAACGACACAGTATAATTTTACTTAATTCAAATGGGAAAAACAGTCTGACGATTGGATAAGAAGAGCTCGAAAAGGCTGCCGATGAATTTAATAGTGTAAACCACATTAAAAAAGGCCTGAAATGAGGGCAATCCAACACTTCTGTTAACCGACACTGATCGTATTCGGTCTTTGGTTCTTCGTTTGTTTTCCACCCACATTTATACATATTTTGTGAGTCCTATATTTATTTTTAATGGTTTTAGTTGTAGTAATCTCGTGTAAATCTGTTTTCTTAACAAATGTCAAGCAGGCTATACGGCGACAAATGGGCCTTTAACTTTCGCCTCATGAAAAAATATTTTCCCCTTCAAGACTAATAATTGGCTTGGGAGGGGATCACTTTCTGTAGATTTTAAACTTTTTAAAACTGTCTCGTGGTGAGGTGAATTCGTGGTTTATGACCTGTTTTGCATTTATACACATACATCGACTGGAGAGAAGTCAAAAAGTTTCAGTATATTATTTTTAAAAAGACCCTGCAAGTGTCCTTTCTTTTCCACCTTCAACCTTTTTGGGAGCGCCCAGAAGGTCTGAAAAATCAGCAATAAACTTTTTATTATTTTTCATTTGATAATACAAAATCATATAGACTCTACCTGATATACCATTAAGTTTTTGCCGCCCGTTACGTAAACTTGTAAAATATAAAGGCATTTGTTTACCATTTAGATTCGGAGAGGAGCTGACGTGAGAAAATATATCTTCTAATCTACTTTACTTTCACTCCTATTGTAAACCAGCTATTTTATTATAGATGTACGCCTATAAACAAGAGGCATATAGTTACAATATGGCCCTATCCGCACAATTGTGGCTCAAATACTGTGATCGTTCTTTGTTGGGACAGTACAGAACTAAAGCCCAATACCATGAACCTGTATTGATACTATTGTAGATGCAATAGGGCTTTTGGTTAAAAAAAATATATATATAAATGAAATACCAGCAGCTTGCAGATCTTGAGATATATCAGGTAGGCAAGAAAGCAGCTACCCCCCCCCCCCCCTTTTTTTCGTCATGAATAACTCATAAACTAAGCATGACGCCTAAATAAAAAATTTCAAACATCATAAAAAGCAGTCAGTTTGGCCAATTGACTACATCTTTAGTTATATATCTCGATAAATTAATTAGAAACAATAGGGACATGGCCAATTCAGGTTTTTATGACTTTCACATTTGCTGATACTTATCTATGAACACTAAAACACACGAGCACAGGGAAAATCTTCTTGTCTAGAATAACCACGGTTACATATGTTCATTAAATAAAATGCTTGATATGAGTAAAACATCTTAATTAACCTATTTATCTGGGTTAGCGAGATATGTATAGGTATGTCCGGTATGTTACGAGACAAAATGATTAACGAAGAAGTAGAAAAAGTATAGATCAGTATAGATCCCATGATCACGAAATATAATTCACATAGTAAATTTCTGGTAAATTCTTTGCCCCAAAAGAACAGTTTACAGAACACACACATGACTTTATTGCTGATACAAATAACAGACCGAATACTGACTGACTAAATATAATTATTTCACCCTTTAAATAAACCTCTAGAAATTCCAGAACAATTGTACTATTACGTATAAACATAAATTTGCGTAAGTATAGAAATTTGGCTATATTTAAGCTTCTAGAAAAAAACCTTGACCACAATGACAAAACAGCACGGAGTAAAATTAATATAAGGACCGCTATACATTGCTTCAGACGGTTAATTAGACACAGGTAAAAAAAAAACAAGAGCTTTCTGACCTGGCAAAAATTTCCGTTTTACTGATTTACAGCCATGCCTTTCTTTCATGTTGTCTTGAGTGGACTTTCATTTTTCCTGGGCTCTGGGAACTTTGTTACGAAATTCAAATACATTTGATATGTAAATTGATTAACCGATTAATTTCAGACACAAATTTTTCTTTGAACAATTGTTAACGGCCCCTAACAGCGTGTCGGATGACTAGGTAAAACGGTTTAAATCCTAATCAATGATGAATGCACGCTATTAGGCCACAACCGTGAGCGATTAGCAACATCTCGCACTTTGTTAATCTCGCCTTATCAACAAACAGAAAAACTCGAGAACTCGAGATTAAGCTTGAGAATACGCGTTTGCATTTCCGCGTGATACCTCCATCTCAATATTTTCCAGAATCAAGACAAAATGTTCTAATAATAATATTTTTCAGTGTTTGGTCAAATGTTTCTAAAGCACCTTGCAGGGGACCTCGGTGACTCATACGGTTAGAATGATTGTCCCTCAGTCCGATACAGGCCTTTCATCGTTGCGGCAGTGGTTCGAATCCCACTCAGATCAAGTTGCCAGTAGCCTGCATTATCGGTCTTACGGCGACTGGTATTATATGGCTGCTATGCGGTTCCCTCCGCCACTAAACCTGGCCACGTAGCCATTTAAATTATAATCTATTTTCATTTTCAGTATCGCTATTGATACCAGTATTTCGAGGTTTTGATTTTTTTTTTAAATTCAGGATTATGATTAGGTTTGAAAGAATTTTGAGAAAAAGGTTATCTCTATGCCCCTCTACATATACATGTACTTGTAATCTATTTTATCGCAAGGGACATAACTCTGGTTCACCACATATGACCGGAAACTTCATGCATCGCGTTGTTAAACAACAACATTGGAGTGGATCAGACGACTTTCAATATGGGGCGAAAAGTAACGCTCGCAACTTGTTCCCTTAACCAATGGGCTATGGATTTTGAAGGAAACATGGCAAGAATTCTCGAAAGTACGAACCCGTGAAATGTCTTGAAATATCAACACTGCAGAGTGCAGACATGCTGGTCGTCAACCGAGACGTTGTGGTTGTCAAAGTCTGTCGGTGCCAGTGCCCGCCGGGTCTAGTTCAATTTACAGAACTTATGGTGATATTACATATACCAACGTTCAGTCTGTGAATTCTGAAATGCTGCTCGGAAAACTCCGACAAACTTTTGTCGGAAATTACAAGCCATGAAAATAATATTGTAACTGCTCTGTATGGACAATTCCTACCCCAGACTTCTTTAGAACTCATAAAAGATTATTCTTTCCTCTTTTATTTATTTTTATTTATTTTATTTATTTGACATGCACCGTTTGACCCAGTTCGAACGTCGCGCAAAATGGCGGCAAAGTCTCCAAGAAATGACAGTTGGTTGTTGTTTAAGACCAGGTGTACGCCCTTTGGAATAGCTACATGTAATAAAAGCGGACAAGAATAATCTTTTATGAGTTTTAAAGAAGTCTGAGGTAGGAATCGTCCATACCGAGGAGTTACAATAATATTTTCATGGCTTGCAATTTAAGCATCATTTCCACCTTGTATTTCTAATTCGTATACCGAACGTTGGTATATGTAATATCACCATAAGTTCGGTAAATTGAACTACCGCCGGGTCTAATCAAAATGCACATACTGACACAGTTGACAAGCAGACGACACATACCGGCTTATAAATATAACATAGTTGGCGTTGTATTATTTTAAAGTTATCTCTGTGTGAATATAGAACTTATCAGCTGCTTATTAGTCCAAAAGGCACAATAAGTCAATATGTTGAGTGGATTGAAGTTTTTTTCTGATACGTGCGGGCTTATCAATATCATCACTATCAGTAGGCACGTCGGGTCAATTCTAATCATCCATAGTTTGTTTCTAAAACCTATACCAAACTATTCTTCACATAGTTATACTTATATTAAATGTAATTAGTATTCACAGTAATCATATTCACTTAGAAAAATTATATTTTATAAATCAGGGGAGACAACTTTTGTCTCTAAATATGTGCCTTTTCCAAGCATTTTGATAAGTTGTAGTTATTTTTCTGTTCAAGCCTAATTGAGCAAACAGGGTCCAGTCAAAGGGCCCTGAAAAAATATCCAGACTAGAACTTTTTGTTTTGTTTTTAACTTTTGAGACTCAAATTTGCTTTTTTGCTTTTATGATCAAATACATTAATTGTACCAACATTTGATGACGTCACTGAACCTGCCTATTATCAGAATAACTTTAATCCACTCAACATATTGCGAACTAAGATTAAGAGCTTATCCACCACTTAAAACTTCTGAAAAAAGTTTGCCTTTTCTATTAAAAAAATAAATTTGAAGGATAGCAAATACATGTATGCCTCTTGGCAAAAGGTTGCTAAGATTTTATTTGGAGAGCAATATTGCATATGTGTCATTCATCTGATATACTTTCACAACAGTTCAACATCATGCAGACCTCCAATTTCGCCAAATTAACGACACCCTGTTCTATTTCCAATGTCTTTGTTAAATTTGGGTTTGCTTGTATGAAATAACCAAACAATGAGACTTACACTTACTTAAGCCAAGTTTATGCTGAGGTCTTTAATTTATATATATATATACAGTGAGTCATCTCCCACAGTCTTCCACAAATTATTAGGAATTTATTTTGGGGTGGGATTTAGAAGTTATTTAGCAGTTTTAAGACTTCCTTTTGGTCCAAATATTTGGGATTGTAAAAATATATAACTTTGAATGAAATGATTCTGGTCCCCAACATTTCCATCATTAAAGCTGTCAATTTTGTCTAATTAATAGGTATAAAACAAGCAAAAGCAAAAGGAGCCACTTATAGACTCGGTCCAGAACTAGAAATCACGTAAGTTTTTCTACTATTAAGACAGATTGTACTTAACAGCTGACTTGTGGAAGAATAGCTGGTATCACTTCAATCGCTTAGCGATGGTCTCTCTCTTAAATATTGCGACCCTTGTGTAACTTAGGCTTAGCCTACTGTTTGTCAACGGACCGTTTTCAATTACCTGCCATTATTTACCCTTGGTTGGCCACTCAGTTGATCATTTATGGTACAGTATAAATTATTGTACACTGGATCCATGCTTTACGGCAGATGATAATTGCTGATCAAACGTCGTAAAATGTTGCCCATGAGATAGAAATTATATAATTTATTATGATTATGAAGTTAATCAAGCATGGTGCTGTCAAAAGTGTCTTTAACGGTCATGGCAGTAAAACTTCAAATGAACTCAACACAACGTTTCTACAGCTTTGTCATCAAATGGATTCCCTGATTCACTTTGCTGTACAGTCTGCAATAACTATAGCTTCCTCAAACTTGAAATTAATCAGCATAGTGCCAAACTCAATTCTTCCAACAAATGCTAGGCCCAAATTTATGTCTGTGAAATTTCTTGTCAAAAACCGTCCCCTACATCTAAATGCTGTGGTTCCAGCCTAACTCAGTCCACTTTCTTCACCTCGCTCTTATCTGATCTGATTCTAAACAAAATTTAACGGCCCTTGACTTTAAAGGAAATAAGGAATGAATATTGTGTTACATTTTGCTGTCATGTCCAGACAGTATAACAACACTTGTTATATTAGCGTACTTTGATCTAACAGAATTATCACCAATGCAGCCAAGTCTCGATGTCATTATGATGCCATAAATATAGAACTGTGGAGGACAGGGGCCAAATTTCACACTTATATTACCTAATTATATATGAACAAGTTTCTAGTTTTGCACTCAAGTTTATTTTAGGACTACAGAGATGTATATGTGTTTATTTATGCTCAATATTGTCAAAGAGAATACCCTGCACTTATGTTTTAATATTTATATTTTATCAAATATTCTTTCTTACTTTATTATATATAACTTATTAATTTATTACAGAGGCTATGGCTGCGCTGATCACTTTCTGGAAAATGATACCTTTTTACATTCATTTCAAGTGCTTGCCAAGTTGTTAACTGATGCACAATGTGAAGACATACTGTGTGATGTAGGCATGTGAGTTAAAGTTTGTTGATAATCTTAGGTGAAAACACAGATTTAAAACTTGCTTCATTTATGTTTCCACAGCAGTTTCACAATGGTGCTAATTTCTATAAACTTCGACATACTAATGAGAAATAATTAAGGCATCACCGCAAAGTTATTTGTTTGTGAACAACGCAAGCTTTTCGACACCGGTATAATTATTTCTCACTAGTATGGAACCCACGTTTAAAAAGAGTTTCAAACATTTCTAACATTGATATATACAGTGAAATCCTTGATAAACTGGAGCCGAGGCTGTCCAAACCGAAATTATACCCTATTTCCTTCTGTATTTAAATGCATGTTGAAATAACCTTGATAAACTGACACTTGTCCAAACCGACATCTTTCTCTTTACCCAAGACTTGTTGGTATGTATATAAGTTTCACTGTATTAAAGAGCTATGAAGTCATGTAAGGATCATTAAGTAAGAGGGTTACTTTTACGAGATCTTGATTCCCCTCTGTGGAATGGGTGGGTGTTTCCTGTGGACACACTCTGGATTTCTTAGGGGAGGAAGCCCTGTTCATTGCCCGAATGAAACCCACTGACTCTCTGTTTCTATATTACATGTAGTATTCATATTTTGACTTTTAACAACAGCTTTTTCCCCTTCATTTCTTCTATAGGCCTGTGATGCATAAGAATGTTGCATACAATTGCAGAGTGTTCTTTTTGAATAAGTAAGTGTTCAATTGATTCAATTTTCTTGATAAAGCTATGACTTTGTCTACAAGTAGCTCATTACAATGACTTAATAAGGACGTAATAACTTGTTATAATCACTAAATTCTTTCCATGTGTATATAATCAATAAAACCAACTATTCTGATAGAAGATATATAAAGTTATTACTTTCTCTTTAAGTAACACATTACAATGACTTTATGAGGATGTGATAAGTTGTTACCTTATGTGATATTGCAGCCTCATTTATTTGATAAATTATGATGTTATAGGTATTTTTATCGCTAAAATCACTCAGAGTTAAAAATGCAGGTAGTGCAAATGGGATCAAGGTTTTTTTCGCTGACAGTCTTACTTTGACGCCATACCTCAGCTAAGTTTTTCTAGCACAAAGCAACTTTACATGTCTCAATTCATGCTACCTGAGTTTTTCTCAACCATATTACCCATCTGTGCTTCGTTTTGGGAAACTTCAAATTGAGAAATCTTAAAAGTGCTAATTGATTCTTTAAATTAACTTTATTGTTTTATTGCTTGCAACGGGACATGTGTACAAGAATTTTATTGTGAACACCAATGAAAAATATGCTTATTTATTAGGATATTTTTTCTTTGACGCCTAAGCAGCAGCTTGGATGGTTAATTTGTTTCAATATAATGTTTCTTCAATTCACATTTAGTCAGTGACATTCAGGTTAGCTGTAGGTCATGGGGAAATACCTGCTCATAAATGTTTACAACTTTTAGAAAGATACTGTTGATACGACCTAAGAAGACTCTGTGTGATGATGGTAATTATAGAGAGACTCGTTGGTTCTCTGCTTGGAGGAAAGACAGACAAACAGAGGAATATTTCCTCCCTCGTATGATTCAGGACATCACACAACAGGTACATGTAAACTTTGTTATCATCTTTGCTCACGTATGGGGACGTTGGACTGTATTGGGGTTGATTGCTCTCCTAAATACAGACAGCTAGGGGGGGGGGGGTTTGGGGGCTGAGGAAGAAACCCGTCGCAAGTCAGGCCTTTTCTTCGGGCAAATACCCATAAAAAGGTGCATATTCCGATTTTTATCTTGTGTGACGAGTTTGACTACATCTTCAAAACAGTTTCAGGGGGGGCTTCGTGGCTCAGTAGGTAGAGCGTTGGACGCTCAAGCCAAACAGCCTTCCACCAATGGGTTGCGGGCTCGAATCCCACTCAGTCCAAAACAATTGGAAAATTTTCTGACTGGGTTTTCACTTGAACGACTTATGTGGAATGGTTGCCAGTCACCAACAGAAGGTCTTGGGTTTCCTCCGGGCATAGAGCCGGTTTCCTCCCACAATAAAACTGGCAACGCCGCCATATAAGTGAAATAATCTTGAGCGCGGCTTAAAACACCAAACAATCAATCAATCAAAACAGTTTCACTCAGTGCACGCTCAGAAAACGGGATGCAATGGATGCAGCATTGAAAGCCCTGCCTTATCCCCCCCCCCCCCCACACTAAACCAGGCAATGAGCAATCAATGTATTTGTTTTCAGAAATCCGTGCCATTTGGAGATGGTGTGATTTCTACTCTGGATACATGTTTAGGCAGTGAAATCTGTGAGGAACTTTGGGCGGCACAAAGGTAATACTGAGTACGAAAAAATATCCAACAACACTGAAGTGGGATATTTAAGTGGTATGAGCTACCAGGCAATAAGAAGGTTGGAAGTTCATTGAAAAACTAAATGATTGTTGGACTAGGGAAATCCATATAGTCTGTGGCTTGTACAAACCTAGATACTGTTTGAAACATAAACAAAAATTGAATATCGGAACATTTGCATCACTTGACTACTCTATAAATCTGGAAATGCATGTTCAGCATCTTGTGAAAGTGATATCTTGAACGGTTTTTATCTGAACAATTTCAAACTTACACAATAGATTCATATCATGGTGAGGACTGACAGGATTGATTTTTTCACCAGCATCTTTGACTTGTTTATTTCCTTTCATTTCTTTTTTACTCACACATTTTCATCGCGAGGGACCTGTCAGCTCTGCAGCTTGTTATATAGTGATCTTTTCTCTGGATTGACCTGTGGAAGGGTTGAGCGATACCTGCCAAAGGTCAAGGATTTCCTCCGGTCAGAGCCCTCCCCTCCTCCACCCCCTCCCCCCACCACAACCCCCACTAAACCAGGCTCCTCTGGCTTATGAGTGAAACAATCATGAGTGGGAAGTAAAACCCCAATCAATCTATTCATCTTTATACTCTGATGTTTACAGTAGCCATGTTGCTATGGGGTTAGATGGAGTAGAGATATTCACCAATGGAAGTGGAAGCCACCATGAACTAAGGAAAGCATACACACGTGTTGATCTGGTACAGTCAGCTACCATGAAGGTAAGTCAATCAGACAGACAGGTAACTAAGGAAAGCATACACACGAGTAGATCTGGTACAGTCAGCTACCATGAAGGTAAGTCAATCAGACAGACAGGTAACTAAGGAAAGCATACACACGTGTTGATCTGGTACAGTCAGCTACCATGAAGGTAAGTCAATCAGACAGACAGGTAACTAAGGAAAGCAAACACACGTGTTGATCTGGTACAGTCAGCTACCATGAAGGTTAGTCAATTTCATGATTGATCAATAGGAGTTTACTGCCACTTTCAAGATAATATTGCTTAAAACATATATTCTGACAAGGTTCAGTCAGTCATAAACGAGCCTGGGTGGCTCAGTCGGTAGTGTGAAAGTTTCTCATTTCGAAACTAGCCTTCCTTTGATGGCGGGGCCTCTGTGGCTCAGTAGGTAGAGCGTTGGACGCTCAATCCGAACAGCCTTCCACCAATGGGTCGTGGGTTCGAATCCCACTCAGTCCAAAAAAAATTGGAAAATTTTCTGACTGGGTTTTCACTCGAACGACCTATGTCATAATGTCGGATGGTTGCCAGTTACCAACAGAAGGTCATGGGTTTCCTCCGGGCACAGAGCCCGGTTTCCTCTAAAACTGGCAAAGCCGCCATATAAGTGAGCAAATCTTGAGCGCTGCGTAAAACATCAATCAATCAATCAATCCTTTGATGGCTACTCAGCTGAAAATCCCACTCAGCTGAAAGGAAAGTTGAAATGTGAGTGGGTTTTTCACTCAATTAAAGGTCAGATAATTAAGGCCCTCAATCGAAGACCCCGCTAACTTAACAACTATTTAAATGAAATAATCGTAAATACATAAATCAAGCAAAGAATAAAGCTTTTAAAAATTAAACTTTATTCCACATGTTCTTTGTAGTCTGGTGGGATATATTTATTTGCCAACCAGTTGGGTTGTGATGGTGACAGACTGTATTACGATGGCTGTGCAATGATTGCAATAAATGGAGATATAGTTGCACAAGGACCTCAGTTCTCACTGAAGGAAGTCGTAAGCCATTTACTTTATTTCAATCAATCAGTACATTCGGATTATCATTGTATACCTTGTTTATCTTCAAGTGG
Source organism: Lepidochitona cinerea (assembly GCA_963971465.1). Classification (NCBI taxonomy): domain Eukaryota; kingdom Metazoa; phylum Mollusca; class Polyplacophora; order Chitonida; family Tonicellidae; genus Lepidochitona; species Lepidochitona cinerea. The sequence continues at coordinate 62,691,586 of OZ020551.1, read as the reverse complement.
CGTGAATAACAAAGATGAACTATTTTTTTATAAATTCCAACTCTCACGAGGGCCTTGGTGGTCCAGTGGGTTAGAGGGATCGTCCCACACAGACCTTCCATCGATGCTGCGTGGGTTCAAATCACACTCAGACTAAATAAACATGGAAAAATTTCTGAGTGGATTTTTCACTCGGTCGACGTATGTGGAAGAGTTGCCAGATACTTTAATTAATTAGTCTTCTAGCACTTACATGCTTCTAATTTACATGTATTAAGAAAAATAGCCGGAAAGTTCTTAGTTCTGTGGCATTGACAAACTATAAACATATTGGCAGTTCAAGCCAAAGTTTTTGTAAGATTTAATACATTTGTTCTTTCCTTTTGCATATTTCTCATTGTGTTGACTCTATCAAGACTGTTATTCTATTTTATGTTATCTCATCGTTACCAGGTCGTGTTGACAGCTACGTTAGATTTGGAAGACATTCGATCTTATCGTCACTCTACTCGCAGTAGATGTATGCTGGTGAGATACTTGTCTACTTTTAATAGAGAAAAAGTTTGCTAAATTAGAAAAGTGCAAAAATATTTAAACTTAAATTTAGAAACTGCTGCTGAAAAGTGGCATGGGCTGCCAAAATTCAAACTTTTTTCATAATTTCTGATCAACACGACAGTAAGAGGCTTTGAAGGCCATCGAAAAACTAAATGATTGGCATTGGAATGAGGAAAATCCATACAGTATGTGGCCTGTATGAACCGAAAATGTGTTCGAAAAGTAAACAAAATTTAAATAACCAAGACGACCATTCATTCATTCTAAGCCAAAGTTAGTTCAAAACAGTACTTTATCGTACATTTTCGAGACTAGAAGCACTAAAAAGCTTCTGAATTATACGCCTTGAGAAAAATAGCCAACAATTTCAACATTCTGTTTGAATGTCAAAATATCAACATTTTGGCAGTTCGTGCCCCTTTAAGTTTATTAATGAACTTCTCAAAGAGCTACTTATGGCTTTGTTTTGAATTGGAGGTGGGGGAGGGGGCACCTACACGAGAGCTACAGTTTCTCATGCTAACACAAGCTTCCAATCCCGCCCAGTCAAAAGAACAATTTTGCAGTGTTTTTTTTTATTTGATTGCCCTATATGGACGGAAGGGCTATCGAATGTTGGGGGTATCGTCTGAACAACGTCTGGTTTCCTTCCACACCGTCCCTTGAAACATATTTAATGATATGTTAGTAGGTCAATAGTTCCCGACTGAATGAATTTAAGTAATTTTAGCAGATATTAACTCAGAACTTCACCAACTACTGCGTACATCTCCAGGCCTTGAATTTGGGCCACCCATTTCCGAGGCCACTGTATGGGTGGTATGATCAAATAACGTGGAGAATTTGAAATCAATCGGGAGCGCTAGTCACGTGTGAATTCCACATATATCCTGTCACCGGCACTGCATTGTGCATGTGACTGAGCATTTTTCGTTCCAATATGACATTTAAATCTGACGTCAAATGGAATTGCAACGTCATCAAAAACGTTCTTAATGGCGTCATCTGTCACCGGATATCACAAAATCGCGTAATAATTCTTATGAGACTTGTGCTCCCTATTAGGCACATAAGCCAAGGGTGTATGCAATGAAGGCCACTCTCCTCCTTGGTCTATGTAAAATTCAAGGCCCACATCTCTGAAGATATGATCATTCAGGATAATAATTTGAACGTATGATTCATTTTATTCGCATATTTAATATTGTTTCAGTCTACTTCATCGGAGTCTTACCCTAGAATATCTTGTGACTTTGCTTTGTCTGACACGACTGACCCCAGCACACCGGTCTACTCCACAATACAATGGAAATATCATTCTGCAGAAGAGGAAATCAGGTAATAAATATTGTCCAAGCTTGACCATGGCAAATATTGATATTGAGTATAGCTTCCTGCAGAAAAAATGTTTGAAACATAAAATGTTTGAATAAAATGGTGAGTGAGATAGTGGGAACATTGGTGTCACTTTCAACGTTATTTCACTGATTGGCCTGTGTCAGTACCAGTATTTGACAGAGAGGGGCACCCTCAAATAATGGGGTAATCCTCCGCCACAGGGGCATCATCAAATAATAGGGTATCATCCACCACAGAGGTATCCTCAAATAATGAAGGCGTCCTCCACAACAGAGGCATCCTCAAATAATGGGGGTATCCTCCACCACAGAGGCATCCTCAAATAATGGGGGTATCCTCCACCACAGAGGCATCCTCAAAATGGGAGTATTCTCCTCCACAGGTGCATTCTCAGCCACAGGGGCATCCTCGAATAATAGGGTTTCCTGCACCACAGAGGCATCCTCAAATAAAGAAGATATCCTCCACCAAAGAGGCATCCTCAGTAATGGGGGTATCCTCGGCCACAGGAGCATCCTCAAATAATAGAGTATCCTCCACCAAAGAGGCATCCTCAAATAATAGGGTATCCTCCGCCACAGATGCATCCTCAGTAATGGGGTATCCTCCGCCACAGGGGCATTCTCAGCCATAGGGGCATCCTCAAATAATAGGGTATCCTCCACCACAGAAGCATCCTCAAATAAAGGGGAAGTCATCCACCAAAGAGGCATCCTCAGTAATGGGAGTATCCTCCACCACAGAGGCATTCTCGGTAATGGGGATATCCTCCACCACAAAGGCATCCTCAAATAATGGGGGTATCCTTTGCCACAGAGGCATCAGCAAATAGTGGGGATATCCTCCACCACAGAAGCATCCTCAGTAATGGGGGTATCCTCTGTCACAGGGGCATCCTCTGCCACAGGGGCATCCTCTGCCACAGGGGCATCCTCTAATAATGAAGGTATCCTCCACCAGAGGAACATCCTCAGCCACAAAAGCATCCTCAAATAATGGGTGTATCCTCCACCAAAGAGGCATCCACAAATAATGGGGGTATCCTCCGCCACAGGGGCATCCTCAAATAATAGGGTATCCTCCACCACAGGGGCATCCTCAAATAATAGGGTATCCTCCACCACAGACGCATCCTCAAATAATGGGGGTATCCTCTGCCACAGAGGCATCCGCAAACAGTGGGGTTATCCTCCACCGCAGAGGCATCCTTTAACAATGGGGTTATCCTTTGCCACAGAGGCATCCTCAGTAATGAGGATATGGTGCACCACAGAGACGTCCTCAAATAATGGGGTTATCCTCCACCACATAGGCATCCTCAGTAATGGGGGTATCCTCCGCCACAGGGGTATCCTCAAATAATGGGGGTGCCCTCCACCACAGACGCATCCTCAAATAATTGGGTATCCTCCACCACAGACGCATCCTCAAATAATAGGGGTATCCTAAGCCACAGAGGCATCCTCAAATAATGGGGGTATCCTCAGCCACAGAGGCAACCTCAAATAACTGGGGTATCCTCCACCACAAAGTATGCCTTTAAACATTTAGACATTTTAAACATAACTGGATATATAGTAGAATCTCCATAGTAGAATTTATCATAGTGATCTCTAAATATTATACTGCTAAACCAATGGTTGCCTCATGCCCTACAATGTAACCAATGCAACCAACAAAGATAGAGAAACTATCATTTTGATGTTGCTTTTAATGTTACTTGCTAAATTCCTTCAATGCACAGTTAGTCAATTTTAAAGGATCTTTGAATTGAGAATAATATTATGTTTTTAACACTTTAGTTTGGGTCCAGCATGTTGGTTATGGGACTATCTCCGTCGAAGTGGCCAAGGCGGTTATTTCTTACCCCTGAGTGGAGGTATTGACAGTTCCTCTACGGCCTGTGTTGTTGCATCTATGTGTCGACTGGTTTGTGAGGCTGTCAATGACGGAGGTAAGTTAGCAAACTTTACTCCCCTCGTATCTCATTTCAGCGCTATTTTTTCTAACGAGAAGATAGGATCCAATTCTCAGGATAGAGTCATAAAGATTCTAATGTGATGCCAGTGATAGCAGTTATAATTTGCTTAAAGGGGCATGAGCTGCCAAAATGTTGATATTTTGACGTAAACACAGAATGTTGAAATTATCGGCTATTTTTCTCAAGACGTATAATTCAAAAGCTTTTCAGTGCTTCTAGTCCCGAAAATGTACGATAAAGTATTGTTTTGAACTAACTTTGGCTTAGAATGAATGAATGGTCGTCCCGGTTATTTAAATTTTGCTACTTTTCGAACACGTTTTCGGTTCGTACAGGGCACATACTGTATGGATTTTCCTCATTCCAACGCCAATCATTTAGTTTTTCGATGGCCTTCAAAGCCTCTTACTGTCGTGACGATCAGAAATTATGAAAAAAGTTTGAATTTCGGCAGCTCATGCCCCTTTAAGTTTCTGAACAAAATTAGCTCTCAAGGTTCTATTGTCTTCAGCCTAATGAGTAATAACCTGTATAAAACATTCTGATTTTTTACGTAACAATGAATATATTGAAATTTTGTGGAAACATTTGTAAATTTAAAAGGGTTAATAAAGAGGTTAAAAGAGCTCAGATTCTTATGCAGGCCTCGATATATATAAACAGCCGAGCGAATTGGTCATTTGATTAACAAACTCAGAAAATCCCAAAATTTATGTCACTTCAGTCTCTAGAGTAATCTGGCTTTGGCTAGACAATCCCATACTTACCATTTGAATTGTAAAAGATTATAAGGAATCAAAATATGTAGAGGAAAGTCCTAACTTCCATTGCCCAGTTAACAGAAAGGAGAAAACATTAATACAACAAAGAAAAATAAAACAGCTATTTTTCTTATTTGTTAAGACAAAACTGTTTTGGAAGATGCTCGTCGTGTAATTGGTGATAAGAACTACACCCCAAGTGACCCTCAAGAGTTCTGTGGTAGAGTGTTCACTACCTGCTATATGGCATCGGAAAATAGTTCAGTGGATACGAAGACAAGAGCTGCTACACTGGCCACACAGATTGGGAGGTAACTCTATACATTCACTAGGAAATAACCTTCTAGCCACATATGACTGAAACACTGTTAAGCAAGATGTAAAACCCAAATCACTCACTCACTCTAGCCACGACAAACACAGCAGAAAGCAGTTTTATCAAACCCTAGTGTTGTGTTGCTGTTCTTGTTTTCTTGATCTGCCTTAATCACAAACGGTACATAGCATATTGGTTCAAGTTCAGCATGAAATCAACTCTCGACAAAATTAGGGCCTCTGGGGTCCGGTGGGTTAGAAGGATCTCACTTGGACCCACTGAGACCTTTCATCGATGCGGTGTGGGTTCAAATCACACTCAAACCAAATAAAAATTGAAAAAAGTCTGAGTGGATTTTTCACTCGATCGCAAAGGTTTGGGGGCTTTGACTGGGCAAATAGCCTGGATACCTCCCCCACTTAACCTGGAATCGCGGACATAAGTGAAATAATTTTCACTGCGGTATAAAACATCAATCAATCAAAGCCCAAGTTTGAAATTTGTCTCCATTTTGTCAATGAACAATATATTCAGATTTTAAAAGCAGAAGGAATTTCTGAAAACTGCTACCATTACATAAAAACAACAGATTCAAGTATTTTTTTTCGTTATATGTGAATATCAGTTCCAAAGTTTGAAAAGTGATCTTGTACCCCCCCCCCCCCCCCCTTCCATCAAAAGTTAAATACACTTGTTAAAATAAATACAGAACACTACTTAAACTCTGATACTTAAGATGGGACCCTGTTATCAAATTCTGGCTAACAGCCTGCTTGCAGTGATATAATGCCATTAGACTGGGGTTTGTGTGACGTCCCCTATCAACGAACTTATTTTATGGTGAAACTGTCAACTGGGATTCAGATGGTAGCTTGCCCTGTATGCACCCAAAAGCTCAATAAATTTAATAAATTTCTCATGAATTAAAAGGGATAAAACATCTAAATAAGCCAAGGGCTTTCCCTGTTGTGGTACCCATTCAAAAGTACATGCACCATTACAAGCCAAGAAAACAAAATACACATTTTTTGTCCTTTTGTCTTGTAGTTATCATTTAGGAATCACCATTGATGTGGCTGTAGCAGCGGTGTTGAGTGTGTTTTCCTCAGCTATGAAGTGTGTACCCAAATTTAAAGCTCATGGTGGAAGTCCAAGAGAAAACTTAGCCATGCAAAACGTACAGGTATGTCCAGGTTATAATATAACAAATGATCTAGAAAAGCTGTAAGTTTCTTGAGTAGGTAAGTCACCATGGAGCTGTAAACCTTGGGCCAGGATTATAAAACTTGCTTGAGCACGACTCAGTGCTCAAGTGGTCACTCTGTGGTCAACTCCAAACTCAGACTCGAAAAATTGGGATTATAAAACTTTTGAGATCGCTTCTATGCTCAGCTGAGTACGAAATCCTAAGTACGCTACCGACCTTGCTCAGAGGTAGACTCAACACAATTTAACCCTCTAAACATGTTTTTCAATACATTTCTAGCCAAAAAATGTACTTTCTAATATTACTTCCACTATTTTTGAGAAAGTTAAACCTTTAATTTTACTTTTTTCCAAGAGATTACAGAGTCGATGACTTGACACAATTGCAACAACATCAAAACAAAAGTTGTTTTTGACCTCCTTCACTAGAGAGCTCCAACATTTCATGCTCAAGCAGGCTTGGTTTGCCTTTGTTTTAGACTCAGTTGAGCACGTTCTCAGAATGTTTTATAATCCCGATCTCAGACCCAAACTCACAGGAGTACATGTATGATTAAGGTGAGTTGAGTACGGAGTCTGAGTCGAGTATGGCAAAGTTTTATAATCCCGGCCCCTTTATGTTTTTTCACTGTCAAAATTAATGATAGATGATGGTAACATTATGATTCTATTGCCATGGTAACCAGGCTTAATGGTTACTATTTAACTCAGTTTTATTGACATACTCGTAATGCTTTTCTAAGCAATTTTCTTCCTCATTTTCTGTTTCCTGCTTGACTAGAGCCAAAGAGCATTTAAGCTTAAACAACAGAAAATTGTTTCAAATTAGAGGAAGCTATATTGCTAACTTTTCATTGGTTTTAAATCATATTGAAATTTAGTATTGAAATATAAGCAATATATTTATTATGATCTGATAGGTGGAAGAAGTAAACATCAATTGGGTTTGTAGATAGTGGTCAATAACAATAGAGGGACATGTTTGAAAAAGAGTTATACCACCTTTAAGTCCAAATTACCGCCGAGCCTGATGACGTCACATAGATTTAGGCAAAGCTTTCTGGGTAAAATGTACCTCAGTTCGCCATTTTGTTAATTGGTAAGATGTTTTTTGGAAAACATTGATCACATAACCTGTTTTTATCCACACAATTTTCTTGTAACTTAACGCCTTTTATTTCTTCTCAATACAGTATTATTTCTTCCGCTATATTTTAAAATTATCCCTCAATCCCCTGAAATTCTTTGCGCGTAAATTCCAAGTGACGTCATCAAGCAAGCGGTCAATTTGCTCAATTTATGTATTTAATATGAAATCTGGGTAGAACATATATAAGTTGCCTTAAAATTTATCTGATTGCTTGAGCTCTGTCTTAGAGCACTACCTTTGCTTCCACTTTGTGTCTTCAGGCTCGAGTTAGAATGGTCTTGGCCTACCTGTTTGCCCAGTTGGTACTTTGGGCAAGAGGCCGATCTGGGGGTCTTCTGGTCCTTGGTTCGGCAAATGTGGATGAAAGGTATGGCGATGAATCAAAACCAGCTAATAGTTCGTCATTTTTATCAACAAATAAAAACATAAGAGCTTCCCGCTGGTGCCACTTCATATGACTTTACCAATATTTTCTATTTCAACCCTAATGTTTTAGTTTTTCATGGTTCTTCGAATGCTGAGGGGGCTCAGTTGGTTAGAGTGATAGTCCCTCAGTCCAACACAGCCCTTCCATCGATGCCACGCGGGTCAAACCCTACTCAGACCAAATAAAAATGTACAAATTTCTAAGTGGATTTTTCACTTGATCGTCGTATGTGGGAGAGTTGCCCGGTACTCTCGGAAGGTCAAGGGTTTCCTCCCCCACTAATCCTGGCAAGTTGCTGATTTACATTGTCATGATAAGACTGAAATAATGTTGAAAGCAACATTAAATCTTCTCTTACTCTCTCACATAGGGTTTACTGTAGATATATATATGCTGTGTAAAAGGTAAAATATTGAATTTCTTTTTTTTTAATGTGTATACAGTTTAAGAGGGTATTTGACGAAGTATGACTGTTCGAGTGCAGATATCAACCCGATTGGAGGAATCAGTAAGATTGATCTGCGGAGTTTTATCAAGTATTGTTCTCATAAGTTTGGATTCACAGCCTTAGAAGGGTAAATATAAGGGTCAAGTTACTGATCATTTACTGTCAACAGACACATTTGATATCAAGTTGGTGAAATTACTTTTTTAGGGTGGGCTGTGGCAACTCTGTGTTCAGAGCGCTAGTTTCTCTGTCGGACACAGGCATCCATCAATTGGTTGCAGAATGGAATCCCACTCAATCCAAAGAAAAAAAAGGGCATATGACCCAATATGGAACGATTGCCTCTGGGTAAAGAACCTGGTTTCTTTCTAAACTAAATCTGTCAATGCCGATAAATAAGTGAAATAATCTTTGAGTGTGGCGTAAAACGTCAATAAATATTTATTTTCAAACTGACTTAGAGCCTCAGAGCAAACAGAACAAGAAAATTGTTTACTGAACTGTAAATGACTTTATTCTCGTTAATTTGGGATTACACTTTCTTGTGTTTCGGGCGTCACCCAAAAATTGGTAGAAGAATTTCTACCATATTTTCAAGAAAGTGTAATTCCAAATTAACGAGAATACTGTTATATTCACTTTCTTAAAGACACTTACTAATTAAACTCATGTAAATGACTTGTGTTTAGGATTTATGAGGCGCCCCCAACAGCTGAGCTGGAACCTCTTACAGCTGGTCAAATAACCCAAACTGATGAGGTAAGTTATGGCAGAATGGAGTATCATGTAAACCTGAAAACAATTTATGTTTTTGCCGCCTTTTTCAAAAACTTTCAAACTTTGTTTCATGGATTTATCATTAGAAAATGCAATTTTTTTAGTGTTTGCTGCGATAAATGCTCAAGAAACAAAAAAAAAGTGCTGTTAAAGGAAAATCCCACAAAAAATGACTACATTTTGAAGAATAGAATAGAAACACTAAAACACATGGGCACAGGGAAAATCTACTTGACTAAAATAACCATAGAGACAACTTTCTAATTGTGTTAAAAAGGGATATGTCATTTAGACCTTTATATCAAGTCATAGGTTGTTGTAATAAACCAAGCTCATGATATTTCATTTAAGGAGAAGGAAATGAAAGAACCCAGTAAATACTGTACAGGTGCACTAAATTTTCCTTTCTAACGGTACCAAAACCATATCTCTACGATTTTGCCTTGCCAAACTGTGCTATAAGAAAGTTAACAATTGTTATCAGAGAACGTCAAACTGACTCAGCAGCCATCTTCATAGCAAAGCTTAGCTGTGTCAGCGTAAGCGTAGCTCACCAGTCATTTCACTAGTGTAAGAGAAATTGGTCAACTGTCATTTAAACCTAGGTTATTTTCGATCATTTCGAGACGCCGCTAACTAAAGAGAAACACTCTAATATATACTTGCATGTAAATTAAAGGGGCATGAGCTGCCAAAATGTTGATATTTTGACGTAAACACAGAATGTTGAAATTATCGGCTATTTTTCTCAAGACGTATAATTCAGAAGCTTTTTAGTGCTTCTAGTCTCAAAAATGTACGATAAAGTATTGTTTTGAACTAACTTTGACTTAGAATGAATGAATAGTCGTCCCGGTTATTTAAATTTTGCTACTTTTCGAACACGTTTTCGGTTCGTACAGGGCACATACTGTATGGATTTTCCTCATTCCAACGCCAATCATTTAGTTTTTCGATGGCCTTCAAAGCCTCTTACTGTCGTGACGATTAGAAATTATGAAAAAAGTGTGAATTTCGGCAGCTCATGCCCCTTTAACCTTTTGGGAAAACGTGACAAGCTGCATTTGGTGTCTACACGACTTGTGGGAGCTGGTGTAGAATTTTCAGAAAAGGTCTCACCGCTGACATTGCAGGTTATAACCATACAAGATACGATAAGTTCACAAGGGAAGTAATTTTCTAATACTTCTTTCTGTCAATTTCAAAATGTCAATGACACGCTCCACTGACGATCGAACACAAGTTCGTCTGACAGATTCATTTTTATACGCCCGGCTTGAAAAGCGGGCTGTATTATGGTAGCATCTCCGGCTGTCCGGCGTCCGCTTTCCCCTTCCGCTCCATAACTTCCAAAGTTTTGATTCCAACTTGACAATTTTTTCTGAGTATATACCTTATGGGTAGAAGATGTGTCGCAAACTATTTTTAACATCACTGGTTACATAATATGGGAGTTATATTGGATTATGTAATATTCCCTTCCGCTCCATAACTTCTAAAGTTTTGATTCCATCTGCACAATTTTTTCTGAGTATATACCTTATGGGTAGAAGGTGTGTCGCGAACTATTTTTAACATCACTGGTTACATAATATGGGAGTTATATTGGATTATGTAATATTTACTTTTTTTCTCCATAACTTTAACAAATATGATCCGATGTTTTCAAATCTTTCATGTTACATACCATATTAACAGACAGTGTGTAAAAAAATTGTTTATGATAGCAACTATTGCAAATTGTTGGATTATGTATATTCCTTTTTAATCTTACTTTCATTTTCATGAAAATAACCTTTAAATTATAAAATGGCTTCTACTTGTCCGATTCTCATCAAAAAAGGATTTTTTCAAACTGCAATAATGTTTCTAAATTGATTAAAACTATTCTTCAATCAATATATATAACGTTTTAATCCAATGAAAAATACATATAAGGATTAAAGTTTTATCTACAGACCAAGAGATAAGTATCCCAGCTTTGGTCTATTTACCTTGTCAACTTACAGTTAGCTCTCAGTCTCTCTTAGATTTATGGCCCTGTATACCACATGGCCTCCAGAAAATGTAGGCCTTGTAACATGCCCAAATGTTATATATTTTTTTGTAGCCAAATAATGTAGATAAAAAAATTATGAGAAAAATTGTCAAATCTACTTGAATTGGTGTGAGCTGCGAAATTGTTAATTAATTACATTTGTTTAAGTATGATTAGTAAATTATAAACTGCTTTTCTAAAAAATTGAAACATTTAAGTGCAACCTATATTGACAACAAACAATGTTTAACATCGCGATTTAACAGCAGCGAGAATTGATGACTTGTACCGTGTACAAATCTTGTTAATAATTGTTGATCCAAATAGCTCATTTTAAATTTGATACAGATGGATTTTAAAGGTTTTAGTGGTAAGATTTCATTTTGTTGACATTACATCACCTTTTACCAAGCTTCAACCTCTTCCCTCTGAATTTTGAAAATTAAATTCAAATAAATATGGAAGGATTTGTTTTGGTATGACTGCAGTTACTGTGCCTTTCCCGAAACTCTTGTTAGTGTCTTTTCACACCGTAAACCACATGTATGATTCACACAGATTAATATGATGCTCTATGGGAGCCTGTTCGATACAATTGCATGTTGTTGTTTTGTTTTTTCTCCCTCTTGAAGTTGAAGGCAGACATGCTTTAGTCAATAGAATTTTCTTTAATACATTGACAAAGTTACAAGGATCTTCAGCACTCTTCCTATTTATAGATGTCTGTATAATTGGCTGTAAGTAACAAGAAAATGAGGGGTTATTTTAAAGACAATTGACATTCAGAGTTGATCATTTGCCCCTTCAAATTCACTGCTCCCTCTCATTATTTTCAAATTGACACCACTCTCCAGATTATTTAAATTATTCGAACAAATAAGAATTGAAAAATTTCTGAGTGGATTTTTCACTCGGTCGTCGTATGTGGAAGAGTTGCCATGTACTCACCGAAGGTAGGGGGTTTCCTCCAGGCTATGAGCCCAGTTTCCTTCCTCACTAAACTACGAGTTTAGTTACGCGGCCATATAAGTGAAATATTCTTGATTGAGGTGTAAAACATCAATCAGTCAATTATTTGGTGGTCTGTTAGGTCTAGTTTGGGTGGAAGCCAGGCTCTTTTCTCAGACATTGGCACTGATTACTGAGTGACGGAATCCCCAATTACACACTGGTTTGAACTGAAAGGGATTTTCGCTTTGGTTTTGTTTTAGGAGGATATGGGTGTAACATATGCAGAGCTATCTCTCTTTGGTAAACTAAGGCGACCCTTCAGATGTGGACCTTACAGTATGTTCTGCAAACTGATAGGAACTTGGAAATCTAAACTAACTCCAGAACAGGTAAGTTGTCAATCACAGCGTTGCATTTTTATATAGTGATAGCCTCTGTTCATTCATTAATTGATGTTTTACGCTGCACTCAAGATCATTTCACTTATATGGCATCATTGTCAGGTTTAGTGGGTAGGAAATCAGAAATCAGGCTCTTTTCCCAGAAGAAATCACTGAACTTTTGGCGATAATCAAATGGCAATTTCCACTCAGAAATTTTCGGTCTGAGTGGGATTCGATTACGCTGAGGGAGTATCACTCTAAGCGACTGAGTCACCGGGGCACCCTAGAGTTTGTCTTATCACTTTGTAGAGTTCATGGGGTGGCCATCTTCTGATGACTCTTGCTACAAACTCCCTTTTAACTGTTTCTGGTAACTGTTTCATATATCCAATCAGATCATGAGCTCCACAAAGCTAAAGTTATCTCACAATCAGCAAAGATTATCGTTGAATTTTCAGTGTGACAAAACAAATACATTTTAGATCCTTTCTAAGCTTACTTTCACGAAAATATTTGCTGGTCGCAAGAATACGGTGATGCAGAATTACGTCAGGCATAAACTCTTTAAGAAACGTACCCCTGGGCAGTGTCTTATTTTTTTTAAGGACAAACAGCTTAAAAGCTCCCAGACAATTTGTTCTCTGTTTTATATTTTAACATTTTTTGCAAAGATTTTAGTTTTGGTTGTTCAACGATCAATTTTATTGGTTTAAAAATTTCTGTATGGCAGGTGGCTGACAAAGTGAAGCATTTCTTCCGCTGGTACTCGATCAACCGCCATAAGATGACAGTTTTAACGCCGTCTTACCATGCAGAGACGTACGGACCTGATGACAATAGACACGATCACAGACAATTTCTTTACAACGCTAAATGGCCGTGGCAGTTCAGATGTATTGATGAAGAGGTAAGGGCTTCTGGGAAATATTTCACTCTTAGATTGATTTGGGCTTAACGTCACACTCAATAGCTAACTTTAGGTCATTTAAGAACAACAGAACCAATCAAACTAAATTTTTTATCAGGCTCCACAAGCACTCGAACAGCAGGAAGGCGAATATCTTTAGCATACTTAATGTTCCTCCTTGATAGGTCAGCAAACAGGATGAAATCAAAGCCATTATGCCCTCAGACAAAGGTTTCTCTCTCAGAAAGTTTTCAATAGGAAAATCACCTCAGAATTGTGGCTCAGTAGACGGTATTAGAGACTCCCATGAAAGGTTTGCAGGTGCTATTCGCACTCAGTCCCTTTGCCCCCCTCCCCCCCCCCCCCACCCCTTAAAAGACAACCAATGAGCCTGAAATACCAAACAACCAGTCTCTCAAAATACCTGCCACAACTTATCTAGAAAATACAAGTTATGAAAGTAGCCACATGGGAAAATTAGGTCTTTATGTGAACTAGATTATTTTTACTTCAATAGTTATATGTCGGACCAAATAATAAATAAAAAATTTTGTGAGTGGATTTTTCACTAAGTTGTCGTATGTGGAAGAGTTGCCATGTACTCACCGAAGGTAAGGGGTTTCCTCTAGGCTATGAGCCCGGATTCCTACCCCATTAAACCTGACAACGCCTCCATATAAGTGAAATAATCTTCAGTACGACGTAAAGCATGGATCAATCAATGGTTTCAAGTAATTAGGTTATGCAACATTTCCAAACTGTGCAGACAATTTTGAAATTAAACAATAATGTGACACAAATTTTCTGTGCCTTGGAAATTTTAAGGTAATTGTTTTTCCACATGTATTTGTCCCCAGGTGCGTGTATTAGAAGGGTGTGTGAAGACGGGTTCTGGAAGGACCACCCTTCAGACAGCCACGCCAAGCAATAGGAACTCTCCTGCATCTGGTTTTAATAACGGAATTCTAAATGAGGGAACGGGAAGATCTGGCTCAGGGGGAGTTATGGTCAGCCAAGAGGAAAAACCCACAGATCTCAATTCTAATGGCCTAAATCCAAAGTCTGCGGATCTCAACTCTAATGACCTAAATCTAAAGCCTGCGGATTTCAACTCTAATGGCCCAGATCCAAAGCCTACAGATTTCAACTCTAATGGCCTAAATCCAAAGCCTGCGGATTTCAACTCTAATGGCCTAAATGCAAAGCCTGCGGATTTCAACTCTAATGGCCTAAATCCAAAGCCTGCAGATCTCAATTCTATTGGCCTAGATCCAAAGCCCACAGATCTCAATTCTAATAGCCTAAATCCAAGGCCTGCAGATCTCTTGTTTAATGACCTAGATCAGAAACCAACAAATCTGAACTTCAAAGGCGGAGATCAGACACGCACAAATCTCATCTCTGAAGTCCTAGGTTCAAAATGTGCAGATCTCCTCTTTAATGACCTAGATCAGAAACCGACAAATCTCAACTTGAATGGTGTCGAGTCCAAATTGCAAGATTTAAACTACAGTATTAGTCAGGTTATTCCACACGCTCATTCCAGCACAACTAACATCCAATCAGTTTGGGATGTTACATGTAACCAAAATCAGTTACATTATGTGGGTAAATTGTTATTTACAATGACATCTGGCAACTTGTTTTCTCACACTGTAACAACAGAAAGTGTAGATAATGAACCGTCCCTTCTTATCTCTGGCAGTAGCAGAGAATCTATGTCAAATAATGCTACTAATACATACACAGTTTATAAATCTCTGTTTAGTTATGGCGATGAAACAAAGGCTGGTCAAACCAAAGCAGTTGCTAAAAAGCGAATCTGTCCTAAAAGTGAAGCTTCCTGTCATATATTTGACAAAGAAAACTTCAATATGCGGAATACAACCAAGGTTAAAAGCAAATCTTCCTCTCAGGGTAATAATGGACCTGTATATCCACTAAAAGAAGTCTACAATGTTTCCTCTAAAGGGAGCCATTCTATTCCCAATCTGTCCTTCAGGCCAGTATTAAAGAATGTCAAACAAGAAGATACTATCTGTAAACAAGTTACAGGTTCTAGCCCAACCAAAAGCCTTTTTAACCATTCAGTTCCCTATAAAAGATGTATAAACCAAACCTTTTCTGAAGATGTAAAGCCGAAATTAAAGACCTGGAAGCAACCCCGATTGTTTGACAGTGTCTGTGTGTTTGATAATATTGTTCACATTGATTCCTTTTCTGATAGGGATAGATTATTAGATGGAGATTTAAACTTATTGAAAAGTAAGAAATCCGCTTTTGCTACTGGCTAAAATACATCTGTACCCTTTTAAACTGCTAAGGTTCTTCAACAATGACCAATGCGTGAATAGTTGTAAATTTTGTGTTCCTATCTTGATTACATGTATTTGTATGGGATGGTTCTCGGGTTCCAAAGAAAGGTTGGGGGATCGAGTGTGGGGGGTGGGATTTTTTACTCAGCGCATCCAGCCTCCCCCCCCCAACCCCCCCCCCCCCCCCCCCCCCCCTGCCTTCTTCCCAACAAACCCGACGAGGACTCTCATGTAAATGAATGGAAATTCACAAATCAATAAATCTAAAACTGATAATCACATTTATTAAAGAAACTTTAGAAATGTAATGTAATTCCAATTTCAATATTTAAATCTTTGCTCTAATACTATGTTAACAAACATACCTGTATTTTTTGTCGGGGCCAACGTGGCTCAGTACGTAGAGCGTTGGACGCTTAATCCGAACAGCCTTTCACCAATGAGTCGCGGGTTTGAATCCCACTCAGTCCAAAAAAATTGGAACATTTTCTGACCTATGTGACCTATATTTTCTTCACAATATAAGTGAAATAATCTTGAGTGCTGCATAAAACACCAAACAATCAATCAATCAAATTGTATTTCTTGTCTGATTTATCAGGCCATATAAAAAGCAGACACCTAGGCTTACATGTATGTTTACACTTATAATACCAGATGAAAAGCAATTTCTGGGAACAATCTAATGTCTCCAAACCTTATTGGTTTTAAACCAGGAATTTTTCTATTTTGAAAATTGACTGGATCTTGCGGTTTTGTGCATACAGTGAAGTTTAATTTGATTTTTAAAATCAGTATATTTTTGTTTGTTTGGTGTTCAGATATACAATGTACATGTTTTTGAAAGAAATTTATATTGGTGATTGTTAAGTTGTAAGGTATTTTTAAATATGTGTTTGTTTTAGGGTTTTTTTAGGTTTTGTTTTGTCTATGATTGAATAATGTTTACTTAAATACACTGTTATTTTATGCACTCTTTTTTTTGGCTCTGTTAAACCTTAAATATTTTTTCTGTTTGTTTTTTCATTTTTTTTTTTCATTACTTTTGGTTTATCAGTTTATGTCCTATTTCTTGAGTTTTGTACAATGAGTTCAATATACTTTTGAGTATTCAATTTCAACTCAATCAAAATGTTACCTCAGTAGATTTTTTAAGTACTTGTTACATCATAAAATGTTGCATATATCATACATATCAGTACGGCGAGTTTTCAGAATATTTTGTGATGATTATATAAATTTTGATGATTCTATTAATTTTATATGTTAAACAGAAATAAAATAACTTTACCATAGCACTTGTTGATTTTTTTTACTGCATTTCTGACGTTTCTTTTAGCGTAAATTATTCCTGTCCTTGTAACATCTGGTTTAACCTCTCCTTGTTCTTTTGAGAAAAAAAATATTCACGTCTTTGATCTACGTGAAAATTCTACTGACTAAGACCAAGCTCCTGGCAGTCATCAACGATTAATGATTAATGATTATCTCATTAACCTCATTAATGAAATATCATAGGTTTAGTTTATTACAACAACTTATGATTGGGTATAAAGGTCTTAATGATATTCCTTTTTTAACACAATTAAAAACTAATATATTTTAGACAAGAAGATCTTCCCTGTACCCGTGTGTTTTAATGTTCATAAATATACAAACACTGAGTCTAAAATCTATAAAATCACCGTCGTCCGGACAAAGACATTTCAGATTCGTTGAAACTTAGTTTAAAATAAAATGCAATGGTTTTTTATTCGATCGGGACATCTTTCAGCAATTTAACAGATGTGCTATGGGAAAACATTGAAGTCCTAACTTTGCCTCCATTTTATGGCTGAGTGACGTACTAAGCAAATGAAACAACCTTTCATTTACCTTCCATATCTGGATGTTTATCACAGGGCAGTATGCATTGGAAAGCCTTCACATTTCAATTGACACTCTTTAATTCCCATGACCTCAGCATTAATCTACAACTTACTGTTGACCACACCTCTGTGGATTTGTTAGATGTAACTATCGACAAGGGTCATACATATCAAAAGACTGGGTATCAAGATTACAAAGTATTCTTCAAACCTAAAGTGAGTGTGGCGTAAAACTCCAATCAATCAAACCTAAAGACACACATCACCTAGCTGCTACATAGTTAACAGATAAACTCGTAGTTACAGTGTTGACACGACCTGTACGAGGAACAGTTAGATTTTCTTACCAGCATTCACTGCAAGAGTCCAAGATTTCACAACCCACGCCACAAGGGCTGAGGTTTAGCCCGGATTTTCGGTCTAAAGGGCGCCTTATTTTATATTTGGCTGGTAATGTGAATACGGAAAAAAAAATTCGACAGAGCCCAGATTTCTCGGCTTGGCTGAAGCTCTCAAATTGAAACTAGACTTTTTGATGACATAATATATATATACACAATTAGAAACTTGTCTCCGTGGTTATTTTAGACAAGAAGATTTTCCCTGTGCCCGTGTGTTTTAGTGTCCATAAATATATATATACACAGTAGGCTATCTGGTACCCATCAGTCCGCTTGACGTTCAAGCTAGTTCGGAATCCTATACACGCTATGGATTCAACGTGATTGGTTTAGATTTTTGATGAACATTAAATACATGTTTTCTAATGATAGAATTAATTTATGGAAGTCATCCAAAATAAGACAACTATTTCAACTGTAAGACGTTATCGGCCATTATAACCCCGACGAGAGATCGTCAATGAACATTTGATTGCAGACATTTAAATCGTTGGCACTAAGACTGTAGTAATTTGATCCGCATCACTGACACCGGCCAAGTAACGACGATCTATAATAAAGACAAACATTAATTCAGTGGTTAACTGTCGTAATAACACACGTTAAACGATCCTAATAGTGGACGGTTACGCATGATTCCATTTAATATAACACACAGATATACATTTGTCTATATGGCGTTTCTGTAGGTCTTATCGAATAAGTTCACTCACCCCTGCATAAAATCCTTAATTGGTCAGAGGAGGTCTGAATGTCCTAAATAGACCGATTGAGGCCAATTTTGATCATTCGTCGCGTTCTTTATGTGATATTATTCTGGTAGACATGTGTAGAACCCGGGCTTCGGGTCTGGATCGTTCCTCATATTAAATACAGAAATAAACTGAAGGTAAGTCAACTTGAACTCTAGTTTGTTTAAACCCAGATGTTGATTGAAAAAAGGAATAAAAAGTCTGTGCCATGTTGTGCAAAATCATGAGCTCTTTGTTGATACTGCATGACACCCTAAATAATGCATTAAGAGGCGCCTTGTCAAGAAGTAACAATTAAATGCCGTTGTTATCGCTTCAATTATATATATTTCTTTGGGAAAGCTTAGAGGGTATCAATATTTGTTTCAGGAAAAGTGTTTATTGAAGTTTTTAAAGAACATTAAACAGTTTGATTTTGACGAAAGATAGCAGACGAATTGCATATCCTGAAATGTCTTCCAAACTCATGTATACGAAAATACAACCCGCAATTGTTAAATCATGCTATATGATATATCCATGGTACGTAATGATGGATTAACGCCAAAAGCGGGCTTCGATTGCGGATTGTTGAGTGGGGTTGGGAGAATGTCTTGTTGAAGAAAGCCAGACCTTATAGGGCATACGTTCTTGATAATAGGGTGAACACAACACTTTCCGGTTTTAAAGGGCAGCCGTATACGTCGGTCGATTAAGAAGCAATATTGCATAACGTTTTTTTTTATTGACAAACTAGGATTGTCTAAAATAGAATAGAAATTTCGTCGGACGGCGTCAAACTCCTAATACAGAATGAAACAATCGCATTCACTCACACAAATTGTTTTTGGAGCTATTATCTGTTAGCTTAGTTTCACTATTTACATACAGTAGATACATAAGCATAAATTTCCCTCACTGTATACCGCTTTTTTTAACAGATGACTGAAGGTGTTGGATATTCGGCCATTCTTGTAGAAGCTGCTTTGGAAAATAGCAAAGTTGGAAAGATTTTCGAGCAGCAAATGGCCGAGCTAGAAAAAGAATGGAATGATAAATTGAAATTACTGGCCAGAGACCGTTTAGAAGTTCTGTTGAATGTGTATAAATATTTTGAAAATCGTCAAACAGCGGGTCATTTAGACGCCTCTGTAAAGGGAAGATCCTTAAAAATGTACTTGAAAAAAGAGATCAGAAAAGCTAAAGAAAGACGGTTGAAAAAGATGAACAAGTTCGACTTGCAGTATGATGAAATTGATACAATACCGCTGCATCTACCGCCTATCTCACAGGAAATAACCAACAGTTCAATTGACTCCACTCTCGTCTCTATTTCTACATTCGCCGAGGCTTGGAACTTAACCATGTCCGAGAAAGACATTTTTCAAAACCATAAATCAAAACCAGCTCTTATAGACGAGCTGAACAGATCGCTTAGACAAGTTGGCCCAGGTCCAATCCCATCAAAGATGAAGACAAAGAAAGGTCCCATTCTGTCGAAAAGTCGGAAAGCTCAAGGGAGGCGTGCAAGTAATTCGACGCAGAGTCTGCCCGAGATTCGACAAACTAGCACTGGGTTTCCAGATCTTCCAGATTCTTTTTCACCGCCGGCAGAGAAATCGATCGCCAATCTCCCGGCTATTAAAACACCAACGTTACCAAAACAACCAACGAAAACTTACAATGATGACAATCCGAAACCAACTTCTCAAGAAGAAGTCAATATCTCGCCAAAAACAGAGAAAAAAGTCAAGAATCCTCGTTTTATGTTTCCTGGCATTGTTTAATTAATTATAAACGCTGTAATTATACGTACGATAGTTTTCTATTATAGCGGTTTTCAAACATTTGAATCTTTGGAAACGTAGGCCTAATATATTAAGCGTTAATGTAAGGCCTATAATATCGACTTGGGTTTAAGATATTTTTATTAATGTGGACGTAATGTCAACCATGGCAAAAGCTAGGCCTATCCCGTCAACCCGATGTGGGGTAGTCAGAATTGGATTAACCTCATAATAAATTGAGCATCGTCATTGAAGTTACGGTTCTGGCAGCCCTAATATGGCGCCAACAATGTCCCGATCTCAGTGATGGGTGGTCCTCAAATATTTGATTTTTAGAAGTTTTACGTATGTTAGTGAGGGAGGGGGGGGGGGGGGGGGGGGGGGGGCAACCACCTAGCAATTGTCTGACAATAGCCATGCTTGAAATAGGCCTACTTGTCAACCTGCGCCACATGCCCAAGGTCCGTTTTGTCTCCTTTAGTTGCTGATAATTTTGCCATTGCAAAATATACATAGTTTAGAACGTATAACTAAAATTAGAATGGTTTGTGGCGGCCATTTATTCCCCCGACCAGCATGTTTTTCTCATATGGTTTATGCAGTTTCAGTATGTTGTATATGGAGTTCATGGGATGTGTTTGGGGTGTATTCGAACGATCGGTTCTTTATTGTAGCATTTATCTGTGCTCTCCATCCGTGCTTTTGCAACATTTACAACACCATTTAACATGTACTCCAATTCATTCTATCTTTACAAAGTGGTGCGGTTTCCAAAGATTTTCAGTATTTATGTTGATATTCAGTATTTATTGTTGATACATTTTGCGTTTTGTCCTAATTACACCTGTGCATTGATTAATAAACGAACTAATGTATTTAAATCACAATATTTGTTTCATGAAGACCATGCGACGTTTTTCGTCTTGAGCTTCCATGGGTAGAGCGGGCAGTGGATAGGCCTACTCGCTCAGTCATGTCAGGTTTCGAACCTGTGAGCTATGATGGCCGGTTTTCATCGGTGTGAGAGACTATCGCTCTGTCGACCGAGTCCCTTTAATAGGCCAAAGACAAGATTTATTTAAAAGTAATTTATTTGTACCCGTCCTTCAACGGATGAATGATTGTACAATAAAGTAATGTCCTTTAGAGTGACCTCCCCTGTCTGGACTCTTCAGTGTTGGGGGCGGGGTTTTGTAAATTTTGTGCAGTCAGCCGTACAGCCGTATGAAATCTGTGTCATTCCTACACAAACAAAAAACTTGTATTTGTAACTGTCTCGTGACTTATTTTTTTACGATTTCTTTATTCCGAATATCCTCGTGATCAGATGTTGTTCCAAAGCCACGTGTGTTCATAAATAATGAACAAGTTTGCAAACACTTGAAAATTGACCAAAACTCAAATCAACTTTGCAAGCGCAAGCCGCAAGTTCCACTGACCAGTTCACGCAAACCCACTTGACTTGGTAACACTAACAGCAACACGAGTACCAGCGTAACAACAGTAGCTACAGAAAACTCAGTTTGAGGTTTACCGTTTCAGTTTTGTTACTATCTTTGACTTTTGCCACTTCCCAAACAACAACTATCAAGATGCAGATGTGCGGGGGACCATCAGAAATGAAGGAAGCCACGCAAGAGATTATAGAAATGGCAAATAAGGTATGTACCCAGGTAGCAGGTTGGGGAAAGTCGCCGATCGGTGGGTTGTTCACTGATCGGGGGTAAGCAGCTGCTACACCGCCGAACGAAGACCTCACCGATTGGTGGATTGTGTTTGGACAAAAATAACAATTTCCTCTCTATCTGCCGTCTATCTTTCCCCCGAAATATCAGTATCAAGTTATAAATACGACAACAGTGCATGTTCCAAGTTTGTTGTCTACCTTCTAAGTCAACTCACCGTGTTCGCTGAAGCGGTTGAAATTGGTTTCTTAAATTAGGCAGGTCGGGTCAATTTTAATCATACATAGTTTGTTTCTAAAACCTATACCAAACTATTCTTCACATAGTTATAAGATGTAATAAGAATTCCGTTTGCCATGTATAATCATATTTACTTAGAAAAATGATATATAATAAATCAGGGGAGACAACTTTTGTCTCTAAATATGGGCCTTTTCAAAGCATTTTTATGAATGGTAGTTATTTTTCTGTTCAAGCGAAAATGAGCAAACAGGGTCCAGTGAAAGGGCCCTGAAAAAATATACGGACTACACTTTTTGTTTCATTTTTAACTTTTGAGACTCACATTTGCTTTTTAACTTTTATGATCTAATACCTTGAACCAACATTTGATGACGTCACCGACCTGCCTACTTAAATTAAAAATGTCAATCGAATTGTGCCGTTTTAAGCATGTGCTTTAAAATAAGCCGAAATATCTACTCACATGTTTGACCTATCCGCGTGCAGTGCACGCTCTTTACTTTTCAAAAAAGACCACAAGGCGTATATCCATGCCCAAATGAAATTTTGTAAGAAAAAAAATGACCTCTACCGAACATGGAACTTGGAAGAGTAAATGTCAACTGAGGTCAATCAGAAGAGTGACAGGAAGCTCAGGTTAATCAGAAGAGTGACCGGGAGCTCAGGTTAATCAGAAGAGTGACAGGAAGCTCAATGTTAGAGTTGGTGGCTTCCATTTCTTCGGGTATTTACGCCTTTTGGAAATTTTTGAAGAGTGTGCGCTGCAAGTAGATAGGTCAAACATGTAAGTAGGTATTTTAGGTTTTTTTAAAGCACATGCTTAAAATGGCACAATTTGTTTGACACTTTTAAGAGAAACAAATTTCAACCACTTCAGCGCACTTCGCGAGTTGACTTTGAAGGTAGAGCTAGCCATCGGCAACAAGCTTGGAATATGCACCGTTGTTTTAGAAGTCGACAGTTCTGCAAAAACGCGAGAGACAACAGGTAGAGAGGAAATTGTCTATTTTGTCCAAACGTTACCCACCGATTGGTGGGGTCTATTCTTCTTCAGTCAGGGGGAAAGCAGCTGTTAACCCACCGATCGATGGACCACCCGCCGATCATCAACTTTACCCAACCTGGCTGGGATCTTTAAGGTCTTCATTTTATCTTCAATTCATTTTTGGCGATAAGATCTCGTATGTATCTTGCCGATCAGAACTGAACTGCCCTAGCATAAAGTTATCATTGGCAGTTCTAGGGCCTCACAAATGACAAATGATGGCTACGTAGATCTACAGAAACATAGAATATCGTTCAACTATGGCTTCAGTTTTGGGAGTTGCATTTCTTTTGTGTTATACAAAATACTTCTGTGCTGGTACATCCTTTTGGATAGTTCTGGTGTACTTGTTATGCATGTTGGCCTACGAGCCACGGTGGCAGTATATATGTTTGTATGATTGGTATTCTGTAATTCTGCCAGAGAGAGGATCTCCCACAATTAAATTGACCAATTGTTGTTTTCCTCTTCATATAAGATTATTTAACTTTTATTATATAGCATATAACCCTACAAGACAAGGTTCTATGCACAATGTATGCAACCCCTTGTTTTTGCTGGTAAGTGCATATAAAAGACTGAGTTTGAGGACGGCTCCCTCGCATCTTAGAAGTATTGGCAACCGCTTTATAATTTGATAATAAGGATATATCATAATATGAACTATTTTCAGATACGTCCTGATGTTGAAAAAAAAGATGGCCGAAATTTCTCCGAGTTTAAACCAACTCATTATCGCAGTCAAGTTGTAGCTGGGACCAACTATTTCATCAAGGTAACATAAAAATATGGCACAAAAAAGTTGTAGTATAATGGTCAATAGTTGCAGACCAATCAGTAGGCCTACTGGATGCATTGTGGTCACCTCAGCTAATTTGTTCCACGGTCTACATTTCCGAGAGAGATTTTCTAAAGCTGGCTACAGGAAGAGTTACATTCAATTATATAATAAGTTGTTTTATTTTAGTGATTATATGCCTGTTATGTAAGGGAACTAACTTCATGTTTCTGTTTCAGGTATCACTAGGGGGAGATAACTTTGCTCACTTGAGAGTGTTTCAGTCCCTTCCCCATGCTGGCAGCACAGTAGAATTTGTGAGTGCTCAATATGACAAGAAAAATGAAGACCCTATTGAATATTTCTAACTTGTTATTCTGACATCATGAAGTACTCTGATCATTCTCTTTATTCCACTTTATTGTAATTAGTATGAAATCCTGTAGACTATTAATTCTAATAAAAATGAATTATTTCTTTACATTTTTTCGTTCATTAGCCTTTCCAGATTTTACCTGGACTTTGATATTTTAAAGACCCCCTCCCCCTTGTAAGCCTCTCATTGATTGATTACTTGTATGATCTGTCCACTGTACAGATATGTAGTCTGACGTCAGTATGCCATCAAATATTGTTTTGTGAAGCATGTTATTTTTCTAATACTCGGAGATGGCGGGTAAGTTGTCAGGATGTAACTTTAAACCAAGTGAGTGAAAAGCCTGTACACCTGGAGATCAGTGGTTGGTTGATTGGTGTTTTACGCCACACTCAAGATTATGTCACTTATATGCCGGAGTTGCTAGGTTTAGTGGGGGAGGAAACCAGGCTTATTGCCCAGAGGAATTCCCGACCTTTGTCGAGTACCTGGCAACTATCCCACATATGGCGATCAAGCGATAAATCCACTCAGCAATTTTTCTATTTTTATTAAGATCAGTGGTTGGAGAGAATGTGCTCTTCTGAATTAAATATGCGAAATACATGAGCCAGTCTGTGGTCAGTCGAATGGGAGTGGTAGGAGGGTGATCTTTTGGTCTCTATATGACCATAGAGTGTGCTGTAAAGCCCCAACTTATCCCACAGCAGCACAGCTCAAGGCCCCCAAATGAGTCAGTAAATGTCCTTAATTTCAGTGTAAAATTTTGGGGATTCATGGAGAGTTTAATTTAATAAAGAGAGATTTCGCGATATCGAGATACAGATGACATTTTTTAATGACGTTTTCAGTTCGATAGACGTGTTTTGATAAGATACATATTCTACCCGATGCAAATAAATAAATAAAAGAACAAGTTAAATATTGAAAGTTTATTAATACAACATTGTTTGTAAGGCAGATTTTATTTCCACTAGTATAACAATATAGACAGCTCATATCGTAATATCAACACAAAGAGATCAAGATTTTATCCAAATCCAAGGAATATTAACTGGATAAAGAAGTATGGTAAAGTTTAAATGCAAATCGCCCAGTGCACCATTGGATGGGTCAAACTGTTTGAGACACTTTGTGTCGTTACAAATGTCACGGAGCGGTGGTAGTTACATTTCATTGTATTATTTTCAACACAAAATCGATTTAGTATTAACTGCTGAATGAAATAGGTGTTTTTAAATAGTTTTAGATGTAAATGCAAATCTCCATGTAAATTAAGGCATACCAGATTGTTGGGTTGATGTTTCACGCCACACTCTGCATTATTTCCCTCATTGGGGACAAGCGTCTGCAGATTTAGTGGGAGGAAACTTAAGCTCTTTGTCCTACTGTTAATCTTTTTTACTTTTGAGTGGGATTTGAAGCTATTGGAAGGCTGGATTGAGAGAGTGGGTCACCGTTGATAGAGTGGGTCACCCATAACATATCAGAACATGTAATTGTATTTTCCCCTCAAGAAAAGCCTTGAACAAACCATATTCATTTTATTAACAGAAAATGTATAAAAAGTAAAACCATTTTAAATATTTTTATGTGAATGTATACAAGTAAATGCATTTCTTCTCATACAGTAACAAACATTTGTATAAATGGGTTAGGTCTTAATAGTATTAATAAGTAGTTAATACAGTGAGTCATGATTGATTGAGACATTTCTTAACATCAATTTATATATTTTAATTTATAACACATTATTGAACTTGGACTGCCTCTTGTCAGAAAAAGTTGACTTATTCCTTCACATTAAACACCAACTACTTTTTTAATATACATACATTATTTCCATTGTATAGGCTGATAGTAAAGAACAGTTAACATGTAAATGTATTTTTTCATATACAAGGCATACATTTCTTGCCAGTGTGACCTACACTCATAAAATCATGGATCAGGCAAGCCAGGCATGTTGAGATTCAGAATCATTTTAAAGTGTCATAAATGTCCAGATTTCAGGAGATTTTCTGAGAACACAATTAGGAGATTGTTTGAAAAAGTGCAAATTAAGAAGAAATAGGATAGATTCTTAGTTATACGAGGCTGTTGAGTGGGTATACGGGTAGATATTAATATTTTTCCGAGGAAAGATATCTGTCCGACACCAAATATCTACCCATATACCCACGCAAGGGCTTCATATAACGAATTTATCACCATTCAGAGTAGCTGTTCTTTATTAGATAAATTCACAAAAATCATGTCTAAATGACATTGTGAAAAAAAATGTATATTGTTACGTTGCAAAGTTATACTGGTTGTCATTATCTTTGACATTTTAAACAGATGTCACAATAGGATTTTGCCTCGACTCCGTGGTAATATCAGTGCGCCAGACCTTAACTCCGGGGTGATACAGAATCGAATATATACACGGAAAGTACTCGGAAACACTCACATTCTGGGCATTTCGACCAATCAATGGTGATAAACTTTTAAGTCTGTAGACAGGTATATAGCATAAATCAAACAAACTGTTACAAATACCCGTTTTTCAGCAGTTTAAACATAGACAAGATTTCAACATATCATTCAGGAAAATTTCTTCAAAACAAATTAGAATGCTTTTGTTAAAATTTCTAAAAATTCTACAATTAATGGAAAGTCCTATAATATTAAAGCTATCATTACCTAAAACTGGTTTTATTCCGTACTCCGAGATTATTTCACTTGTATGGTCAACATGCCAGGTTTAATGGCGGAGGAAACTCTTGACCTTCTCCCACATAGAGCAATCCACTGAAAAAGCCATTCAGAAATTGTTCATTTTTACTTGGACTGAATGGCATTCAAACACCCGGCACATTGATAGGAGGCCTGTGTTGCACTAAGAGACATTCACTTTGCCAGACCCCCCTATTCCAAAACTGAAAATTCCATACAGACGCGATATTTCCATTTTATTTAAAAGTCACACAGTGTATAATTGCTCTCTTTATTGGAAGTGACCCGTCTGATGAATATTGCTATAGACTGGAAAAAAAAACTTTTCATTTTTTAAGTACTTGCCTTGCAAATATTGCTATTTTGGAATAAAAAAACACCCCTCTTTCTAGGAAATAATACTACTAGCAAGTGTGGCTATTGTGGAGAAGGAACAAAACTAAAACAATACTTGCCCACCATTGAACCAATCGCCATCGCTTTCTGACTTTTCAAATGGCATAAATTGCATAAAATGAGAAAATTAAAATTTTCTAATAAACTACGAGACAAAAGATAAAATTCATGACATCAAAAATTATTCAAGGGGTACTACAGCAGTGATGATATATTCAGATTAAGTATTTTAACATGCCTTGGTTTTACACCATTATCTCATGTTATAACCTAGATAAAGGAGCTTGCTAAATACCAGATTGGTTCTAACTTGAGGCTTTGCTTTTGACTGCAATAGCAGCTGCAAGTGCTGCCCCTTTACCACTTCCTTCCTTGCACAATATCATCTTTACCTGCAACACACAAACAAAAATTGAATGTAATAATTTAATTTCCATTTATCCCTCTGATGATTGATGTTTTACGCCGCACTCAAGATTATTTCACCTATATGGTGGCGTTGCCAGGTTTAGTGGAGGAGGAAACCGGGCTCATTGCCCACAGGAACATCCCCGACCTTTGGCGAGTACCTGGCAACTCCTCCACATACCCCTCCAATAAAACACTTGAAATACATGAAAATCCAGTGTGCCTATAAATGTTTGATTAAATGGACTGATCGATAATCAAATTGATTGGTTGATAAGCAACAGTGGCAGCCACACTCAAATTATTTCTCTTAAATTAGACTATTTACTTGTTGTCAACCCACAAGCCAAATTGTTGTGGTGACTAGTGCACAGAATGTCTTGTTGTTACCTTTGTCTCGGGCACAAGTTCTGCCAATTTATCAATGATGATACGGTGATAATGTGGATGATGTTCGTAGACTGATCCATCTACAGCTATCGTAACTTCAGACTTCTGCATGTGCTGCAGTAAGACCGCTAAACCTGTAACAAGTGAAGACAAAGTATATAAATATGAGTGGCACATGGTTCAATAATAAGTTGATTGATTGGTGTTTTACTTGTATAGAGGCGCTGCCAGCTATAGTGACGAAGCCCTTGACAGGTACCTCTTCTGTAATCAAGTGAAAATTTCTCTCTTGGTTGATTGATTGATGTTTTATGCCACACTCAAGATTATTTCACTTGTATGAACGTTGCCAGGTTTAGAGAGGGAGGAAACCGGGCTCATTGCCCGGAGGAAACCTTTGATGAGTACCTGGCAACTCTGCCACAAACGGCGACCAAGTGAAAAATTCACTCAGAAATTTTTCCATTTTTATTTGGTCTGAGCGTGATTTGAACCTGCGTCGCTTTGATTGACGTTTTACTTTAATATATAGCAGCACCGCCAGGTATAGTGAGGAAAACCTTGACCTTTGACCTGGCAATTCTTCTGCAATCAAGTGAAAATTTCTCTCTTGGGTTAAGTGGAAGGAATCAGTAGAGCAACCCTGGTTAAAATGACAGCAGATTTGTCTCAAAACACACTACCCAGTGATTGACTGAGGCCATAGGAATGAACCTATACAGATGAGAACTTACTGGAAGCAATCAGTTGAGCACCCCGAGTTGAGATGACAGAGCAGATTTCTCTCACTATCTTCATGTCTTCGTCACTGGCCCAATCAATACCCAAGTCCAAGAGGGCAGATTTTGTATTCTCATAATCATCACCAGTATCTCTACAAAGAAATTCATATCCATCTTATTGAAGATTACCCTTTCAATTTGAGGTCCATTTGAATTGATCTTTTTGCATGTGTTATGTGTTGCACTGAAGATTATTTCACTTCTATTACCAAGTCAGCAGTGGTTGCGAGCAAATGACACCAAGGTTGATGCCCAATGGAAACCCAGCCCCCTTCAGTTAGTAAACTTTGAGCAGGAGTGCAACTCATCTATAAGCTATACCAAATGATGATGTGGATCAACATCTTAAAACAATAGCTCATTTTAAGAAAACTCTAGAATACTGTACCTTTCTATACTGGAGACAGCTTCAGCAGTAAAGGTCATCCTCTCCTCTAACTGTTTGGATGACTTCCCTTGTAAAAGCCATCCTTGTTCTATGAAATGTAACATTATCAGGCGGACCATTTCTCCAAGGTTAAGACCAGCAAACATCCTCTCATACCTTTTAAAAGGGAAACAGGTAATATAATCTTTAATATATATTTATGAACACTAAAGCACATGAGCACAGGGAAAATTGTGTTAAAAAGAGGTATATCATTTTTAATATACATGTAGTATTATCTACTAACAGCAATCAAATGATAATTTTATGATACAAAGTCAAGACGGAGATAAATTTCCAACAAAAACTATTTCCCATTTTTGTTTGACTGATTTGGGCACGAACTTGCAACCTCTCAGTGGAAGGTTTCTTTCATAGCTCTAACCAGAAAACTAAATCAAATCTTGTTTATTTATTGATTCTGGAAGAAAACACAATCCACTATTATTTATATGTAGGTGGTAAATTACTTTTAATGTAAGCTTTAGAGCTAGAAAACAATACAACACTGACATATAATTTATTCTGAATGTACAACAAAATCGTGGGATATCAAACAAATATTTCCTTACGAAAAGCTGCGCGGATGATTAGATTCTCTGTCAATCCTTAAATCAATTTCAGTTTTCATGTAATCCAGACATCCATTGTCACCAAAACCTCCCCATTGAGTATCAATCACCACCTGAAGTACATTAAAGATTGATCGATTGTTTGGCGGCGTTGCCAGTTTTATTGCGAGAGGAAACCGGGCTCTCTGCCCGGAGGAAACCCATGACCTTCCGCTGGTAACTGGCAACCATCCCACATAGGTCGTTCGAGTGAAAACCCATTTAGAAAATTTTCCAATTTTTTGGACTGAGTGGGAGCGTCCAATGCTCTACCTACTGAGCCACGGAGGCTCCAGTACATTAAAGAGATTGATCCCTGAGGTACATTAAAAATATTAAACTTTAACATATGGATTAGTGGGAAAGTTGATTTCATTAATTTTTTTTTTAATGCAGAAACAGGCTTCAGGTCTTAAAGAAACGCTTGATCTTCAGTGCGGGTACCTGGCACCCATTCCACAAAGGGCGTAGGGTGATCCAGTAATAACCAGTACTGATTATTATAATGACACATAAAGACAAACCTCATCTGCATCTTCTTTGTCCACTTTCTCCACATGTTTTAATTGTTCTACAAAACTAGCATTGCAGCCTGTTCCTACAATAAACAGTCAAAACACCATTTTCAGACAGTGGATTTTAGACTTAGAAGCAAACGACCCGAGTAATATTCTTTTTAAATATCTCAGCCAAATCAAAACGCTTAAGTATCCGTAAAACTGATGGATGTAACCGATTCCCCCGATCCAAATATATGATAAATTTGGAGAAAGACAAGAAAAGGACAACAACAACATCATGGAGAAAAAGTCTGTTTAAGATGGCATAGCTGTGTATAACCTTAGGAACAAGGGTCATATTTTTGTTTTGTCGATACACTTGCTGATCTCAGTTTAACTGTGCATAACAATTTATCATGTGTGATTGTGGGGCAAATGTAAAATTGGATTGTGGGGCAAATGTAAAATTTAAATCAGCATCTGTCAAAATATGTGACACTGCAGAACTACCTAATAGTGAAAACTGTATACACCAGCCAAGTTTGTTACTATTTCTCAATATGTTAATCATGATATGGCCTGCACAAGAAATTCAGACAATTCAAAAAGCGACTACCCATGATGTCTGACTGAAACTTTTTGGCGATCATTATGAATAATACCAAAAAAAAAACTAAGCTTAAACAAAATAGATTTCCTATAAAAAAATCGCAACATACTACCTTTTAAAGAGAAACTGTGAAGCACAAATTAGAACAAATTGAAATTACTGTAGGCCTACATTGTAAAATAATCTTCATGAATAAATGACCAGTGATTGATTGATGTTTTACGCTAATCCTCAAGATTATATCAGTTATATGGCAGTTTTGCAAGATTTAGTGGGAAGGAAACTGGGCTCTTAGCCAAGAGAAAACCCCCCGCCTTCGGTGTGTACCAGGCAATTCTTCCACATACGGTGATCAGAGTAAGAGACTTACCTATAATGAGACCAATCCTACAGTTTGTATCCATGCCAATGCCTGCCACTAAAGTAGCTGTTGTGTCACACAATAATACCTCCACTTCCAAGTCTAAATCCTAACAAAAACAAGTTTAAAGTCAAACAGGGAAAAAAGTATATTAGGCACTTTGTGCATTAAAAACTGTATTTGTTTATATTCAGGGATTAATTTTTTGGCTTTATTGATAAGTATGTGTGGAGAGAGGGAAAGAATTACTACGAAAAAATCTTTCATGAAACCGGAGCTCTACTGAATATAGCTGATGTTTAATTGGACATTCGGCTTGTCTGGTCTAAGATTGGTGCCCCCACGTCATGTTATTGCTGACCGAAAAACTGGCCAAATGGTCTATTGGACATTCGGCTTGTCCGGTCTAAGATTGGTGCCCCGATGTCATGTTATTGCTGACCGAAAAACTGGCCAAATGGTCTATTGGACATTCGGCTTGTCCGGTCTAAGATTGGTGCCCCCACGTCATGTTATTGCTGACCGAAAAACTGGCCAAATGGTCTATTGGACATTCGGCTTGTCCGGTCTAAGATTGGTGCCCCGATGTCATGTTATTGCTGACCGAAAAACTGGCCAAATGGTCTATTGGACATTCGGCTTATCTGGTCTAAGATTGGTGCCCCGATGTCATGTCATTGCTGCGCGCAAAATTGGCAAATGGTCTATTGGACGCTGGGATAGTAAGGTCTAAGATTGAAGGCAAGACGTCATGTCATTGTTGCATGAAAAACTGGGCAATGGTCTATTGACCTGTAAGACTATAAACTAATTACTGACTTTCAACCTTAGCTTACCCAATGAACTATATGCGTGGAATGGCTACGTCACCCTGGTTAGATTGGATCTGGCGTGCTAAAATCGCAGTCATAACTATGGGACGTTGTCTCTCGAAACGTAAATAACGTTTTTCTATGACATCACAAATGAACGTTCACAATAGTGCTTTGTCATAATGTCATGACGTAAATAAAGCAGTTTCTCTCTAACGTCAGATCAGAAGTGTCATCTCATAATAATGGCGGCGCTCATCATACTTTAACTGTCACGTGACAGCCAATCCAGGCATATAGATCATTGAGCTTACCCCTCTTCTCTTGATAGCATCCTCCAGCATGGTGACCGCGTCTTCCCCAACTCCGTTTGGACACAAGAAATTCTTTGTCCACGTGACCAAATAACCTGTCCGTATTCCAGATTGTTTCATGGGAAAGGAAAACGTAAAACCTGAAAGAAAATTGTACAAGCTTAGGACAAGAACCTTAGAAATTCATGAAACAAGTTTTTTCAAGGCTATAACCATTATATCTGCTGGGTTTATATATGTACAATTCGTAAGTTGGATTAATCATTTCATTTAAATGGCAGCGTTACCAGGTTTAGTGGGGGAGAACATCTCATCTTCTGCAGCTACCTGGCAAGCAGTCCACATAAGGCGTTCAAGTGAAAAACTCACTCAAAACCTTTTTCTGTCTTTGAATTGCTGTGGTTCATCACATGTCAACCAAAATGACAGCAGGGATGTTTTTGAGTTTTGGCAGAAGTTTAAATTTGATATTCAATCAAGAAGTATCAAAGACAGACCGGTTTAGAACCTGGAACAGAATTTTCTCCACACACACACTGATGTTCACGCTACATACAAGGAAATCTAGCTCAAATCAGCGACATTGAAAAAAAAGGGATTCCCCATACTACAGTCAACGTCCAGCGACGATTTGGCCGCTGCTTTTCGTGACCTCGTTGAGCCATTGATCAGAGGTTGTATCCTACTGAGAGAGACACACACTACACGCCCCGTCCCCTACATTGGAAGCTTTATATCATGCTCTGAATCAACCAATGAAAAGATCCCAACACAGTTTTGACAGAGCATGAAAAAAAAAGGTGATTTTAAACGATATTTACCTAAAGACAATTTCTTATCTTTAATTTTTTCTTCTTCCACAAACTCTGCTACTTTATCTACCATGTAATCAAATATCTGCAAATAAAATAAACATGAAATAAACATGACATTTACAAGTTGATTAATTGATGTTTTACGCTGTACTCAAAACTATTTTACTTATATGTCGGCAGTGGAAAGGTTAATAGTTTAGAGGGATCTGAAGTCTTGGAATCAAGAAATCTCTAGCAAGTACCTGGCAACCCTTCCCCATTGGATTGAATGATTGATGTTTTACGCCACACTCAAGATTATTTCACTTATTCCACTTATTCCAGTGGACCTGACCAAGTGGACAAACAGTTACAAAATTTGACTGATTTAGACGAGCTGCTGTCAGCCTTTTCAATATGTGGGAGACAAACTCTAAAGTCTTTAATGAAAAGAGGGCAATTCGGACCTGTTATTTCAAATTTCTGGCTATCCCACAGCTACATGTACAGGACATCAAAATGACATGTGGGCACCCCTCTATTAGAACCCAAGGAATTCAGGCAAGCTTGTACCATTAAATTAAAAGTTGTTCATTCAAATGAATTAAAGTCCTACTTTTTCCGCTCGCTGTGTCATCAATTCATTAGGAAGACTGTAAGATTTGATCGTATCT
Organism: Lepidochitona cinerea; assembly: GCA_963971465.1. Classification (NCBI taxonomy): domain Eukaryota; kingdom Metazoa; phylum Mollusca; class Polyplacophora; order Chitonida; family Tonicellidae; genus Lepidochitona; species Lepidochitona cinerea. Next base: position 62,657,319 of record OZ020551.1, on the reverse strand, counting down.
TTAATTTCTCCATTATTCATTTGTACTCGTATTACACGGAAGTTACTTCCCCCTAGATCCAACCCAAGGAAGTCACCAGTCTCTAGAAAACAAATTCAGAATTATGATGAACAGATTTGAAATATACATTTAAATATACCCTACTCAGTAGTGATCAACTAGTAGGAAACCTTCAGCCAAGGGGCCAGTTTTACGAAGCCTCCTTAGTTAAGTTGATCTTAGTGGCTAAGGACAAACCTTAAGGGAAATTTTAAGATGGACCTACGCCACTTTTACGAAATTCTCTTACGATTTTCACCTTAGCGATAACTTAAGAGGGAGATCTCCTCAAGTGGAGGAGGGAAACTCCTTAGATACCCATGTTTCCAAGCAGATCACACGTTTTTTTTTTAGATTATAAGGCTTGAAACAAACTTTTCTATAAGTTGTTTTCCCAACCAGTACTGTTTGAATGATAGGACAGCGACAAAAGTTCTTCTGATAAAGCCGGTTGTGTTTTAGTACATTGCATAAGAACTCCACAAAGGGGAGAAACTCATGAGCGCAAATATTGTCAAATAGTAAAATGCACTGGCATTGAATTTTGAATGTCGTAATAAATCAGAAGAGATTCTTTATACGATTTCAAAAGTCTCCTCGCTGTTTCATCCCAAAATAACAATTGTGCTTATGTTTATAAGCTTAGCTAAAAAATGAGTGAAGTGTGCCTTTGAGGCACCCTTAAAAATTCTCTTACGCTACGGTGGTTTCGTAAAATAGCATCGAAGTCTGAAGTTCTTCCTAAGGGGAAAATTAAGATGTCCTTAGCTTAAGGGGGCTTCGTAAAAATGGACCCTGGAAGGCTAACATACAATATTTGATACATTCCATTATTTCCATTAATTAAACTCTTCCAATCAGAGGGGCAGTTGATAGCTTGGACAATCTCACTTTCGATGTACCATTGGAATACAAATTATCAACTTCATTTCAATATGTTGTGATATTTAGTTTAAAGATTATCCCAAATGTTGCAACATAGATAATCTCAGGAACTTGAACTTTTCCTTGTGTTTAATTACATATGAGGTTTATTTACATGCTCCCAAGGCAGTGATTTCACCAGAGGAGTTCATCACAGACTCCTACTCGATGCTACATAGTAAAATTCTCTAGTTCTGTAAAGTAAATAAAATGATACACTATTACACTGTACAGGGACAGAAAAGCAAAACCTCAAAACAATAATTTGAAGCATTGGGTTTAAGCATTTTTATCGTCTTTTTTACTAATAGCGATCTGGTCATTAATGATAAAAAATTAAGACATCACCACGTAGTAAGTTGTTTTTTCGACACCTGTACCGGTATCTTCGTCAAGTGTAACTGGTCATTGTCGTCCAAATGCACAGTCACGATCAGCTGTTATGATTCAAACCGGCATAGATTTAAACTCATTTGTTTGCTTTCATTAATAAAATCCTTTTTACCCCTTCTTCCAGCGCCTTCTGTAATTTTGTAACCACTTTTTTAGAAAAAATCCTGATATGCATATTTATTGTAATTAAAACTCTGTAAATTAGTTAGTACTTTATTTCCTAGGTGAATTGTTAAATCAAAGTCTACTGCTATGAAGTTTTATTTCTAGAGAATTGAAGGCAGTTGGGATACCCTTAAGTGTTTTTGTACCGCCAGTAGGACCAAATCAAATACTTTGGACCATTGGACTGTTAAAGTGGCATGAGCTGCCAAAATTCACACTTTTTTCATATTTTCTGATCGTCACGACAGTAAGAGGTTTTGAAGGCTATCAAAAAACTAACTGATTGGCGTTGGAATGAGGACAATCCATAGAGCATGTGGCCTGCACGAACCGAAAACGTGTTCGAAAAGTAAACAAACTTTAAATAACCGAGATGACCATTCATTCATTCTAAGCCAAAGTTAGTTCAAAACAATACTTTATCGTACATTTTCGAGACTAGAAGTACTAAAAAGCTTTTGAATTGTACAACTTGAGAAAAATAGCCGATAATTTCATCATTCTGTTTTAACGTCAAAATATCAACATTTTGGCAGCTCATGCCACTTTAAGCGTTTTTTGATGATTTTTAATTTGATATTACATTTGTACCTAGAATCTTGAGGGTTTCAGAAGAAAACCCACCAAGGGTGATAATTTGTCCTCAACCAGGCAAACAGGGTAGTAGGGCAAGGCAGCCTGTACTCAAAGGGCTAAATACATGTCTTTAAGGTTAATTGATGGATGTATTATGCAGAAATCAAGTTTATTTCACTTATATGTTAATGTTAGTAGGTCTATTGGGGTGCAACTCTGAGCATTGTGTCCCTGCTGGTAATGTACATGTATCTGTCAATAATACAATAATAGTTGATCAGTGAAAATACAGAAAAAAATAATTTCCTAGTCTTTACTTTTTTACTAGAGCAAGATTCGAACAGCAAAGTTTGAAAGTGGTCAAAGAGAAAACAAAAACATAAACGCATGTCAGGTATTTAACAATGCTAAAAACGCCAGACAAAAAATAGTTTTTTTTTTTAATTTTAGAATAATTGAGATTAGTGACAAAACTTTAGTTCATAGCAGTTGAGGGTAAATTTTACCATTGCCCTCCAGTAGATGATATATGTATGTGTTTTCGTTGAGGATGGAGGACTTTTTTCTCTCTGCTTCATCTTTACTATAGGCCAATTTCATCTCTCTTTCAAACTCTGACATTATCTTTCTGTAATCATCGTTATTCAATACAAACGGCTTCAGGAAGTTTTGAATCTAGAGAAAAGCAGAGAAATTGGTGGTTATTTATGAATATAGAACTCAACAGACATAGGACATTAATCTATACAGAGAATACCACATAGAGAACAACACATGTATGTAAAGATTATAAATTCCATATAATTTAAATGATTGATTGTTTCGTGTTTTACGCTGCGCTCAATATTATTTCACTTACTATATAATTTAAAAGAAAACCCGCTAGATCTTTTAAAACTGCTTGTTGTACGCCTTAAAACAGCATAGCTTGTACACTTATAATGATTTTTGGTACTGGTTGCTCTTTAAAGACATACATAACTGGAAAAGGTCAACTATCAAAATGTTACGATACAATTAAATAATGTTAAAAGGGACCTTAAATCTTCTCTCAGTCCTATCAAGTCTGAACGTTAGGCTTTAAAAATGTAATTAATTAGTTTTCAACTTTCTTTGAATAAGCACAAATGTGGCATGAAAAACCAAGAAACAGTAAATTTTGGGAAAGCCAGTTCTGAGGTTTTTATAATTTTCATTTGTCAGAAATACACGGTCAAAACTCTAAGAGAAAACCCTTACCTTTTCAGCTGTCTCTGGGTTATTAGGCAAGGATAGCCTGGGGCGTTTTGTTGGATTCTCCATATTCTACAGAAAAATAAATTAAAATGTTAGATATCATAAGCAAACCAACTACAATGTACAGTTTACAATATCAAAACTGGAGCATATTAAATATGGATAGTTCCCCTTAATTTAAATATTTATGAACACTAAAACCCACGGGCACAGGGAAAATCTTCTTGTCTAAAAGGATTTAAACAAGAAAATGCTGGTGTAAAAGAGAGCATAAAACTTTCTGAATACAATCCACGTGATTGGTTGACAAACCTGAAAAGATCTGAGTAGGAAAGTAGGCCCTACAGTACTGATATCAGGTGTTCTTTTGGTTTTAGTCAACAATCCCACATTTATATGACAGCCGGCTTCATGTGTTTGGCAAACCAAACCAAACAAATTGTCTAAATTTGAAGAAATTGTCTTTTTTCTAAATTTAATTAGTCTCCTGCCATTTAGAGGCAGAGTACTTTTAACGAAAATAGCCCCGGAAAGATAGAAGTTGACTTCAAATATAATGTTAAGTTTCAGACCAGATAAAAGGTGTAACCATAAAGACTACGAAAACAAACCATTTGAAAAAATTTGCATTGAGTGAACACTGTCCACCTTCAAGAACCAGTTGTAATGATTATTACTAACTATTTTCCAACCCTTTCATGTCCATTAAAATAGAACTAACTGTATGATAGTATGGAAAATTGGGACAACATTTTTTTAAAGTCTGTTTTCTCCAGAATTTGCACGACAATTCTCATCTGACATAGAAAAGTATACCAGAATAAAAATTCCTTTTCTTTAAATTCAGATGCTTTTATTTCATGTTCTCTCTCTGAAAAACATGGGAGAGGAAGTGCACTCCCATTGAATTTTGGGAGACCATTTTTGGGGAGAGAAAAGGCGTGACATTCATTTTCAGTCATTTATTGTATCGGTCATTGGACCACTTTAATTCAACAAGTTAAATCTGACTTGTTATCTGTATTCTGGTATTTCATTTTGCTGATCCACACTGACCGCATAATGAATATCAGATATAGGCAAGTAAGGAATTCACTGTGAGTGAATTACAAATATTTAAGTTCTATAGTCCTTATTGGTCAGAGGATTGTTTGATAAAATTGCCCTCTCTACTAGCGACACATGACTGTTTCAAATGTTAGAAAAGGTTAAACAAATTCAACGAAATTTCTGTGATATTTTTGATATCTGTAATGTCGCAAATATCGTTAATGAACGTTTGACAGAGACATATCCTTACAATGTAGTCAGCAATACAATAAGGTGAAGAATTACTTATGGATAACAACTTCTTGGTTTATTGGGTGTTATCCATAAGTAATTCTTCACCTTATTGTAACCTTCCAACTTCTAAATGCCATTGAAAGATTTAGTCAGCAATAATTTCCCATGAGTTCCATGTGGGCGTTGATACACTCAACATACATATACTGTGAACTACGTACTCACTATGCTGAGTAGTCCACAAAGTTAGTAATAAGGGACAGAATTAAGAACTGGTCGGTGACTTTCAAAGTTAGCAATTTTCGCTATGCACCATATTAACAATTAGGTGCTTATGCAGATAACTAAAGCCACCCCAGCCTAAGATGGAAATATGTACTTTAATCGCTATGGCAAAAAAATATATATATATATATAGTCTAGAGGTAAGATTCCATGTTCTTATTGACATCCAAATCTTGGATATCCAAATCAATGAATGGCCCCCACTCTATCAACTGATCTAGATTCTAAAGTCACTCAACAAACTCACTTTCCGCAAAATTTTAATAATTATTTGTTCAGTGATTTATGTGGTTTTAGGAGCTAATATTTGTTCAACTTCTTCATACTTTATGGATTTTTAAGACTTGTGTTGCATGGTCTATTTGGTTATGTGGTTTTGCGCAGCTTCTGATTGAGAAAGTAGGGAATCGAGACCCTTCACCGTCCACAACTTTTGAATACTCCTAAAATATCCAAGCCCCTGTAATTATACTTACTCAGTCAAGACTAGAGTTTAGTCAAGAGCCAATAAATGCAACTTGCAAGCCAATTAAAAACTTTCCCACGGCCGGTCCGCCTACATTGGTAGTTCTTCTGGTATTCTTTACCGTTCCCATAGTGCATTTACCGATATATACAATGAATGAATGACTTTAACTTAGTGTAATTTAAAGTTAAACAGTTGTTTCAAGTTTAAATCACTAAAGTTCCAACATTTTCTGTATCATTACCCATTCACCTGTTGAATTATTAATTATAGGCGAGACTTCTAAATGACTAACCTCGGTTGCGTTCGCCCCTTCACGGCTCAAGGCAAAATTGTACGATATATGCTGGAGCATAGAACAAAATCACTTATTTCTATGATGCTGGAGCTATCCCGGCCAGCTGACCCCCGCCCCCTACTCAGTGGGCCTATGCTGGTCTGCTGCTCAACACAGTGCTGCAGGCCGTTTAGCCGCACTCGTGTGTCTCTATCCTGGTTTACTTACATGTACTTTGCCGGTCAGTTTTTTATGTGATATTTACCAAAGTAAACGCATCGACCATCCCATATTTGAGCTTTGAACAGCAAACCTTAATATCCAAAAAGTGGTCAACTTACTTTGTAATAATTTATGTGATGAACACACCAGAGTGAACTTAAATTTAACTTTTGAAAAAAGCAACGTCAACAACAAAACAATGTGAGGCTCTGCAAATGTACGAGTCAACTTTTATATAAATAACGCAAAATCAAGAGATGGAACACAAGGGCTGGAATACAATATATTTCACATCCAAAGAGATATATAATATTTATCTACGAAAACGGAAAACGGCATATTATGCTCGAAGTAGAAAAATTGAAGTGTCGCTGTGACCTTTTTTTTTTTACCGATAATTAGGTCAATTTTCGAGTTGCTTCCCTTGATTGCACTCTCCTTTCAGGTCGGTGCCAAGACAACCATAACACATTTTGGAGTGACAGATTGCGGTTTGTGACAGTTTTTGACACAATGGTAAATTTTTCAGTTATTTTAGCACCATGCTTCCCAGTGTTCTTTCACAGCATATATTTGTATTCTTGATTAAAGCGTCTACACACTTTAAAAAGTTCATGTATCTGCCAACTGTCTTTAGAAATTATGTTATTATAGGGATTTCAGGCGATTTTTAATTTTAACATATTTTTCTCGAAAACATCACTTGTTGCAATGAGGTGGCAATGTAGTTTGTAAAACACTTTTCAGAATAAAAATCGGTTCACTAGTTTTCAGTTATTATCATCTAGTCGGATTCTAGGCTTTATTCCAATTTCGCTGTAATGGCTATATTTTAATTTAGAATATTTTATTTGATATATTTGATCACAGAATACCTTTTATAATATTAATAACCCTCTCATGTAGAGATTGTTAGGATACCTGTCAGTTATTGAGGGTTAAATGCAGGCCTGTTAAGAAAGTATTATCTGTCGGTAGACAGAAAATTGCCCGAACAAATAAAAAAAAAAATAGTGTTTTCCTTCATTCTCTAAGGGCAGATTTGGAAATTTGATAAAAATTGTTTGAGCAGACCATGTTGTCATCGACCAGACAGTGCAACAGAGGCCTTAAAATCGTATTATTGTATTATAAAATGGAAAAGGAATAACTCTTTGCATCACATTTATAAATCATTGAACATTATGGCTTATGCCATATCATTGATTTGAATATCTTAGTATTCTTTCAGTAAGTGTTAACATATATTGATCATGGTTTTAGCAGAGTAGGACATGGTATGGGCAGGGTAGAATGTATTGAGCATGGTATGGGCAGGGTAGAATATATTGAGCATTGTATTTGGCAAGCTAGGATATATTGATCTTGGTTTTAGCAAGCTAGGATATATTGATCTTGGTTTTAGCAGGGTAGGATATATTGAGCATGGTATGAGCAGGGTAGGATATATTGATCATGGTATGGACAGGGTAGGATATATTGATCATGGTTTTAGCAAGGTAGGATATATTGAGCATGGTATGAGCAGGGTAGGATATATTGATCATGGTTTTAGCAAGGTAGGATATATTGAGCATGGTATGGACAGGGTAGGATATATTGATCATGGTTTTAGCAAGGTAGGATATATTGAGCATGGTATGAGCAGGGTAGGATATATTGATTATGGTATGGGCAGGGTAGGATATATTGAGCATGGTATGAGCAGGATAGGATATATTGATCATGGTATGGACAGGGTAGGATATATTGAGCATGGTATGAGCAAGGTAGGATATATTGATCATGGCATGGACAGGGTAGGATATATTGAGCATGGTATGAGCAAGGTAGGATAAATTGATCATGGTGTGGACAGGGTAGGATATATTGATCATGGTATGGACAGGGTAGGATATATTGAGCATGGTATGAGCAAGGTAGGATAAATTGATCATGGTATGAACAGGGTAGGATATATTGAGCATGGTATGAGCAAGGTAGGATATATTGATCATGGTACATATATGAGCAGGGTACCGGTAGGATATATAATTTGAGCATGGTATTGGCAGGGTAGGATGTTTTGAGCATTAGGACACGACAGGTTAGGATATATGATTTGAGTATGACATATGGGCATTGTATGGGTATCTGATTAGAGAGTGATCAATTAACAAATTGTAGTCAAATGTTTCAAAATATATATGTATTTTGAAACTGTGGATGTCAGTGGATGTCAGGTTTAGTAAAGTTCTTTTCATGGAGACTCCAACATATTAAAACGTCATTTATGATGTCATAATCCTCTGATTAGATCGTCACATGTTAAGATACACTGCATGTGGCTATTGGTTGGCTGGCATGGATAGTAAGACCCAACAAAAAAATTGCAGGCTGTTCGAAAATAGAAACTTGTTTCAACATAGTGCTTCCACCTATGGGTCGCGGGTTCGAATCCCACTCAGTCCAAAAATTGGAAAATTTTCTGACTGGGTTTTCACTCGAACGACCTATATGGGATGGTTGCCAGTTACCAGTGGAAGGTCGTGGGTTTCCTCCGGGCACTGAGCCCGGTTTCCTCCCACAATAAAACTGGCAACGCCGCCATATAAGTGAAATAATCTTGAGCGTGGCGTAAAACACCAAACAATCAATCAATCAATCAATCAACATAGTGCAATAAGTTGTACAATGGATACTGTTCCATGCTGTTAAGCGACGCGGTCTACATAATAAAACAAATGTCATCCAACAGAGGGAAACAAAAGTTTAAACATGTTGCCAGGGCTTAACATATATATTATCATAAATAAATCACTAATGTTTAAATTAATGAATTTTTATGATTTTATTATGTGCAGGAGTCCCCGGAGATGGATATCGTGTTTAAGAATGGATCAGGCGTGAGATACACTGGTTCATCAATGAGTAGCACACCCTTCAATAGCACCCGACAAACCCCCGTCTCCTCCGCAGCTAGAGATGATGATGAGGATAACATGCAGGCCTTGGAAAGAAACACTGTACAATATCTACACCATCGCAGATCAACTTTGCCAAATCTCATGAACAAATACATCATTCCTAAACAGCCAAGAGCAGATCCTAAGGTGTGTATTATGTAAATGTAAATATGTTCTGTGTTCACAGATTCCTGTCATTTAGATCAGGTAGCTAACACTCCATGCTCTATGTGATGATAATCAGCCACTGCCGCCCACAATGGTTGACTATCCCCGACATATTTAGCATGTTTGATTTTCAGAAGATTCGGCTACCTTAGCAAACCAATTGACCGATTGCTTGATGACGTCACTTGGAAATTACGGGCAAAGCATTTGAGGGATGTTAAAATAATTTTAAAATATGGCGGAGGAAATAATACTGTATCGAACAGAAGACGTAAAAGGCGTAAAGTTACCACAAAAATGTGTGGATAAATACAGGTTATGTCATCAATGTTTTTCCCATAAAAGAGACATCTTGTTAAGTACCAATAAACAAAATGGCGAACTGAGGTACATTTTACCCAGAAAGGTTTGCGTAATTCTATGTGACGTCATCAGGCTCGGCAGTAATTGTCTACTGTACAGTAAACAAGTGACTTATTCTCTCTTATACCATTGCCAGTGCTCTCTCCTCTCAATAAAAGTCAACTCACATCATTGCCTTAACATTTCCTTCATTTGTCTTTTCGTCTTGGTTTCGAATAGCCTCCCTCAGCCAAGAAAAGGAAGAAGAAGAAAAAGAGTAAAACATTCAGTCTGGATGACGAGCGAGAACAGGAGAGAAGACGACAGAGAGAAACTGTAAGTACCGTATTTCTTCTAAAGATTCAGCCACTTTTTTCCTCATAAGGATTCAACCATAAGTAAATAAATATGCTTAATGAGGCCAGACAAATTTGCCCATTAGAGGGAGTTTATGGCAATATGACCCACTGTGCAGTGTGTGAAAATGGTTATCCTTAAACACAACTCCACGTCTCTATTTTTGTCTGACTCAATGGAAAATTTAGGCCATTAGAATATTTAGAAGAAATATGGTAGATCTAAATCTAATGTACATGTACCCTTGTCGGGGATGTTTCTTAAAAGATATACACCTAACCTAAATCTTGGCCTGTCATCGTAACATATATCTTCAACATTACGTCCAGTCACAATGTTACATCAGGCATATGTAAATATTTGGAGAAGCAGCACCCAACCTCCAGGTGGCAGTTAACTGGGTTTGTTCAAAGTTGGAAACTGAAATATGTGCGGTCAATAAATGATCCCAGTATACTGTTTTACTTACCCCATATGCTTTTGTATCCGCCATTAAACAAAGCCATAATTTGCAGGCATTGTTTATTGATCTGCAAGAACACGCAATAATGATAATTTTGACCAACACTGGGGAGAGCAATGTTGTATTTCACAAGCTTTAGGGATTGTCAATATAAATATGAATTGATTTAATACATGTTACAAAGTAAAGCCTCATTGTGTAATGTTGAAGAACTGCATTCAACATTCATATCTGTAAATGCTTATTTTCTGGCTGAGGCCCAAACATACCTTGAAAATAAATAGGCTTTATACCTGGTGTGATCACTCACACTATAAACTGTAAAAAACAAAAGTCAACTGCACAATGGGTAACACATTAGACCTGGTCCCCATAGTTATTTTAGTGTAAAATATTTTTTAACTGTGGCTGTGTGTTTTAGGATTTGAAAAACTGCATGGAGCTCCTGAATTACTTGTTATTCTGCTTCACGACAAACTGTACATGTTTCTAGGCCGATCGTATAAAAATATTTTGTCAAATGTTTTCAGGAAAAGTTTTTACAGATATATGACGATCTGCACAGAATTAAGGATTACTATTACCAGGAATATATGCAAGTTCTTACGAAAAAAGTGGAAAAACAACACAAAGAACAAAAAGAAAAACAAGAAGCCGATGAAAGAAAAAGACTGGAAAGATTGGAACAAGAGGTAATGTTTGAGTTTATTGTTTTAGTGGCATTTAGAAGTTGAACTTCTTGTTTTGGGGCAACTTTTCAATCCAGCTTGTAGGATCGTAAATACGATGACAACATTGCGAGAATTTATTTTGACTCGACAGTCCTCGGAGCTGGACTGAAACGTTGCGTCACAAAATAGTTAATAATTTAGAATCCTTATGACTTTGTTAATTTGTTTTTATTTCTTTGTTAATTTATTTTTATTTCTTTGTTAATTTGTTTTTATTTCTTTGTTAATTTGTTTTTATTTCTTTGTTAATTTGTTTTTATTTCTTTGTTAATTTATTTCTTTGTTAATTTGTTTTTATTTCTTTGTTAATTTGTTTTTATTTCTTTGTTAATTTGTTTTTATTTCTGCCAAATTGCTGCTCTTTGGGCACTTGATAAAAATTCCATAAAATAGTGAAAGTGAGAACCCGAGTTCGCACAGCACTGTCTATTATCAAGAATGTACCGTTCAGTTGATAATGGGTTGAATCTCCAATGTCAGCTAACAATGTGCTAATTTCAAACCATAGCAACTTAAGTTGGTACTGTACTGCAGGAAATGCGCGCCAGGTCCAGCCACACAAAGGTCTACTCCTGAAACTTGGTTGATTGATTGATGGAGGTTTTACGTCGCACTCAAGATTATTTCACTTATATGGCAGCATTGTCAGGTTTAGTGGGGGAGGAAACCGGGCTCATTGCCCGGAAGAAACCCCCGACCTTTGCCGAGTACCTGGCAACTCTTTAACATACGGTGACTGAGTGAAAAATTCACTCAGAAATTTTTGGATGAAAGGTTTGTGTGGGGCTGAGGGACAATCATTCTAACCCATGGAACCACCGAGACGCCCTCCTGAAACTTGGTGCCCTAAATCAGCAGCGTTATGCATTTAATATGGTGGGCCTTTGAATTCATTTCTGTTCGAAATCTCATTTTACATTAACCTCTTTAATAGACTTTTTTTCTTAAACTGCTTAAACAAAAAGGGTTTGTCAACAATCCAATTCTTTTTAAAAATAAGAAATTTTTTAACGATTTTGCTGCATTTTTTTTTATTGTGAAATTAATCCTGGTGTTCATTATAAACAAATTTGCTAATTTTTATTCGCAGAGGTTGGAGAGTCATCGAGTAAAGAAACGATTGGGCAGACACAACGTGGTCCATAACGATACATATCTTCACAAAATACCAAAGACAGAACTTTTTAAGGTACAATTTTAGAAAAATATTTTCCTTTATACTGAAAGGCATTACTCTGTAGCTCGTTATGTAGTGTGTTGAACACTTGATCAAATCATCACAGTCCACCCCTTCTCCGTTTCTTTAAAGTGGCATGAGCTGCCAAAATTCAGACTCTTTTCATAATTTCTGATCATCACGATAGTAAGAGGCTTTAAAGGCCATCGAAAAACTAAATGATTGGCGTTGGAATGAGGAAAATCCATACAGTATGTGGCCTGTACAAACCGAAAACGTGTTCGAAAAGTAAACAAAATTTAAATAACCGGGACGACCATTCATTCATTCTAAGCCAATGTTAGTTTAAAACAATACTTTATCGTACATTTTCGAGACTAGAAGCACTAAAAAGCTTCTGAATTATACGTCCTGAGAAAAATAGCCAATAATTTCAACATTCTTTATTAAGGTCTAATATCAACATTTTGGCAGCTCATGCCACTTTAAACACATGTCAATATTTGTTAGTGTTTTATTGCCTCTGGCCATTTCTACCATATGTAACACAGCACATCAAATTCGAAAATGTATGCTAAAATTCCAATACTGGCGTAGCAAGAATCTGGTTATAAAGAATTCTTATGCGGACTTGCAGATGCATTCTATGGGACCTGGTGTACAGAAGCATATTGAGCTTTGAAAGGTTAAGATATGTCACATTACTAAGGAATTTAATTGTGACTTTGCATAGTTAATTCAGACTAAAGAAATAAGCCTAAAAGATAAATGACAAATTCAAGACCAAACCCCCTAATTTGTGAGTAAATATGTACTGTCCAAACTCAGCCAAAAGTATGATGAAATCTCAGTTGCAAAACCTACAAAATACAAAGCATTCTTTTACTCTCTACAACCTGTCTTCCACCAATGGGTCGCGGGTTCGAATCCCACTCAGTCCAAAAAAAATTGGAAAATTTTCTGACTGGGCTTTCACTCGAACGACCTATGTGGGATGGTTGCCAGTTACCAACGGAAGGTTGTGGGTTTCCTTCCGGGCATAGAGCCCGGTTTCCTCCCACAATAAAACTGGCAACGTCGCCATATATAATATATAAAGGGAAATAATCTTGAGCGCGGCGTAAAACACCAAACAATCAGTCTTGAAATGAGAACTAGGCCATTCAAAAGTCAACTATAACAAATATGAAGATATTTCTGAGTGGTGACGGAAAATATGCATTTTATCGATGGCTCTTACTTTGACGTCCTGGGATCTCACGAGAAACTTGTGTTTCAAAATTTAAATTTTTTAATACATTTAGTCAATTTACAAGGTGAATCTAATCCAATTAAATATAAAACTGACAACAATCAATAATCATTGGCATTCTCTTTCTGTTCCTTTAGTGGAAATATTTTTGTTTTTATCATTTAAACAGATTGTCCAGCTTCAAGATCAGTTGAGGAAAAAAGGAAATTTACGTTATAACTGTGAGCTGGATGAATTCTGGTCAGCCATTAAGAAAAATCCAAATGTCTTCAATTTTTATCTGGAAAAGTTGAATGCTGATCGTAAGTTTTTAAACTTTATTGACTTGCGGGCTGTTTCTCAATCGACGTAACTTTGCGGCTGGTCGTAACGTAATGTTGAAGGTATATGTTGCCATGGCAGTTAGGCCTTGCATTGGACTTGCGCCGGCCGTAAATGTGTTGAGAAACAACCTCCTGATGTACGCTAAGTTTTTATAAAACGTGGAATCCGTTTCTTTCATTGTTGATAGTATGAAGAAAAGAATACTGCAGGTTAAGTATCAATGTAAACTACATGTAGCGTAGATGCAACAGACTTTTATTTTATTAAGTGTAGTTTTTACATAAAATTATTTCTTATTTAAATACTTGCTGAGTTTTCTATAAAACTCAACTGCCATTCACAAAATTATTAGAAAATACTTTCATTTTCCTGTTTTAAACAATGAGAACATATTCTGATAATCAATTTCAAATTTCTTAAATTTCTTACCCCCAGGACATTTTTTTTAAATTGGTTTCAAGTTGACTGGAAATTTAGCAAAGGGAAGCTCAAGATCGGGGTGTTAACAATTGAAAATCTAGCCAGTCCTTTAACGAACAAGCCATACTCATATTATGTTTTTTATGCTTATGTTAATTAGCATGAAATTCAACCGATAAGATAAAATAATTCCGTACACAATTGTAAAAAACTGAGGCTAGTGTTCAGGGGATTGTACACCTGATGTTACAAGTAGTTTAATCTAATGCCTAGCTGTCATGGAAATGTATATTGTACTTTAAGCATTATGTTAAGACTGCATGTCTACCAATTATGTGAAGCATAAATTCATCAGAATTAAAATATGTATGTAATTCTGTTCTTCTGTTTCTAGCTGTTTCACAGTCAATGATGCGACGTCGTCTGGAGTCTGCTCAGAAAGGAGAAATTAAGGCGGGGAGCGACGAGGGGTCCCAGCTTGACGCAGATACTTATCCCACAGACAGTTCCGATCCCACAGATAGCTGGGCCGTCACACAAATGTACTCTCATCAACATAAGGTAACCAACTAAATAGCATCTTCCAATTTGCCAAAGTTATCTTAGGCAATAGATGTGATGCTTTTTTTTGTACTCAATTTATTTTAAACGGAAGGCTAGCAAAATTTGGACTTGCAATACAATGATTTGAAGAAAAAATTATTTTTCGTGATTAAAACAACATACCTGTAACATACTTAGCTTCCGTAAATAAATGATTTTCATATGAAATTAAAACTTTTTTTAATTTTGACAGAACTACAAAACGCACACTGGGGGGTCACAAACAAAATTACCTCCCTTTATAGAGCTCACGCTTACCATCAAACTGGATTCCTAAGAATAATTGATTATTGGTTTTAATTTGTTAATTAGGGTCACAATTTAAGACCAGGTAGAATTCTTGCAATACGACAGCCTGTCCGAATGTATGTAGCATTTAGTTGACGTATGATTAAAATAAACTGATGTATTCTATATGATTTGTCAGGGCCCATCTCCCAGAGGTACTCGACGGCAATCAGCCAATACCATAGCCAAATTAGCCGGTCAAAGTTTAGAAAGGCGCTGTCCAAAGGTAAAGTATTGCTGAAATTAAAACAATGTTTTATGTGTAACAATGGGGATAGAAAGTCGGCTATCTCTTTCCCTTCCAAAAAGCAAATATCGGCGGGTCTCAGTTGCCAGAACGATAGTCTTTCAGTCCAACACAAGCCTTCCATTGGTGAGGTGTAGGTTCGAATCCTACTCGAGTAAAAAAAAAAAATGGAAAATTTTAAGTGGATTTTTCACTAGATCGCCCTTTGTGGAAGAGTTGCCAGGTACTCGCCAATGATTAAGGGTTTCCTACCCAACCTGGCAATGCTGCCATTTAAATGAAATAATCTTGAGTGCGGCTCAAAACATCAACTGATCCAAAAAAAGGTCTGAAACCATTGTACTGTTTTACATGTAGATATAATGCAAAAAAAGGATCTGAAACCATTCTGTACTGTTTTGCTTGTGGATATAATGCAAAAAAGGGATCTGAAACCATTCTGTACTGTTTTGCTTGTGGATATAATGCAAAAAAAGGATCTGAAACCATTCTGTACTGTTTTGCTTGTGGATATAATGCAAAAAAAGGGTCTGAAACCATTTTGTACTGTTTTGCTTGTGGATATAATGCAAAACAAGAGTTTCGGGAAACCCAAAATACGCCCGGAAAGGCACAGTAACTGCAGCCATACCAAAACAAATCCTTCCATATTTATTTGAATTTAATTTTCAAAATTCAGAGGGAAGAGGTTGAAGCTTGGTAAATGATTGATTGATTAATTGTTTGGTGTTTTACGCTGCGCTCAAGATTATTTCACTTACATGTATATGGCGGCGTTGCCAGTTTTATTATGTGAAGCTTGGTAAAATGTGATGTTATGTCAACAAAATGAAATCTTACCACTAAAACCTTTAAAATCCATCTGTATCAAATTTAAAATGGGCTATTTGGATCAACAATTATTAACAAGATTTGTACACGGTACAAGTCATCAATTCTCGCTGCTGTTAAAACATGATGTTAAACATTGTTTGTTGTCAATAAAGGTTGCACTAAAATGTTTCAATTTTTTTAGAAAAGCAGTTTATAATTTACTAATCATACTTAAACAAATGTAATTAATTGGTAATTTCGCAGCTCACACCAATTCAAGTAGATTTGACAATTTTTCTCATAATATTTTTTATCTACATTATTTGGCCATAGACATCTTGACAATATTCTAAATCTCCCCATATACCTACAGGTTATTACTTCTAATTTTATCATAGACCAAATGTTTACAATAGATTTGGCTATGGGTCCATTGCTAATGTCACCCACTGTTTTATGGGGCCATGTGGTACACAAAGCCTGGTTTAGCCCTAAATCTGTCAAGAGAGACTGAGAGCTAACTGTAAGTTGACAAGGTAAATAGACCAAAGCTGGGATACTTATCTCTTGGTCTGTAGATAAAACTTTAATCCTTATATGTATTTTTCATTTGATTAAAACGTTATATATTGATTTAAGAATAGTCTTAATCAATTTAGAAACATTATTGCAATTTGAAAAAATCCTTTTTTGATGAGAATCGGAAAAGTAGAAGCCATTTTATAATTTAAAGGTTATTTTCATGAAAATGAAAGTAAGAATAAAAGGGAATGTACATAATCCAATAATTTGCAATAGTTGATATCATAAACAATTTTTTTACACACTGTCTGTTAATATGGTATGTAACATGAAAGATTTGAAAACATCGGATCATATTTGTTAAAGTTATGGAGAGAAAAAGTAAATATTACATAACCCAATATGGCTGCCATATTACGCAATGTATGATGTCAAAAATAGTTCGCGACACACCTTCCACCCATAAGGTATATACTCAGAAAAAATTGTGCAGATGGAATCAAAACATTGGAAGTTATGGAGCGGAAGGGAATATTACATAATCCAATATAACTCCCATATTATGTAACCAGTAATGTTAAAAATAGTTTGCGACACACCTTCTACCCATAAGGTATATACTTAGAAAAAATTGTGCAGATGGAATCAAAACTTTAGAAGTTATGGAGCGGAAGGGAAAGCGGACAGCCGGACTTCCGGACTGCCGTCTTGCGGACGGACAGAGATGATACCATAATACAGCCCGCTTTTCAAGCCGGGCGTATAAAAAGGGTCTGAAACCATTTTGTACTGTTTTGCTTGTGGATATAATGCAAAAAAAGGGTCTGAAACCATTTTGTACTGCTTTGCTTGTGGATATAATGCAAAAAAAGGGCCTGAAACCATTTTGTACTGTTTTGCTTGTGGATATAATGCAAAAAAAGGGTCTGAAACCATTTTGTACTGTTTTGCTTGTGGATATAATGCAAAAAAAGGGTCTGAAACCATTTTGTACTGCTTTGCTTGTGGATATAATGCAAAAAAAGGGTCTGAAACCATTTTGTACTGTTTTGCTTGTGGATATAATGCAAAAAAAGGGTCTGAAACCATTTTGTACTGCTTTGCTTGTGGATATAATGCAAAAAAGGTGTCTGCCTTGGTATAAAAACGGAAGCGGCTAATACTCACTCAACATATCGATTAAGTGTATCTATTTGCTGTTTTATGGTTGTGCTACAAATCATTCAATACTGATGCTCATAATTCTTAATGCTTTTCCGTGACACAGTAAATATCTTTATTATTTGTCTTCAGATGGAGATGCCAGATTTATATTGTTTAAACATGGACTTGACAAGAAAACTGCCAGATCCTTTGGAGGTAATATTCTTATTCAATTTCAAGGGGGCCTCGGTGGTCCAGTGGGTTAGAGTGTTAGTCGCTCAGTCCCACACAGACTATCGATGTGGCTCAGTTTTGAATAATACTCAGACCAAATAAAATTGAAAAATTTCTGAGTGGATTTTTCACTCGGTCGCAGTCCTCCCACACTAAATCTGGCAACGTTGCCATATAAGTGAAATAATCTTGAGTGCTGTGTAAATCATCAATCAGTCAATCAACTTCATGACTTTATTGATTTTATAATGCACCCCAGATTATTTGACTAAAATGAGAACGATTCTAGCCACATTTGAGTAGGAAATATCCTTCAAACGTACCATGTAATAAATGACACATGTGTTTATTTACACAGTAGCAAATAATCTGTCAGATGAAAATTGTCTTACTTGTCCATTTAATTATTTTCCATTTCAAGATGGAAATATAAAGTATAGGTCTGTTTTATAATTCAAATAATATTTAGCATGTGTTCAATCAAACAAGCCCTTTATTTCCACTGCCTGTTTTTTTAACCAGATGTTAAAGGGGGCTGAAGTTCAAGCCAAGGATCATGATAGGAAAAAATATCTCCGACAGCTTCACAAGATGCACCAGTTGGCATTAACTCACCAGGTGGCAGCACAAAGGTTAGTTCGGGTGTGTGTGAGGGTAGGGGGGGGGGGGGGTGCATGTCAGTCAGACAACCATAGGGAGCGCAAGTCTCATAAGAATTATTACGAGATTTTGTGATATCCGGTGACAGATGACGCCATTAAGAACGTTTTTGGTGACGTTGCAATTCCATTTGACGTATTTTGTTCCATAACGTCAGAATTAAACGTCATTTTGGAACGAAAAACGCTGAGGATTAGGACAGAAGAATACAAATGTCTAAAACACATGTACTGTATTGTGTGCAAGGATGTCTTCAGTTTCACATTGTTTTATCTTTCCAGAATATTACAGAAACATAAAGATGAAATGGACATGGTTTTTGGAGGCCCTGATATCAATGATGTGGTAATGTTATTGACTGATTAACTCTAGTTTAATTAATTAGTGTCTTTTAGAAAGTGAGTATAACAGTATTCTCGTTATTTTTGGGATTACACTTTCTTGAAAATATGGTAGAAATTCCTCCACCGATTTTTGGTGACGCCCGGCACAGGAATCGAACCCAGGTCCCATAGTATGGCACCTATCGCCAGCACTAAATGCCGGCTGCCTTATCCATTCATAGGAGGCCGATTCCCGTTTCGGGCGTCACCCAAAAATAACGAGAATACTGATTAACTAATTGAATAAAGTTCCACTCTGATGAGAGAAAAAATAAGGCATGGCCATCAAGTGAATTTTTTGTGGACAACACAGGCTTTCCACGTTCATACTGATGAACTTGACAAAGACATTGGTATAGATGCTTAAAGTTTGTGTTCTTCACCAAACAATGACATGTTGATGCCTTAGTCATTTGTCATCAAGATTGTGGAAGGCTTTCACAAATTGACCAAATCCAATGATTATGAAATCAACTTTTAAATTTTAGTATAATTTATTCAGTGAAGAAGGTCAAAGTTTTTGATAGACAAATATGTTTATAAGAAATGTTACGTGGGTTCCATACTAATGATAACAAATTAAGACATCACCACGTCGGCAGTTGTTTTTTAACAACACAAGCTTTCGACACCTGTGACGGTGTCTTTGTCAAGTGTAACACTTGTAACACTTGACGAAGACACCGGCACAGGTGTCGAAAGCTCGGGTTGTCCAAAAACAACTGACGACGTGGTGATGTCTTAATTTTTTATCATAAATATGTTTATGTCGCTTATGTGTTGTCCCTTAAGGATGATGTCATCTATGTGTTATACTCCGTCAGGAGCAACCTGACTGAAGTTGTGATGTTCAGACAAGCATTGTATGACTTGTCATGTGACTGAAATATCACATAATATTGAATATCTATGAGACTGTAGATTACAAACCCACCATACTTCTTTTTGATCATTAATAGACAGGAAGGGTTGCTATGTACCCCAAAGGTTGTGGGTCTTCTTCGGGCAAAGAGCCCGGTTTTCTCCGCTATTTAAGTTTATTGATCTTGAGTGCAAATCTATCAATCCTTTATCATTAAGGTGCCATTTTAGCCTAGTTCAATTTTACCGAACTTATGTTTATATTACACATACTGTACCTACCATAAATTCGGTGAAATTGAAATACATTTCAGCCTTGAAATTTCCTGTCTACATACATGTATGTTGTATATAAATCAACTAATGTCAGCGACTTTGGTTATGAACGAGTCAAAACATTTTGTATGGATAAAGAATCATCCTTTAAAGAACTTTGTTTGCTTATGTTGTTGCTATTTCTGACAAAATTCTCAACAAGATTTTGTGAATGCGTACAAATCATTGCTTTGTTTGTTGTAGATTGATATTGACTTTGCCATAGCAAGGGGACGTGGAAATACCATACATGATAGAGAGTTACTTCCCTTACCTGCCATTGGATCAAGTCACAGTGGTACAAGAACCAGTCCGAACAAAGTCCTTACGCCTGACAGGTTAGAAATGGTGCATTTTAGAAATAAATGACATACTGATCAAACGTTTATTACTGAATATAGGGTCACAAAATACCACTTTGTTGGCACAGCTGAGCATAACCTCATTTATTTCTGTGTTAAACGCAGAAAACTGTTTTCATTAAACAAGGAAGACCGTTTTCTGTATTTTTGTCAGAAGGAACTTTCATTTGTTGCAATGTACATGCAATGTTGACAAAGGGCGAGTGCGAAAATGTGCATAATCGCGCTAAATGCTTAGAATCACAATAATGTCTTTTAAACCAGCTGATCGTTAACCTAGTTTATGTCCTTACAAGAGAAATACATACAACACCTAAAATGAGTGTAGTCACTCTTAGGTATACATTTACACCACCTTTTAGACATTGTAAACACAACTTGACGTGTTTCACTTGTCCCATGTTTAGCGTTGGGGATATTACTAGCACAAAACATAAAATTCCTTTTCTTAACAAATATCAGAAAGGCTGTGAGTGGACTTTTAAGCAAGTTCTCAAGCACTGGCACATAGATTATCTGCAACGCTAGCTGGCATTACTGCGGTTCAAACCATATGGAGCACTTGCCCACACTCACAAACTGTTCACTTTGCAAGTACTTCAGAATAAAACTGGCAACGCCGCCATATAAGTGAAATAATCTTGAGCGCGGCGTAAAACACCAATCAATCAATCAATCAACGGGTTCGAATCTCACTCAGTTAAAAAAAAAAAAATGGAACATTTTCTGACTTGGTTTTCACGACCAATGCTGGATGGTTGCCAGTTAACACCACAATGGTTATGGGTTTCCACCCGGTTTCCTCCCACAATAAAACTGGCAACGCCGCCATATAAGTGAAATAATCTTAAGCGCGGCGTAAACGCCACACTATCAATATAGTCTCTATAAGGATTACTTTCAAATACACAAGGAATGCACATTATTCTATAGTTTTTTGATTGATTTTATTTTATTCACCAATAGAAATAAATAAGATATAACAAAAGGAGTGTTTTACATTGGCGGGAATAAAGCTCCATGGAGCTGGCTCTATCCCTGATTAAAAATAATTAGTAATTTGAGACTAATAGTGGCTTTAATACAGAAAAAACTATGTTCGAAACATATTTACAACCTCTGATGGGAAAACTTTTCAGTAATTGGTTATCGTTATTATAATTGACGGAGTGAGTAATCTGAAAAAAGACGTGAGATAAATTGACTCAACATTTTGATTTCTATCAAGTACATTTCTATGAGTACATGTATGCAATTAACAGCTTTCTATTATAACTTATCAAGATTAAAGATACGAATTTAAAAACTTATTTTCTTATCCGTTTTAGTGTGGCTACCATCGAGCAAGAAGAAGAGGATGATTTGCCTTCAGTTCACATTACGCCAACTCCATTAGCACTTACAATGAACGAGGCCATGGATAACTGTAAAATCCTGGTAAGTAAAGCCATGTGTACCACTAAAATTAAGATCTCCATTGAGGTTAATTAGTTAGTGTCATTTAGTAAGTATTCTCATTATTTTTGGGATTACACTTCCTTGAAAAATGGCAGAAATTCTTCTACCAATTTTGAGTGACGCCCGAATAAAACACCCGAGAATAAGATCTCCACTAATGAGTTTCACATAATATACAAATAGTGATAACCCCAATAACGCGTTTCATGTTATTCTGAATTAACACTACTTGTGTAATGTAGTAGCAAGGTAACTCCGAATAAATTTAAACGCATATTGACAATTTCAATATTTTGACAAAGATATATTTGTCAAGCGTATACTTGTGTATTACACCAAGAATTAAAGGGCCTGTTTCACAAAGCAGCATAGCGTAAGTTTTTATGTAACTGTCATGGCAACCCAATTGCTGCTAAGAAAGTTACGCAAAAAAATACATCTACGCCGTTTTGTGAAACAGGCTCCTGGGGTTTCCTCCTAGAAAATAATGTTAAACAGGTAACAATCCTACTTAAATTTTACCTCTCACAATCCATGAACAATAAAAGTTTTGCCTTTGACTTAATCTGACAAGCCATCTACTACTGTATAATGTATCCAAAATGCATCAAAAAAGATTCAAAACATTTTTGACTTCTGGCTTCTTACTCAAAGTATGTTGGATATATTTTGGGTACCAACAAAAATTCTCTTCTGTATAAAGAGTCAAGTTTTATGTACCTGGGAGATTTGACATAGTCACGGCTAATAGTTCTAGTCTGAAAAAGGTTTGTAACAGATGCAAAATTTAAATTTTCATGAATATTCAGCTTTTTGGGGCTTTGTGGTAGAGGTATTGGATGATTGAGTTTCAGGTAGTCAATTTCTGTAAAGGCCCGTTCTGACTGTGCGATTTGTCGTACAGACTTGTAGGATGCGACTAAAATGGAGGCTTTTAATTGGTCAATATGATTTATCAACCAATCAAATGCATCCATTTTAATCGCATCCTACAAGTCGGTACGACAAATCGCACAGTGAGAACGGACCTTAATGTTGATGGTAGTTACAATGCTATGTAACATCTACTGTTTATTTCAGGAGGCGAAGTGCACCAGTCTGTTTTGGGACAACTACATGAGGGCTGGCAAACAAGTCACAACATGACAAGTTATAAACCATATATTTTTATTTTCAATCATGACACATTATGCAATCTTTAGTAGCATTGATTTTAATGCAGTTACTTGATGCAGGTATCAAATAAATGGCTAAAATCTAGTTTTCATACTGTAGTTTTTATAGAATTGCCAAACATTGTACTGTTTTACTCATGTAACAAATTTGACTGCCAAATTTATTTCTATTAATTAATCAAGACTATTTTCCAGTAAAATAAATTCAAATTCCATGTTTTGTCATAATATCTGTGATAAATAAATACTTTATTATTTAATACCAAAATCAAAATGGTTGATTGTTTTTCTATTACAATAGATGGCCTTAATATAACTTATCAACCAATCCATTGATCAATCAATCAATCAATAAATCCATCGATCACTCACTGGATCACTCACTCTCTTGATCACTCCCCGACTTGATCACTCACCGACTTGATCACTCGATCACTCACTCGTTAGTATTAGGGCAGATTGCGAATTACTGCCCAGTCATAGCCAGGAACACAATAGTTCCCGATTGGACATCTATGAGCAATATTTGGAAAACTATTCGCCTTGTTTTTCAGTCTTGTGGAGCCCACTTTCTCGACTGTGCATGTGTGAAACATGAAACTGGCGAATGAGCAGAAGATTTATATCAGAGACACCTCGCAATTGTAGACGATTATTTACTCCGCTCTGAAAGCCAAATTACCCACTATGTTGAATTGTTAAGAGGCGACGAAAAGATCTCCGTGTCAATAGAAAATTTCATCGTGTTGACTTGGTTTCGCCTCATACATCAAGACCTCCCACTACTAGTCAAACAACGATCTAGGACTTCACTCAACTGACGAAGCATGTGTCCATCGCACATTTGCTCCCTCGTCTGGATATAAGCCCACTAGAAACAAATTCACCAAACCTTCCCTTTCTAGATGACAACCTGAGTCTTGATGCCCTCAAGTAAAGTCCTGTCCTCTGTGTGCTTCTATTGGTCGACCAATGATGTACTGTGATGATCCATCAGTCTTTAATCTGGATTGTCTGATTGTCATCTTTAATCATCATGATGTACTGTGATGATCCATCAGTCTTTAATCTGGATTATCTAATTGTCATCTTTAATCATCATGAGGTACTGTGATGATCCATCAGTCTTTAATCTGGATTGTCTGATTGTCATCTTTAATCATCATGATGTACTGTGATGATCCATCAGTCTTTAATCTGGATTATCTAATTGTCATCTTTAATCATCATGATGTACTGTGATGATCCATCAGTCTTTAATCTGGATTGTCTGATTGTCATCTTTAATCATCATGATGTACTGTGATGATCCATCAGTCTTTAATCTGGATTATCTAATTGTCATCTTTAATCATCAAGAGGTACTGTGATGATCCATCAGTCTTTAATCTGGATTGTCTGATTGTCATCTTTAATCATCATGATGTACTGTGACCATCCATCAGTCGTTAATCTGGATTATCTGATTGTCATCTTTAATCATCATGATGTACTGTGATGATCCATCAGTCTTTAATCTGGATTGTCTGATTGTCATCTTTAATCATCATGAGGTACTGTGATGATCCATCAGTCTTTAATCTGGATTATATGATTGTCATCTTTAATCATCATGATGTACTGTGATGATCCATCAGTCTTTAATCTGGATTGTCTAATTGTCATCTTTAATCATCATGAGGCACTGCGATGATCCCTCAGTCTTTAATCTGGATTATCTGATTGTCATCTTTAATCATCATGAGGTACTGTGATGATCCATCAGTCTTTAATCTGGATTATCTGATTGTCATCTTTAATCATCATGAGGTACTGTGATGATTCATCAGTCTTTAATCTGGATTGTCTGATTGTCATCTTTAATCATCATGAGGCACTGCGATGATCCATCAGTCTTTAATCTGGATTGTCTGATTGTCATCTTTAATCACAATGATGCACTGCGATGATCCATCAGTCTTTAATCTGGATTGTCTGATTGTCATCTTTAATCATCATGATGTACTGTGATGATCCATCAGTCTTTAATCTGGATTATCTGATTGTCATCTTTAATCATCATGATGTACTGTGATGATCCATCAGTCTTTAATCTGGATTGTCTAATTGTCATCTTTAATCATCATGAGGCACTGCGATGATCCATCAGTCTTTAATCTGGATTGTCTGATTGTCATCTTTAATCACAATGATGCACTGCGATGATCCATCAGTCTTTAATCTGGATTGTCTGATTGTCATCTTTAATCACAATGATGCACTGCGATGATCCATCAGTCTTTAATCTGGATTGTCTGATTGTCATCTTTAATCACAATGATGCACTGCGATGATCCCTCAGTCTTTAATCTGGATTGTCTGATTGTCATCTTTAATCATCATGAGGTACTGTGATGATCCATCAGTCTTTAATCTGGATTGTCTGATTGTCATCTTTAATCATCATGAGGTACTGTGATGATTCATCAGTCTTTAATCTGGATTGTCTGATTGTCATCTTTAATCATCATGAGGTACTGTGATGATCCATCAGTCTTTAATCTGGATTATCTGATTGTCATCTTTAATCATCATGATGCACTGCGATGATCCCTCAGTCTTTAATCTGGATTATCTGATTGTCATCTTTAATCATCATGAGGTACTGTGATGATCCATCAGTCTTTAATCTGGATTGTCTGATTGTCATCTTTAATCATCATGATGCACTGCGATGATCCCTCAGTCTTTAATCTGGATTATCTGATTGTCATCTTTAATCATCATGAGGTACTGTGATGATCCATCAGTCTTTAATCTGGATTATATGATTGTCATCTTTAATCATCATGATGTACTGTGATAATCCATCAGTCTTTAATCTGGATTGTCTGATTGTCATCTTTAATCATCATGAGGTACTGTGATGATCCATCAGTCTTTATTCTGGATTGTCTGATTGTCATCTTTAATCATCATGAGGTACTGTGATGATCCATCAGTCTTTAATCTGGATTGTCTGATTGTCATCTTTAATCATCATGAGGTACTGTGATGATCCCTCAGTCTTTAATCTGGATTATCTGATTGTCATCTTTAATCATCATGGTGTACTGTGATGATTCATCAGTCTTTAATCTGGATTGTCTGATTGTCATCTTTAATCATCATGAGGTACTGTGATGATCCATCAGTCTTTAATCTGGAATGTCTAATTGTCATCTTTAATCACAATGAGGTACAGTGATGATCCATCAGTCTTTAATCTGGATTATCTGATTGTCATCTTTAATCATCATGATGTACTGTGATGATCCATCAGTCTTTAATCTGGATTATCTGATTGTCATCTTTAATCATCATGAGGTACTGTGATGATCCATCAGTCTTTAATCTGGATTGTCTGATTGTCATCTTTAATCAGCATGATGTACTGTGATGATTCATCAGTCGATTGTCTGATTGTTATCTTCTGTCATCACAGAGTATTGTGATGGTCCTTTGGTTTTTAATGTGGAGGAAGGCAGCTGGGCAGAGAGTAGACCCTCACCAACTCATCCCAAGAACAATCCGCAATCTACAAGAGAAAAGATTCTAACATTAGGGCCAATATTTGTAAAACGGAATCCAATATGGTGGTCATGTTACGGAAAATATAATATGTATATCTTCACTAGTTCATCACCTATTTCTTCCTAAAATCATTACTAGCTCATCACCTATTTCTTCCCAAAATCATTACTAGCTCATCACCTATTTCTTCCCAAAAATATTACTAGCTCATCACCTATTTCTTCCCAAAATCATTACTAGCTCATCACCTATTTCTTCCCAAAATCATTACTAGCTCATCACCTATTTCTTCCCAAAATCATTACTAGCTCATCACCTATTTCTTCCCAAAATCATTACTAGCTCATCACCTATTTCTTCCCAAAATCATTACTAGCTCATCACCTATTTCTTCCCAAAATCATTACTAGCTCATCACCTATTTCTTCCCAAAATCATTACTAGCTCATCACCTATTTCTTCACAAAATCATTACTAGCTCATCACCTATTTCTTCCCAAAATCATTACTAGCTCATCACCTATTTCTTCCCAAAATCATTACTAGCTCATCACCTATTTCTTCCCAAAATCATTACTAGCTCATCACCTATTTCTTCCCAAAAGCTACAAACGCCTCTGGTCAAAATTTTACCAGTTATGAACTCAAAGCATATATTTGAAAAGTAACCAATTGATTCTCTGCCCATAACTGCAAAAAAACAAGAGTTTCGAGAAACTCAAAATTCGCACAGAAAGGCACAGTAACTGCAGCCATACCAAAACAAATTCTTCCGTATACATTTGAATTTTATTTTCAAAATGCAGAGGAATGAGGCTTAAGCTTGGTAAAAGGCCATGTAATGTCAACAAAATGAAATCTTACCACTAAAACCTTAAGCTGTTTGTATCAAATTTAAATGCGCTATTTGGATCAACAATCATTAACTAGAATTGAACTTGGTACAAGTCATCAATTCTTGCTTTACTCCTAAATCACAATGTTAAACATTCAGGATGTTGTTTTTCATAGTGTCCATTAACAAGGATTGCAATGTACATTAAATTTAAAGAGTTTATTTTTTTTTAGAAAAACAGTTCATAATTTACTAATCATACTTAAAGTGGCATGAGCTGCCAAAATTCACACCGTTTTCATAATTTCTGATCGTCTCGATAGTAAGAGGCTTTGAAGGTCATCAAAAAAATAAATGATTGGCGTTGGAATGAGGAAAATCCACACAGTATGTGGCCTGTACGAACCGAAAACGTGTTCGAAAAGTAAACAAAATTTAAATAACCGGGACGACCATTCATTCATTCTAAGCCAAAGTTAGTTCAAAACAGTACTTTATTGTACATTTTCGAGACTGGAAGCACTAAAAAGCTTCTGAATTATACGTCTTGAGATAAATAGCCAATAGTTTTAACATTCTGTTTAAATGTCAAAATATCAACTGACAACATTTTGGCAGCTCGTGCCAATTTAAACTGGCAAGTTAACAGCTCACAAGACTTCAAGTAGATTGAAAAATCTTTCACATAATATCGTTTATCTTTTGTATTATAATATGGCTATGAAAAGCAAAACATTCCGGTGAATTTTTCAGATATTCATCCCATCTAAGGCTTGTAACTCTTTATATAGATGAAAAACATACACACTGCTTTTTAACAGGAGACCAGTCAAAATAAGACAACATAGTATAAATCCTACATGTATATAGTGTGCACAACAGAGGCCAAATCCACATCAAAGCTGTCAGAACTACTGATAAGAACTAGTGTATGTTTACATGGTAAATAGAACAAGGCTAAATTACAATAAGGTGAAGAATTACCTATGGATAACAACTTCTTGGTTTATTGGGTGACAGACAATCCAGATTAAATCCAGAAGTTGTTATCCACGAGTAATTCTTCACCTTATTGTAACCTTCCAACTTCTAAATGCCATTGAAAGATTTGATAATGCCGAATTACTTTAGAATTATATCTCTTTGTGTGAAGATAAAACTTAAAATCTTAATCTCTGTTATTTATTGATTTTTTTAATCAATTTAGAAACATTTTGTTGCATTTTGAATCAAATTTTTAAATTCACAGTGAGAAAGAGTAAATACATGAATGACTTGAAAATGACTACCATATTACGCAATGTATGATGTCATAAATAGTTTGCCACACACATTCTACCCATAAGGCAAATCTGAAAGAATTGTCCAGATTGCATCAAATTTGTAGAAGTTATGGGGCTAAATAATATATCACATTATCCAATATAGTTGCCATAGCATGTAAGTAGTGATGTGAAAATAGTTAGCAACACACCGTCCACCTATAACGCATATACTAAGAAAAAATTGTACAAATGGAATCCAAACTATGGAAGCTATGGATTGGAAAGGAAAGCCGGACTGCCGGACACACAGGGATGATACCATAATACAGCCAGTTTTTCAAGCAGGGCGTTTAGAGGCTAGAGTAAAAAAAAAAAAGGGAAAACTTCCTTTTTTTTGCAGTTATCACAGAATCAATATATCATTTTTTTGTTCTAACACAATGACATATTAACTTAAATTTACAGAAAAACAAGAATTTTAGTAGTTAGTACTTTATTTTGCCAACCCATGCATGTATGTTATAGCTGAATAGTTTCTCCCTGACTGCCCCACGGAAGAATCTATATTCTAAAAATGTGCCCCTAAACAGTTTGTGACCTATCTTCAGCCACCAAACATTTTGTGACCTATCTGGTGCCCGAAACATTTTGTCACCTATCTTGTGCCACCAAATATTTTGTGACCTATCTGGTGCCCTCAAACATTTTAGGACGTATTTAGAATATGCAAAAATATTGTGACCTATCTTGTGTCAACAAACACTTTTGTGACCTATCTTGTGTCATGAAACACTTTTGTGACCTATCTTGTGTCAACAAACACTTTTGTGAACTATCTTGTGCCACCAAACAATTTTGATACATACCTGACCTGGAATATGTAGATTAAAGTCCAACCCGTATACAAACTCGGAGTGATGTTCAATACTCTCTAATGCCTGTGAAGTATTCAAGTCCCATATTCTGAAAAAATCAATTTCAAAAACAATTTCAACAAACTCATAATTAAAAGAGGGTCTATTTACGACGACAGAGCACTAGCAGCCAATGAGTGGGTTGATCATGGCAACCACCTGTCAAGTCAAATGGCTTTGTAACTTACGAATTTACACTTTCCTTGAGACGACCTCCATAGCTCATTTAATAGACCCATTCGACTTAGAATGATGTTTTTATGACGTTCAAATTGTATGGCATTGCGTTCGTATTAGCCCTAGGTCAAGCAGAGAGGGATCAAGTTCGTATTAGCCTTAGGCCAAGCAGAGAGGGATCAAGTTTGTATTATCCCTAATCAAGTTTGTATTAGCCCTAGGTCAAGCAGAGAGGGATCAAGTTCGTATTAGCCCTAGGTCAAGCAGAGAGAGATCAAGTTCATATTAGCCCTAGGTCAAGCAGAGAGGGATCAAGTTCGTATTAGCCCTAGGCGAAGCAGAGAGGGATCAAGTTCGTATTAGCCCTAGGTCAAGCAGAGAGGGATCAAGTTCGTATTAGCCCTAGGCGAAGCAGAGAGGGATCAAGTTCGTATTAGCCCTAGGCCAAGCAGGGATCAAGTTCGTATTAGCCCTTGGCCAAGCAGAGAGGGATCAAGTTCGTATTAGCCCTAGGCGAAGCAGAGGGATCAAGTTCGTATTAGCCCTAGGTCAAGCAGAGAGAGATCAAGTTCGTATTAGCCCTAGGTCAAGCAGAGAGGGATCAAGTTCGTATTAGCCCTAGGCGAAGCAGAGAGGGATCAAGTTCGTATTAGCCCTAGGTCAAGCAGAGAGGGATCAAGTTCGTATTAGCCCTAGGCCAAGCAGAGAGGGATCAAGTTCGTATTAGCCCTAGGCCAAGCAGAGGGATCAAGTTCATATTAGCCCTAGGCCAAGCAGAGAGGGATCAAGTTCGTATTAGCCCTAGGTCAAGCAGAGAGGGATCAAGTTTGTATTAGCCCTAGGCGAAGCAGAGGGATCAAGTTCGTATTAGCCCTAGGCCAAGCAGGGATCAAGTTCGTATTAGCCCTTGGCCAAGCAGAGAGGGATCAAGTTCGTATTAGCCCTAGGCCAAGCAGAGAGGGATCAAGTTCGTATTAGCCCTAGGCCAAGCAGGGATCAAGTTCGTATTAACCCTAGGTCAAGCAGAGAGGGATCAAGTTCGTATTAGCCCTAGGTCAAGCATAGAGGGATCAAGTTTGTATTAGCCTTAGGCCAAGCAGAGAGGGATCAAGTTTGTATTAGCCCTAGGTCAAGCAGAGAGGGATCAAGTTCGTATTAGCCCTAGGTCAAGCAGAGAGGGATCAAGTTTGTATTAGCCCTAGGTCAAGCAGAGAGGGATCAAATTGGTATTAGCCCTAGGCCAAGCAGAGAGGGATCAAGTTCATATTAGCCCTAGGCCAAGCATAGAGGGATCAAGTTCGTATTAGCCCTAGGTAAAGCAGAGAGGGATCAAGTTCGTATTAGCCCTAGGTCAAGCAGAGAGGGATCAAGTTCGTATTAGCCCTAGGCCAAGCATAGAGGGATCAAGTTAGTATTATCCCTAGGTCAAGCAGAGAGGGATCAAGTTCGTATTAGCCCTAGGTCAAGCAGAGAGGGATCGAGTTTGTATTAGCCCTAGGCCAAGCAGAGAGGGATCAAGTTCGTATTATCCCTAATCAAGTTTGTATTAGCCCTAGGTCAAGCAGAGAGGGATCGAGTTTGTATTATCCCTAGGTCAAGCAGAGAGGGATCAAGTTCGTATTAGCCCTAGGTCAAGCAGAGAGGGATCGAGTTTGTATTAGCCCTAGGTCAAGCAGAGAGGGATCGAGTTTGTATTAGCCCTAGGTCAAGCAGAGAGGGATCAAGTTCGTATTATCCCTAGGTCAAGCAGAGAGGGATCAAGTTCGTATTAGCCCTAGGTCAAGCAGAGAGGGATCAAGTTCATATTAGCCCTAGGCCAAGCAGAGAGGGATCAAATTGGTATTAGTCCTAGGCCAATACATTGTATTGGCAGAGTTCAGCTGAATGACGTTTCTGGACGATGGCGACACAATAGCATTTAGTCAGGTTAAATGATCTTGTTTAAAAAGTATTCCAACAACGATGCTGAAATGTGTAAGTTAAATCATGGTCCAACTTGATACACTTTTGAACAACCCAGCTGCAGCACTGAAGTATTCCAACAGTTATGCTACAAAAGCGTAGGTTAAATTAAGGTTGGTTGTTTGTTATTTCACGCCGCGCTCAAGATTATTTCACTTATATGGCGGCAATGCCAGTTTTATTGTGGGAGGAAACCAGGCTCTATGCCCGGAGGAAACCCAGGACCTTCCGGTGGTAACTGGCAAACATCCTACATTGGTCGTTCTAGTGAAAATCCAGTCTGGATACACTTTTGGACAACCCAGCTGCAGCACTAAGGAACTTACATTGAAACTAACATGGGAGGTCGATAACATGCGGTATGGAGTAATCAGGGTCTACTCTATACTGTCAGTATTTTGGATTCCCAGATATATTCTTTGGAAATAACTTATACAGTTAATTAATAAAAATATGCTGAATCAAGAGCCGTGGCCTTGACCTAAGGATGGCTGTATTGACCCTTACAAGTTAACAATTTTCAAGTCACTCACCTAACAGTAAAATCATATGATGCTGATGCCATAATGTTCCCAACATGAGGTGAAGTCTATAAAATAAGAAACAAATATTTGTATCATCTTTGGTACCACAGCTACTTGCCCATCCACTGAAGTTGGATTAATTTAGATGTGGTGTTTCCAGCATATTAAACATGAGAGAGATTGGAAACTGAAGAATTAGAAAGATAATTTTCATTGTCTCCTTACCGTATTTCTTCTAAAGATTCAGCCACTTTTTTCCTCATAAGGATTTGGCTATTAGAAAAGAAATATGCCAAATGTGACTGGACAAATTTGCCCATTAGAGGGACTTTAAGGCAATACAACCCACCGTGCAGTGTGTGAAAATGATTATCCTTAAACATAACTCCATGTCTCTGTTTTTGTCTGACTCAATGGAAAATTTTGACCATTAGAATGGCCGAATCTTTAGAAGAAATACGGTACATATAATACCTGTAAGGTAAATTGTACCAGATTGATTGATTGATGTTTACATCATACTCAAGATTATTTCATTTATATGGCGATGTTGGTCGGATTGATTGATTGATGTTTACATCATACTCAAGATTATTTTTTTATATGGCGATGTTGGCCGGATTGATTGATTGATGTTTACATCATACTCAACATTATTTTTTTATATGGCGATGTTGGCCGGTTAAGTGGTAGTGGAAACCAGGATCTTTGTCCTGAGGAAACTTCTGACCTCCTGCAGATACCTTTCAACCTAACCAAAACAATTGTTCTCTATCATGCTGAGAATCAAAGAAACTCCCTCATCTTTGCACCCTAGAGCCAGAATCTGATCTTCTTCGAAAATTAATACAAGCAAAGTGATTTGGGTATATACCTGTCCACTAAGTGTCAAACTGACGTATGTCCTTCTTCCCATAAAAGGGACTTTGCCAAGCCTATTTGTCCACAAATGCTTTAGATAAACATTGTTCAACTAATTCATGCCATAAAAAAATAAAGACTGAGTTATGCAAACTGGGATAAGATTTTCATAGAGAAACAAGCCCAACCAATGACATGTGATAAACCCCCCATGGGAATCAATCGTTCATGGTGGAAATGTTAAACTGAAAGTCTGTGTTTAAGGCTCCATACAAGCCAAAGCTCCTCACAATCCGACAAGATTTGCAAAAACTTTCTTGTCAACCTAAGCAATCAGGCTGGTAGGTTAAATTGTCTATTCTTTATTTATTGCACTAGAAATTCATCCAGGCTTTTCATTTTGGAGGCAATGGTACATCTGATATCATTTTTAGAATGATCTCGGAAAAGAAAAAATATGTAGCATGACCAAGATTTTTCAGCTACTTTCAGTCCTTCCATATAAGTTGATCAAGTGAAAAACATATAGCTTTCTTAAACCTGAGTAGGATTCGAATCCACGAACCATCAATGGAAATTAAGATGTTCGAAGAATTTAAGGTGACCCGCAACCCAAGATATGAAATATTCGATAATACCTTAACCCTTCTGACAGCCATCTGGTGTCCAATCAATGTAGTGAGACAGATATTGGGCCGTCTCAAATCCCAGACACGAACACTGTTATCAACACTACCAGTGACTACTATGTTCTGCAAATACAATAAGATGGTTTTCTTACACTGCCATTGGACAGATTTATATTATTCCATTGATATAATTTCATTTATTATACACAGCAAAGATGCTGTAAGTTTCTCAATGGAAGGTTGTCCCAAGAAATAAGAAAACTCAGTATAAGCAATCGGAAAATGCCATGTAACTCATTTGGACTCTATATTTGGGCTTACTAAACCAAACAAGGAATAATATGAACGCAATTGACAACAGTTTATATACAGATAGGGGTTTAGATAAGGTAACTAATATCAAGAAGGTTAAATTGTCAAAGGCAGGCTGAGGCAATAAACATGACAACAGAATGGCAGATGTCATACAAATACTGGATAATCATTTCCAAACACCAGCTAAAAAGTTAGATAAATATGTATTTCAAGAAAAATTTGCTCAAGAGGGACTTGATTTCCAGAAAGCAAAAAAAAAAGAGAAGTTTTTATAAAAATTAGAAAATGAATCGAGCTGACCTCATCATATTTTGACCAATCAGAAGAGAGTATTTCAGCATCATGTGCTGGAATAATTGCCTTGGCAACGGCAGAATCTCTAACATCCCATATTCTTAATGTGCCATCTCCTACAAACAGATAAAGACAAAAATAAATGCATGACATACAGTAAGAATTCCGCTAATTCAAATACTCAAAACATTAAGAAAAGCACTCTAAAAGTTTGAGACTTTTCGTTGGGTGTCTTACCTCCTGCATGGAGCGACCGATAATCCTATGGAGCAATCGCTATTGTTGTTGTTTTAGACCAAACATGGCAGAAAGCAGTCTAATTATTTGTTATCTTCACATTGCTCGTCCTTGAATTAGCGGAATTCTTACTGTAAGTGGAAATTGATTCATTGATGTACTATGCCACACTCAAACTTGTTTACATGGCAGCATTGCCGGGTTTAGTAAAGGAGGAAACCGAGCTCTTTGTCCAGAGGAAGGCCTGCGTTAAGGTAGTTTTACAGCAACAAACCCCCCTTAAATGAACTCATACAGCCTGGATATTAGGATGTAGCAGATATCTTCCATTTGTATGGTTACTGTGCCAGGTTGATGGTGAGTTACATAACTAACTATACTATCATATCAGTCCAAGACAGAAGACATCGGTACTGTGAGAAAGAGCTATATTAATTACTCCAGTAGACACTTAACACATGTGCAGAATATAATTAAAAAAAGAAGCGAGGGAACAGCGCCCCACCATGGATGCTTTAACAATAGTTATACAATACTGGCGCTGACTTTACCAATATTTTTTATTTCTATTAGTTTTTAAATGCACGTCAAACGATGAACTTTGTTAACAATCACAATTTGTGGACAAATTCAGATTTTTGTAGCTCATGAAACATTAATAAAATGTAATGGTACCAAAAATTTCAGCTTAACTTCTCGCTAACATTTCTACCCACACATGTAGGATTTGGGTGGGGGATTCAGCTGAGCTATGGGGCACACATAGCCCAGGGTGCAGCTACAAATTTCAATGCAGACGGTGAGCTGTAGGCTCAAGTTAGTTGCTTGCATATCATTTTAGGTACAAGTCATGTCATTTCTAAATGGTCCTTTACCACTTCTCAGCTGCCAGTTTATGTCATTTGACAAAGGTGAGATTTTTTGTCACAAGGCAGGAAATATCTCAAATTAACCGATTGCTTGATGACGTCAGCTGGAATTTACGCGCAAAGCATTTGGGGGGATTGAGGGATCTTGACATAATTTTAAAATATGGTGGAAGAAATAAAACTGTATCAAGGAGAAGACGTTAAAGGCGTAAAGTTACCAGAAAATGTGTGGATAAAAACAGGTTATGTCATCAATGTTTTCCAAAAAAAAAATACCAATAAACAAAATGGCGAACTGAGGTACATTTTACCCAGAAAGCTTTGCGGAAATCTATGTGACGTCATCAGACTCGGCGGTAATTCAGGACACTTTCATCATTTTTTTTATCAAAATTTATAGCCCGCGACACGAGGTAAACAGCTTAGCTCTCAGCATGACCAAGAACAAGATTATTGGGCGATGGATTAAATAAATGGTGGCCTCCTCATATTTTTGGCGGTACATAATAAACAGGCCAATAATAACCATGATAGTTACATCAAACAAATTCTAACAATAGGTGTATATAAGAACAGTTTGGAACTCTCTTTAAAGTGGCATGAACTGCCAAAATGTTGATATTTTGATGTTGAAACAGAATGTTGAAATTATTGCCTATTTTTCTCAAGACGTATAATTCAGACGCTTTTTAGTGCTTCTAGTCTCGCAAATGTACGATAAAGTATTGTTTTGAACTAACATTGGCTTAGAATGAATGAATGGTCGTCCCGGTTATTAAAATTTTGTTTACTTTTCGAACACGCATTCAGTTTGTACAGGCCACATACTGTATGGATTTTCCTCATTCCAACGCCAATCAGTTAGTTTTTCCAAGGCCTTCAAAGCCTCTTACTGTCGTGACGATCAGAAATTATGAAAAAGTGTGAATTTTGGCAGCTCATGCCATTTTAAAATTGTTACTTATAATTATTTCACTTGATGAAGACATTGCCAAAGTGGTCAAAAGCTAAAGTTGTTCACAAAACTTAATTTCTGGTTGCCTTCCTTCATTCTCATTCAACTGTATGTATTTTCAATAGAAGAGAATGGAATGTACTTTATCAGGCCTTATTATTTCAAATTTCTTTGATAACCGCTGACGGTTAAATCCATCACATTCAGAGGTTCTTTAAAGTGGCATGAAATGCCAAAATTCACATGTTTTTCATAATTACTGATCTTCACGACAGCAAGAGGCTTTGAAGGCCATCGAAAAACTAAATGATTGGTGTTGGAATAAGGAAAATCCGTACAGTATGTGGCCAATACGAACCGAAATAGTGTTCGAAAAGTAAACAAAATTTAAATAACCGAGATGACCATTCATTCATTCTAAGCCATAGTTAGTTCAAAACAATATTTTATCGTACATTCTCGAGACTAGAACCACTAAAAAGCTTGTAAATTATATGTTTTGAGAAAAATAGAAAATAATTTAAACATTCTGTTTTAACGTCAAAATATCAACATTTTGGCAGCTCATGCCACTTTAATGTAGTAGTAAAATTGACAGTTGTGGAAAAAAAAAATTCCTAAATCCAAATGTTTTGAGTAACCCCCTGTTATGCAATGACTCTCTGCTTTCCCACGCCAATACAGCAGTTGACTGTTGAACTGGGGTGTGGTTGAGAAAAATGAGCTTATCAATATCATTTTTCAAAACATTATTTCTTTGACAACTCTGGTACTAGCAAAATGGCTTTCCCTGGTCAGCAGATGTAACCCTCTCATGTCCATAATTGTCTGTGATTGGTCGCCTTGGATCATACCATCATAACAATAACCCATTCAAAATGGCCTGTTCCTGACTGTGGCGGTTTGCCAAATCAACAAAACTAGGTCAATGATCGATGGATATGTGGATTGCATCATAGTGAATTACTCTTGGCATAGGAAAGTTTCAACCGGAGTTGTTTTTTTCTTTACAATAAATGAAGCTTTTAAAAGTTACTATAGTTATTGCATTAGTTCAAAAATCAATACTTCGGTCTGAACTCCCTCTGAGGTTTAGTCCACATGTGTACGGTCGGCAGATTAGAAAGTTTGATAGCATGAACTGAACAGGTAGCAGAAAAATGCATCCACTCTTATATTTGGACAACTGCATGCACTTCAAAAGGGAAGTCCCTGTGAAACATTTAACTACAGTGCCAAAGTAACAAACATTTTTAGTTTTGTTGTTTATTTTTTGTTTGTTTGTTTTTTTCACAAGAACTGTCTGAGTTAGCCTACGTGAACCATGACGGTTCACATGGTTTTAAGTTTGCCTAACACTAACAAAACCTTAACCCCCGTTCACGCGAAAAAATAAGGCCTACATTATTTAATGTTGGTTCTTACAACAGTTCTCTAGGGGCTACAAACTGTATTATCAGAGACAGTACCTGAGACTGAGGCAAAGGCCCCTGGTTTCCTTGGTGACCAAATAGCCGAATACACCAGACCTTGGTGGCCGTTAAAAGTGTTCAGAGACTTGTCTCCGTATACATCCCACTGAAAATAAAATATAACACACAGGCAAATAAATGGATTGCACAGAATATAAACCCAGTTGTATGGTTTCACGAAACCATATCCTCATCCTGCAAGGGTTTGGGCATTTTGATCCTGCAAATCCTTGAAGGAAGTCTTCAAGCCAGGCGCACACTAGGCGATTCTGAGTGGCTGACTAGCTAATCGCCTGATATGTGGTGGTTAGTGTCCACCGTCGCCGATCGTGGGCCACCGTCGCCGATCGTGGGCCACCGTCGCCGAGGCATTTGGCATATTTGATTTTCAGAAGATAGTCGGCCACAGTCGTTGACAAATCGCCTAGTATACAGCTAACTGTTGGCGACAAAATCTTGATCATCCAATCATAACTATATGTAACGTCACCTGTTTTCAGACATTGTCACTTCGCGTTGTTGCTGTACGTTATGTGACGTAATTAGGTTCTACGTCACTGAGAATCGCCTAATGTGCGACAAACGATTGGCCAACTTTCTGTCGCCAAATCAGAGTGGCCCACTCAGAATCGCCAAGTGTGCGCAAACATTCTGAAATACCCATAGCAAGCCTGTGTGCAATAGAGGCAGTAGTCCTTTCTCCTGGTCATAATTTGGCTTTAGTAAACTAAACAATCTCATGGATTTTGAGTAATTGATCATATGTTATTTGTCTTTAGTATAATGCTTTCTATACATCAAACACAACATGATATTTTTGTCAAAAGTCTTAAGATAAATCATTCCTTTGTAACACAATAATCAAATTTAAGGATCTTCTCCATAGATTTGTGTTGAGAGTTACTTACCAATTTGATGGAGCCATCCCAAGATGCAGAGAGCACAAGTTGTTCATTTCTGGTCTGACTCCAGTGTACACCATAAACCTAAAAACCAGGATAAATCATAGCATGAAGTCAAAAGTATATGTTATATATTTATGATCACTAAAATCTTCTTCTCTAAAATAACCATGGAGACAAGTTTCTAATTGTGTTAAACAGAGGTATATCATTCAGACCGTTATACCCCATGAATTGTTGTAACAAACCAAACCTATGATATTTCATTAGGTTGACGACTGACAGGAGCTTAGCCTTGGTCAGTATAATTTTCTGGAATCCTTTTGTAACACATTGTCAATGGTAATGCATCTTAACTATGGCAAGAACATCGGTGGACTGAGATTGAACCCCATAATATACTTAGGCTATGTTATATGTTAGACAAAAATTAGAAATTTGTCTCCATGGTTATTAATGACAAGAATATATTCTCTGTGCCCGTGTGTTTTAGTGTTTATAAATATATATACAATAGGCTATAATGAATTTTAAGACAAAGTGTCAAAAATAATGCTAAATTTAAAATGATCACCCTACAAAGAATAATGCTTTAATCATCACTGACGTCAAAGGTCATCCTTTCATTCGTATTCTAAAAATGGTTTTCCTGTATGTATTGTTTTTTCGCTAAATTAACTTTATCCAGAGAATTTTTAGATATGCAGATTTCTGAGTAGCAAAATTAGTAGATCAAAAATGGATTCTCAATAATTCATCATCCAGCTAAATTAGATAAAAAATGGAAGCCCTAGTTTCTATCGGTATAAACCTGCATACAATTTCCCGTTTTTTCTAAATGTTACCTCTTTGGTGTGTTCTTTTAAGACTTTCAATGGACCCTGAAAAAAAGAAAAAACTTGTTTGTAAGAAAAGAAAAAATCAGCTAAATTTGTAGCACTTTGAAATTCTTTGTATTTTTGACCAAGTTATTTGAATTGATTCATGTTATATGCCACACTGACTAATAACATTTATATATTTTTGAACATGTAGAATCTGAGATAGAGGTTAAAAGAATTGACCTGTATTGCATACAATGTATGTATGTACCTTCACTTGCATACAATCCCAAATTTGTATAGATCCGTCCCCTCCAGCCGCCACAACAACATTTTCATTCTCTTCACTCCAGCATAAATCAAACAATCCATTACTCCATTCAAAAACTCTCATTGGTGATAAACCTTGGCCATTTATCAAGTCGAGGACATAAATTCTTCCACTCCCTGCAACAAAATAGAAAAGCTAATCCCCAATTTGTTTTAAACTTTTAAGAAATAAATTTCACCGGCTTTGGCACACGCGGCGAGTTGACTTTGAATATAGAACAAGCCATTCCCATCAAGCTTGGAACATGCACTGTAGTTGTAGAACACGATAGTTCAGTGAAAACGCGAGTGAGGGCAGATAGAGAGGAAATTGTCCTTTTTGTGCAAACGTTACCCGCCGATCGACAGGGTCTATTCTCCGTCGTTTGGTGGTTTACCCAACCTGTTAGTGATAGTTCATTGCAAAAACAGAGCTTTATGACCGGACTCCGGAGGAAACAACCAACCACTTACCCCCCCCCCCCCCCCCCCCCACCCACACACTCCCTTCGGATTATTTTACATCCCTTTTAAGCAATCACTCCAATAATATACGATTCAGTGTCGAAATGACCCATGGAGGTGTGAATGTTACCACTGTACCAGCGATTCCAAAATGTTGTGACGTTGCACATGCTAGTCTGTGTGGGTAAAAAGGGGAAAACTGTACAGAATAGCCATGCCTTGCTTGCGTCTGAAATGACAGCGCCATTGCGCAACAAATAGAACATTCGTGTTATCGATCGTTTACTTTCAGTCCACATTTGGATCCCAAGAAATCATATTTGACGTTCTGAATTTAGCTAAGTCGGTGTGCGTGGATTTGTTTTGTTG
The DNA here is from genome assembly GCA_963971465.1 of Lepidochitona cinerea. NCBI lineage: Eukaryota > Metazoa > Mollusca > Polyplacophora > Chitonida > Tonicellidae > Lepidochitona > Lepidochitona cinerea. The sequence continues at coordinate 62,616,482 of OZ020551.1, read as the reverse complement.
ATGTTGTAACTTGTACGCCCGACCACATCCGATTGTCGTAAAACGAATGTGTTGATGAAAAGGGAAACTACTGTTTCCCGCCATATATTTTCAACCAATCAAGTTCTCCGAAGGGACAAGTGGAACTAACCGGAAGTCACGAAAACTGGCTGTCAGCCCGGGAATAGAGGTAGAAGAAAACAAAGTTTGTCTTTGTTTCTTTCTTTTCAGGTGCTGTCAAAGTTTTTATTAATCAAGTAACAAATAATGGAGAAGAACAGATATTTTTTGCCGTCTGAGATTGCTAGATTGGTACTCGGTAAGTGATAGGATGTTAGTCGGTAGTCCGCAATATGTTGAGTGGATGGAAATTTGAAGTTATCAATATACAAAAAAGGTTGGGGAAAGTCACCGATCGGTGTAGTTACAGCTTTTAAATGAAATATGTCGAGGTTATTCGCATTACACATTCGAGCTAAGTCTTAACTATCCTTAATCTCACTTACCTTTCAGTTATTACCTCCTGTTATACCTTTGAAACATTCCTCTTTTCACCGAACCCGTTGATTTCTTCGAATTCCGTTGTTAAACTGTTAAATCCCTCGATTCAAAAACCGGTGTAAAAAATTTGTCCCTCAGATTTCAAACTCTCATCGAACAACGACAACATATCACATGATTCGGGTTTTTCCGGTACTTTTCCAAGTAACGTGACCTTTTTTCGGAGGGCTTCCCAATGAATTGTATGCGTGGAATGGAGGTCACGTGTTATTTGATATGCATCGAATGCCGCCATTACTAGGAAATGATGCGACTTCTATACAGGTCTGTTATGCACGCGCGCTTCAACTATCAATGGCGGCACATTTTACTAAGTCAGATCAAACCAGCCAATGAGACGTGTCCATTCCCCGCATATAGTTCATTGGGGCTTCCCCATCGAGATCTTAAAATAACTGGCCTTTGCACACGACACGAATCCTCGCATCCTGTGACTCCTTGCTTTTGAACAGCCTGTCGATCGAGCCAACGGATATAATGGTGGTCTAATGTGTGGCTCTACCTGACCGTCAAAGTAAGTAAACCAGGATAGAGACACATGTGTGCGGCTACGATCGGTGGGGAAACCGCCGAACGACGGAGAATAGATTCTACCGATCGGTGGATAAAGTTATGACTAAAATGGACAAAAGCGTTTAAAATTTGTTTCTTAAAAGTCTCAGACAAATTGAGCCATTTTAAGCATGCGTTTTTAAATGAACGGAAATATCTACTAACAACATGTTTCACCTATCCCCGTGTAGCCGCACTCATCAGGTTGGGGAAAGTCGCCGGTTGTCCATCGATCCAAAAATTACCATGAGGCGTAAATCCATGCCGAAGTAAGGCGGAAATTGTCGGAAGAACTGGGAATGACATCTACCAAAAATGGTACAGCAAAACGGTCAACTGAGGTCAATCAGAAGAGTGACAGGAAGTTCCATGTTAGTGCTGCACTCCTGCCTTACTTGGGCATGGATTTACGCCTTGTCATTTTTGGAAACTACAGAGTGTGCACTACACATGGAAAGGTGAAGCATGTGAGTAGATATATCGGTTTATTTTAAAACAGATGCTTAAAAGAGCGCAATTTGTTTTAGACTTTTAAGAAATAAATTTCACCGGCTTTGGCGCACATGTCGAGTTGACTTTGAAGGTAGAACTAGCCATTAACAACAAGCTTGGGACATGTACTGTTGTCGTAGAACTTGATAGTTCGGCGAAAACGCGAATGAGGGCAGATAGAGAGGGAATTGTCATTTTGGGTCCAAACTTTACTTTTATCCGTCGATCGATGGACAACCCGTAGATCGGCGACTTTCCCCAACCTGCTCATTTGCTGTGTCTCTTTCCTGTGTTACTTACTTGCCGATCAAGAAGAGCCACACATTAAACCACCATTAAAATGGTGGGAAAACTATTCTTTGTCAACAGACTTTTCTAAACCCCGGAATCATGTAATGCGAGAGTTACGTTGTCATCAAATTGTCCAGCTATTGAGGACATTCTCGAACATACTGCGGACCATCTGACAGGTTGTCATTGTACTAGGAGAGTTTGAAATCTGTCAGGCCAATTTTAAAGTTTTCTTCTTATGAAGAGGGATTTGGTAGATTTACAATGAAATTCGAAGAAATTAATGAGTAAAATGAAAAGAGGAATGCTTTAAATGTGTGTCGAAGGTAAAATCTAAAAGGCAGGTAGGATTAATAGATATTTGAAACTTGGTTTAAATCTGAAAGCCGAAGTCCTTCCAAATAATTCATTTGAAAGGTGTAACTAATCCGCGTGTAGAGCACACTCTGTAGTTTTTAATAACGACCTCAAGGCTTAAACCCATTTCCTAATGAGGCTGAAATTGTTGAAAAACTGTATGCGACCAACTCACATTGACATTGATTTACGCCTCGTGGTCATTTTCGAATACTACAGAGCTCGGGCTGCACGTGGATAGGTCAAACATGTGAGTAGATATTTAGTTTTTATACGCCCGGCTTGAAAAGCGGGCTGTATTATGGTATCATCTCCGTCCGTCCGGAAGTCCGGCTGTCCGGCGTCCGCTTTCCCTTCCGCTGCAAAACTTCTAAAGTTTTGATTCCATCTGCACAATTTTTTCTAAGTATATACCTTATGGGTGGAAGGTGTGTCGCGAACTATTTTTAACATCACTGGTTACATAATATGGGAGTTATATTGGAATATCTAATATTCCCTTCCGCTCCATAACTTCCAAAGTTTTGATTCCATCTGCACAATTTGTTCTGAGTATATACCTTATGGGTGGAAGGTGTGTCGCGAACTATTTTTGACGTCATACATTGCGTAATATGGCAGCCATATTGGGTTATGTAATATTTACTTTTTTTTTTCCATAACTTTAACAAATATGATCCGATGTTTTCAAATCTTTCATGTTACATACCATATTAACAGACAGTGTGTAAAAAAATTGTTTATGATATCAACTATTGCAAATTATTGCATTATGTACATTCCCTTTTATTCTTACTTTCATTTTCATGAAAATAACCTTTAAATTATAAAATGGCTTCTACTTTTCCGATTCTCATCAAAAAAGGATTTTTTCAAACTGCAATAATGTTTCTAAATTGATTAAAACTATTCTTAAATCAATATATAATGTTTTAATCAAATGAAAAATACATATAAGGATTAAAGTTTTATCTACAGACCAAGAGATAAGTATCCCAGCTTTGGTCTATTTACCTTGTCAACTTACAGTTAGCTCTCAGTCTCTAGAGCTTGACAGATACCACATGGCCTCCATAAAACAGTGTGTGACATTAGCAATGGACCCATAGCCAAATCTTTTGTAAATCCATTTGGTCTATTATAAAATTAGAAGTAATAACCTGTAGGTATATGGGGAGATTTAAAATATTGTCAAGATGTCTATGGTGAAAATTACGCCAATGTCAAACACTGATAAAATTAAATGTAGGCTTTTAACATGCCAAACTGTTATATATTTTTTGTAGCCAAATAATGTAGATAAAAAATATTATGAGAAAAATTGTCAAATCTACTTGAATTGGTGTGAGCTGCGAAATTGCCAATTAATTACATTTGTTTAAGTATGATTAGTAAATTATAAACTGCTTTTCTAAAAAATTGAAACCTTTTAGTGCAACCTATATTAACAACAAACAATGTTTAACATCATGATTTAACAGCAGCGAGAATTGATGACTTGTACATGTACCGTGTACAAATCTTGTTAATAATTGTTGATCCAAATAGCCGATTTTAAATTTGATACAGATGGGTTTTAAAGGTTTTAGTGGTAAGATTTCATTTTGCTGACATAACATCACCTTTTACCAAGCTTCACCTAATAAAACTGGCAACGCCGCCATATACATGTACATGTAAGTGAAATAATCTTGAGCGCGGCGTAAAACACCAAACAATCAATCAATCAATCATTTACCAAGCTTCAACCTCTTCCCCCTGAATTTTGATCCCCCTGAAGTTTGGTCCACCGATCGATGGACAAAAACCGCCGATCGCTGACTTCCCCCAATCTAGTTACTTGGATGCAACCGTAACAGGTTGGGGAAATGCGTGAACCGACAGACATCTGTGAATAGATGGAATAGACAGACAGTTTTGTCACAACACGACCGATAGGCACCTGTCAAAATTGATAAAAGTTCTCAAATTCTTACGAACACGTCAAGTTTTGCAGCTCACCAACAACACAGCAGCTCTCAAGCTTTCCCTTCACACTCTTATTTTGTCCCAAGCTTTAATATGTTTGTGCGCTGAAGCTGTCAAAGCCTGTGACACAAACTGTCAAAAAAGCATTTCGCCATTTTGGATAAATAATTTGGAAAAGATAATAAACATTTACATACATTTGAAAACCCCACAAATTAAACCATGCAGCTTCCTCTTTCTATACTGGTCATGTGGTCTAAATACGTCCGCTGCCAAGATCACACCAGAAACGTATAAAGCAGGGCCTCTACAAATAAAGCGCTAGTAGCCATTTTATGGTGAACCGAAGGGGACTAACAATGTATCTGCCTTGGATACTATAGACCTCTTGTACATGATAGACTTGCTAGATTAGTCCCATTCGGTTCACCATACAATGGCTACTGGCGGTGTATTTGTAGAGGCCATACTTCTCTGGTGTGATCTTGCCATGTGTACTACTTGCTCTGTGGCTCTGAAAAATTAGAGCATGAAGGTATAAATTCATTTCCTTATAGTGGTTCGCGGGTTTGAATCCCACTCAGTCCAAAAATTTGAAAATTTTCTGACTGGGTTTTCACTCGAACGACCTATGTGGGATGGTTGCCAGTTACCAGCGAAAGGACGTGGGTTTCCTCTGGGCACAGAGCCCAGTTTCCTCCCACAATAAAACTGGCAACGCCGCCATATAAGTGAAATAATCTTGAGCGCGGCGTAAAACACCAAGCAATCAATCAAACCTAATAGTGGTGAGGCTGAGTTTGTTGAAGAAGTTCAAAGGTCAATGAAGGTCAATTGGAACAGGGACACAAAGTTAAATGTCTGAAGACTTTGGTCTCTTCCACTTTTTCAACAAGTTCGCCCTCACTAGGACATGGGTTTAAGCCTCGTGGTAATTTTTGCATCAATATCTGATTTATCAACTTCTGTAAGTTTTGCAAAATGCCCTCGCTAATAACCGAGGCTGTGTTTTGTTTTCAGGCTATTTGAAGCAAGAGAATTGTATGCAGGCATACAAATGTTTCCTGAAAGAATCGTCAAACTTAGCAGAGTATGCTTCTCTACTTAACCATGGACTTGATTATCCCACAAGTTTGCTTGGCAAGACATTAGTCGACATGATACAGGAGTATGGGTATCTCAAACTTAGAGGTAATGTTTATAGCATTTTATGAAGCTTTTATTTTTGATTCAAAGGTTTAATCAGATACCGGTCATTCAAGCCGTCCAATTAAACAGGTAGACTGAACAATTTCACTCCTTCAAACATCTTTTCTTCAGCAGTTTATACGATCAGTATTTGTGAAATTTAAACACATTGGCGACCTCTACCTAGAACGTTCCTGAAAACTGGTGGTTTTGATGATCATGCTAACACAGTTGAGTCCATGAATGCATCAAGTAACGTTTTAATTCCTTCTGAAGTTCTCGGTGTCAGAAATAAAAAAATAAATAAACCAGAAACTTTGATTTTTAAGAAATGTTTGAAACTCTCTTTGAACGTGGGTTCCATACTAATGATAAAAAATCACCATGTCATCAGTTGTTTTTGAACAACACAAGCTTTCAACACCTTTTGATTTTTGTTTTCACTTGATTGTGGAATGATTCTTACTACAGATTGCCTGGTTTTCCTTGGCTAAAATTAAAAATCCAGTTTATTTAACCCACTTACCCTGGCAACGCTGCCATGTTTTGTATGCAAAATAATCTTGTGCGCAATGTAAAAGACCAACCAAAATTGGGTAAAAATGCCTTTGGTTAGCAGTTCACTTTAGTCCAGCAATTTGAATTCAGTTTTACTTAGCAACCAGTCCAAAAGTCCAAGACTCACCAGTTTTGAAAATTGGACCTATTTGAGTCAATGCCTTTTCTTTAGCAGGTTTCTTAGCATGAGGGCTCATTCGACATAGTGATAAGCGCTTAGTCCATTGATGCAGTGTGGCTTCAAATCCCACTGACTAAATAAAAATTGAAAAATTTCTGAATGGATTTTCACCTGATCTACGTATGCGATGGAGATGCCAGGTACTTGCCAAAAGTCGAGGGTTTCCCGAGGCAATGAGCCTGGATTTCCCGAGGCAATGAGCCTGGGTTTCCCGGGGCAATGAGCCTGGTTTGCCCCCTCACTAAAGCTGATAATGTAATGTAAATGTAAAACTTCAATCAATTTTAACATGAGTTGATTAATGGGGAAAGTTGAAAAATCTCTTACCGTATTCACCCGTGTATAATACGCAGTTTTTTTTCTCGGAAAACCGAGTGAAAATAAGACCTGCGTATTATACACGGGCGTAGACTATCGCAGTTTTTGTTGTTGTTGTTGTTCTCGGAATAATGAACTGAGCGAAGTTGGACATGCGGTAGCCTACATACGGCCTCAAAGTTAAACTTAGTCCGCTAAATAAAACTTTCAACGAAATTAACTTTCCAGAAATATTCAACCATTTCAGTTTTGAAGGCAATTTCTTTTAAACATAATATACTCGATGGCAATTGTCACCAGACATGCTCTTATAATCGGCAAATCTTGTTATGTTGCTAACAGTATGGCGCCAGTCGGCTGAGTACATTTCATTGACAGATAGCAGAACGGCTGTAGATTGGTTGAAGGCCAGCCACTTAATAAATATTGCAATGATTATTGTACAAGGCAGCTAATCTGATTCGCTGTTTGGTGTAATGACTGTTCAATGATAGTGAGTGACGTTTCAGACTCCGCCTTATACATAATACCAGAAGTAAATTCTGAAGTGGTGTATTGACGGCCATGGGCCGCGGACAACCTTTACGGTAGTTTTTCTTTAGCTGTAAACTTGTGGTGTCGTGACATTGAGGTGTATGTTAGACCGTGATTACAGAATTAAAAAAATATTGAAAGTATTATGTAATTTAGCCTTAATAAATGTATTCCCCGGCTGTAAAAGGGCTTTATTTTTTAATACTTCACTGACTGATGCTAGCAGAAATTACGAAAGAAAACTCATTGACTCCAAAACATAGGTATTAAATCAAACATTTTGCTCATTAGCAAAACAAGCCATTCCAAAGGTTAATATTAAAAAACAACAACCACTGTATATACAACGGTCATAAGATATCTATTAATGACTAGAAATGATCAGACAACTCAACTCAGCGTAATTTGTTCATAGGTTGCCGGCTGTCTGCTTTACTAGGCTTCCCGGCGCCAGGCAGCTGTGTTCCCACGTGAGCCGTTGCATAATCTTATCTTGCTAATGCGTGTTATACACGGCTGTAGACATTTTTCCGGCGATTGAGTTTGATAGTTTGGGGTGCGCATTATACATAGATGCGTATTATACTTGGGTGAATACGGTATGTCAAATTGAAACCCTTAAATTCCAATTTCTGTCTTATCCCTTGGTTTGATCTAAAACTCCTGGTGTGCTTCACTTAAATCCAAATTTTTTTCATGCTCGATACTCAGAAGCAATCCCATCTGGGCTTATTTTGTCTGTTTTCACTTATACCTGACTTTAAACCTAGCGCACACGAGAGACGCCGGCTGAGCTGCCAGCTACGAGTGGCTGAGAGCTAAGCTGTTTCCCCTGCTCAGCCGGCGCCTCTCGTGTGCGCTAGGCTTAAGATAAAGTTTCTTGTATCTGTTGCAATATTTCCTTATAATTTGCCTTTGTTACTTTTCCAGATTCCCAAGCCTTGGTGCAATCTCAACCATCTTCCCATTTATGGCAACAGTTTGATGACCTCGTTGGCATAATAAAGCAACAAGTTGCCCCCAAACAACATCGACGGGTGCCTGTACAAACTAAAAAAGGCAGACCAAAACTCTGTAATACTATTGTGAAAGTTACTAAAACTGATGAACCTGTAAACACAACTATGTGTAAAAGACTTCCACAGATTCTTCCTCGTGGTACAGTGAACAATATATCTTCAAGTGCTACTATTGTATATAGCTCACCAAAGTTACTACCAAAGACAGTTGCCCATGTGCTTGAGATGCAAGACACGCATAGTGATAATATGGTAGATGTCTCTGACGACAATGACGTTTGTTTTACTACTGGTAATAATGAAGACAGTGAAGTGATGTCATGGAACGATGATATGCAGGTTATGTCATCTCAGACTCCATCACATACAGGTCACGATCGTCATACTGGCCAGTTAACGATGACTCCCAATCCAGCATATAGTGGTCAGCATTGTCCACCCAGCCAAGTATTGGCTTCTCCTTGTCCAGTATTAAGTAATCACCAAGTACAAACTGCTACAGCAATACCACCCCCTAGTCCAGGCATGCATGGCATATCATCTCCCAGTCCAGCATCTTTCAACCATCAAGCTCAAACTGTGCATGGCATATCATCTCCCAGTCCAGCATCTTTCAACCATCAAGCTCAAACTGTGCATGGCATAGCATCTCCTAGTCCAGCATCTATCCACCACCAAGCTCAAACTGTGCATGGCATAGCATCTCCTAGTCCAGCATCCATCCACCTCCAAGCTCAAACTGTGCATGGCATTGCATCTCCCAGTCCAGCATCTACATGTATCAACCACCAAGCTCAAACTGTGCATGGCATAGCATCTCCCAGTCCAGCATCTATCAATCACCAAGCTCAAACTGTGCATGGCATAGCATCTCCCAGTCCAGCATCTATCAATCACCAAGCTCAAACTGTGCATGGCATAGCATCTCCAAGGTCAATAAATAACGGCCACCAAACACAGAGTATCATATCTTCACCCAGTCTAGTATTTAGCAAACACCAAGCCCAAACTCCTCAAATCTTGACATCTCTCAGCCTGCAAAGTGGTAGTCAGCCGGCTCCATCTATGAACACAGCCAGTCCATGGCCTACCCATCTCCCAACAAATACTAGTGATAAACAGGATATTGTCATTGTTTCTTATAAACCTAGTACAAAAGCTGACCAGCACAAGGAGCAGAATGTATTTTCTTCACACCCATCTTCCTATGACCGACCAGACTGTAGCAACCTTAATCAAACATTAACAGAAAATGCCTTGACTGGAAATAATCCGAGAAGAGATGCTGGTATAACTGGAGACCACAGTGAAAACCAACCATCTACACAACAAGCAGAAGTAACAAATGAAACAAAAACAGTTTCCAGTGAAAATAAGACCATTCATCAGCCCAATATCAGTCACTGTGAAAATGCTATTGACTCTTTTGAACAAGCGAAGTCAATAGATGTACCGCAAGATGAATTGCAGCAAGATCATTCCAACTCCCATCTCATATTCCCATCAATATCAAACTATTCATGTAAGTTTTTTTTGACTCCTAAGTTTTTCTTTTTTTGGAAGACTATACTGGATGCAGCTTATTCTCTGTTAGCACCCAAATTGATTGATTGATTGATTGACGTTTTAAGCCCTTTTCAAGATTATTTCCTTTATGAGGCGACATAGCAAGAAGGAAACCCCTGACCTTGGGTGAGTATCGGTATTTGCAACAGTTGTGTCCATTTCATTAAAGTGGCATGAGCTGTCAAAATGTTGATATTTTGACGTTAAAACAGAATGTTGAAATTATGGGCTATTTTTCTCAAGACGTATAATTCAGCTTTTTAGTGTTTCTAGTTTCAAAAATGTACGATAAAGTCCTGTTTTGAGCTAACTTTGGGTTAGAATGAATAAATGATCGTCCCGGTTATTTAAATTTTGTTTACTTTTAGAACACGTTATCGATTCGTACAGGCCACATGCTGTATGGATAATCCTCATTCCAACGCCAATCATTTAGTTTTTCGATAGCCTTCAAAACCTTTTACTGTCGTGGCGATCAGACATTATGAAAAAAGTGTGAATTTTGGCAGCTCATGCCACTTTTAGGTAGAATTTTATCCCTAAACTTTTCTTTCTCTTGTATAGTATCTGGCCTGAAGACGCCGAGTAAAACAGCTGGTTTGTATACACCGGATGATATGTCACTTATAACACCCACCAAAACCCTACAGGAGACAGAAAGCAACAAGGGGAGATCACCCAGAAGAAAAAGGTAAAGACTTCTAACAGTCCATGTATCCTATTACAATGATCTCCAGACATAACTCAAACCCAGACATGACTTAACTCTGAAAAAAAACCCAGTCCATGTGGGCAGATCAAATGTTCAAATATAGACAAATTCACCATGGCTGCTTTGTGACCTGACAAAAATGGCAACTGCATCTAACATTTTCAAATCTTTAGGTTCGGCTTGAAATGCATTTGCACTCGTGACAAATTTCAGACTTTGAACATTTCTGTTTCATCTGCGTTCCAGCAACTCTTTGATACCATGGCAAGATCGTGATACTGAGGTTTGCTGTATAACCTATATAGAGCATCATTGTTTGCTCAAAAGGCCACATTGATTTTTTTGTGATTTTCAGTTGACCTTCACAGGGCTTGATTTCTACTGGAATCCGATTCTCGCCCTGACTCCCGAAAACAAAAATAATAATCTTAACCGAAACATTTTGCAACTGACCAGACATTCAGGCCCTTACCCCCTTATGGCTTTACACGATGCGGTTTTTGACTGAAGAGTACGCTTTGACCTTAAATGCAGGGTTGTATCAAAAATGTCAATCAGCTATACAGGCTAACTAAATAAACGTCCTGCGTGTCTTTGTTACTAAAATACTGTAAAGTAAGATGAATAACCCGGCATTTAAAATGTGTAGAAAATGTGTAAGCGTCTTTCCCTGGAAACAGTACATGGTGTTTTTTTAAATTAAATGCTTTGTATTGTATGGAAAATGGTATATATATTGTTTTAATCCAGTAATACCAATGAAAGTTATAAATTTTTATAGTTTTGAATTTTATTTATAGTTAAGATGCACACAAAATTTTGTCATTCTTAAAAATTTTTCTTATGAAATTTTAACTCACAACAGGTGCCTTCTTACCAACAGAAGCCATGCAAAGATTGCTAGTCTTGGGGTCGCAACTATTGCAATTCCTGCTTGTCTTTGAGATGTTTTTCTTACCACAATGACTTTTCAAAATACCAAGTCTCTTTTGCAGGATTTCTTTTCCTCTCCACCTTGCATAGTGAAGAAAATTGAACCTATTGTCTTATTTGTTCCACAGGTTTCCTCCGAGAAAGCGTTCCTTTGGGACTGGAGCTAACATTGGTGTGGGTAAAAGTGGTATTGTAAGACAAACAATCTGTGAGAACACAAATGAGGCAAAACCATCCAGTAGTAACGCCATTGAGGAAGGACATGCAGGAAATGAGGACAGCTCTGACATAACAGTAAACCATAAATTCATTTTAACACCTTTTTCTGAATGTTTTACCGGACCGTGATGGCTCAGTCGGTTAGAGTGATAGTCCAACACAGTGAAAGAGTTGCCAGGTGCTCTCCGAAGGTCGGGGGGTTTCATCTAGGCAAAGAGCCCGGTTTCATTCTCCACTAAACCTGGCAACGCACCATATAAGTGAAATAATCTTGATTGCGGCGTTAAACCTTAATCAATCAATCTGAAGGTTACATGTATATTATCTGGAATGATGACCATATCACGTTTTCCGCAGACATTTATGCACAGTTTCTTTTCCAACTGGTTGCCAGTTACCACCGGAAGGTTGTGGTTTTCCTCCGGGCATAGAGCCCGGTTTTCTCCCACAATAAAGCTGGCAACGCCGCCATATAAATGAAATAATCTTGAGCGCGGTGTAAAACACCAAACAATCAATCAATCTTTTTTAACTAATCCTGCCAACAACATTATATATTTATGATCACTAAAACACACAGGTACAGGGAAAATCTTCTTGTATAAAATAACCATGGAGACAAGTTTCTAATTGTGCTAAAAAGAGGTATATCATTTAGACCTTTATACCCCATAAATTGTTGTAACAAACCAAACCTATGATATTTCATTAGGTTGACGACTGACATGAGCTTAGCCTTGGTCAGTAGAATTTTCTCGAATCCTTTTGTAACACATTATATTGGTGCATTAATCTTGGGTGTGGCAATGATACCATCAATCAAGTCCATCTCCATGGGGTACAAATATAAGAAGTTGTACTGATTACATCATAATGCTCTTCACTTGCATCAGGACATGGACAAATGGAAATGTTCAAAAACATCGTAATCAAAACCCCTATATGTGACACACAGCATTTTGTAACAAAGAACGAGGTTCCAGGGTTAGTAGGCGTATTTCATACCATATGATTTGTCAAAAAGCCTACCAATTCACATTTAGGATGCACAATAATTCTTTAAAAAAACAGGTGGCAGGTAATCTAAGACAAAATTAGTCAGCGATAAGACTGTTTGATTTTCACTACATTTTGATTTTCACTACATTTTGTACACAGTCATGGCTTGTCTGCCACTCGGCAAGCAGTAGAGAAAGAAATACAGAAAACCGCCCACTGTCTTTTATGTAAACAGCATTCTGGATTTTTGCGGCGAGTATGCCTTTAAATAGGGCGTACCACCATTGAATTGTGTGCAAAGTAAAATCATTCTTTCTTAAAGGCCCACTTGCGGCCGTAGCCTGTTTAAATTTGAAAACCAATTTACATGAGCTTACTACGACTAATACCACTAAACTTAAACATAGGACAAATAAAACATGTCTAGTTAGTTTTAGAATGTAGAAATGGGGTGAAAAACAAACGAAGAATCGAAGCCTGATTACAACAACAACGATCAGTGTCGGTCAACTTTTGTGTTACCCTCAAAAAAGGCCTTTTTATCTGTGGTTTACACTCAAACAGTTATCAGCAGGCTTTTCCAGTCGCTGTTAACCGATCGTCAGTCTGTATTTCTAAGATAAATAGGGCTACGTAAAATTACACTGTGTCGTTAGTTCACTCACTCGACTGAAACATAAAATCGCCCCTCCGAGCAGTTTGGTTTGTTTACGTTACGGGTACCTAATAATTCAAATTTTCAAATTCAAATTAAAAATACAAAGTGACGTCCAAACTTTTAAAATTTGGTAAAAATAGAAAGTTCCTAACTTATATTGTCTGGGAAAAATACAGAAAACGGTCTTTCTTTTTTAATGTAAACAATATTCCTGATTTTCGCGGGAAGTGTGCCTTTAACAATGTCTAATGATTTTATACTAAACAATTTTGGATGGGGATAGTGAAGTTGTTGTTAATTGATGTTATTTTTCTACTTTCAGCCTTTTGTGGAAGAGATTTTAAAGAATGCAGAGCTTCAACAACGATTGGCTGAAAATATCAACCGTCGCCTCCATCTTTCTGACAACACCTCAGTGGGTGATAATGAAACAAGTGTACCCGTAGCCTCTGTGTCCAACACCCAGCCCTTTACCCCCAACCAACATTCATTAGATGACATATTAGACCTAAATGTGAGTTGATGACTACTTATAATAATAATAATAAGCTTTTATTTCAGACTCTCCAAAGAGGTCCATAGAAGTACATCAATACAAAAGAAACAAAAAAAGGAAAGAAAAAAAGAAGAAAAAAAAAATGCTTGGGTTTGATACACACTTTAAAAGGATACACCACTTAAGTTTGTTGTCATTCTCCACTGAACTTCAGATTATTAGAAAAACAAGAAGTGGTCAATCTTGGATAAAAGACTGCAGGTCGACTTTTTACCAAAAATGTAACTGGAAGAGATATTTAGGGAATTCCCTGCTGCTATTGTTTTCTGTCTGACCGTCAGTATAAACAAACAGCTTAAAACGCGCAACCACAGTAGCTTCATACCGCGCACCTAACCACAACAAAGCGAAGAAAGGAATTGTTATTCCCAAATAAAACAGCCTATCCAGCGATCCGTGTGGGGTAGGATAGTTACCAATGGCTATCTGGAAACCTCATCTTTATATGAACGACAGTTGAACAGCACACATTTTACTTATCCCTGGATCCTGACGTCCCTTTTAGCTCATTGTTAACTACCCTAAATCTTTAATTAAGATGATTTTGTGTTCATCTTTCAACACATTCTCTGGTAGCAGGTCTGAGAGTCTATATTATGTGGAATTGGCCAAAGTTCTTGTTGTAAGTTGCTGCATTTGAGGCTTCATCAAATGGTCTAATGCCTGAATCCTTAAGCTGTGAGGGGCTAATACTGAGGGACTAAAAAATAACCACCTTCAATACAATTTTCTTCAGAGATTTGATAGGGTTTTTTTATTCCACTTCCACTTCCACTAAAAAATTTCCCATAAAACCTGCCTAAACACCCTTAAAGGTAAATAATCTTAACTCATTTGGTATCCAGTCACACCAGTGTGTGGTCCGACAGCAGAGACTGTCTTAAACCACAGGCCAGTCAGTGATATCGCTTTTTTGAGTCCTCTACATCATTTTAAAACAGCCTGAGATAACAGTTTTATGTACACATGTAAGTGTCTTTTTTCACTACTCTGGACTCCGAAACCCCAATACGTTTCTCAGCGCTAAAAGAACATACATATCTTAAACTGTGTCATGCCAGAGATGCAGATGCAGGGGCCGCGTGATTGACAGCTGGAACTTGCTCTCAAAGACTTAATTTCATAACCCAATTTTAGCACTTTTTAAAGGTCTTTAATCATAGAAATTTAAATATCTCAATCACTGTCAGTTGACTGTGAATTAGATGTACTTTAAAATACCAAACAAAGTTGTTGGTATTCAGGCAGGCTTGTACACTGACGTCATATGGCAACAGTACCGAATGGGTTAAGTGTCGTGTAAATCACCAAAATAATCCGTCAGTCATCTAAATTTCCTTAAAATAAGATTCTGACTTAGTATGCAACCCACATTTAAAGAGAGTTTCAAACATTTCTTAATAAGATTCTGATCAACTCACCATATTTAGTTGAGCGTTGAACTGTATAGGAAGACAACCACTAGAGATTGAATATCACTGTTTTTGCAACCTAACCTTTATTTTTTGTGACATTTTCAGGAAACCAAGATGTCCGGTGATGTGATAACAAGTATCATTGATACAATAAAGGATGATCCAGCATTCAATACCCTCTTCCAGCTGTTTGAAACAGGTCAGTCATCTTGTATTAGTTTTATCTAGTATTATGTATTAGTTTTATCTAGTATTCGGTATTAGTTTTATCTAGTATTAGTTTTAGTTTTATCTAGTATTAGGTATTAGTGTTATCTAATATTAGGTATTAGTGTTATCTAATATTAGGTATTAGTTTTATCTAGTATTAGGTATTAGTTTTATCTAGTATTAGGTATTAGTGTTATCTAGTATTAGGTATTAGTTTTATCTAATATTAGGTATTAGTTTTATCTAGTATTAGGTATTAGTTTTATCTAATATTAGGTATTAGTTTTATCTAGTATTAGGTATTAGTTTTATCTAATATTAGGTATTAGTTTTATCTAGTATTAGGTATTAGTTTTATCTAGTATTAGGTATTAGTTTTATCTAGTATTAGGTATTAGTTTTATCTAGTATTAGGTATTAGTTTTATCTAGTATTAGGTATTAGTTTTATCTAGTATTAGGTATTAGTTTTATCTAGTATTAGGTATTAGTTTTATCTAGTATTAGGTATTAGTTTTATCTAGTATTAGGTATTAGTTTTATCTAGTATTAGGTATTAGTTTTATCTAATATTGAGTGTTGGTGTCGAATATCAATCAATCAATAGTATGTTTATCACAGATTAGTGACCTATATGTATTAATTAAGGGGTTCATTCAGAGGGTTGTCCATCAACAGGCATTATTTTTTCCCGCGAACTGTGGTGAGTGTTACACCAACTTAAAAATCACTCGAATCATCACAGTTCGCGTAGGGTGATTCTGTGGTTTAAACTTTCCATTGCCAAGAGTCTACGACGTCATCCACATATTATCCATCGTTCATTGACCTAGTTTTGTTGATTTAGGGCTCCAGGAAACCGCCACAGTAGGATTTTGTTTTGAGAAAGTTCGTTCATAGGGGGCACCACTACAAGCCTAGCCTGTGGTTTGCGCACAATGACTTTATAATAACTTCAGGCTTTTACTTGAAATGTTTTTCTTTGGTGTATATCTATAATACCTTTGGTGAGATTGGGTTTGAGAAAATCTACTCAAATTTAGCTGCTAACTAAAAAACTGTAGGAAATCACATTTTCTCTGTTGCTCAATAATGTCTTGTGTGTTCCATATTGGGACATTTTAACTATGCTGTGGGGCTGTAACGTTAGATCCGTACGGTACACATCATCTAGTTGACGTAATCTGTAATTCTGATGGAATCTCTCTTTGCGGCATATAAATCTTAATTTATCTAAATTCTAAATAAATATAAATGTCCCAAATTATCTGATGTTAGGCAATCAGAATACGCTAATGCATTCATTTGAATTAGAATACTGAATGGCCAATGTTCAAAACATTTACAAAATGAGGGAATATTTCAGGTACATGTATGCATTCACACTTTCACTTTAAGTTTGTGTTATGTAGGTTTGATTAAGACATTAGTTAACAAATGTTAAGCTTGTGTCAGTAAGGACTGAAACAAATCTTTTTTTCAGTGAATACAGGTTTATCAATGATAAAATTTGAGTTCCCAATTGCAAAAAAGTACAAATTATGGTATTGTTACCTCTTTAAAGTGGCTTGAGCTGCCTAAATTTAAACTTTTTTTTATAATTTCTGATCGTCACGACAGTAAGTGGCTATGAAGACCACCGAAAATTGTACATTTTCGAGACTAGAAGCACTAAAAAGCTTCTGAATTATACGTCTTGAGAAAAATAGCCAATAATTTCAACATTCTGTTTTCAAGTAAAAAAATCAACATTTTGGCAGCTCATGCCACTTTAAGGTAGCTGCCAAACAAAGGACATTTTCCAAGATAAAATAGGCTTTTATTTATCCTTTCTGTTTATTCCTCAGATGACGGGGTTGATGATGAAAAAGAAGGTAATAATTCACAGGACTCTTTAAGCTCTCAACTTTGTTTACAACTAGACGTGGAAGAGAAAAGACAAACAGAAACAGACCTAAGTGATCAGCCTACCGACCAGTCTGATGTTACCTTTATCATGAATTCCTCAACTGATTCTCGGCCATCTTTCCGATTTACTGGCATGTCTACGGAGGAAGGGGAAGAGACTATCAAGGCTGCATCCTCAGAGGAATCCGATCAACCGTATAACCAGAACCTGACTGACGAAGTATCAGATGTTAACACGGAGGTGCAGTGTAGTACTTCACGGTCTGAAATTCCCACATTAAATATTCCTTCCCCTTGTGAAGACTCCTCATCATCTCCTGAGGAAAATGATGCAGCATCTTGTGGGAGATCTTCACAGTCTGAAATTCCCACAGTAAATATTCCTTCCCCTTGTGAAGACTCTTCATCATCTCATGAGGAAAATGATGCAGCATCTTGTGGGAGATATAGTTCTGATATCTTCACGTCATCCCAGTCGTCCTCCCCATACCCCAGGCGGCCGGTTTTACCTCGGGTAGTTGAAAGACTGGGGCCTAGAGGGGATCAGTTTCAAGGACTCTGTGGTAACGAGAGGTTTTATATCCCAGGTCCAGCAGGGGATTGTTCCCACTATTATGAGATGGTATTGGTGACATCCTCTGAAGACACCGCCTCTCCAAGCCATCGACGATCCGCCCATTCATCGTCTAGACGAGACGATACACTAGGCACTATTTCCTCAGGTAAACATTTTAAACAATTATAATCAAGCCAAACCCAAGATTATTTTTCTTATTTTTTCATGCAACCCGGAGGCCGGTTGGCTGAATGGATAAGGCAGCAGGCATTTAGTGCTGGCGATAGGTGCCATACTCTGAGACCCGGGTTCGATTCCCGTTTCGGGCATCACCCAAAAATCGGTAGAAGAATTTCTACTAAAATTTCAAAAAAGTGTAATCCCAAAATAACGAGAATACTATTAAACTCAAGTTAATCTGTTTTTTTATTTTTCTTTATTTAGGTTTGCTAGCTTTATGCTCTGTAGCTGGTTTGCAAGATGTTAATAATGTTGTGAGGAGTTCTCAGACTGCATCTAGTACTGGCTCCTCAACACAAGTATCTCCTGTTCGCAATACACTCCTTAAGCCTCTACCTCACAAGACAACTACCCAGCCTTTCCCTATCTCAAACCCTCCACCTTCCACAGTTAGACGAAGTACCTTGTCGCGTTCTGATCTTATAAAGAAGCGTAAAGCAACACAGAAAAAAATTAAACATATTCCTTCTGGTTGTACTGTACCTTGTCTGGAAGTCAGATACGTACCAGAATCACCTCCATCCAAGGCAAAAGGACGCAAGTCTAAATCTCCCGTCAGAAATGAGAAAATGAGGATTGGGTCTGCAGCCAAAATCACACCAAACACACGGGCTGTGTCAAAACGTAGTCCACAGACTGAAGTGACTCCAAAAGTGACCCCAAGGAGAAGTGCTCGTTTGTCTGCAAAAAAAGACTCTCTCGAGAAACAAACGCCGTGTCATGAAATAGATGTGTCTTCCCCTTATTTTAGTAGTCCCAATGTACCGTCAAATACTGAAGACTCTGATCCAAGCTCACAAATCCCATGGGAACCCGAAGTGAATGATTTGCGTGTGAAACCACCCAACAAAGCAGTCCATAAAAAGGTATTAGACTTTGGAGTTACTGTACATGTATCTAGTCCAGTGAAACAACCACAACGCCCTAAAGTGCATGTTAGAAAGAGGAATGTTTGTGATGCATTCCGACCCGGTAAATATCGTCTTCTCAAAGAAGTCATGAAAGATATGCCTATGACAAATAAAACCTCCTTGACCCCAAGTAAGTCCCTCACCTCGACACCAAAACCAGCTACGTGTGAAAGAAATTTGGTAAAAGACTCCCAGCAAACAACATCTACAATGGCAATGATAGAATTAATACAGGATAAAAGCAAATCTGTACCCAAAACTACGAATACCAACAAAAAATTTTTCAACAAGCAATCGACCCGAAGTCAATCAAGTTTGAAACCACAAGGTTATCAATGGGGATCAAAAATTCACAGTCAGTTTATTAGTCAGATCGGACAGGTTGGGAGTGTCTCACCAGTCATAAGGACCTCCCCCACTCATTTAAATGCTCTTTCCATTCCTCGTGTCACGTACCCCTTTAAACTTTCTCAGACAGGAGACCTTGCCTTCGTATCTGATACAGACAGTGATAATAAAAGTAAGCAGGCATATAATCCATTAAAAGCTCTGAACCAACCGATGCCAGATAGGTCAAGACCACGATTCAAATCAACTGCCGTGATAACTGCACCCTTTAAAATGTATGAGACAAGCAGCGAGGACACTGAGAGTGACAGTGTTGTCTCGGAGGATCGGCAACCCAAGACAATTGATTTGGAGACGATAGATATATCCCAACTGTCTCAGACACATTCCCACGACAAAAGCCGTAAGAAATCTCTCTCTAAAAGACCTCTGGATCCCTCTAATAAGGCAAGTTTCAAATATCTACTAATGTACTATTTTGTTATTTATTTAAAAAAAACTTAAAATTGTAAATTTATACTTCAATTACAATAAAAAAAATATTAATTTCTTGTAAGCAATGGTTTTGAGGTACAGCAAGTCGTGTGTTGATAGGGTCGGTAATATTCATTCATATATTGATTTTGGAATAGACCCTTTCGGCTGAGAGTGACGTTTCTATGACGTTCGAATTGTACGGCATTGGCGTTATATCTCTGTTGCAGGTGCCATGACAACGCCTGTATCACATTGCGTCATAGACAGATTGCTCTAAAAACTCAATGTAGCGTCATTTTGTCATAAATAGAGGCTTCTGTGCAAACGTCAATCGTTTAGCAGAAAGGGTCTATTCAGTTTAACCATCTTTGATACTTCATTTTTATAATATCAGTCACTACATCTATAAAAGAGAAGCGAGAGGATTTGGTTGACCTGCGAGCCACATGAAAGTATTTAGCATGTTTGATATTTTCTGCCTCGCTTGGCCAACGGCCAGAATCTCAATGTTTGGGCACAATGTGAGCTGAACTGAGATGAAGGAAAGGCCATTCATTTGTGCCTATTTAAACACGTGACCACTGAAAATATTACTTAACTTACTAAGGCAGTGGCATTTATTTATGTCAGTGAAGTTGGGTGACCAAGAACTCCTCTCAGCTGAGATCTCACAGTCTGCCCTGAAATTTGCATCGGCTCCCTGTGCCTTGTATACCTTTTAGCTTAGCCAAATCCCCTGATCTCCAATTTTGTCTTCTGCAGGGGGGCCAAAACACACCCCAGTGTGTGACATTAGCAATGGACCCATAGCCAAATCTATTGTAAATCCATTTGGTCTATGATAAAATTAGAAGTAATAACCTGTAGGTATATGGGGAGATTTAAAATATTGTCAAGATGTCTATGGTGAAAATTATGCCAATGTCAAACACTGACACCCTGATATCAAGGTTATTCTGAAGATCTTGACTATACTAGATTCCATTGATTATGGTCACTTGTGTCTGTCATATCTGTTTTTAATGCATTCTAAAAATCAAACTGTCTTTAATAATTCAATGGAATACAGAAATGGGATTCAAGAACTTGTGGATAAATAAATTGATTTATTCTAGTGTGAGAACTGTAATAGTGCTTGACTTTGTAATGTATTTTTATGTTTCAGTCCCCTCAAACAAAGAGACCAAAGCATCAGTAGAATACTTCTCATATCAAGGTATATTTTATGTTTTCAATTAGTATTGGACATAAAATCTTCTAATAATTTTGTATACCGGTGCTAGGTAGGGGTCCACGGCTCAGTCAACAGTGATAGTCCCTCTGTCCTATGCGGTGTGCATTCAAATCCCACACAGACCAAGTGAAATTGAAAAATTCTGAGTTGATTTGGACAATTGTAGATTTATCAAGCACCAGAAATCTGGTTATCATTTATAACCTATATGACTTTGAAAACTTCTTGGTACAGTTCACACACATCTTGGTACAATCCAGAAACATCTTGGTACAATCCAGAAACATCTTGGTACAATCCAGAAACTCTTGGTACATTCCAGAAACATCTTGGTACAGTTCAAACACATGTTGGTACAGATTACACACATCAATACTTGGTTGACAATCAGAATTGAGAAGAAAAGGTCAAAATTGTGTCAACTTAAATAACTTGAATGAGAGGGCTTTGTTTAGTGAGTTATTTTTGTGTTCTTTCTCCACAGACTGACACCCTGCTTTTAATTTACAAGATTGCCAAAAGAAGAAGCCTTTCTGTAAATCTCCTTTAGTTTGTATGATCCTCTGATCTAGTTTTTATCAAGTATTCTTATTTATTTTTGTGATAAGAGAGGTTTTTATATGTTCAATACCAAGCCTCTAGTTTGTAAAATGGTGTGCTCTTTATGACAGATGACGCCAATTTTTATTTCTGAATTGCTTGGACAGTAAATCACACCTTTGATTTTCATATCCTTGTAAAGGATTTCAGGTACACATCGCACAAACCAAATAAAGCGAATTGATCAAAGAAATATCTGCTATAGTTTTTTAAGCCATTATTTTTTTATGGATCACAGTGAGCTACATTTTGAGTTTAGCATTTTCCGTAAAAGTGGGGCATCTGGCCCAGTTGGTTGAAGTGATTGACGGTCACACCAGTACATGCCTGCTATCAATATATTGGAAGTTTAAATCCCACTGAGAAAAAACAATCTGATTGTGATCCCCTTATTAGGGGTAGTTGGAGTGTCAGGGTTTTCTCCTATAAGAAATTCTGTTTTCCTCCATCAGAAAACAAGAGAATGTCGTAAGTGAAATAATTTTCAGCATAAAACATCAATCAAACGATCAATCCAACATTGGATAGTTGAAGTTTGAGATCAGAATTGGAATTAGTTGTTTTCATTCCTGGTAAACCATCCTGACTATCTACAATCTTACTTGACTGACTCATGCATGATTTTATTTTTTGGTCTGTTTAAATTAGATTAAGAAATTAGGTCCCCAATTATCCAAGAATTTAAAAGGCAGTCAAATTTGCTATCTATATACAAATCGCTGTAAAGAAGGTATCAGAACAAATGCAAACTCTACCTTTGCTAGCTAGCTGGCGGAACTAATAACCGCAGTGCATTTTTTCTAAAATCCCACATGAAAGTTGCAAAGAAAGAGAGATATGAGCAATTGAAAGTTTGCACATTTAATCATTACAATGTACACATTAAGCTCTACTGTGATACATAGCATTTTCTCCCACAAAATGTCTAAACTGTTTTGTTAAAAGTAACTTTTTAAAGGAAGAAAATACTTTCTTGATGACTATTTTTTTGTTCCTTCATATTTCTGTTTGTTCATTTTATGTTATAACTAAATGCTGTACATCTTCTTACGTTAAGATGAAATACTTATCTGTGGGAAAGAAGGACTGGATTTCTCTTGATATATAACAGTCCTTGACAATGTACCAGTGAATTAGCCAGCATGTAGATAGCAATAAGAAATAATTATGGCATCACCACAAAATCAGTTTTGTGAACAACACAAGCGTTCGACCCCTATACCGATGTCTATACCAAGTGCCATGAAGCTCACATTTAAAGAATCAGCCAGTTAAAGTGATTGTCTCTCAATCCGACACAGTTGCCAGGTGCTGGCCGAAGGTGGGGAGTTTCTTCCGGGCAAAGAGCCCGGTCTCTCCCCCACTTAACCTGGCAACTTCACCATTTAAGTGAAATAATCTTGAGTGCAGTGTGAAATATCTAACAATCACATTTTAAGAGCGTTTCAAAATGTAATCATGTACATTGTTATGGCTTAAAGAAATCGCTGTGCAGAAAACCCACACTGACCATATTTTTTTACTATTTAAATTTAGTATGGGTATCTACTACATTTATCTAAAAGTTTTGCACTAAATAATCTTTGGTTTTAAAGTTGCACAAGGACACTGTACTCAAGGATTAATCCAACGCGTCGTTAGAGCATGTATAACAGATAGTTTGTTGTAATAGCTGTACAGGAGGACCTATTCTCCACAAAAAAAAAATCTTAGAAATTGGTCATAGTTAAACATTGAAACACTCATAATGATAGTGTTGCCATTTTAAAGGGTCACTCTTCAGGGCACACTTTTCAAAAGGATTCTCGACATATCCTTATACATATTTATGATAAGGATGTTGAACTTGGAATTTGTAATGTTAGATTGTGGGAACAGCAATAATCCTTTATTTTCTCTCACTAGCATTCTTAGAAGTTGTAATATTAGATTGTGGGAACAGCGATAATCCTTTACATTCTCACATTAATATTCTCTGGAGTTTGTGGAAACAGCGATAATCCTTGACATTCTCACACTAATATTCTCTGGAGTTTGTGGAAACAGCGATAATCCTTTACATTCTCACACTAATATTCTCGGGAGTTTGTGGAAACAGCGATAATCCTTTACATTCTCACACTAATATTCTCGGGAGTTTGTGGAAACAGCGATAATCCTTTACATTCTCACACTAATATTCTCTGGAGTTTGTGGAAACAGCGATAATCCTTTACATTCTCACACTAATATTCTCTGGAGTTTGTGGAAACAGCGATAATCCTTGACATTCTCACACTAATATTCTCTGGAGTTTGTGGAAACAGCGATAATCCTTTACATTCTCACACTAGCATTCTTGGGAGTTTGTGGAAACAGCGATAATCCGTTACATTCTCACACTAGCATTCTCGGGAGTTTGTGGAAACAGCGATAATCCTTTACATTCTCACACTAATATTCTCTGGAGTTTGTGGAAACAGCGATAATCCTTTACATTCTCACACTAATATTCTCGGGAGTTTGTGGAAACAGCGATAATCCTTTACATTCTCACACTAATATTCTCGGGAGTTTGTGGAAACAGCGATAATCCTTTACATTCTCACACTAATATTCTCTGGAGTTTGTGGAAACAGCGATAATCCTTTACATTCTCACACTAGCATTCTTGGGAGTTTGTGGAAACAGCGATAAACCTTTACATTCTCACACTAGCATTCTCAGGAGTTTGTGGGAACAGCGATAATCCGTTACATTCTCACACTAATATTCTCTGGAGTTTGTGGAAACAGCGATAATCCGTTACATTCTCACACTAGCATTCTCAGGAGTTTGTGGGAACAGCGATAATCCGTTACATTCTCACACTAATATTCTCTGGAGTTTGTGGAAACAGCGATAATCCGTTACATTCTCACACTAGCATTCTCAGGAGTTTGTGGGAACAGCGATAATCCGTTACATTCTCACACTAGCATTCTCAGGAGTTTGTGGGAACAGCGATAATCCGTTACATTCTCACACTAATATTCTCTGGAGTTTGTGGAAACAGCGATAATCCGTTACATTCTCACACTAGCATTCTCGGGAGTTTGTGGAAACAGCGATAATCCTTTACATTCTCACACTAATATTCTCTGGAGTTTGTGGAAACAGCGATAATCCTTTACATTCTCACACTAATATTCTCGGGAGTTTGTGGAAACAGCGATAATCCTTTACATTCTCACACTAATATTCTCGGGAGTTTGTGGAAACAGCGATAATCCTTTACATTCTCACACTAATATTCTCTGGAGTTTGTGGAAACAGCGATAATCCTTTACATTCTCACACTAATATTCTCTGGAGTTTGTGGAAACAGCGATAATCCTTGACATTCTCACACTAATATTCTCTGGAGTTTGTGGAAACAGCGATAATCCTTTACATTCTCACACTAGCATTCTTGGGAGTTTGTGGGAACAGCGATAAACCTTTACATTCTCACACTAGCATTCTCGGTAGATTGTGGGAACAGCGATAATCCTTTACATTCTCACACTAGCATTCTCGGGAGATTGTGGGAACAGCGATAATCCTTTACATTCTCACACTAGCATTCTCGGTAGATTGTGGGAACAGTGATAATCCTTTACATTCTCACACTAGCATTCTCAAAGTTATAATATTTGATTGTGGGAACAGCGATAATCCTTTACATTCTCACACTAGCATTCTCGGTAGATTGTGGGAACAGCGATAATCCTTTACATTCTCACACTAGCATTCTCGGGAGATTGTGGGAACAGCGATAATCCTTTACATTCTCACACTAGCATTCTCGGTAGATTGTGGGAACAGCGATAATCCTTTACATTCTCACACTAGCATTCTCGGTAGATTGTGGGAACAGCGATAATCCTTTACATTCTCACACTAGCATTCTCGGGAGATTGTGGGAAAAGTGATAATCCTTTACATTCTCACACTAGCATTCTCGGGAGATTGTGGGAACAGCGATAATCCTTTACATTCTCACACTAGCATTCTCGGGAGATTGTGGGAACAGCGATAATCCTTTACATTCTCACACTAGCATTCTCTGGAGATTGTGGGAACAGCGATAATCCTTTACATTCTCACACTAGCATTCTCGGGAGATTGTGGGAACAGCGATAATCCTTTACATTCTCACACTAGCATTCTCGGGAGTTTGTGGGAACAGCGATAATCCTTTACATTCTCTGACTAGCATTCTCGGGAGTTGTAATATTAGATTGTGGGAACAGCGATAATCCTTTACATTCTCACACTAGCATTCTCGGGAGTTTGTGGGAACAGCGATAATCCTTTACATTCTCACACTAGCATTCTCGGGAGATTGTGGGAACAGCGATAATCCTTTACATTCTCACACTAGCATTCTCGGGAGATTGTGGGAACAGCGATAATCCTTTACATTCTCACACTAGCATTCTCGGGAGTTTGTGGGAACAGCGATAATCCTTTACATTCTCACACTAGCATTCTCGGTAGATTGTGGGAACAGCGATAATCCTTTACATTCTCACACTAGCATTCTCGGGAGATTGTGGGAACAGCGATAATCCTTTACATTCTCACACTAGCATTCTCGGGAGATTGTGGGAACAGCGATAATCCTTTACATTCTCACACTAGCATTCTCGAAGTTGTAATATTAGATTGTGGGAACAGCGATAATCCTTTACATTCTGACACTAGCATTCTGGGGAGATTGTGGGAACAGCGATAATCCTTTACATTCTGACACTAGCATTCTCGGGAGATTGTGGGAACAGCGATAATCCTTTACATTCTCACACTAGCATTCTCGGGAGTTTGTGGGAACAGCGATAATCCTTTACATTCTCACACTAGCATTCTCGGGAGATTGTGGGAACAGCGATAATCCTTTACATTCTCACACTAGCATTCTCGGTAGATTGTGGGAACAGTGATAATCCTTTACATTCTCACACTAGCATTCTCGGGAGATTGTGGGAACAGCGATAATCCTTTACATTCTCACACTAGCATTCTCGGGAGTTTGTGGGAACAGCGATAATCCTTTACATTCTCACACTAGCATTCTCGGTAGATTGTGGGAACACCGATAATCCTTTACATTCTCACACTAGCATTCTCGGGAGATTGTGGGAACAGCGATAATCCTTTACATTCTCACACTAGAATTCTCGGGAGTTGTAATGTTAGATTGTGGGAAAAGCAATAATCCTTTATTTTCTCAGGAAAGAGTTATTTAAGTGCAGGCTTGTGAGATTTACAAATTACTCTTCAGTTAGAATACTTTCTACTACCAAGTTTTTCATTCATTACAGTTTTGTCAATCTTTCTGAAATAAATTGTCTCGTTTTAGTTAAGACTTTGGACTTATGTAGAAGTTATTTTGGAGTTATATTGTTATTGCTTTTCTAAATCGTTTCTAAATGGTTTTCCTTGCTTGTTATAGAGACATGTTTATTATTTCATACTCTCCAACTTCATACTTTATATCGTCAAATCATATGTAAATTACATGAATGTATTTAAGAGATTATTTAAAACTGTGTTTTTGTCTTTGCTGATTTATTTCACGTTATTTACAACGTTTTGTTATTTGTCAGTTAAATGTGACTGCTTTCTCTAGAGTTAAGTCAAACTCAAATAATTATCCTTTTTGTTATTTTTAGTTACTGTTTATTTATTCTCAAAATCATCCTTTAAAGTTTATAGTTTGCAGGACGACAAATGGTGTACAAAATGTCAAAATGTAAGTCAAATTAGATCAAATTTCAAAAATAGATTTGCATGTTTCGTTCAAAATCAGGAACATTTCGCTTGCATAATCGTTAAAGTTTTGTTAGCAAGGTAGGGCGCGCCAGGAGAATTAAGATATTGGGTTTCCGGAGATTAAGTAGCTCCAGAAGCCCGTTTCACAAAGTGGCGTAGCGCAAGTTTTTACGTAACCACAATAGCACCCCATACTGTAGAGATACGTTGCCATGAAAGTTACACCAGAAAATACATCTACATTGTTTTGTGAAACAGAGCCTGTTTCACAAAGCGGCGTAGATGTATTTTTTGCGTAACTTTCATACTAACGTATCTCTACAGTATGGGTTGCTAGGGCATTTACGTAAACACTTACACTACACCGCTTTGTGAAACAAGCTCCAGGCCCTTAAACCCTCAAACTGCTCCTGTCTATGTATTTGATCTTTTTTGACTAAGGCAGTTGTGAACATACACCATGATGTCTCCTGTATATATAGTCTGTGAAGATATACAGGCCCCTTTTTTATTTACGAATTTTTACATCATTAAAAAGTTGAAATCATTTTTATACAACAAATATCTTGCTGTTTCGACTCATCTTTTTCTGTAAAATTAAAAGCATTAGTCATTACAATGTTGATTGATTGACTGATGTTTTATGACAGGCTTTCGATTACTGGAATTTAATCCATAGTGGCATTGTATGAGGAGGAAACTTGGTTGGTTGTGTTTGTGGTAATGGTGCATACTCAAGACTTTTCAATAATTTTTCTTTGGACTGATTAGGATGCGAACCTGTGACCCATTGATGGAAGGTCTGTGTTAAGAAGGTGTGTATTATCTTCTGACAGAGCCACCAAAACCTCCAATAGAACGTCAAAGGCAAAAAGGCGACCACGTAAACATATTCTTAATCATGCCAACAATTGTTTCTCAAGGTTATTACAAGCCAGAATTGGCAGGTTAGTTGAGGAGAGATACTTAAACGAAACACCCTGGGCCTTTGTACATGCCTCACAATCAACTACATCCCTTCAAGCCAGTCAAAACATGTTGACAATTTACTGGAGTGGATTTGGATTAAACCTGAGATACCTTGGTGGAGGTTTTCTCTGTTTCCAACTCTCCACATAAGGGTTTCAGGGCATCTTTGGTTAGCCAGTCCACAGTTAAACTTGTTATCTGACAGAAATGCTAGCCAGTGACTAGATTCCAGGACCCTGTTTCACAAAGCGGCGTAGCGTAAGTTTTTACGTTATACGTTAGAAAGTTGCGCAAAAAATACATCTACGCCGCTTTGTGAAACAGGCTCCAGACCTTCATTGCTAACTGTGAATGCCTTGTCAGAGTTACAAATCAGGATTCCAGTCAAATTAGCTCCTTAATGATTTCACAAAACTAACTTTTATTGCCTCTGACAGGGTACAAATCTAGATGGGTTTGCTAAGGGGCGGATGCTTGATCGTGACACGTTTTTCAATCACTGGTACTTTGCAGTATACATTACGCCCTTGTGTGGCTAACAAAGCCCCAGCCAAATGAATCCAGGAGGCTGTGAGCGGTGTCTCTCTTTCCGTGACTCGCCTCCCTTCGGTGGGTTGCAGGTTTGCATCTAACTCATTTAATCACACACACTGGAAGGGTTGTGACCTGCCAAAGGTTGGGGGTTGCCTCAATGCAAAGATCTGAATCCCCCAAACCCTCACTAAACTTAATTGAGTGTTTGGTGTTTTACGCCGCGCTCAGGATTATTTCACTTATATGGCGGCGTTGCCAGTTTTATTGTGGGAGGAAACCGGGCTCTATGCCCGGAGGAAACCCACAACCTTCAGTTGGTAACTGGCAACCATCCCACATAGGTCGTTCGAGTGAAAACCCAGTCAGAAAAATTTCCAATTTTTTTTTGGGACTGAGGGAGATTTGAACCCGCGACCGATTGGTGGAAGGTTGTTCGGATTGAGCGCCCAACGCTCTACCTACTGAGCCACGGAGACCCCTCTACTAAACTTAAAGGGTAATAGTTTGCAAAAGTTAAAGAATAATAACGACGATAGATTATTTCACTTATACAGCTGCATTGCTAGACTTTGTTCGGGAAGAAACCAAGCGCTTTGTGTGGAAGAAATCCCAGACCTTCCGTTAGTCTGGCACTTCTTTCACATAGGGTGTCCAAGTAAAAAAGTTTACCCACTCAGAAATTTGTCTTTGAGTTGGATTTAATTGATTGTTTGGTGTTCTACGCCGCGCTCAAGAGTATTTCACTTATATGGCGGCGTTGCGAAACCCACAAACTTCCGTTGGTAACTGGCAACCATCCCACATATGTCGTTCGAGTGAAAACCCAGTCAGAAAATTTTCCAATTTTTTTGGACTGAGTGGGATTTGAACTTGAGACCCATTGGTGGAAGGATGTTCGGATTGAGTGTCCAATGCTCTACCTACTGAGTCACGGAGGCCCCGAGTTGGATTTAAATCCATGGATGAAAAGCCTGTGTCAGACTGAGAGACTATCACTCTGCCAACTGAACCACCAATGCCCCTGCATGTCTTAGAAAATTAAACTTCATTCATCCATTTTTCACATGTGTAACGTAGAAATAACACAAAACAGAAGTAAAAAATAAATAATTTTAATTACAAAGTAAATTTTACATAAATTAGGTTTTAAAAGGATTCAACACAGGGTTCAAAAAATGTTATATGCAATAAAGTTGGGGGTTTTTCTTACAATTTTTAAAAAAACTTGCACTTGTCAAGTGATCTTAGGATGTTTATTTTCTTTTGAAGTGAGTTTCATGGCCAAAGAACCGAATATAACAAAAACACAACTTCCCCACACAGGCCCCATTGGGTGCATTTCTAACAGAATACCCGCTAGAACTGGTGACAACGTTCTGGAAATAGCCATTAAGCTTTGGTTCAATCCCATGATGCCTCCAGCATCCTGGTGTCCGCCTCTTTCCACGATGAGACTAAGGGACACAACTCTGTTAATAGAACTGGAAAAACTCAGGGGTATCTGGAGAAGGGCGAACATGAAGATGTTCGGTGAGCAAGCTAACCCAATCAACCCTATGAGGTAGAGAAGAGCGGAATGGAAAAATAGTCTGGAATTATTATTATAGAATTTAGAAATATTCCCCACAGTAAAACTGCAAAGGGTCGATAACAGGCCGCCAAATGATATTATATAGCCGTTTGTCTTTGGTGTTGTGTCGAAACGCTCTATCATCATTCGTGTAAAGTTTGCTCGGAGCATTATGGCGGCAAATCCCAGAAAGAGGTTGACAAGCAGAAGATCCCACAATTCCCTCCAATTCACTTTTGAGAAGGCTTGAAAAATGTCCTTGCAAGAACTCAATGACGGTAAACTAAAATTTCCTTCGGATTTTACGGAATCCATCCTATTTCCAGTTGGAAGACAATACTTCACAATACCTACAAGAAATTGAATTGGTGATTAATTGCTACTTAAATCTCAAATTTACATATATATTTATGTTCACTAAAACACACTGGCACAGGGAAGATCTTGTCTAAAATAACCATGGAGACAAGTTTCTAATTTTGTTAAAGGCACACTTGCCGCGAAAATCAGGAATATTGTTTACATTAAAAAAGAAAGACCGTTTTCTGTATTTTCCCCAGATAATATAAATTAGGAACTTTCTATTTTTACCAAAATTTAAACGTTTGGACGTCACTTTGTATTTTTAATTTGAATTGTTAGGTACCCGGAACGTAAACAAACCAAACTGCTCGCAGGGGCGATTTTATGTTTCAGTCTAGTGAGTGAACTAACGGCACAGTGTAATTTTACGTAGGCCTATTTATCTGAGAAATACAGACTGACGATCGGTTAACAGCGACTGGAAAAGCCTGCTGATAATTGTTTGAGTGTAAACCACATATAAAAAGGCCTGAAATGAGGGTAATCCAACACGAAAGTTGACCGACACTGATCGTTGTTGTTGTAATCAGGCTTCAATTCTTCGTTTGGTTTTCACCCCATTTCTACATTCTAAAGCTAACTAGACATGTTTTATGTATCCTATGTTTAAGTTTAGTGGTATTAGTCGTAGTAAGCTCATGTAAATTGGTTTTCTTAGCAAATTTAAACAGGCTACGGCGGCAAGTGGGCCTTTAAAAAGATGTATATCATTTCGACCATTATACCCCATAAATTGTTGTAACAAACCAAACCTATGATATTTCATTAGGTTGACAACTGACAGGACCTTAGCCTCGGTCAGTAGAATTTTACATGTATAAGCTGATACCAAATATCTTGCACATCAGTGATAGCACATTCAGTTGCATCGTCAGAACCCACGATTAACACTCACCCTTCGTTTTACCCATGGGCAAACTAGAGGGGAAAATGTTGCTTTCAATTTGATATGCATTTAAACTTTGATTGGTTTCTTCACAAAACTGTGGCGAACAATTGCCCAATTACAATTCGCGTTACTTAAACATGTTTATGAACAAAAACCAAAAAAAGACTTTTTGTCTTTATATTTCCCTGCTAAAGAAAACAACTTCTGAAAGGCAGCCTATGTTTTATTTTTACCTCACCCGAATTCCTCCTGTCTCTGGAAAATGGGAGGAAATGCGAGAGTCAAACAAACATTTCAGGCTGCCGCTTGTTGATTGATTGGTGTTTTACGCAAGATTATTTCACTTATATGGCGGCGTTGCCAGTTTTAGTGTGAGAGGAAACACACAACCTTCTGTTGGTAACTGGCAACCATCCCACATAGGTCGTTCCGCGTGAAAACCCAGTCAGACAATTTTTACTTTTTTTTGGACTGAGTGGGGTTCGAACCCGCAACCCATTAGTGGAAGGCTGTTCGGATTGAGCGTCCAACGCTCTACCTACTGGGCCACCTTCGCTTGTTGTAGAGTCTACTGGAAAGGTTCCCTTATCACTATACAATAGCAAACCGTCTAATTGGTCGGTCAGTGAATGAGTGTTCCTGGTCAAACGCCCAAATTTCGTTAAGTTTGCCCAATGGTAAATGTGAGCGTGTTGTGATTTTAAGCCTGGGGTCTGAGGATGATTCACTTCAAGTGTTGCTGTTCTCTTTTCAAGAGTTCCACATAGCCTACTGGACACACTTAATAATTTACATGTATTTGCCTGTTATTTTGCATTGATCTAAATTAGGGTCATTTATTACACTATGACAACTGACAGTGCAACTTGATCCGTAACATTTTTAGCGAGTTACGTATATGCAGTTATATTGCTTAGAGAACAGCAGAAAAATAGTGTAAGCACAGTCTTTATTTGATTGAATCTGGTAATGTGGAAAAACTTGGACAGTGTGCAAATTCCAACACATATAAAAATGGCTGGGCAAAAACTTCTTTCACACCCTGTGATTGCTGCGTGAAAAACTAGCAAAAACTTGAAAGGGTATTTCTTCCATATCCATGTAAGTATAAAATATATGTTTAAGTTGTATGGTTAATGTGGACTTCATGTAGAGCACAACAGCTAATGTTATAAGGTGACAGCAGGCAAACCTTCAGACCCCCACCCCCCCCCCCCCCCCCAAAAAAAAAATTACAATGGACTCTACTAATGCCATATGGCACTCTATGTTACTCCTTTGTGTGATAACAAGGCCATATTGCCCCTAGCCAAAGAACTCATGTTTGGAAACTATACAAAACACAATTATATTTTGGTCAATTGAGTGAGTGATTTGGGTTTTATGTCCTGCTTAAAGTGGCATGAGCTGCCGAAATTCACACTTTTTTCATAATTTCTGATCGCCACGACACTAAGAGGCATTGAAGGTCATCGAAAAACTAAATGATTGGCGATAGAATGAGGAAAATCCATACAGTATGTGGCTCGTACCAACCGAAAACATAAACAAAATTTAAATAACCGGGACGACCATTCATTCATTCTAAGCCAAAGTTACTTCAAAACAATACTTTATCGTACATTTTCGAGACTAGAAGCACTAAAAAGCTTCTGAATTATACGTTTTGAAAAAAATAGCCAATAATTTCAACATTCTGTTTTAGCGTCAAAATATCAACATTCTGGCAGCTCATGCCACTTTAACAGTATTTCAAATGAAGACGTCTCCTTGTGGCAGGGCAGATTTCCACTGCTCTTTTATGGTGCTGCCTCACCGAGACGACTTGCCGAAGACAAACCACATTGATCTTTCACTGCTGTACAACTCTGGATTCTGGGCTCAAAATGTCTATCAGATAACATCCCCATCCAAAGTTAGAAAATACCCTAAATTTGGGAGGATTTGTACATATGTCTGATCCAAGTAGACTCTTAAAAGAAAGTAACAAACCTGACGAGACTGTAAAAGCTATGCTCGCTAGGAAACAGACAAATAGAAAGCCCGACTCGGATAACTCAGCCAAATGACCCCCCACAGTGGGTCCAATGATAAAGCCAATACTGGAGATGGCATTAAACTGTCCATAAACTGTAGGTCTTTCCTCAGGGGGGATGACATCCGCTAAATAGGCCTTGGAAATGGTCTGGCTGTGTTTGAAAAGACCTAGAAACAAACAGAAAACCAAAAATACAACCATATGGAGCTGACTTTGTTTAAGCGTTTCACGCTTTTTGTCAAATCCACAAAATGTGTCTGTTATATTTGTTATGTATCTAATGGCGAATAATAAAATATTGTTTAGATAAAAAATCAAATCAAAAATACAACCAGGCTGGTTTTACTCCAAACGTTGACATTAAAAGTTTTATGATTGGATTGATGTTTTAAATTGAAATATTTTTTATTTGGTGTGAGTGATTCAAACCCGCACCGCATCAATGGAAGGTCGATGTGGGAATGAGTAATTGTCACTACAATCCACTGGACCACCGAAGCCCCCAAGAGTTTTATGAACAACTTTGGCTAATATATACCATTTTAAGTTAAATTTGCTTGTGAAAGTGTACTTTTCAAGTCAGACAAAAAAAAACAACAGAATTTTGAGAGTAAAACTTTCTTTATCGCGGTTACGGAAACTAATAAGCTTGAAAAAAAAAACTCTGCCAGTGCTTTTACTCATCGAAGGTCGTGTTTGATGTAATATTCGGTGGGTTATAAGAAGTGTTATGGAATATGCATATTGCACCCACGCCTACATAAACGATCTGATTGATTGTTTGGCGTGTTAAGCCGCTCAAGATTATTTCACTTATATGGTGGCGTTGCCAGTTTTGCCAGAGATAAACGATCTGGGAGTGTACACTAAACTGATTTTATTGCATCTTTCCTTTTATAATTTATATATTTAGCCAATCAACACTTAGAAACAAGATATTAGACATGTTCATAAATCCTTTAAGATCAATTGGTTTGGACTGTTCTTTCCAATAATGATATTGAGGTTAAAAGTATAATTGTTTCTTGTTTTACACTATCACACATAATATAACCAAATACAAGCTGTCTGTTTTTGCTCCAAACATTGATACTAAAAGTTAAGATGTTTTATGCCACACCCCGCTGAATAAAAAAACATTTGCTGAATCCAAATCAAGAAAGCTTTGGATTGAAGTTCATGCTCAGAGTGTCAGGAACCCGTTGGCTCAGTAGCTATAACAATAGCCTCACACGCCAAATTTCCAAGTACATGTTCACTCCATCTTGGGATGACTTAGTCAGCAGAGCAATAGTCTCTCAGACTGACACAAGCCTCTCGTGGATGGGTTATAATTGATTGATTGTTTGGTGTTTAACGCCGCACTCAAGATTATTTCACTTATATGGTGGCGTTGCTAGTTTTATTGTGTGAGGAAACCGGGCTCTATGCCCGGAGGAAACCCACGACCTTCCGTTGGTAACTGGCAACCATCCCACATAGAATTGATTGATTGATGTTTTATACCGAGCAAAAAATCCATTCAGAAATTTTTCAATTTTCATTTGATGTGATTAGGACCCAGGCCGCATCGATGGAAGGTCTGTGTGGGACTGAGGGATGATCACACTGAACCACTGATGGTTGACGGATTCAAATCCCACCCAGTCCTAGATATTTGAGTGCGTTAAATGTGTTTTGCTAGAGCAAAGAACCTGGTTTCCTCCTCCACTAAACCGGGAAACACCACTGTATAAGTGAAATAATATAGAGTGTGATGTGAAGCATTAACTTATTCATCCGAATGACTTAAAGACGTCCTCAACAGACGAGGACACAAACAAATGTCTCTGATTGAGAATCCATTAATTTGATTGATTGATTGATGTTTTATGCCGCACTCAAGATTTTACTTATATGGTAGCGTTGCCAGGTTTAGTGGGGGAGGAAACCGGGCTCACTGCCCAGATGAAACCCTCGACCTTTGAGTACCTGGCAACTCTTCCACATACGGCGACCGAGTGAAGAATCCACTCAGAAGTTTGAAAATTTTTATATGGTCAGAGTGGTTTTCGAGCTGGCCCATTAATTTGATAATAATATTCCTACCTGTTGGAATGCGGGACAATATCAGTAGATAGAGGGACGAGGAGAAACCCAATAGGGCATAACTACACCCAGATAGTATCAGACAAAGAATCAAGGCAGATCTGTGACCAACCAAATCACTCCATTTCCCCTACAATAAATGAATACATTGAGAACAGTTAGTTTTAGCAGCACATTGATTGATTGGTCTTTATTCATCTACGGTAAGAATTCCGCTAATTCAAGTACACAAAACATTACGAAAAGCACTCTAAAAGTTTGAGACTTTTCGTTGGGTGTCTTACCTCCTGCATGAAGCGACCGATAATCCTATAAAGCAATCGCTATTGTTGTTGTTTTAGACCAAACATGGCAGAAAGCAGTTTAATAATTTGTTATCTTCACATTGCTCGTCCTTGAATTAGCGGAATTCTTACCGTATGCCACTCTCAAGATTATTTCACTGGATATAAGGGAGCATTACTATGTTTTATAGCAAGGTGAAAACAGAGATCTTTGCCCAGAGAAAACCCCCGACCTTGGGGTGAGTATCTACCCTGTTATTGAAGGAACCTTTGACTTCCACGTCATCCAAGATTGGTAAAAAGTAACCAGATAAAACAAACTAGTTTCAATCTGTGACTGAGTAAAACATTAATCAATCAAAAACAATTCCTCAGTATATGAATCAGAGAGACCTCACTGTGGCTGCGGCGCGGGTTCGTATCACACTCAGACCAAAAATTAATTGAAAAATTGTCACTCGTATGTGGAGAAGTTGCCAGGTACTCTCTGAAGGTCGGGGGTTTCCTCCGGGCCATGATCTCGGTTTTCTCCCCCACTAAACCTGGCAACGCCACCATATAAGTGAAATAATCTTGAGTACGGCAAAAAGTATTAATCTATCAATCACCGTGGTTAAAGTGACACATAAAACACAAAAGGCACTATTAAGCCTTATTTTAACACAAAATATATAATTAAATATATATTTTTTGGTTTTTGAATTTATCTCCATAGTTATTTTAGTTCATAAGGTATTTCCTGCGCCAGTCTGTTTTAATATAGAAAATATAACTTCACAACGTCAACTGAACAAGAAGTACTGAAATAAATCCCCCCACCATTTTAATTTTTTTTTTCATTTATAGACTTAACATATAAATGTGTACAAACCACGATAGGACTTGAAAAGAGCTGTAGTATTCCGTAGACAGATCCTGATAAAAAGAGAAGAAGAAAACCAATATGCTCTGTTAGAAAACAAATTATTTTAGATTTGTGTGTTCAGATTGGGGTAGGATCTGTTTGTTCAGATTTCAGAGGAAACCCCAATTGAGCCTGGAGGGGGAGGGGGGGGGCAGGATTTGTGTGTTCAGATTCCACAGAAAAACCCGATTTAGGGGGGGGGGGGGGGGATCTGTGTGTTAAGGTTCCAGAGGAAACCCTGATTGAGCCTGGAAAACATTCGGCATGCATAAAGTAATTGAGTGAGAACTTTTTAACACAAATCTTAACTTTGACTCGGATGAAACCATTGATAGTACGCTTGCGTTGATTTCAACAACTTTGCCTTTTACCCACTGACACATGCATGGATAGAGGCTTTTTTTATTACTTGAAGACAAAGTTGTGGCTTGTTTGAACACCAAAAGTTTTGGAAAGAGGATTGAACAGTACAAGGGTAACTGTCTAAAACACATCTTACCAATTAGTCCAGTAACAGAAGGGGATGCTCCTAAATCTTTGGCATGACTTTGTAAAAGGGGAATCACCATGCTGACCCCAAACAGATCCTGAAAATAGATTGATTGATTGATTGATTGATATTTTATGCCGTACTCAAGATTATATCCCTTATATAGTCGCTTTGCGTGGAGGAAACACAACCTTTGGCAAGTACTTAGAAACTCTTGAAATAGAAAACATGAATTTGCTAAAATTATTTATCAGTCTCTATAATATTTTATACATGTATTTTATTTAGTAGAGCTCTTCAAATTGGAGGCACATTTTGTGTTGGACACTATTACCTAACATTGAAGGTAGTCCGTGTTTCTGACACCAAAATAACTACGGTATTTTTTATTCTGACAGTAAATAGTCATTTGGAAATCAGAAACCCTAGACTAGGGCCTACATTGAGGGTAGATTGAAGTGCCTGTGTTTTGGTTATTGTTTGGTGCTTATAACGTTATAGTAATACAGCTTGTATTACAACTTATAAGCTCCTCTGCAGGAGCCTGTTTCACAAAGCGGCGTAGCGTAAGTTTTTACGTAACTGCCATAGCAACCCATACTGTAGAGATAGGTTAGTAAGAAAGTTACGCAAAAAATACATCTATGCCGCTTTGTGAAACAGGCTCCAGGCCCACAACATGAACAGTAGGCCTAGGCTAGCCTATACTTGCTGGAGTTAATGTTCTGGTCAATTGATTGATATTTTACGCCACACTCAAGATTTCACTAACAAGTTACATGGGGCTTTGTTAATTCAACAAGTTAAATCCGACTCGTTATCTATATTCTGACATTTGCTGGTCCGTTCTGACGACATAATGAAAATCAGATTATTGAACAAGGAGGCGGGTATTTGGTGAATTATGGGCTTTGTCAGCTGGCCTGAAGCACCCTGACCTTGGCAACACCTGCCAACTCTTCTACACACAGCAAGTGCATGGAGCACCAACGGAGACATTTTTTTATTTCATTTGGTCACGATGCATCGATGGAAGGCTTGAGACTGCTTGAGCCAACAAGGGTTAGGAGTTTGGATATAATTTTCATACACTGGTCTAGCCGCACACATGTGTCTCTATCCTGGTTTACTTACTTTGATGGTCAGGTAGAAACACTGGTCCAGCTTTCAGTTTCGAAATTCGATTCTAGTTTAGTAGGCCTGCTACTGCTAGCCCCATGCAGGTGACTATCCTGCCGTTCTCAGATTCCGATGTATAGTCAACTGGGGTTAGCTTAGTACTACTACTAGTAGCTGCGGCACGTAGCCTATACACTATAAGGCTATGGTACACGTTGCCGCACTCATGTGTCTCGTCCTGTTTTACTTACTTTGTCTTAGCCGGCCAGGAACAGTGACAGCGTTCAAAAACTTCAATTTTTTGCAGAGAGGCCCAAAGATAAAACTTGTTAACTACAAATATAAATTATTTCCAACCCTGTGCTTGCGGCTTCTACGGCCGTACCTGACCGGCAAAGTAAGTAAAACCAGGATAGAGTCACACAAGTGCGGCTACTTGCGGCTCTGTCATAAGTCAGCATTCCGACATAATCTACATACCAAAAATCCCACCAAGCAAACGATGAATTTCGTCCGTTCCACCGACAATTCAGAGCCAGTGAGTTGACCGTCATCCTCGTCTTTTCCTCCCATAGCTGGCTGCAAATTAGAAGGGTTCGGTTCTCGTTAGTTGTCGTCTGACGTTGTGTCGCGGACCGTACGACGTTAGCAAAATGGGCGTGGCTAGTTTTGACAGTTCGGTCTCAAACCAGTTGGAGTCTTGACCAGTGGTCATGACCCTGTTGATGGAAACAGATGTGGCCTCATAACAAGTTCCCTAATTATAATCATATATAAATGGGCAAACCAACCTACCACAATTTGTATCAACATAAACACATAACAGCATGAAGTGAAAAGTGAAGTTGAAATTAAGTTTAATCGATTGTAATACGGCTCTATGACTAGATTGATCGATCTTTATATATCGTTCCATGGTTAGTGGAGAGAAAACCGGGCTCATTGCCAGGAGAAAACCACCGTCGAGTACCCGGAAACTCTGCCACATAGGGCGATCGAGTGAAACCCAATGTTTATACTTGGACTGCAGCCATGAATTGGCCGAGGGTGAGGGCGGTGCCTAGGGCAGGGTAATCGATAGCAGCACGTGTGTGGCTCGATCTGTACTGCACCATTTACTATAGGTAATCGACTTTCACATCACACTACGGG
The DNA here is from genome assembly GCA_963971465.1 of Lepidochitona cinerea. Taxonomy (NCBI): domain Eukaryota; kingdom Metazoa; phylum Mollusca; class Polyplacophora; order Chitonida; family Tonicellidae; genus Lepidochitona; species Lepidochitona cinerea. The sequence continues at coordinate 62,576,768 of OZ020551.1, read as the reverse complement.
AGGGTCCCAGGGCCGCGTAGGCTAGAGTCCCCGGGAGTACTAAAGCTTTGGATGACCAGAGATGCGTTCCCGCCATTTATGCGAAATGAAAGTAGACAAAAGTTACTATAAACTAAAAACCTTCTTCAATGGACGTCTTGTGAAAAACAGCAGGAAATTTCAACATTCAGTTTAAAGGAAAAATATCAACATTCCGGCTCACTGGAGAAAGAAAAATGAATGTAGTCTTGTACCCTATATTTTAGAATGCCGGAAACCATCTCGAAAAGCCTCGCACATCTCAACAAAGAATGGTGAATATTACTTGTAGACTCTATTTCAGAATGCCACATGCAGAGAAGAACGTTCACAATTTATATAGCGGTACATCGGCAAAATGTAACATATTTATATTGTAGCCTGCCTGATATTTTGATTCCGTAAAACAAAAGTATGCGAACTTCTTAATTTCTATATAAGCTACATGCATACTATTTTTTTGTACTCGACTTTTAGCCCACGTGCGTTTTTAGTAGAATAATCCTCTGAATTTGACAATTACGGCTAAAACTAGTTATAATTGAGCAGTGATATCCCTAAATACGTGAAATCCCTTCACTAAGGATACGGGGAAACATTTATGACTATACTATAGCTTGACAACAAATGTCGTCGGAATTACATTTAGGATCGAGGCAACATTTATGACAAACTGACAATCCACATTCAATGGACATCTCGACTTAATTCTATGATATTAAATGTCTACGGGCACCCCGTTATTTATGTTTGGATATTTATTGGTCGGTATTTGGTCAATCTGACTAAAGTCGAGATGCTTATTGAAAATATAAGCATCTTGACTTTAGTCAGATTGGTATTTGGTAGTCGACCAATAAATGTCAAAAATTATTAAATTACGGAGGAAGACCTTTACTTCAGTGAAGGAGACTTTAGTCAGATTGCATTTATGACAACCACAATGCGCGGCCTGTTTTGAGTCTTTTTCATTTTATCACATGTTGCATGGCTATGGTTTAACATCGATATTCTTTCACATATTACCTTTAGGGACTGAACAATAAAGTCGAACGCATTCTTCATGCATTTTGTTTTTTTGTTGTTGTCAATATGATTAAATTTTCGTATGTCTTGCTGTTAACATTATTGTCTCCCCTTATGTGCCCATCACATTATGTACACACGAACTTTATCATAAGATATATAGAAAAACCATGCTACATGTATATGCAGGCTCGGATCAAAGAAGACAACGACATTAAAAATTTTTTTTTAGAATGCATCTTGATGTACGTCATGTAACGTCACATATGCATCAATTGATCTAATTTGTCTATAATTATATTCTCATTCGCGATTAGCTAAAATATATTTCAGTGAGACTGCTGAAACTCATTCCGGCCAACTAGTAGCCTATGGCTTCTGGGGCCTTGGCAGCCCCTTGGCCCTCACCTGAACAATTAAAAGATAGTTAAACCCAGTATATTGAAAATCCCTGGCGATACAAAAAGATGTAGCCTACTTTCTTATTTTAGGCAAATTTGGCAAAAATAACGTCCCAATTTTACCAGCCAAAATCGGTATAGAACGCATATCTGGTTGGATTTCAGAACTACCGGGACCTACGGGCCCCTGGAACCTTACTGGACAATTAAAAGATACTTGAGCCCAACAACTTAAAATATCCTGGTGACACAAATGATATACTTCTTATTTCATGAAAGTTTTGTGAAAATACAATGTCCAATTTTTACAAGCCACGATAGGTTTATTGAACGCATCTTGGACCTCAGAGCTTCAGGGGCCTGCACCAAGCCCCGATAGGTTTATTGAACGTATCTTGGACCTCAGAGCTTCAGGGGCCTGCACCACCCTTGACCCTCGAGAAATTTTACTGTGATAGTGAAATATCACCCCTCCTCCTTCCAAAATCTCTGAAACCGCCCCCTGATGTGGGATATATTTGGAACATCCCAAACTACATTGGCCTAAACATCATTCTTTGGTGAGATGTTGAAAGGTGCAACAATCCCATGTACGGTGTCGTGGATCTTCTTGTCCAAGCTATCAGAAGGAAGTGTCGACAGGGCAATATACCTACATGCTAAAAGGGTCACCTTCAATTTGGATCGAGCGCGGCGTACAACACCAAACAATCAATCAATCGATCAATCAATTTGGATCTAATCAGCAAATAAAATACATGATATTTCAACGTTATTAATTGATTTATGTTTCAAGACATTATGCCCGGAGGAAACCGGATTTTATCAAGGGGGGGGGGGGGAACTCTCGACCTTCAACAATGTCCCAAATCCCTATTGGACGAAAGCGTATGCAGTCAGGAAAGTTTGTATTTTATTTGTTGGATTCGAACCTGTGACCAGAAGAGCTGTGTGGACCGAGCATCCATGTAACGCTCTATTCGGCATACAAAGACCCCATTTTGTTTTGACATTGGGATTAGTGCAGGATAACCTCGGTAACGTTAACCAATACGACACGTGATCTTTCTGTTTTGACGTGGCATCCATCATCTTAATTGACTTCATCGTCTTATGATCAACACCTGTGTATAACAGGTGTGTTTGAATTCTATATAACTTTCACCTACGTGTGAGATTAGGGCTAAATTCAATACTTTATCAGATACCGAGTTTTAATATCATAAACGTCACAGCATCCCATGTAGGATCTTTATTATGGTGATTCGTGTTATTTTTTTTCAGTGTGACTAACCAATGATGTTATTATATGCCTTTTGGCAGGATAGTTGAAATACTATGAGAAATATATAGGTTAAACATTCACACGTCATAAGGTCCCCAGTGAAGGCCTACGCTCATCTTCGTTGTCAACATCCGCCTTGTGGAATACAGATATTAGTAATCGAGACAGATATAAGTGACTCCCACAAGACGCCAAATGGACTGACTGCCATTGTTGATAGGGACTTCGGATAGCTCAGGCGGCAGAGTGATAGTCGCTCAGTCCTTCCATCGGTGCATAGCTGGTTCCAATCCCTCTCAGATCAAATGAAATTTTTAACAAATTCTGAGCGTATTTGCCTTATTTTGAAAGAGTTATCATGTACTTTCCTCTGTGCAATGAGCTCGGGTTCCTCCCCCACTATATAGTTGTAACCTGGCAACGCCGCCATCTAAGTGAAATAATCATGAAGGTTTAAGATCTTGGACATATATTTGTCAGCCAATTAGAAAATATCAGCATCAGATAAGAAGATGGAAATGTATACATGCATGGCTATACCTGGCACACCAACTGAAAATTGAGACATTCCACGGGTATAAGAGCTGCAGTTTCTCTCAATCTATACTTGTTTTACGCCAATGAACAACTCGACTTTAGTCAGATTGGTTTCCCGCCAACTAATAACTGACTGATATAAGTTTAAAAAAAACTGTAATCCCAAAAGTAACGAGCGTACAATGTTTAGAAGCCATATCTTCCACAGGAGGTCAGCCATGTTTTTGGGACATAAAGATTTTTCCAAATTATTTTATGTCATTTGATCTTTTCTAGCCTGTATATGTTTCCATATATCTTTGAATAAGGTAGATAGGTACTTTACAATGCCTATACGGGTATATGCAGAACACGTTAGCGGTGAACCCAATAATTCTGTGAAACGAAAGGATGACTTGCAACAAAATATATGACGTTGTCCTGGATAGCAATATAGAATAACGCCAATATCCCACATTAGGGGTGGGGATTCGGAATCTCAACAAAGAATGATTTATGTAAAGTTTTGTACTCTATTTTAGAAAGGAACTCATATAAAATATGAATATATTTTGTAACCATTCCAAAAAACGGAATGGTTGCCATCTATAGTAAAATAACCACAAGCATTTCCCAGGCATATATATACAGTATCAAAGGGAAACTCCTATATTTCTTCAACTATATATTTATGAACAAGACCAGTTTCTAATAATTTATTGTCTTAAAAAGAGTTAATTGTAGAAAACAATATTCTAATGAGATAGGAGCCCTTCGGGCCTCACATTAACGCTACATGCCGGAGGTAGAGAAGCGTTTCATCTGGACCTTTATCCCCAATGATTAGCTGGTGTAAATATGTAGACCTATATATGTTATTAGAACCTGTGCACCCGAAACATTGCTTTCCGTACAATGTGGAAGAGTGTTATTAGAACCTGTGCACCCGAAACATTGCTTTCCGTACCATGTGGAAGAGTGTTATTAGAACCTGTGCACCCGAAACATTGCTTTCCGTACCATGTGGAAGAGTGTTATTAGAACCTGTGCACCCGAAACATTGCTTTCCGTACAATATGGAAGAGTGTTATTAGAACCTGTGCACCCGAAACATTGCTTTCCGGACAATGTGGAAGAGTGTTATTAGAACCTGTGCACCCGAAACATTGCTTTCCGTACAATGTGGAAGAGTGTTATTAGAACCTGTGCACCCGAAACATTGCTTTCCGTACAATGTGGAAGAGTGTTATTAGAACCTGTGCACCCGAAACATTGCTTTCCGTACAATGTGGAAGAGTGTTATTAGAACCTGTGCACCCGAAACATTGCTTTCCGTACAATGTGGAAGAGTGTTATTAGAACCTGTGCACCCGAAACATTGCTTTCCGTACAATGTGGAAGAGTGTTATTAGAACCTGTGCACCCGAAACATTGCTTTCCGGACAATGTGGAAGAGTGTTATTAGAACCTGTGCACCCGAAACATTGCTTTCCGTACAATGTGGAAGAGTGTTATTAGAACCTGTGCACCCGAAACATTGCTTTCCGTACAATGTGGAAGAGTGTTATTAGAACCTGTGCACCCGAAACATTGCTTTCCGTACAATATGGAAGAGTGTTATTAGAACCTGTGCACCCGAAACATTGCTTTCCGGACAATGTGGAAGAGTGTTATTAGAACCTGTGCACCCGAAACATTGCTTTCCGTACAATGTGGAAGAGTGTTATAAGAACATGTGCACCCGAAACATTGCTTTCCGTACCATGTGGAAGAGTGTTATTAGAACCTGTGCACCCGAAACATTGCTTTCCGTACAATGTGGAAGAGTGTTATTAGAACCTGTGCACCCGAAACATTGCTTTCCGTACAATGTGGAAGAGTGTTATTAGAACCTGTGCACCCGAAACATTGCTTTCCGTACAATGTGGAAGAGTGTTATTAGAACCTGTGCACCCGAAACATTGCTTTCCGTACAATGTGGAAGAGTGTTATTAGAACCTGTGCACCCGAAACATTGCTTTCCGTACCATGTGGAAGAGTGTTATTAGAACCTGTGCACCCGAAACATTGCTTTCCGTACAATATGGAAGAGTGTTATTAGAACCTGTGCACCCGAAACATTGCTTTCCGTACAATGTGGAAGAGTGTTATTAGAACCTGTGCACCCGAAACATTGCTTTCCGTACAATGTGGAAGAGTGTTATTAGAACCTGTGCACCCGAAACATTGCTTTCCGGACAATGTGGAAGAGTGTTATTAGAACCTGTGCACCCGAAACATTGCTTTCCGTACAATGTGGAAGAGTGTTATTAGAACCTGTGCACCCGAAACATTGCTTTCCGGACAATGTGGAAGAGTGTTATTAGAACCTGTGCACCCGAAACATTGCTTTCCGTACAATGTGGAAGAGTTGCCAAGGTCTGGGGTTTCCATAGGGCTAAGAGACAACGCTATACAAGGGAAATGCTCTTGAGTGCGAAGTAAAACATCAATCAATTTGTTAATTTATACCGGGTTTGGAAAAGTTTAATTGGTACACCTGTCCGATACGCTCCGTTAAACTTTCATTTTCCTTAGTTTTTCAAGGAAAAAACTAGCCCATATATATATATAGATAGGCCAAGGCGATAAACTATGATAACGCTGTGTATGGCGATTATTCTTCACGCATGGATAAATTTTAAGTTAAAGTTTCATACTTCTCATATTTTTCATATTGCTACTGCTATAGCCGATGACAAGACTCGGGTGGGTTAAATTAATTTGGTTTTCCCTCAGACTAGATGGGGGCCTCGGTGGTCCAGAGTGATAGTCCCTCAACCCCCACACAGACCTTCCATCGATGCGACCCGGGTTCGAATCACACTCAAACCAAATAAAAATTGAAACATTTCTGAGTGGATTTTTCACTGGGTCGCCATATATGTGGAAGAGTTGCCAGGTATTCGCCGAAGGTCGGGGTTTCCTCCGGACAATGAGCCCGGTTTCCTCCGCCACTAAACCTGGCAACGCCGCCATAAAAGTGAAATAATCTTGAATGCGGCGTAAAAGATCAACCAATTAATCAATCAATCCAGACTAGATCACCGACACACCTGACCTTCCGTAGAGCTCCCCAGATGTATACTTTCCTATGAAGATTGATTGATTGATTGATGTTTTACGCCGAACTCAAGATTATTTCACTTATATGGAGGCGTTGCCGGGTTTACTTGGGGAGGGGGGACCGGGCTCATTGCCCAGAGGAAACCCCCGACATTCGGTGAGTACCTGGCAACTCTTCCACATACGGCGTGAAAAATCTACTCAGGAATTCTCTCCGCCTCCATTAATGATCGTTTGAAGTCTTACGTCCAAACAACTTTTCAATGAACATCCCAACTTTAGTCAGATTCTACTATTATATTCACCAACACTAAAACGCACTGGCGCATTGAAAATCTTCTTGACTTAAATAGCCTTGGAGACACGTTTCTAATTGTGTTAAAAAGGAGGCTATGTCATTTGGACCTTTATACCCAACAAGAGGTGAGACGTACATTCAAGCTCGTAATCAAATTATCGAATAGTCCCCAAGACATATACACAAAGAAAAAAGTTAAGCACCCCCCTGGAAAGTCTGCATCGACCGCTAAAATCATTGGTGTAGGGAGATTGTTGGCAAACTGATGTTGTAGAAACGATTGTGATGATAAAGGGCAACATTCTGGCGATAAGAAGTCCCCACTTATGGCAATAAGCTATACAATTTATTCATTATATCGTTAGCCAAATCAAAAGTGTATGTTAACAAAATAAAACGATGCTTGTAAGTATGAAACTTCAGAGTCCATCTGGGTTCACAGGAGCGAACATATTGGAGTGAAAATGTCACTTAGAGTGTGTAGAACACATCCCTAGAGCAGAAGGTCAATAGCGCGTATAGCCTCCATTAGCTTACAGCCTGCGTCTCAACCCTCCAGTGAGAAGTCGGATCTGTTGAAGGGGTAACTGCGCGAATTTGAATCCTTTAGATCACGTTTGGGATAGGATGGGCAGAATCATTCAAGCCCTAGAGCCTCCTGTACAGAATCTGCAGGAATAGGAAGCCGCATTAGTTAACACTTCAACAGATCCGACGTCTCACTGGAGGGTTGAGACGCAGGTTGGAAGCTATGTACGCGCTATTGACCGTTTGCTCTAGTGATGTTTTCTACACACTCAAAGTGACATTTTTACTTCATTATGTTCGCCCTGTGAAGCCAGATGGACTCTGAAGTTTCATACTTACAAGCATCTTTTTATTTTGTTAAAATATACTGTTGATTTGGCTAACGATATAATGAATAAATTGTATAGCTTATTGCCATTATTGATGATTTCTTATCGCCAGAATGTTGCCCTTTATGATCGCAATCGTTTCTGTAATATCAGTTTGCCAACAATCTCCCTAGAACAATGATTTTATCGGTCGGTGCAGAATTTTCCAGGGTGTGTGTGTGTGTGTGTGTGGGGGGGGGGGGGGGGGGGGGGGTGCTTAACTTTTTTCTTTGTGTATACTTTGTATACAAGCTGGTTGGATAGGCTATTTATACTTTATGCAATCGAGTGAATGACTCTAAGTAGGTCATAGGTTTAATGTACGGAGTGTCAATGACTTCATAGCAACGAAATTTAGAATTACACTTTTGATATAGTATAGCCCATACGTATATATATAATGATTAAAAGATCTCGGAGGTCATGCGACAAAACATTCCGCACGACAGGGTTACGTTAGATATTCGGAAAACAGTTCACTTGTTTGAACAAATCTAGAAATTTCTTATCTAAAACACGTTTTCATTCCATTCAGAAAAAGAGTACAAAACATACACAAGTAGCATTATTCTTTGTTGTGATTCAGGTCTCTACAAGAGTTGGTGACCATGTGCTCTACAATCGAGATACCGCACCATCTCACGTGACCATCTGTCCCAGATAAGCTATCTCAACGAAAGGCGGAAGAACATATCCTATTTGAGGTTGTGCTCTCTACAGCAGCTCACGATCCTGAAATTTGCCTGAATCAAAATACTGTTAATTCCTCTTGATCTGAAATGAAATCCCCAGCATTTGGACATGAAAATCAGTCTTGCATTGCGGATACAACTCCCTAATGGTTTCTTGTATCTGGCATGCAGAGAATGCGGGTTTCTGAAATCGGCCTGTAATCAAAAAGAGGACAATTGTAGGACATTGCCAAAAGGTTAAGACAGCCTGAAAATACATTGTGTATCAAAGTGGCATGAGCTGCCAAAATGTTGATAGTTTGAGATTGAAACAGAATGTTGAAATTATTGGCTATTTTTCTCAAGACGGTACAAATCAGAAGCTGTTTAGTGCCTCTAGTCTCGAAACTGTGCGATTAAGTATTGTTTTGAAGTAACTTGGGCTTAGAATGAATGAATGGTCGTCCCGGTTATTTAAATTTTGTTTACTTTTCGAACACGTTTTCGGTTCGTACAAGCCAAATACTGTATGGATTTCCCTCATTTCAACGCTAATTATTTAGTTTTTGGATGGCCTTCAAAGCCTGTTACTGTCGTGACGATCGGACATTATGGGAAAAGTGTGAATTTTGGCAGCTCATGACCCTCAATCCTTCACTATCTTATCTTTTACTGAATATTCTCACCTGGCCAGGAACCCTCAATCCTTCACTATCTCATCTGTTACCAATCTTCTCACCTGACCAGGAACCCCCAATCCTTCACTATCTCATCTGATACTGAATCTTCTCATCTGGTCAGGAACCCTCAATCCTTCACTATCTCATCTGTTACTGAATCTTCTCATCTGGTCAGGAACCCTCAATCCTTCACTATCCCATCTTTTACTGAATCTTCTCATCTGGTCAGGAACCCCCAATCCTTCACTATCTCCTCTGATACTGAATCTTCTCATCTGGTCAGGAACCCTCAATCCTTCACTATCTCATCTTTTACTGCATCTTCTCACCTGGCCAGGAACCCCCAATCCTTCACTATCTCCTCTGATACTGAATCTTCTCATCTGGTCAGGAACCCTCAATCCTTCACTATCTCATCTTTTACTGCATCTTCTCACCTGGCCAGGAACCCCCAATCCTTCACTATCTCCTCTGATACTGAATCTTCTCATCTGGTCAGGAACCCTCAATCCTTCACTATCTCATCTGTTACTGAATCTTCTCATCTGGTCAGGAACCCTCAATCCTTCACTATCCCATCTTTTACTGAATCTTCTCATCTGGTCAGGAACCCCCAATCCTTCACTATCTCCTCTGATACTGAATCTTCTCACCTGACCAGGAACCCTCAATCCTTCACTATCTCATCTGATACTGAATCTTCTCACCTGGCCAGGAACCCTCAATCCTTCGCTATCCCATCTTTTACTGAATCTTCTCATCTGGCCAGGAACCCTCAATCCTTCACTATCCCATCTTTTACGGAATCTTCTCATCTGGTCAGGAACCCCCAATCCTTCACTATCCCATCTGATACTGAATCTTCTCATCTGGTCAGGAACCCTCAATCCTTCACTATCCCATCTTTTACTGAATCTTCTCATCTGGCCAGGAACCCTCAATCCTTCGCTATCCCATCTTTTACTGAATCTTCTCATCTGGTCAGGAACCCTCAATCCTTCACTATCCCATCTTTTACTGAATCTTCTTACCTGGCCAGGAACCCTCAATCCTTCGCTATCCCATCTGATACTGAATCTTCTCACCTGGTCAGGAACCCTCAAGCCTTCACTATCTCACCTTTTACTGAATCTTCTCACCTGGCCAGGAACCCTCAATCCTTCACTATCCCATTTGATACTGAATCTTCTCACCTGGCCAGGAACCCTCAATCCTTCACTATCTCATCTGATACTGAATCTTCTCACCTGGTCAGGAACCCTCAGTCCTTCACTATCTCATCTTTTACTGAATCTTCTCACCTGGCTAGGAACCCTCAATCCTTCACTATCCCATCTTTTACTGAATCTTCTCACCTGGTCAGGAACCCTCAATCCTTCACTATCTCATCTGTTACTGAATCTTCTCACCTGGCCAGGAACCCTCAATCCTTCACTATCTCATCTGTTACTGAATCTTCTCACCTCGCCAGGAACCCTCAATCCTTCACTATCTCATCTTTTACTGAATTTTCTCACCTGACCAGGAACCCTCAATCCTTCACTATCCCATCTTTTACTGAATCTTCTCATCTGGCCAGGAACCCTCAATCCTTCGCTATCCCATCTTTTACTGAATCTTCTCATCTGGCCAGGAACCCTCAATCCTTCACTATCTCATCTGTTACTGAATCTTCTCATCTGGTCAGGAACCCCCAATCCTTCACTATCTCATCTGATACTGAATCTCCTCACCTGGTCTGGAACCCTCAATCCTTCACTATCTCATCTGATACTGAATCTTCTCACCTGGCGGGAACCCTCAATCCTTCACTATCCCATCTGATACTGAATCTTCTCACCTGACCAGGAAGCCTCAATCCTTCACATCTCATCTTTAACTGAATCTTCTCACCTGGCCAGGAACCCTCAATCCTTCACTATCCCATCTTTTACTGAATCTTCTCACCTGGTCAGGAACCCTCAATCCTTCACTATCTCATCTGTTACTGAATCTTCTCACCTGGCCAGGAACCCTCAATCCTTCACTATCTCATCTTTTACTGAATCTTCTCACCTGACCAGGAACCCTCAATCCTTCACTATCTCATCTGATACTGAATCTTCTCACCTGGCCAGGAACCCTCAATCCTTCACTATCTCATCTTTTACTGAATCTTCTCACCTGGTCAGGAACCCCCAATCCTTCACTATCCCATCTGATACTGAATCTTCTCACCTGACCAGGAACCCTCAATCCTTCACTATCTCATCTTTTACTGAATCTTCTCACCCGGCCAGGAACCCTCAACCCTTCACTATCTCATCTTTTACTGAATCTTCTCACCTGGTCAGGAACCCTCAATCCTTCACTATCTCATCTGTTACTGAATCTTCTCATCTGGCCAGGAACCCTCAATCCTTCACTATCTCATCTTTTACTGAATCTTCTCACCCGGCCAGGAACCTTCAACCCTTCACTATCTCATATTTTACTGAATCTTCTCACCTGACCAGGAACCCTCAATCCTTCACTATCTCATCTGTTACTGAATCTTCTCACCTGGTCAGGAACCCTCAATCCTTCACTATCTCATCTTTTACTGAATCTTCTCACCTGACCAGGAACCCCCAATCCTTCACTATCTCATCTGATACTGAATCTTCTCATCTGACCAGGAACCCTCAATCCTTCACTATCTCATCTGATACTGAATCTTCTCACCTGACCAGGAACCCTCAATCCTTCACTATCTCATCTGTTATTGAATCTTCTCACCTGGCCAGGAACCCTCAATCCTTCACTATCTCATCTGATACTGAATCTTCTCACCTGGCCGGGAACCCTCAATCCTTCACTATCTCATCTTTTACTGAATCTTCTCACCCGGCCAGGAACCCTCAATCCTTCACTATCTCATCTGTTATTGAATCTTCTCATCTGGTCAGGAACCCTCAATCCTTCACTATCTCATCTATTACTGAATCTTCTCACCTGACCAGGAACCCTCAATTCTTCGCTATCCCATCTTTTACTGAATCTTCTCATCTGGCCAGGAACCCTCAATCCTTCACTATCTCATCTGATACTGAATCTTCTCACCTGACCAGGAACCTTAATCCTTCACTATCTCATCTATTACTGAATCTTCTCACCTGACCAGGAACCCTCAATTCTTCGCTATCCCATCTTTTACTGAATCGTCTCATCTGGCCAGGAACCCTCAATCCTTCACTATCTCATCTGATACTGAATCTTCTCATCTGGTCAGGAGCCCTCAATCCTTCACTATCCCATCTTTTACTGAATCTTCTCATCTGGTCAGGAACCCCCAATCCTTCACGATCTCATCTGATACTGAATCATCTCATCTGGCCAGGAACCCTCAATCCTTCACTATCTCATCTGTTATTGAATCTTCTCATCTGGTCAGGAACCCTCAATCCTTCACTATCTCATCTATTACTGAATCTTCTCACCTGACCAGGAACCCTCAATTCTTCGCTATCCCATCTTTTACTGAATCTTCTCATCTGGCCAGGAACCCCCAATCCTTCACTATCCCATCTGATACTGAAACTTCTCACCTGACCAGGAACCCTCAATCCTTCACTATCTCATCTTTTACTGAATCTTCTCACCCGGCCAGGAACCCTCAACCCTTCACTATCTCATCTTTTACTGAATCTTCTCACCTGGTCAGGAACCCTCAATCCTTCACTATCTCATCTGTTACTGAATCTTCTCATCTGGCCAGGAACCCTCAATCCTTCACTATCTCATCTTTTACTGAATCTTCTCACCCGGCCAGGAACCTTCAACCCTTCACTATCTCATATTTTACTGAATCTTCTCACCTGACCAGGAACCCTCAATCCTTCACTATCTCATCTGTTACTGAATCTTCTCACCTGGTCAGGAACCCTCAATCCTTCACTATCTCATCTTTTACTGAATCTTCTCACCTGACCAGGAACCCCCAATCCTTCACTATCTCATCTGATACTGAATCTTCTCATCTGACCAGGAACCCTCAATCCTTCACTATCTCATCTGATACTGAATCTTCTCATCTGACCAGGAACCCTCAATCCTTCACTATCTCATCTGATACTGAATCTTCTCACCTGACCAGGAACCCTCAATCCTTCACTATCTCATCTGTTATTGAATCTTCTCACCTGGCCAGGAACCCTCAATCCTTCACTATCTCATCTGATACTGAATCTTCTCACCTGGCCGGGAACCCTCAATCCTTCACTATCTCATCTTTTACTGAATCTTCTCACCCGGCCAGGAACCCTCAATCCTTCACTATCTCATCTGTTATTGAATCTTCTCATCTGGTCAGGAACCCTCAATCCTTCACTATCTCATCTATTACTGAATCTTCTCACCTGACCAGGAACCCTCAATTCTTCGCTATCCCATCTTTTACTGAATCTTCTCATCTGGCCAGGAACCCTCAATCCTTCACTATCTCATCTTTTACTGAATCTTCTCACCTGGCCGGGAACCTCAATCCCTCACTATCTCATCTTTTCTATGATGTTTTTATTCGTAGAAGGTGCAAGTAACACTGTTGTACGGTCCATTATCACCTCACCCCACTGAGAGTCTATCTTATATTTAACACATTAATGGAGGAGCAATGCGATAATTACGTTGCATAATTTTGCTAATCAAACCTGTCCAGTTATATTACCTTGGTTATGAAAGCTTGCGCGTGTGAATATTGAACACTTACGAGACAATCACCTGGCCTCTCGAGAACACCTGCATCTCAACAACATTCTACCTGGTGTGTTCAATTGGCCCTTTTACTAAAACCGATGTCTCCTGCAACTTTGGAGTATTTCTAGATACATATCTAGCATGATGGTCTTTCTCTATCTTTAAAGTCTTACCGTTTAAACGGCAAATATGTGATTTATTATTTTTTTATTTAAAGTGGCATGAGCTGCCAAAATGTTGATATTTTAACGTTAAGACAGAATGTTGAAATTATTGGCTATTTTTCTCAAGACGTATAATTCAGAAGCTTTTAAGTGCTTCTAGTCTCGAGAATGAACAATAAAGTATTATTTTTAACCAACTTTGGCTTAGAATGAATGAATGGTCGTCCCAGTTATTTAATTTTTTTTTACTTTTCGGACACTATTTCGGTTCGTATAGGCCGTAGATTTTATGTATTTCCCTCATTCCAACGCCAATCATTTAGTTTTTCGATGGCTTTCAAAGCCTCTTACTGTCGTGACGATCAGAAATTATGAAAAAAGTGTGAATTTTGGCAGCTCATGCCACTTTAAAAAGGGGGGTTGTTTATGCATATAATACATAGTGGCAGGAAACAAACTCGCTGTCGTAGCCGTTCTGAGATTTGTGATGAAAGGTTTACTCACAATACCGCGTGATAAGACATTCAGCTGCATGGCTACATGCTGATGTTCTACTTAATTATATCATAAATTGAATTCCTGATATTATGAACAGAATTCGTGATATCATGAATATAATTCGTGATATTATAAACAGAATTCGTGATATCATAAACACAATTCGTGATATCATGAATACAATTCGTGATATCATGAATACAATTCGTGATATCATGAATAAAATTCGTGATATCATGAATACAGTTTGTGATGTCATGAATACAATTCGTGATGTCATGAATACAATTCGTGATATCATGAATACAATTCGTGATATCATGAATACAATTTGTGATATCATGAATACAATTCGTGATATCATGAATACAATTCGTGATATCATGAATATAATTTGTGATTTCATAAACAGAATTCGTAATTTCATGAATAGAATTCTTGATAACATAAATAGGTCATGATACCATAAATAGAAGTGTGATATCATTAAATCAATTTAGGACATCTTACAACATATATCGACAGGAATTGATTTCCAGATATCAAGAATTGTGTTTATGATATCATCATTATGATAACATATTTATATAACATAAATATTGGTCCATGCAGATGACCAAGACAATTTCATGATATCACAAATAATTTCTAATGTAATGAAATAAACTCATGATATTTTCAATCAGAGTACCTGGCAACTGTTTTGCACATTGAAAATTGAAAACATCACTTTAAATCTTTCTTTGGAGTGGGATTCGAACCTGCAATGGAGCCGTTAGTAAGAAGCACAAAATAAAGAAAATAACCAAAACATATGGCACATAATATATTTATTTCTGTTGCCCGGATTCACGCATTTACAAAAACACGATTAAATCAAGCTTCCCTTCCAGATAACATAATAAAAACATTCATGAGTGTCTTTCATTTGGCTGAGCTGAAATTCTGAAAAGAGCCTTTCAACGGAAGTCATAAAAAAAAATCGGCATAACATGCACGTCTGTGAGAGGTTTCCAGGGAGATAAACAATGCGTGCATCGCCATAGCAACGGGCGTAAACAATCTAAGGGTTTGGGTATGTCATTCCTGATATATACCAACAGGTGGCTCCGACTCTATCTAGATGCCACGGGAACAATAGAGAGATACGCATACGTTTGATTCAGAAACTTTCTATCCACAGAACACCCACATTGGAAGAATCCCAAGAATAAGCAGAATATACTAATAAGACTATAATTCGAGTTTTATTTTGACATTGGGTATTTGTTGCAGGAGTTACCAAAATGGTTAATTTCCCTGAACAAAACATCACCATCAAGTCTTCAGAAAACAATTACAATGCACAAGTCATATCAAACAGTGTTTGATATTCTCCGCTACCAAAATGCTATCAAAATGTCGATATGATAAAGGTTTTGTTAAAGCAAATAAAGAAATGAAATATTTTCAAACTAGAAACTTGTTATAGTAAAACCTTCACGCATCACACAAGGTCGAAAATATATGTTATGGTAGTATGCCTCTGTTGATGTAACTTCAGCCTAGGATGAATGAATATGCATCCCGGTTATTTAAATTTTGTTAACTTTTCGCAAACTCATTTGCTTCACATGGTTCGGCGCTAGCGGATCTTTTAAATATATACGGTCTTTTAGGCCAGTCGGTCTTTTATTATGTCCTATTATATATCTTGAGCTTTATTCGTTTCCTTTTGTTTCCGGATATATTTTCTCATTATATCTTATTTCCCAACTCCACTTTTTATCATGTTAGACCAATTAGGTATAATGACAAAACAAGGGCATGCTATTTATTTTTGGATATTTATTGGGCGGTACCTTGTAGTCGAAGACAAATAAATGTCAAAAATTATTCAATTACGGAGGAACACCTTTACTTGAGTGAAGTAATTGATTACTTCGATTTTTTTACTTTGACTTGTGATTTTTGTTACTCAAGATCTATGTATACCGACATTGACATAGACGGGTCTTAAAGTGTTTATCCTTCGGTTTTGAACTTGAACCCAGAAAGATGTCGTGAAAAAAAATAAATACAATTTGTGTAACAAGGCCAGCATCGTTATGGCCAAGATCATAGTAGAATATAATAGGCCTACAAACTATACTTGAAAGTAAAATGGCTCGACCCTATAAAGTCCTGTGATGGCTTATCTCGCAACTGTCTGTCAGCTCTTAGTTTGCAAAAGTAAGTCGCTTTGATTTGTATGGTTTCTTCCCTCTGTTTGTATATTTTATTTTAATACAAATCAAAATTCGTACATAAAATCTGATGGTATTTTGTTGCTTCTTCCTTTATTATTTTGTCTCGTAAATATAGCCTACGCCTTTTAACCATACAATATATAAAGGTTAGCAATGTTCACTGAGTGACAATATATTTTGGCCTATAGCCGTGGCTTATATCTAAAGAATACATATGTGGTATAGATGGTATATAGTACGGTCAAGTTAACCGCTGAGTAGGCACGATGCCAGCTATAGATTCACAATTTATCTGCTTTATTTCGGGACTCGACATTTCGTATTTAGAACTGGCTATAAAATTCCGGTTGCTTCAGTCTTTTTATACAGTTTATATACCGCCATAGTAAGTGTCAACTGATGTGCTTGACTGAGTCTTCACATATAAAGATAACAAGACATACACCTGGGCATTTAAACAGAAAAGGAATATAGGCTTCGTGTGTATATGATACACTTGCTCTCGGTAACAACGGTATATAGCAGATGTAATTAATATGACGCCCTCTGGCACAGTATTGTGACTGCCAGAATATACCGTATATACTATAGATGATCTTGCCTATATCGACAATCATACCCGCTATCTGTCCAACGTTACTCAACACTGTAAATAGGGAACCTTGGCTTATGCTACACAATATATAAGGAAAGTTTAAAACGGGTATTGGAATATACAAAGTGTGCCCGGAACGAATTCTTTCTCGTAAACCATCACCAAATATACGACGCGTATTGCGTGTTCTGATTAATTGTACACACGCATAAGTTGTTAAACTTTCCCGCATTTAAACCTATACTATACGTTAATTTAACTTTGAAGTGTTTCGTCACAATTGTTACCATCGTCTGGAAACTAACATTGAAAGCTTTATGGAAAATGTAGTTTTGCCGTACGAATTTATTTTATTTACAGTGCTTTGAGCTGCCTAAATTTGTACTTTTTAAAAATAAATTCTGATTTGATTGTCAAGACAATAAAAGGGTTTGAAGTTGATCGAAAAGTAAATGATCTATGTTTGAATGGTGACAGTCCATGAAGTCTCGGGGTCGTTTCACGAAGCAAAGGGCGATCAATCGCAGTTGCCATGACGACGTATCTCTTCACTATGGTATCCATTGGCAACTGCATGGGCTTCGTTTGCGATGCGACTGTTTTGTGAAACAAGCCCCTGGCCAGTACAGAGCGATATCGTGTCGGAAAGTAAACAAAATTATACAAACGGGAGAAACGTTCATTCATTTGAGGCCTAAGTTAGGTCAATACGCTATAGTCCTTGAGGACTATCAAGGTCTATCAAGGACTTCTGGCTATATACATTAACACGCATCCTTGAGGCTAGTAGCACTTCAAAAGAATATTGTACTTATTGAGAAAAATAACCGGTAATTTCCGAATTTTGTTTTTGGCAGATTATGCCCGCTTAAATGCATGGATCGAGAGAAATCGGGCCCTGTCAAGGTGCGGGTAAATGGCAACGAGTGAACAGCTCTCTCAGAAATTCTGCATCTTTTTCATCTGAACCATTTGAACCCACGACCCTTCAATTGAATTGATTGATTGATTGATGTTTTACGCCTCACTCAAGAGTATGTCGGTTATATGGCGGCGTTGCCAAGTTTAGTAGGGGAGGAAACCGGGCCCTTGGGAAGTTAAGCAATTTTTTCTGCGTCTGTGGTCTTTCATTAAATCTATAAAATTCTGTCGAGTTCAAGAATAAATTTGAATAGAAAACATTCCAAAAATCCACATTCTAATGTATAGCTTTGCTGTATAATCGAGTTGAGACATAAAATCGATTTTAAGCCAGCAAAGGCTCGTAGTCGAACAATATAGAGCGTCGCCGTTGACGTTTTTACGTGATGTTAAAGTGGTATATAAAAGTGGTTATATTAGCTGTCTCGCAATTTACTCATAAATTCTGATTGTCAAGAAGATTATCGAAAAACAAAATTACTGGCGTTGAAATTGGGTCTTTCCACTTAGTTCATACATATTTCACCTGTACAAGCTAAAATAGATTCTAACAGAAAACAGTATTAAAAACAGGGATGAACGTTCAACCATTTTTAACCTATAAAGCATAGTTCAGCAGCAGAGCACTACGTTTCAGTACATACTCGAGACTATAACAAAAAATTAAACTTTTTCGATAATTTCGAAATATTGTTTCAACGGAAAAATATATTTTGGCAGTTCATCCAAAAAGTTAATTGTCAAATCACAAGAGAAACGTTTCCGCCGCGGTGAGAACGTTTTCATCGCGGTTGAAATGTTTACACCGCGGTGGAAACATTTTGTTCGTGGTGCATGAAAAGTTTTCCTTGTGATTTGACAGACAGTTTACATGCGTTTTTTTACTTTCTCTGCAAATCGTTTTACTTTAAGGTATGAATCTTATGATACACGCTTGATTTTCTTCGAGATACAGAATCTCTCGTCTCAAAACCAAGTTTTCGCTTGTGCAAAATGCTCTTAAAAGGAGACATCACACCCCCATTTATCTCGAAACGCAGAAAAACGTATACATATACGCAACTTTTGGATGTTAAACCAACAATTAAAATGCTCTGTGCTATTAATTCGAGGACAAAGGGTATATAAAGTCTATGTGTCGGCGTCGACATGCATGTTCTTTGGTAAGGTGTTTCCGAAAACCCTTGACCTTTTCTTATATAGTAGCTATTACATCTATGTTAAATATGTCCTTATTTGGAGTTGTGGGAAGCTTGTCAAGTTGAGGGTCCAGCAAGGAACATTCCTCTCAGTTACGTGCTACCAGAAGTCTATGAGTGTTGCCCGTTCTGGTAGACTTCTGGTAGCACGTAATTGAGACGAATGTTCCTTGTTGGACCCTCAACTTGACAAGCTTCCCACAACTCCAAAAAAGGGCATATGATCATCAGATCGAAAGCTAATTGCTTCCATGACATTTTGCTTGATGTATACACAAGCATGCATGCACCCTCCTGGAAAGTCTGCACCGGCCGATACAATCATTGGTGTAGGGAGACTGTTGGCAAACTGATGTTGCAGAAACCACTGTGATCATAAAGGGCAACATTCTGGCGATAAGAAGTTTCATACTTACAAGCATCTTTTTTTTTGTTTAAATACACTTTTGATTTTGGTAAACGATATCCTGAATAATTTGTGTAGCTTATTGCCATTGGTGGTGATTTCTTATCCCCAGAATGTTGCCCTTTGTGATCACAATCGTTTCTGCAACATCAGTTTGACAACAATCTCCCTACACCAATGATATCGGTCGGTGCAGATTTTCCAGGGGGAGCTTAACTTTGTTCTTTGTGTATATATATATAAAACAGATTTACACTTATTGCTTAAAGAGTTGCAAACGAAAAAAGAAGATCTTTCGAGTCATCTTTTTTCTATACCGGTATGGTTAGCAAGATTTAACCATACAGTAAACAGTATGTTGACTGTTATCGTGACCATACCTTTGAAAAGCAAGAAAAAAAAGCCAGCAAAAAGACTATTTCAGATTCGTCATTAGTTAGTGTTTGTTTTTACCATCTGTTGATGTGAGGTTCCCTGCATGGCTACAATTAACAGCTAGTGTTAACAGAGACGAAAATGGGACATTGGATTTGCTGGATGCAGTGTGACGTCATACATGACGTAATTACAGTTATAATGCCACAGAGTGTAAATATTTACTCAGAAACCCTGTTACCAATACCATTGCACTTTCTCCTCTTGGCTTTATCTATTACCTTGCTTGTCAGAAAAGTTGACGTCAGAATGATTGGATTTGCTCTATTATATCTGGGATGTAAATGAATTCGTCTGATTTTGGAGGGAAATAAATTAGCATCAGCGGGCCGATCAAACAGAGATGTCTAAAACGTCTTTCTCCCAGACCTTCTCAATTCAGAGTAGTTTTTATTTAGTTCTGATATAATCTGGCAATCAGAAGACCTATAATACGAAGAAGTGTCCATGCATTCCCGATTGCAAGCAAAACGCAATTCGAAAATGGTTACCGTCGGTGGTTAGGTTATAAGGCAAGTCATGACAGAAAACAATCTGTTGCATAACTAAACCCTGAGGGGAAGTATGCGTTTAAAATTGCATTAAGGTCGATCGAAAGCTTTTCTCGGATGAATCTGTATAAGCACATATTTTTCGCTATATAAATCAAAATTGCTGCTTTATGGCGACCTTGTTTCTTTATATATGCTTACCGCTATAGAGCAAAGATTGACGACATGAAGACGTTGTGGGAAAACTTTATATGAACAAATTTCGATCACAAGATCACGGATACAACTAATAAGATTATTAAAACTATTTTTTAAAGTGGCATGAGCTGCCTAAATTCGCACATTTCTCATATTATAAATTCCCATTTTTACAGCAAAAGGAGGGTTAGAAGGTCATCAAAAAACTAGATAATTGACGTTAAAATGATACTGGTATATTGCGTGATAGAAATTTTGATTGACAGATTGATTCGAACCATCTACCATTGGTGAAGGCTGCCTGGATTTCACTCACACCGTTCTACAGAGACAGAGTGGACCTACAGAATCTCAGGAGGCCGTTGTATTGGATAGTTTTCTAGTTGATTTGTTAAATATTTGTTTAGAAAGGGGATTGCATTTAAACGTTTCTCTATTTTTTTAGAGATGTAAAACACTTAAGTTCTATACTCGCACTAAATACTCGATTACAAAAATGGAGCCATGCAGGAAAACCGGTTTAATAATAAACCCAAGTATAGAATTTACTTATATTATCACGCAATCTTTTTTGTTTACCAGTTATCTATAAGATTAATGCGTCTTGAATATATTAATACGGTAGATGAATGCCCTTCTTATTTGCTCATAACTAATAACAAATATAGGCGGGTTAATACGGTCAGGTTATGCATAATAATAACAGAGGATGCAGTACAGACGCGAGTAAGAGATCAAAGATGAATTGTTCGATGACTCATCCTATATTGGAAATCTAAAACTTTCTTTTCTTCCGTGTTACAAAAGTAAATGGATTGATTGATGATTTACGTCACTCTCAATACTATTTCGTAAAGATAGCGGCGTTGACAGGTTTACTGGACAAGGCACTATAGACTCTTTGCCCGGAGGAAATCCAACGTAAAACAGTATCGCTATTTGGAATCTGATGATAACTTTAAAAACAGGGTCTTCTATTTATTTATACAAAATGACGCAAAGATGTGTTTCGTAAGCAAGCTGCAATCATCATCAGTGATGACGCAAAGACTTTCGAATTTGGGCAAAAATGGAACGTTTCCAATATAATTTAACAATTTAACAAGAAAGAACAATGCATTTTTATAAAACTAAGGGTTGCAAAATAACGCCTTTCCCCAGGATAACATTCTTATTTAGAACATAGTAAAATAAGATAAATTGATTGCATGATGCTTTACACTGCACTCAAGGAAAGCCTGTGTTGGACGGAGACCATATAAAATAGGATTGATTGATGTTTTACGCCACATTCAAGTTTAGTGTGGAAGGAAACCGGGCTCATTGCCCGGTGGAAACCCCGGAGTTGGTCCGAGTGTGATTCGAACACGCGCCGCATCAATGGAAGGTCTGTGTGGGACTGAGGGGCGATCAGTCGAACCCACTGGACCACCGAGGCGCCCTAAAAGTAAGAAGATAGTTGGCTCCCTCAATTAGATACTTTCCGTAGATGTTGAGACCGGTAAAAAGCAATAACATTCTTAATTAAATAAAGATATAATCAAACAAAAAAAAGCTCCTTAATAGCATAAATTACTTCAGCTAATACGGCAAAAAAAAAAACCCACTGAAGTTATTTTAGTCATGGAGAGCAACAGAAATAAGAGCGGATTTTCAACTTAGCCTATCACACATCCAGTTTGTAACCACGCAGCGTGAATTTAAGACAATTCAATCTAGTACATTTGGACTTAAACAAGTTCGAAGTACAGCCAACGAGTTAACTTTACAAAGGAACAAGGGATCACGAAGATGAGACAGTGCAACGATTCAATTCGCTTTTTACCGAAAACCTTCGGTCCGAAGGAAACCCCAGACCGTTGGCGAGTACCTTCGACTCTCCCTCATAGAGCTCCGATTGAAGTAAAAAAAGTTTAATCATTTTTCTTGGACTAAGTGGGATTGCGAGTCAGTAACTGGATGCTTGTGGCTATTGCTCTGGCGACTGAGTCACCGAAACCCCATAATTCACGTTAATTATGGCTTCAATTCACTTAGTAATAGAGAAATACCGAGGCAGTGGGTATTCCAGAAAAATAATATCCGAAGCGCCGAGGATATATTAGTATTTCTGGAATACCCGCTGACAAGGAGTTTCTCTGAAATAAACGATTTGGACTTGCTTGGGTTTCTCATCGACTTCCTTTATTGGTGTTATACAAATGCAGTACTATATCATGTTTACAGTTGTGCATTCAACGTCTGGTACATTCGAGTAAAACAATACCCCCCCCCCCCCCCCCCCCTCAGCATGGTATCTAATTTGAGGATGGAAATAGTATTTCTCTAACCAGACTGTAGAGTTACTAAAGTATGCTGTAATATCGCAAACTTTGTGTCATGGCGTCGTCTTAAATAAAGCTTCACGTTAATTGGGCGACTTCCTTAAAAAATAATTTCTCGTTGGAACAATAGTGCAAAGTCACAACTATCGTTTGACACAATTGAGTGAAACTGAGACAAAAGGCGGGCCAAAAGATTTCTGAAGAGATGTGGGCTGATAAAATATGGCTGAACATAATCATACCATAACAACGGATTACGTTGTAGTTGTTTGGTCATGCTGTTTGGTAATAACAAAGAAGTACCAGTAAGGTTTGCGAGCAAATGAATATATATATTTTCACTGAAAAACAGTGCACAACTGTTTCAATCGTCTATTAACAATAGAAGAAAATTGTACCTTTACAGATAACAGCAGTTTATTATATGTTTTTTCTGAAAAACACAAATATAGGTAATCATATCTAGCCAAATTTGTTTTTTTAATCGTTTTATTTTAGTATATTTATAAAAATTATACATTAAGAACAATTAACAGGTAACGTCAGAACGAACACATCCAACTATTTTGTAATCACATATCTTATTTTTTACATAGAATATACAAATTTTAACAACTTGAAGTGAGAAAAGAGTGACTGGAGGAAGTTAACACCATGGACAATCTGACGGGCCAAACTCTATCGTTTTTGACACCTTTAACAATGTAAACAAAGTGGTATACTTTTTAAGGTATGGGCACTTCATCAGGGAAAAACAGTTTTGAGTTGTCTGTCGCCGCGCAGCTGAAGTATTCTAAGATTGTTAGTTACTGACAAAATGTTCTTTGTATTTCTTGTTTAGAACATCACCCTTACGTGCAGGGTATTTTATCTTTTTGACTGAAAGTATGGAGAATCTAAACTAGATCTTCAAGCCATGGCAATGGCTTGTTAAATAAACCTTTACAGCTTGGGTTGAAATGTGGGCTGCATTGTATTCCATATAAATAAACGGATCTTTTGAATCAAAATCTGTCCCCTTTCTAGGGTTTTTACTCAAAGTGTAGGTTGTATTTGTACCATATTGGTGTTCCCATGCCACACAGTAGCTCATTTTCGCTCATTCAATTTTTGTATACTTTGATATGTATTTGCAATATTTCAAACATTTTGTCAGTTTGCAACAGGCAAATCGCAACTGCATTGTGGAATGCTGAATTTCAAAGCAGCAATACTAGTCGATGTTTCGAACAAGCATGTAGTCATCCGCTATGTTTTGGATTGATTGTTTTGGTGTTTTACGCCGCGCTCAAGATTATTTCACTTATATGGCGGCGTTGCCAGTTTTATTGTGGGAGGAAACCGGGCTCTATGACCGGAGGAAACCCACGACCTTCCGTTGGTAATTGGCAACCATCCCACATGCTATGTTTTGGATAGAAAACGTCTAAGATTGAAAGCTCATTAGAGGCTGTTTAATTGCAACAAGAGCATGTCGACAGTTAATAGTTACACTGTTTATCAGCCATTTCATATATAAATTCATGTGATACCACTTCATAATGATTTAGTTGGTTGGATGGTTGTTTAAGCTTACTGTAATGATTAAGTCATTCACATACCATACCCGAAGCAGTGACTGACTGTTGCAGTTAATAAGGAAAGGCGAACACCTGCTGTAACCTGGATGATTCGACAGGTACAGCTGACCATCACCTGTACAGTCAGTTGCATGGTCAATTTGGATCAGAGGTGTGTAGGATCCAATTAATAATTCATACATGATAGACTGGACTCTCAGAATCCCCCACAATAACTAACTGTAACCACTACTGCAGGCACTATGATTTCTTGGCACATCGGCAAATTACAGCTGTCAAGATTTACATTAAAACATGCAATAACATATACAGAACGTTTGAAAATGG
Source organism: Lepidochitona cinerea (assembly GCA_963971465.1). Classification (NCBI taxonomy): domain Eukaryota; kingdom Metazoa; phylum Mollusca; class Polyplacophora; order Chitonida; family Tonicellidae; genus Lepidochitona; species Lepidochitona cinerea. Next base: position 62,551,793 of record OZ020551.1, on the reverse strand, counting down.
AATATGTGAAATGTCATTATGGCGATGTCCACGGCGTATGCCACACATAATACACTTTAACTATACTAACCAGTACATGTAAAACCAAATTGTTTGTAAGACATTTTGTGTATTTAGATGATGTGAAAACCCGAATCACAGTATAAAAATCCTACTATTCTACGCATAATATCAACTTCCAAATGAGATATTTTTAAAACTTCAGAATAGAGCGAACATATATTCCTATTGTTTATATGTATTTTCAACGTAAATGCTAGACTAAAATTGTGAATGAAGGTTATGGGGATTTTTTTAGACTAAAAGCAAGTTTTAAAAATATATGGTAAAATGTTTGCCATGTGCAAATATTTACAGATGGGGAAAAAAAAAAAAAAAGAGTCCCCCACCCCCTCCCTCCCCTCAAATACTATGGACGATTGAATGGAGAATTTGTTTACTGGCCAATAATTTATATTGTGAATCATAAACACACGGGGAAGGATTGTGCCCTTGGGCTACTGTTCCAGCATTGATGATTCATTCTTTTTTTTCACATGTTAATCTTCTTTAATTATATGCTTAACTAAAATATCTGCTTATCCTAAAAAAACATAACATATTTCTGGATGCCTACTTCTGGGTTTCATAAAACAACGTTTTGAACACCTCCTGTTTGATAAGGCGTATGAACAATGAACGAAATGTTGTTTTTTATAAACCCATGACAACAATTCATTGAATGTACGTATACTTGATACAGCTGGAGGTAATACCTTGCGAAAACTCAGAAGTAGTCCTACAGAAATGTGTCTCCTTTTATGACCTACTCTCTACTTGTAAATGTCATTTAAAAATACTATGTGCCGCCAAATAAAATTCTGATTGTCAGCATAGGATTAAAAAAAACTTTTTCTGTTCAGATAAAGAAAACAATAACCCTTGTGCTGTCTTAAACTTGTAACATTGTGGACAAAACTGGACACGTTGCCCGAAGGAAACCACAGACCATCAGCAAGTACCTGGCAACTCTTCCACATACATGCAGAGCGAGTTTTCATTTGGACTGAGTGGGATTTGAACCTGTATCAATGGAGGGCCAGTGTCAGACTAGCAGTCCTGCCAACTTGCCCTCTGCACCTCCCCTGATTTTAGCGGCTCCTGGTACTTGCAATAGGAAAGAGAACATGCTTAATCATCTCCCTGACTTTAATTTAACACTGTAAGAGTCCCATTTAATTAAACTAATCCGATAGTTTCAGGGGCCAAGAGGAAACTGTCACTATAGATATATTATTCCATCATGGAAGTATATTTCTAAAACAAATACACGCACTGAAAGAATCAGTACTAAATATGTAAGAACTATTATAGAGCACTCATCATTTCACTATCACCATGAAAATTAATGACAAATTAAATATGTGATATCTACAAAAAACACACTGAATATGTACAATATATACATACGACATAATATGTGCAATTATTCTAAGGTAATGAAGCGAGTAATTCACAAATGGTAATCTTTGATCCCATACTGAAGGTGGTGGATTCTAACATTGGTATATGATTGAAGCATGCAAGTGTATTACTAATAGGGCTCATATATGTATGTAAAATGACTCTGGATGGCCCCACTGTCTGTCCATCCTGTATGTCTGCAGGAAATACTTGCTTCAACTTAAAGGGCGTTGAAATTGGCAGCCTTGATAACCCAGTAACACTTCATATACACCATTTCAGAATGCGTGAAATATATCCAGTTGAATAAGTTGATAATCAAAATATTATGTACAAAGAATGAAAGATGTGGGTCGGTATACATTACATTGTTATTGGAAAACACGAGTACCACTGAGAATACAGTTAGAAAACTAACAACAGTATTATGAATGAAGATTACCCTAGATTAAGATACTGGTGATAAAATGATATGATCACCAACAAATCCAGTCTACATCATGTATCTCTAGGAATGATCCAATGTGAACTTGTCAAAAGCATCACACCAATGAAGTTCTCCTCTCACAAGAATGGACAGTAGACAAGATCCTAACTGAATGGATCTGAGGTAACTGTCACTTACTATAACAACTTTGATAGTAACAAGTAGCAGCCAGTAACAAAATCCTTCAGGTTATCCTGAGAACAGATACATTTTAACACATAAAAACAGCAATTCAACCTAAACAATGCCATCTTTAATCAGACATTTTCTCACTGATCACATCGTTCAGAATTGGCTCAAAATTGAAATCCAGGTTGCCATCAATCTTAAGTTCATCGTAGAGTACCTGTTCTACATCACATTCCACGTCTATCAAGGAGTCCAGATCAATGTCATTCAGGTTCTCCAGATTGCTACCAGAGTTTGAGGCAGGGAAAATGTTATTGATAATGTCCTTATCTATGGGAGTCTCTGTGAGGTAGCCACTTTCATCAGCACGACTATGTCCATTAGGTTGACCGTACTGACCAGCCAGGAGATTTAGAGACGGGCCAGACTGGGTTAAATGGGCAATTAGTTGACTGTTGACAGAGGATGTGTTATTAGGCATTGATGGCATTTGATTCCTCTGATTTGTCATCCCTGAGGAAATCCCCAAACTGTTAACAAGGGAGCCTTGTGGGTTATACAGAGGAAGCTTTCCTTGGGCTCGGGCCTGGTTCAGTTGCCTCAATAAATTCAGTTGTTGTGCTTGAGTGACATGAGCTTGGTTGCGTGTTAAAGCTTTCAACAGCAGTGAATTATTAGGCGACTGAAGATGTTGCTGAAGTAGTGGGTTAGTTCTGCTGACCTGTGGTCTGTGAGGGGTGGGTTGAGGGGACAGTTGGGGCGATATCTGGGGCGACAATTGAGGAGAGCGAGACCGTGGGGAAACCTGGCATGGTTTGGGGGAAAGTTGCTGGCTAGGACTTCCTCCATATGGAGTGCTTGTCAGGTAATTTATGGCTTGGGGAGACTGATTAGGTGAGGTCTGCTGACTTTGTGAGTTCATACCAACTGACATTGGACTGTCATGAACCATGGACTGCTGACAGAAATCTAGATTCTGTTGAGGAATATCCATAGAAATACCATCAAATGTATTTTTCTGATTGAGATCTGAAAGGAGGGATGGGGACTGCTGCCTTGGACTCCTGTTTTGGTGATCCGGGTATGGGGGTGGTGCTGGCAGCTCGTTATACTGTGCGTTATAGTTATTATTCTGATTATATTGTGGCAACAGCTGAGGTGGTGGTGAGAGACTGTCTTGAAGCATCACCCCACTGGAGTTATCCACAATTTTCATACTGTCAATGAGACTGTCAACTAGGCTAGTATCTGAATATACATCTCCAGATGGGACATAAGAGCTGCCATCCCACGGTAGATCATCATCTAAATCTTTATCATAATCAAACCCAGCCACAGCTGGTATTGGGGAAAGTCGCCCACTGTGGGTACTGTGACATGAGTCAACTCGGTCACGGAATTGACTGTTTGGATCACTAGGACTAAGGGTAAAATTGTCTTCAGATATATGAGAATTAGCACCCTCAAGTCTTTGGTTTTTCAGTTCACGAACCCTTTTCCTAACCCGATCTCTCTTTGAAGCAAGGGTTTTAGTGTCCATGCTGCTTGTACGCCTTCTGGCCGGCTTGCCGGGCTTAGCATCAGGGTTAATTACCCACCAGGAGCTTTTCCCCGTACCCTCATTCTGGATCCTCATGAAACGGTTGTGTAGGGATAAATTGTGCCGAATAGAATTCTGAAAAGAGAAAATAAAAACATATGAGTCAGCTGTCTAACTACAATAAATACATGCAGCAAACAAGAAACATAAGGGTAACAAGTAGTAATTGTGTTATAAGCTCAGTTAACGGCATGGTTGTATTCCTGCCATAAGCCTTTCTTAACGGTTATTCTATGTCATGTATTTCTGTTATTACGGCTAGGAAACGTAACCAGCTTATTTTTGCACTCAAAAATATGCCATAACAACAAATTTGTTAAGCACTTCAAAGTCTCTAGAAGAATTGTTTTTCAGTATTTTGTATAAAATAAAAACTGCTTAAAAATTTCTCTGGTGGCCCACAACTTGGGCTTGGGGTTCTTAAAAGTAAAATGATAACTATAGGTAATATTTGAGCTGCTCTCCCTTAGATGAATTATGAATGGTACTGTTTAGAAACCACTCTGTAAATCAATTCACTGTGATTTCTTGTTAATAACAAATACTAATTGTGCAACTTAAAGTATTGATTAATGATAAAAAGCCAAAATAGCCTATCCTGCAAGTCAAGAATTGATATTAAAATTCAAATTTACAGTGCCAAATTTAGCCACCAAGAGACAAGTCACCAGCTGCTTTGAAGCTGAAAGACAAATTTTCATGCCCCTTTATTTTACATGATGTTTTCAACGTGACTTTGCTTGGCCTAACTCTAAGGGAGTAGTTCAGTATCATCTATCAACAAGCTGATCATAAATTGACAATACCCAGACTCTCGCTGTCTTCAACTTAATATCATGGGGTTTCCATTTTGATTCTTCAGTATAAAGGTCTAAATAACATATCTGCTAACACAATTAGAAACTTGTCTCCATGGTTATTTTAGTGAAGAAGATTATCCCTGTGCCTGTGTGTTTTAGTGTTCACAAATGTTAAGTAAGAATAAAGATGCAGCTATTTTTATAAATTTTATAATTTTTATAAAAACTACAAACTGGCAAAGGGATTTTTTTAAAGGGGCATGAGCTGCCAAAATGTTGATATTTTGACGTTACAACATAATGTTGAAATTATTGGCTATTTTTCTCAAGAAGTGTAATTCAGAAGCTTTTAAGTGTTTCTAGTCTCGAAAATGAACGATAAAGTATTGTTTTGAACTAACTTTGGCTTAGAATGAATGAATGGTCGTCCCGGTTATTTAAATTTTGTTTACTTTTCTAACGCGTTTTCGGTTCGTACAGGCCAAATACTGTATGGATTTTCCTCATTCCAACGTCAATTATTTAGTTTTTCGATGGCCTTCAAAGCCTCTTACTGTCGTGACGATCAGGAATTATGAAAAAAGTGTTAATTTTGGCAGCTCATGCCCCTTTAAATCAATTTTTTATGTATAAATGTTTTGAAGCTCAAGCAAGACAAAGTAGTAAGATTTGCAAGGTATTTTATCAGCCTTGATTGCCTTAGAATCTAGCATGCTACCCACAACTTGCAAATGATGGTCCTGGTTAACTAAGTCCCTTGTCAGTTTACAAAGGGAATAAATGAGTACATTGAGAAGAGCTCATATAAAGAAGACACTTGACTGATTCAGGTCAAACAAGTGGCAGAGCTATTTTTATAACACTACATAGGTAATCCCTAGGAGGCTTTTTAAATAGATTGTGAGGCAAGCCAGCACTCTATATAACTACTATTGAATAGGACAGGTTTGAAGCATAAACTAAATGGAAAGACAGAAATGTTGTATGCTAGCTGGACAAAGTGAATTGGATGTGCTTCGTTTCACACTGAATACTACGTTATGGTCTGAGGCCAAGCAACTCAGAGTCAACTGAACTGTCAGGCTAAAGAGAAATATAAGTGGCATGAGCTACCAAAACGTTGATATGTTTTTGTTAAAGTGGCATGAGCTGCCAAAACGTTGATATGTTTTTGTTAAAATAAAATTTGGAAAATTGCAGTTATTTTTGTCAAGAAGTTGAGACTTAACAGTCTCAAAAATGTCACTAAACTAAACAGTGTTTGAAAGCAAACGTACGATAAAATGAATGGTAGACCAGGTAAAATAATTTCTGTTTGGACAGGCCCAGACTTATTTGAAATTTCAAGAACTATTTTATTTTTTAACTGCAAACAAAAACCCTCAAATTGTCTGGTCCAGATAACTGAAATTTATGGGAAAGTAAGAAATTCATGTCATTTTAAGTACGTTCAGCCTCCGATTTGTTCCTGATTCACTTTTCCATTTGGACTCGCCGTATTGAAATTTGGTGGGCTTGTTAACATTTTCTTCGTCCCATACAATCAGAAAACATTTTTTTGAAAAATAAAAACATTTTTTTATGTTACCTGGCTTGCAATTTGGGAATTACCAATTTCCCAGGTTTCCAACTTGATGAATCCTGTTATTTTTTAGGTTGCCTATTCCTATGTATTCCAGGATATAAAAGGATTTATGAACAGGGCTTACAGCTGTTATGTGTTTGTTTATAATTGATTTTTTGGGTTTTTTTTACGCCGCGCTCAAGATTATTTCAATTATATGGCGGCGTTGTGAGAGAGCCCGGAGGAAACCACGGCCTTTCGTTGGTAACTGGCAGCCATCTCACATAGGTGGTTTCAGTGAAAACCCAGTCAGATGTTTGTTCATGGACTAAAGGTACATTTGAAAAACATAAGTTGAAATGAAACACCATCCTGTGCTCATCTCTTAATTCATGACGGAACCTAACACTATATTCTCCACCCCCCCCCCCCTCATCACCACTCCACACATCCCAATTACAGCGAAAAAGAAAGTAGATGATTTCACGACGCCGCCGCCCAATAAAAGCTTAACTTTCAGCCACTTTTACATTTTCAGCTAAATGAAAATCTGCCAAATGAAAGGTCTACATTGATTTCTATTCTGAATTAGAAATACATTAGCGCTAAATGGAAATTGTCCACATTCCGTTGTTAAATGGTTGAAGTGTTTCTAGCATTAATGTTACTATTCATGGCCCATTTTACACAACATTTTATACATAAAGTAGTGAAATACTGAATAGTCACTTACAAAATCTGACACACAATTGTCAGGCCTGCATTATTTCATGCATACATTTTGTACATGCGCAAATGGAGGCAACTTTCTAATGGTTATACTGTCTTCTGATGCAGTTTACCTTTATAATTATATAGGCACAAATGCCACTTGTAACTGGTTTGGAGCTGCTCTTAAAAATATTTGGTCAACCTTAATCACACCATGGACTTCATGTCTCTTCATAGATAAATCCTAACTAATGATAAGGTGATCTAAAGTATGGTAAAGTACGGTAATGTCTGAGTTAATTCAAGTGCTGGAAAAAAGTAGAAAAGTTGATTCTTAATTCAAGAGAGAGCTTGTAAAACATTCAAGGATTAACTGTTGATCAATCATCTCCCTGGACTGAGATGTGTTGAAAGTTTTAATCTCATTCAGAACCTTTTTGTTATTGAGGATTTAGCAACATGCATAGTCCTCTAATTAACTCAGGTATTATCGTAATATAGTAAAAACTGTTTGATCTTACTCCCTATTTTCAGATAAATGTATTACCATCAATTATTTTTAATATCAAAATGCATATTATTGGGAAAGTTGCGCAGACATATTTGAAGTGAAATTGACAATAAACAACATTGGATGACAACTTCAAAGAAGTGAACTATAACATTAAAGACATCCAAGTGTATTTATGTAATATGGCACAGAAAAGGTTAATTATCCAATTATCAAGACGTCAAGATGTCCAGCCATAGACTTCAAGACAAACATATTTTCCAATGTGCGGAAAAAGAATTTAAAGTTAGACCCAGTAATCAAACATGTATGAGCTTTCAAAATTTAGACCCAGTAATCAAACATGTATGAGCTTTCAAAATTTAGACCCAGTAATCAAACATGTATGAGCTTTCAAAAGTTAGACCCAGTAATCAAACATGTATGAGCTTTCAAAATTTAGACCCAGTAATCAAACATGTATGAGCTTTCAAAATTTAGACCCAGTAATCAAACATGTATGAGCTTTCAAAATTTAGACCCAGTAATCAAACATGTATGAGCTTTCAAAATTTAGACCCAGTAATCAAACATGTATGAGCTTCAAAATTTGAATATTTTTTCTGTAACTGTGTTTAAATAAAGTTGTAGGCTCTAGACAATAGAGAACAACAACTATGAAATTTGTGAGGTCAAATAGTTATGACACAGCCAAATATCTGTTTGATAAAGGTACTGATGTCCCAATATAGGAATTACCAAATTGAAGTGAATTCACACATCAGGACATTCCCTTGGTTTTCCAACATGCACACAAATTATAGTTTCCAGGGTGCATCAAACAACTTCATTAAATTTAGGCTACATGCAAGTAGGTTGTCCCAGACACAGCGGAGATCATGTACTACGTCACCGCTGTGAGGGCACTACCCATAGAGGTTGTGTTTGACGTCATGTGTCACTGAGATAATCAACTTTCGTAAGCATTGTGAAGTGGCAAATATAGTGGTAAATTTTTTATGTTCTGCGCCATAAATGCCTAAAAAAAATTGACAACTATGATCTACAAATATAGCTATGAAAATTCCCGAAAATAAAACTAGAGTAAGACTGAAGCCTCTCTAGTATATATACCTATACGCAGAAAATGAAAGGGCTAAGTGTAACCCTAAAAAGTACGTAATATATATCATGTTCAGACAATTCTGATGTTTGAACTTAATGACCTCTGTGATGTACAAATATAGGTCTGGGCAGTAAATTGAACTTGATCAAGGTCCCTCTAATATACACCTGTAAAGTATAAATGGAAGGGCCGAGTCTGATTGGTTCCTATTCTATTATGTTCACAGATGTAAATAGTTAAAAATCCACAGAAGTGTGATCAATAGTAGGCTGTAGTTTAATGCTGGGGTCATGAGTATATATACCTATATGCAGAAAGTGAAAGGGTTAAGTGTAACCCTAAAAAGTTTGTAACATATATCATGTTCAGACAAACCTGATGTTTGAACTTAATGACCTCTGTGACCTACAAATTTTGGTCAGAAATGCCTGAAAATGGAACATTACCAAGGTCTCAATGAACAGGCCGAGAATAACACTTTGTAACCTTTCATGTTCACAGGCACATGTCAGGGCCTGACCTAAATGACCTCTGTGACGTACAAATATAGGTCAGACAAATTGAACTTAACAGAGGTCTGTAATATAAAATGGATTTTTTTTACCACTTTATAACACAATTAGAACCTCCATGGTTATTTTAGACAAGAAGATTTTCCATCTGTGTGTTTTACAAATTAGTGTTTATAAAAAATAATAACAGGACAGCTCAGTGAAACGGTGCCAAACCTATTGCGTTTACAAGAATTTTGGACGGAAGGACGGACAGACATACAGACCACATTTCCAAGTTCCCCAGCCACTTTCATGACTGGGGACAATGGTATTTTTTGAGGCCCAAAGCACCAATCGATGAATGAATCAACCCAGTCCTGTTAGAACATTTTTGTTATGTGTTACTCTCCATTGCAGATTCTGGAGTGTCAATGGTGTTCTTGGGAGACGCAGAACGAATTCCCAATAATGCCAATCAAAAATACCGTTCATGTACATGTAATTACATGTAACACAGAATAGATGCATCATCCATATATATTTGAATTTGTTTACAGACTTATTTGACTAAATTCAATGAGCAGAGAGCAGTGGATATTCCTCAATTTAATTTCTTAAGTATCAGTTGTGAATTGAGAGTCTATGATTGATTGGTGTTTTACGCATCACATCAGAATATTTCAGTTATTTATGGGCAACATACCCAGCTTTACTGGGGAACTACCTACCGCTAGTACCTGGCAACACTCTGAAAAATCTATGCCCAATTTTGGTTAACTGGGTCAGAGTATGATTCGAACCAATAATCTATCAACGTAGTTAAAAAGCCCAACCCCACATAAATTATAACCATACGTAGTGAAAAAGCCCAACCCCCCATCCCACATAAATTATAACCATACGACTTTAAACAGGGTCAATAATTATATAATTTAAATGCTTGAACTGTGAAATTTTAAAAGTTTTTTTATGTTTCTATTTACAGCATCTCCAAAGATATAACATATCTTGTGTCAGAGGCTTTTATGAAGCACTGCAAGTAAATAACCTTTAGAAATTTAAGAGCTAAATAGAACATGTTCAGTAGCTTTGTGAAGTCTGTGAAAACAGTATTATTGAGAGTGAAGTAGAGCATTGTGTGTGCAGGTACAGTATGTACAGGTGTATGTTTGAACATACAGGTCACAGTCTGGTCACCTTGGCCTTTCTCACTATCTTGTCTTCTAAAACCAGGGCAGATATTCATAAAGAAACTTAATTCAAATATAGAGCCTAAAGTGGCTAACTTCTCACTTTTTTCTTCTGAAATTCTGATTTTGAGCTGCGGCAAAATTCCACGAGATCAAACGAGACCTGCTTTAGGGTTATACTCTAACTTTTACTGATTGACTGTCCACTTAGAATTAGTCTCTACTGAGATTGGCTGTTAAACCTGTTGTTTTACGTAGTAGGCCCTACACAACTACTGGATTGTGGATTCTGTTGTTTTATCTGTGATTCTCAGCTAACAATCCAAACTTTTTATCAGTCTTTTTCATATTAAGATATATCCAAAGCCATTAGATGCCTTTTTGTACCAATTAATAATTTTGTTCCCAGGAAATCTAGGAGAACGGACATATTTCGCCTGACAAATGAATATCCACTCTCCATTGAAAAAAATAACCAAGGAAATCAAAAATCAGACCTAATGCGAGATATTTAGCACTTTTTCAACTTTTTTTTCTTACTTATTTACTTACGTTTGACTAAATTTGATTGGATGTGGTTTAATAATCTTGGCGGTTGTTGGGAAGTGTGATCCAATGAAAGTATTTAGTTCATTGGTGAGATCAGCAGGGAATCAAACTAACTGACTTTCCAAGTTTGTTTCCATGTATTTTGGAAATGGGACCTTCAAAAACACTTTACAGTGCTCTCTGCATCCTCCCTAATTGGGGCCTTTTCGAAACCTAAAAATAGGTTACCATGCACAATTTCGTAAACCGTTAACGAGTTACCATAGAAAACATTCCTTCAAATGCCTGTCCAGGTGTGTTAGAAAACAAGAGCTGATAATACGCCCACCTTGACCCTCACATGTTGAATAATGCTTCCCTAGTGCCAATATTGATTTCATTCGGATTCACAAGTATCAAGGTCCCAAACCAGAAAAAGTTATCTTGAATATTTTTATGAACACTAAAACACACGGACACAGGGAAAATCTTCTTGTCTAAAATAACCACGAAGACAAGTTTCTAATTGTGTTAAAAAGAGGTATATCATTTAGACCTTTATACCCCATGATAAATTGTTGTAATAAAGTAAACCTATGATATTTCATTAGGTTGATGACTGACAGGAGCTTGACCTTGGTCAGTAGAATTTTCTGGAATCTTGAATATTGGTATCAATAGCAAGGGTAAAATCATTGTAGCACACTATCTTCATATTCAATATTAAAGACATGCTTTAAACTAGCTGCACTCATGTGTCTCTTTCCTGTGTTACTAACTTGCCGGTCAGGAAGAGCCACACATTAAACCATCATTAAAAGGGTAGGATAACTATTCTCTGTCAACAGACTTTTCAAAACCCCGCAATCATGTGATGCAAGAGTTACGTTGTCATCAAATTGTTCAGCAATTGAGGAAATTCTCTGATAAACTGCGGACCATGTGACAGGTTGTCATTGTATGAGGAGAGTTTGAAATTTTAAAGTTTTCTTCTTATGAAGAGGGATTTGGTAGATTTACAATGAAATTCGAACAAATTAATGAGTAAAATGAAAAGAGGAATGCTTTAAATGTGTGTTGAAAAGGCAGTTAGGATTAATAGATATTTGAAACTTGGTTTAAATCTGAAAGCCAAAGTCCTTCCAAATAATTCATTTAAAAGCTGTACATAACTTTAAAAACAATTTCGGCCGAGAGAATCTTTGGGTCACCTAAACGTCAAATGAATGGCTGGTCAGTGAAGGTGACATGTATATCCCTAACTTCTGGTCTTGCCTGATTTTAGCCAAGCCAGAAAGGGGCTTATTCTATTACAACTCTTAGATTGACCTTTCATGTACCATACCTGTTAGCGAGGCATCAAAGACGCACATGTTATGGTCGAATCACAAGAACTCAAATTCACTCCACATAAATACCAAGAGTTTAAGTACTTGTTGATTAATTGATGTTTTACGCCACACTCAAGACTAATTCAATTGTATGGCACAGTTGTCAGGATTAGTGGGGAATTGATTATTAACAAAACTTTTGGCTGTATCTGATTTGAGAAAGGATTTGAAATGTTCCATTGTTGAAGGCCAACTTCAAAGCCGTTTATAAATAAATCTATAAAACCTACATTCTCCTTGAGACTTGTGGTCTTTTATTTAGTTCAACACAACTCACAAAGTAAATCCATCATATCCAGAGGTTCTTTAATGTAGTAGTTAAATTGAAATTGAAAACATTCTTATAATCCAAATGTTTTGACTGTGCTCTCTGTGTTAACTGTTTTACTTGGGCGTGGCTGAGAAATTTGAGCTGTGATCATCGCTTATAAATATCAATGTCCTTAGTCATTTTGGTAAAAAAAAAAATCATTTTTCAAAGGGCTTCTTTGTCAACACTTGTACTAGCGAAAAGGCTTTCCCTGTTCGTCCGATGTAACCCTGCCATGTCCATAATTGTCTGTTACTGGTCTCCTGGGATCATTCCATCATAATACTCCACCCCCCCCCCCCCCACCAAAAAAAAGAAAAACTCAAGATGGCATATACCCGACTGTGGCGGTTTCCTGGAGCCCCCTAATCAACAAAACTATGTCAATGATCAATAGATATGTGGATTGCATCGTACACTCTTGGCAATGGGAAGTTTAATTATTTTACGATAATTGAAGCTTAGTTATTGTATTAGTTCAAAAATCAATACTTCGGTCTGAACTCCCTCTGAGGCAGAGGTTTAGTCCACGAGGTTGGATTAGAAAGTTTAACAGCATGAACAGGTTGCAGAAAAATTTGTCCACTCCTGTACTTCATCTTGATCAACTGCAAGTCCCTGTGAAACATTTAACTATATCGCCAAAAATCAAAAAATCCCTTTAGGGTTCATAAGAAACGCGCTAATGTTTCCTTTTTAACGGTACCAAACACATATTTTTGCAATTTTTTTGCACATGACAGTTAGGTTAATAAATGACCCCAATAAGCAAAACAAATTGGTCAACTTTCAAAATCTCCCATTTAAGCCTAGGTTAAATTCCTCCTCTTCATGGCCTTCTTAACTCTCCGATATGCCACGCATACCATTTTTGTGCTAGCCACATATTCCTCAAAGCTTTCTTTATAATTTAATGTAAAGTTTTGAGAAACTGAAAACAATTTTCTGGAGATAGGAATGCTTTGAAGACATTTAAAGTAACCTGGGTTTAAATGGGAGATTTTGAAAGTTGACCGATTTCTTTTGTGTATGTAACATAATACGGTATTTTATAAACTGCATCATGTTCCATGAAAAAATAGCAAAAATATGTGTTTAGTACCATTGGAAAGGAAAAATAAGCGCGCTTCTTCTGAACCATAAAGTATTTTTTCTGTTTTCTTCTCCTTTAAGTTTGCGTCACGTAAACTGAACCACGTTTTGCGTGAAAAATTAAGGCCTGTATATACAATAAAATATAGATAGAATAGATAGAATATATAAAAGAAATTTACATTACATAACATTGGAAATTATGAGTAATCGATCAGTCATCGTACAGAACCAGTTGACCAAACATCCGACACTATGCATGTCATGTGATTATCCATTCTGACCATTGTGACCAATGAACACCAGCTTACAATAGAAATGGATTCAAATTTTCAGTTGATCCAAGAAACTTCGTCTATTGTCAGACGGGGAATTATCAAAGACTGCTCCATTCAAGAGCGTTGAGGGGAGCTTAATTCATTAAAAAGGTGGCTGAGACTAACTTAAATTCCGTAAATTTTTTTTGTCAATATACATGTAGATATTGATGTAAATTCTAGCGGTAAAAAACTTGTATAATATAAGTCACCATAGTTTGCTATTGCATATGTATAATATAAACCTCTTTATAATACAATTAGAAACTTGCCTCCATGGTTATTTTAGACAAGAAGATTTTCCCTGTGCCCGTGTGTTTTAGTATATAATACAATTATAATCATACTTATATTAGAATATTGCAAAACATAAAATAACGGTAAGATAACAAGCTAACTTTGCCATCTTAAAAATGTGTGAAATAACTTGGCTTAAGTTAGGCAAAAGCGGTCTATTTCTAAGGCTGGAGAGCACCTTTGATAAAAAGGAGAGGGAAATGAGGTCATCCACCTCAGCAGTGTACGTGCTAGTATGTATTCATTTGAAAAGCAGAGAAGATTGTAAAACAAAGTATAAACAAAACCTCGCTGTATACATCTATTCAACTTATCTATTGAAATATTGGCAACTATGGTAGATTTCATTATAGGACTTGTTTAGTGTCATATCAATGAGGTCGTAAACGTAGATTAGCGTGACCTAGTTACGGTGGGGTTAGGACAGAATGACAACTGAGTGACATTACTACATTAGCAACTAACACTGGCAATGATTGGCATTTCTCCATAAATAATTTACCTTCCATCCGGCAGAACTGTTGCTGTCACCTTTATCCCTGAAATACGGTACATTTTGCACCATCCAATCGTAAATTTGTGACAGTGTCAGTCTTTGATCCGGCGAACTTTGAATCGCCTTCGTTATTAGATCTGCGTATGATAAATTTCCCCAAGCATTTCGTCTGGATGAAGTCTTTTTGCAAGCTAACTGTAATGTTTCCTTTTGAGGTATTCCCTCAGCGGTATTTTCCTCAGGAGCTGGGCTCGTACTCTGCTGGTCTGTGGCCACTTCCGTAGGACGGAGGGGCCAAGTATTTGACCGAGCTCGAATCTGAGGTTCAAAATTTGGATCTATATCGGGGCCGTCCATCTTGCCTGGCTCGCCGAGCTCTAACTCGAGTCGAAGGCAGTTGTAGGTCAGTGAATCCTCCAGTTCGCCTACTGTATTTGGGTTCACACAGCGAGAAATGATCACCAACACAAGCGCTAAGAAACACTTTCACAAAACCACCGATTACGTAACATATCCTAATAGTATTTTTTTAACTGAACTGACAATCAGCAATAGAGTGACAATCCCGATCTAATGCGTAAAATTTACCACTATCCTTGACATATTGAGCGCCACAAGTTATGGGGGCTGCCAGTGACGTTATATTCATTTGCATATGCGCACTGACCGACTATAGCCATGCGCAGAGGTATATTATAAGGGTTTTTAATTCAAATTAGGTCAAAACCTACTTTCAAGACACGTTTATTTTCAGTCTGTTATGTTACCATGTCCGTCATCGTTTCAGAACAAAACGAAAACCCTTGCCTTTGATAATTAGTTAGGGTCAAGTTGAGGACACTGACAGAGATGTATTTAAAGGGCATGAACTCAGTGCACTCTTCATAATCATATTCTTGTTATCTCCCCATTCAATAACGTATGTAAGGAATTAATTGTTCCTTAGTCACAGACAATTCAATTGCCTCACGGTAAAAAAAAAAAAAAAAAAAAAAAAACAACAACTCGCAAAATGCAGTCTAATAAAATAATTTCAATTTTTCAAAATTTTGAATGAGTGTTTCAATTGAAGAGTGTTTCAATTGAAAATTAAATGATTGACCTTGGAATAAGGAAAATCCATACAGTTGTGGCTCATATGAACCGAAAAGGCGAAATAGTGTCAGAAACGCAAATAAATTTTGAATAACCTTTTAAAACATTGCTTTAAATTAAAATGAGTTATCGAGACTAGTAGCAGCTACACTAAAGAGATTCTAATTTGTACTTTATGCAAAAAATACCACATAATTATAATGCCTAACTTTGTTTTAATGGAAACATATTAACTTTTTGGCCGCTCAGACCACTTCTCATTAATTCCTCCAACGATTTATTATGTGGTCATCACTATCTGGCTTAAAAAAGGTCAGCATTTTGTGTATTTTTCTGTTAAAGTCTTCTTTACCAAGAGCTTTTTCACCTTCTTTTGATTTCCCATATATGTATTTTTAATCAGAAAATTTATTTTTTGGAATAGTAGAACAGTATCATGAAAAGTATCATAAGGAAGAAGAAAATTTATCCAGTTGATTATTTAAAGTCTCCTTTCATTAAAGGGGGAGAAAACAAAAAATCACTTTAGGGTTCTGAAGAAGCGCGCTAATGTTTCCTTTCCAACGGTACAAAACACATATTTTTGCGATTTTTTACACCTGACAGTGAAGTTAATAAAAGATCACAATAAGCAAAACGAATTGGTCAATTTTCAAAATCTGCCATTTAAGCCTAGGTTAAATTCATCCTCTTCAAGGCCTTCGTAACTCTTCGATATGCCACGCATACCATTTTTGTGCTAGCCACATATTCCTCAAAGCTTCCTTTATAATTTAATGTAAGTTTTGAGAAACTGAAAACAATTTTCTGGAGATGGGAATGCTTTGAAGAGAGTGAAATTAACCTGGGTTTAAATGGGAGATTTTGAAAGTTGACCAATTTCTTTTGTGTATGTAACATAATACGGTATTTTATAAACTGCATCATGTCCCATGAAAAAATAGCAAAAGTATGTGTTTAGCACCATTGGAAAGGAAAAATAAGCGCGCTTCTTCTGAACCATAAAGTATTTTTTTGTTTTCTTCTCCTTTAAAAATCTATTCCTTGTATGTGTTATGTGGCTCCACATTATTTCAAAAAGGGTATTGCCCCCATATGAGCTTACAATGTAGCTGTTGGTTGTGAGCCTTGTTCAATCAATCAAGTACACATACAATCATGGATGCGAGATTATTTTATCATGTCTATGTATGGTGTTCAAAAACCAAATTCAGAAATTTCTATGCTGTTGAACAACATTTTAAAGAAGAAAAAAAAACTCCCCAAACTTCTAGCTTTAACATGTTTCTCCAGGAGTTTTCTTCTGCTAACATGCAGCTGAGACAGTGAAATCATAATACAGTCCCAGCCATATTAGGAGAGCACAACCCCACACAAAACATGGACTATTTAAAGGCCCACTTGCCGCAGTAGCCTGTTTAAATTTGCTAAGAAAAACAACTTACATGAGCTTAGTACGACTAATACCACTAAACTTAAACATAGGACACATAAAACATGTCTAGTTAGCTTTAGAATGTAGAAATGGGGTGAAAAACAAACGAAGAATTGAAGCCTGATTACAACAACGATCAGTGTTGGTCAACTTTCGTGTTGCATTACCCTCACTTCAGGCCTTTTTATCTGTGGTTTACACTCAAACAATTACCAGCAGGCTTTTCCAGTCGCTGTTAACCGATCGTCAGTCTGTATTTCTCAGATAAATAGGCCTACGTAAAATTACACTGTGCCGTTAGTTCACTCACTCGACTGAAACATAAATGCGCCCCAGCGAGCAGTTTGGTTTGTTTACGTTCCGGTACCTAACAATTAAAATTTCCAAATTCAAATTAAAAATACAAAGTGACGTCCAAACTTTTAAAATTTGGTAAAAATAGAAAGTTCCTAACTTATATTGTCTGCGAAAAATACAGAAAAAGGTCTTTCTTTTTATTAAGTAAACAATATTCCTGATTTTCGCGGCAAGTGTGCTTTTAAAGAATATATGAACAACTTTGCAGAATATATCCTATTTTGCAACAAATAAAATTTCCAACACAAAACAGAAAATTCAGTTATTTATTTGCAGCTTTATGGCAGTTTGATTAGCATTATCACCTGACAACACATGTGTTGTGTGTTTACGGCCAGAGTGGTGACGTGTGAAACGACCTCCACTTTTTAATTGCATCTTCACAGGTAGCTAGAAGAGAGCATATACACATCAGAGGTTGTGAAGGGAAATATGCATATCTTTTCCTTGCTGCTTAACTTGTGTGGACTAAATGTATATATACTTAGCGCCATTAAAAACGCACGGTTAAATTTTATGTTTCTACCCCAGCAAGGCTATTGGCCATTTACGTTTTGTTGTTTATTGTTAGTTCGAGTTGAGTTGCAATAACTGGATAACCTGTGGTGTCCCGACGCGCCTGTCGTGAACATTACGCAACATTTCCTAGTAACGTCCATTGAGTGTTTCACCGTCACTGAGAACAGCTTTCAGGGCTCATTTGTCGTGGGTTCAACACTTTGCACGAAGCTCAGCATAAAGACGAGAAAAAAAATCAGAAAACGTTACCATGCCCCGACTTACGACACAACAAAGGGAACATGCCATTGGCATGTTACAGGCGGGTCTCAGTTGTGCCGCCGTAGGACGTCACATGCAGTGTCATCCCTCCACAATTAGTCGCCTCAGAATCAGGGAACATGAAACTGGCAATGTTGCCGACCGACCATGCCCTGGTCAGCCAAGAGTCACTACAGCCCGCCAGGATCGGTACATCGGTTTGTTGCACACACGTTTATTGACACCCACCGCACGCCAAAACCGTTTACGATGGGCTCGAAATCATCAGAGCCCGCAACAGAATAATGTGAGCATCATGGAATGGCCTGCTTACTCCCCCGATCTATCGCCCATAGAGCACTTGTGGGCCGTTGCACGAAGTCAACCCAGGCCACGCAACCGACGTGAATTGATCCAGGTAGTGCAGGAAGAGTGGGACCGGATCCCACAGCACAGAATAGCCACACTCATCAGGTCCTTGCGTCGCAGATGTACTGCTTGCGTTGATGCCCGAGGTGGACATACCCATTATTGAATGATGACACCTTCAATTTCTGTATCAACGATTTGTTTGCAAGGAATAAAAGTCACCAGGGTTTCACATATTGTCAATTCTTTGTCTCATTGTGACCAATGCCTTGTTCTTCAATTTAAGAGTACTTACAATATTTTACACTTTACATTTCTCCATATATTTTACATTCTTTGTTTTTTGGTCAGATTACAAATTAGAAAATATTACCAAAGGTTTTCCATAAAACCGTTAAGGCTATAAGACGAAAACACTCTTCTTTTTTTCTTTGGTAGGGTCACCAAACTAAAATGCATGGGTTTCCTGCACATTGCAATGAGTAATAGCACCTCAATAACGGCTAACAAATTTTACAGACAGAAAGAGCTGTGTTTATTGTGGGGAGGGGGAGGGGTGGGGGGTGGGGGGAGGGCTGGGAAATGGGTGGTAACTATCTCTCAAAACAGGTGACTTACTACTGGGTAACCGTTTGAGGCGAAGGATATATATTTTGGTATGTCGTAAATTACCTATCGATCAATAAGGCTCTGACATTTTCAGGTTGATTTATCTCAAAACATACAGACAAATACATTCTCTGTTCATTTGTATAACAATACTACGTACTCACCCTATAAACGGAAAGCTTTACTCTGAAGTCTTGTTACTAGTCTACAAGTCAGGGAGAAGACTCGGATAAGAAACATGCTCTTCGATTGATGATCTACCACAGGGGTTTGGGACAAACTACTGCAAATAACCATCAGAATTAGTTAGCCTTTTCACCATATGTCTCACTTTTTTTAACAGTGTGTCAAATTCTAAAATACTATACAGCAGGGTTCCTTTATTGTGGAATTTCTGCATGAATCCAATTAAATTCAGGAGCACAGACCAATATGGGATTACATGAAAATCTATGTTCTTTTCCATCTATATGTCGTGGGTTAGGATCCCATGCAGTCCAAAGAAAAAATTGAATAAAATTCAAAGTGAGTTTCACTCCATTGTCCAAAGATTTGAAGTTTCCTCTGGGCAAAGAGCTTGATTTTCTCATCCATTAAACATGACAATGTCACCATATAAGAAATAATGTTAACTGAGGAGTAAAGCATCAATCAATCAATCAATTCAATTTTATCTTGCAAATATCTACGGTAAGAATTCTGCTAATTCAAGTACCCAAAATATTACGAAAAGCACTCTAAAAGTTTGAGACTTTTCGTTGGGTGTCTTACCTCCTGCATGGAGGGACCAATAATCCTATCAAGCAATCGCTATTGTTGTTGTTTTAGACCAAACATGGCAGAGAGCAGTCTAATAATTTATTTATGAACACTAAAACACACGGGCACAGGGAAAATCTTCTTGTCTAAAATAACCATGGAGACAAGTTTCTAATTGTGTTAAAAAGAGGTATATCATTTAGACCTTTATACCCCATCATAAATTGTGGTAATAAAGTAAACCTATGATATTTCATTTGGTTGACGACTGACAGGAGCTTGGCCTTAATAGTCAGTTTTAGTCAATTTTTTATCAAGAAGTACAATTAATAACCTTTTTTTGTGCTAGTTGTGTACAAAATAGACATTAAAGTGGCATGAGCTGCCAAAATGTTGATATTTTGACGTAAAAACAGAATGTTGAAATTATCGGCTATTTTTCTAAATACGTTGAATTCAGAAGCTTTTTAGTGCTTCTAGTCTCAATAATGTACGATAAAGCATTGTTTTGAACTAACTTTGGCTTAGAATGAATGAATGGTCGTCTCGGTTATTTAAATTTTGTTTACTTTTCGAACACTATTGCGGTTCTTACAGGCCACATACTGTATGGATTTTCCTCATTCCAACGCTAAGCATTTAGTTTGTTGATGACCTTCAAAGCCTCTTACTGTCATGACGATCAGAAATTATGAAAAAAGTGTCAATTTTGGCAGCTCATGCCACTTTAACTTCATAGGTTTAGTATGAATGAATGGTTGTATTGGTTATTCTAATTCTGTTTACTTTTTTAACACTATTTCGATTCACACAGATAGGCTAAAGATTGTATGAATTTTCCTCATTCGAACGTCAATCATATATTTTTTCCATGACATTCAACCCCTCTTATTGTTGTGAAAATCAAAATGAGAAAGAAAGGTAAGAATCTGGACAGCTTGTGCGACTTTTGCAAAGATAATTTATCACATATGGTTAACCTTTCCTTCATGATGGCTTTCTGACAATGAAATCCTTTCAAATACTGTATATATGAAAGTTGGTTCCTACAAGCTACACAACTACATTTTAAAGATCAATAAAAATTGCATGTGCTGAAAATTTAAATGGATGCGATTATTTTTATTATTAGAGCCGTTTTCACAACCATTGCACAAATGGGAGGCATTGTAAAGAAGTCAATGTCTGCATTGCATTTTCAAACATGGATTTTCCTTGTTATCACTGTTTCTGAGTTAATAAAGATATCCCTCTGTAAATCTAGTTATTTCAGCAAAACTGGTTGCTTATGATATATGCCAAACAAGCATTTCAAGATTTTATGACTTTAATTAAATCAATTGAGCTCTTAATTAATTACACACAAAGGTCAACATGACTCCCATCTATCTTTCTCATTGGTACAAGGTATTGCATAGGTTTGGACAAGATATCGTGCCCCCAAGATGCAAAACAAGCCTTTCAAGCTTGAAAGGCATTAATTAGCTAATTAAGCCCTTTATTAATTACATAGATGGTGAAAAATCAATCCCATCTGTCTTCTCCATGGTAGGAAGCCCTTGTACAAGATTGATGTTTTATGCCGCACTCAAGATTATTTCACTTATATGGCGGCGTTGCCAGGTTAAGTGAGGGAGGATTGATTGATTGATTGGGGCTTAACATCACACTCAACAGCTAAGATTATATGGCGACAAAAGTACCAACCGTCCAAAAATATCAGAAATTTTTCAAATTTGTTTGGTCTGAGTTTGAATCGAATCGGCGCTCAATCGATGGAAGGTCGGTGTGGGACTGAATGTGGATCACTCTAATCCACTGGACCACTGAGGCCCCCTTGTGCAAGTTTGAACTTGATTGGATAAAAACTGTTAAGATGCGGGACAGACAGAAAGAAGGGCAGAAGTAAGAACATAGGGCATTTCCATGTCCCCTCTCCACTCCGTCCTGGGAGACAACAATATTGGGTCCTGGATACAATCTACAGTCAACAAACTATTATTCTTTGTTGAGATTTTGGCTCATTCAAGTGAGTGAGTGAGAGAAGATTTCACCATCATTTCAGAGAATCTTGTTGCCGTTGATTCTTGGCCTAATGTAGAGGTCTACTAGTGCCTACAGCAATTCCAAACGTGCCAAAATCTTGCATGTTAATGACGCACTTTGTACGTGACAGGCAAAAAGTTTACGGAGTAGTCTGGAAAGCTTTCAGACATGTACAGTTTGACACTGATTTATACTTCATTCTAGCAAACTTAGCTTATATAGTATTCTCGTTATTTTGGGATTACACTTTCTTGCAAATATGGTAGAAATTCCTCTACCGATTTTTGGGTGACGCCCAAAACGGGAATCAAACCCAGGTCCCAGAGTATGGCACCCATCGCCAGCACTAAATGCCGTGTAATCCCAAAATAACGAGAATACTGTTATACCCACTTTCTTAAAGACACTAATTAATTAGCTTATATAGTCTACGTTCTGCTCGAATAATGCACATGTACATGTACATACACTTACCTTTCATTGACTGTTGAAATATCAGCAGGCTCTGGAAAATATAGATTTTACAAGTTTTATCAACATCAAATTACGATCTAAAATAAAAATAAATTCATTTGTACATTATTGGCAATTATCTGGTTTCAGAAATGCTCCTTGCGGATTGCTGTGCATTTTCTTGGTATACCAAATGCGGCAATGTAGTTTTCAGGAAGCAGAACTTTTCCTTGTGCTCAATTACATACAAGGTTTATTTGCGTGTCAATAGTCTTCCCAGATATTCCAGCATACAGTCAACTCAGTAAGTTTTTTCTCAATGGTCGTTAGCCGTTTCTGCAGGACATGTTATCAAATTAATGACTAGATTCTTCATTCTGGTATGTTACACAGTGGGACTGCTAACTAGGTCAACCTCTTCAAGTGATTTTAAGAATCAATGTCGAAAAAAAGGAAAAAAAAAAACAACCAAAAAAACGACACAATTACATCTAGTCTCTAATGCCAGTCTACCAAGTATGACTTTTTAGGCATTGATCTTGCCAGTGGAGCTAGCTTTACACGATGCCCATTCCTACACAGTAAAATTCTCTACATGTACACAACAACATGTTTCACCATTATAGAAGTGTTATGAGCTAGCTGCCAAATGTTGATATTTTTCTGTTTATATTACAAAATTGTCAAATTCAAAGAAATACAAATTAGAAGCTTTTATTGATATAAAATAGGATTTAAAAAAACGTAAGAAATGAATAAAACAAAAGTTTACCTATATCATCAATGACATCATTCTCCATATCTGGTGCGACAATCTGTTGATCTGTCTGCAAAACACCAATTAGACAAGGTTAAAAATATATGGACATTTTCTAAATAGCAATTCATCTGAAGAACCTATAAAAAGAAGCTATATACAAGTAGGATGGTTGCCAGGTAGCAACAGATGGCAAGGGGTTTCTTCCAGACACACTGCCGCTTTCCCAGAAACAAAACACTATTTGTACGTCTTCTTTGAGAGGCATTCAGAAGCTGGAAGCATGATAAATAAGTGTCCTTGTGTAGTACTATTTGTATGCTTTGTAATAAATGTGCGTACTGACAATTATTAACCAATAGAACTTTGAAATCAATTTCATAATATTGTTTGTATTAGATTGTGAAATACAAAATAATAAAATCTCTAGCCTGATCTTCAAAAAGGTCATCTAAAACTGGGTCATCACATTCAGATTTCAGCATAATTTGTTTTAGATGGATTTGTTGCTCTGCAAACATTTCTTCCATGGCCTCTCGAAATTGGTCCATTTCACTTTCAAAGCGGCTTCGGAAAAATCGATCTGCAATAAAATACACTCATATAAGGCTGTGTACTTATCCAGTAGAGTTTGTGCTGGTTAACAAATAAACAAAATATTTTATTTCAATGAATTCACTTATGGGTATAAAGGTCTAAATGATATACCTTTTTTTAACACAATAGAAACTTGTCTCTACGGTTATTTTAGTCAAGAAGATTTTCCCTGTGCCTGTGTGTTTTAGTGTTCATAAATATAAAATAAGCAATTGTTATTATTTATCTGATTAGTTTGTTCCTTATTGTGAAAAGTGTTCCATATAGTTACTGAAAGTGTCACATGAGCTGTAAAAATTTGGCAATTTGTTTTTGTTCAGTAAATCAGATTTAAGACGTCTTTGTCTGTTTTTTTTTCTTCAACAATAGCCTTCAATCAATGAGTCACAGATTTGAATCCAGCTTAATAGTCTAAAGAAAAAAATAATTGCCACTTTTCATCACCTCCTAAACCTAGCAAGGTAACCACATAATGGGATTGATTGATTGATTGGTGTTTTAAGCCGAGCTCAAAATTATTTCACTTATATGGCGGCGTTGCCTGTTTTATTGTGGGAGGAAACCGGGCCCTATGCCCGGAGGAAACCCACGACCATCCGGTGGTAACTGGCCACCATCCCACATAGGTCATTCAAGTAAAAACTCAGTCAGAAAATTTTTCAATTTTTTTTGGACTGATTGGGAATCAAACCCGCGACCCATTGGTGGAGGGCTGTTCGGATTGAGCATCCTACGCTCTACCTACTGAGCCATGGAGGCCCCTCACATAATGGGAATAATGTTGAATGTAAACCATCAATCAATCTTTTCGCAGTTCATGCCACCTTAAAATATATTTTGGAAAATAAAGTCACAATGGCACATTGAGACATTAATAAGAATGATCTTTGTTTACTAGAAAAGCTATTTATACAGGTTATCTAAGATTGTTTGATGCAAGCCTTTGGAATTACAAAACAACAGTTACCAAAATGGAAGAGCAGATCCTCAGTTTGACTTTTAGAATTGGTTAACCAGCTGGTCTCACATTGCATCATAATGGGTAAATCATCTTTCTCTGAAAACTGACCACTAGACGTACTTTCTCTCTCCACAGAACTGGCACTGTCCAAGAGGAGACAAGCACCGTCATCCTGTAGTCCACTGCCTGATGCCACTACCTTCAATTCAAATGAGCCAAAGCGTTCGAAGTGTAAGTTTGGTGCAGACTTGACAATATGATATAATACAATAAATGATCACCCATAGAGCACAGTTTCATGGAAAAGTGGAAGAAAATATCACAAAAATTTGCTTATAATAATTAATTATGTGATTGGATACGACAGCGAAAAATTCCCAAGAGGCTTCGTCCAACTGGTTCAAGTAGAGCATCATATCTTTGAAAGCTGTAAAAAGCACTGGAAATGAACCATGAAGTTCTTGAAAGATTTGATGACACGTGGCATAACCATGGAAATGTGCCATTGAACATAAAATTATTAATTGATTTCAAAACTATAACGAAATAGGCCTACAATAGCCCTATTAAAACTTTACCAGGTACCGTAACCCAGTCACAAGTTGAAGGTCTTGTGTTCAGTTTTAGTTGGAATATTTGGCCTAATATAAAGTTTAAGAACAGGTATAATTAGCAGCCCTACAGCATATATGGAGCGATGTTGGTGCACTTGCCTGGTTACTTTGAGTCAATGGAGTATTCTCCAGTATTTCCTCCTGAAATCAAACCAAACAAAACTGAAACAGATCACAAACAATCAAACCTAGTTGTTTTCTCTCCCACTGACCTCCCCCTATTAGCTAGCACCCGAATGTTTAAACCAAGAGAAATAAAAAATAGTGGTTCTATATCGGTAAAGTCTGAAAAATGTAACTTGTGCAAGGCGTTACAGTTACAGTGTGCTGTCACACACTTCAAGTTCATCTAATCATGATCCTGTCTGTAATCCTGAAAGGTTGGCCGTCTTCCTATACCTGTTTAATTAACTAGTTTGTTGACTGTCTGGAAATGCACTTTTTCAAATGGTTAATCGGATAAAGTAAACAAATACACTGCAGATATTGAGCCATGCTTTCTTCTTCTTGAAATATTGAATTTTGAACCGGACAATCTCCACTGCCGCATCAAATGCTTATGTTGTGGCTTGCAAGATTAGTATCAGCTGAAAGTTCTTATTTTGTACTTCATGTTATATTTATGATCACTAAAACACACAGGCACAGGGAAAATCTTCTTGTCTAAAATAACCATGGAGACAAGTTTCTAATTGTGTTAAAAAGAGGTATATCATTTATACCTTTATACCCCATAAATTGTTGTAACAAACCAAACCTATGATATTTCATTAGGTTGACGACTGACAGGAGCTTAGCCTTGGTCAGTAGAATTTTCTGGAATATTTTGTAACACATTGACAATAGTTATGCATCTTAACTATGGCATGAACATCGGTGGACTGAGATTGAACCCCATAAATTTTACTTCCTTCACATATAAATGTAGGTCAAGAAGGATGACCATTGTAAAACCCAGAATAAACACATACCTTGTAACTGAGAGAAGGTACATGTATCTTCTCAGAATGATTTGCCGGTTGAATGGGAAGGGAAGCCTCCATGGAGTCATGACCAACACTTACACAAGTTTCTAAAATAAGATAATGGTGCAACAGTGAAATGGTAACATTGAATGGTGATACAATAATCATTTCTGTAATTACGAATCTGTAAACATAGAACTTTTTTTTTGGCAATTATTTTTATAAATAAAATGTTGTCTATGATTTTTACAAAGGTAATTTTTTTCTTCACCATCTCTTCTTGAATTTAGGATAATTTGGGGCTCCCATTCCCTAGAGGACACTTTATGAGACACAGAGACCAAGAGGGTGGGCAAGGAACACAACTGACCTTCAATAAATTTGAAGCCTGTCTTAACAATGGTTTTGAAAAAGTTTTGAAAGATGTTGGTTCTTTCTTGAGTTTTTTTCTTTCTTGGTTGGTTATATATGTTACCGTTAACATGAATAATGCTTTTTCAGTTTTGTATGACCTCACTCAGAGGAGGGTAGAACCCAATCTAAAATAGGGATTGATCATATTGCCATTCGTTGAGATATCAACCTCTAAAGCAAATGAGTGCCATGCTGTTTGCACATAAAAGGAGGCCACTGTTGACGACATCCTTAAACAGAGCTACTTTCTGCAAATTGTAAACAATGACATGTGACACTCACAGTTACACCATGAAACCTGCTCGGCAATAAATTACATTAATTATGGAACAAAGAACAAAATATTTTTCCTGATCAAGTCCATAATATTAAAATAAGAATTAGTTTTACACATTTAAAAACTATAGAGTATAGAGAATCAAAAAGTCAGTTTGCAAATAGTATCACTGCAAGACTGATAAAGAAAGTTTGAAATATCATACCATTTTGATTGGTTGCTAAAGGAACTCCTGCAAGGTCAGGAAAAATTGCCTGATTAATCTCCTGAGGCATTGTTGATATCTGTACCATGTCTCACTTCATTATCACTAAAAACAAAGAGGAAATATTTCTTATTCGTTATGTGACAATTACAGGTGAAGTACATGTGTAGCCTATAAATATGGTTTTAGATGCTACAAAAATGTTTTAATTATAATAAATGGGGCTGTATATATTTATGAACACTAAAACACATGGAAAATCTTCTTGTCTAAAATAACCATGGAAACAAGTTTCTAATTGTGTTAAAAAGGGGTATATCATTTTGAACTTTATATTATCCCATCATAAGTTGTTGTAATAAACTACGTAGAAGACAGAGAAGACAGTTTAGCCCTGGCCAGTCTGTCTTTCAAACACTTGAATTTAACAAGTTGGACCATTTACATAAATATATACTGGGAATGGTGCCCTTTGAGAGAAGTTTTTGATGACGGACATATTGTAATTCTAATCTATATTCAGTTCCCAACTGTAGCGTAATTCTATATTTACCAATCAGAATGGAAATACATGTATTGACTAGTGATACTTTTGAGAAATGGATTGATTGATTGATTGTTTGGTGTTTTACGCCGCGCTCAAGATTATTTCACTTAGATGGTGGCGTTGCCAGTTTTATTGTGGGAGGAAACCGGGCTCTATGCCCGGAGGAAACCCACGACCTTCCGTTGGTATCTGGCAACCATCCCACATAGGTCGTTCGAGCGAAAACCCAGTCAGAAAATTTTCCAATTTTTTTTTTTTTGGACTGAGTGGGATTAGAACCCGCGACCCATTGGTGGAAGGCTGTTCGGATTGAGCGTTGAGAAATGGAACCGAAACAAATTGGGGGAAGTTTTAATGGAATACTTTGTGTTTTTAGGAAAAGAAAACATAGCAAGGGCCAACTGCAACTTCTAAAAGTTATTGTTTGGAGATGTGCCGACCAATAAATATCCAAACATAAATAATGAGGTCGACATTTAATATTATTGAATTAAAATTGAGAGAGTCATTGCAAATACCCCAAACGTTGAAAGTGACAGAATACGTAGTTTAATTTTAAATAGACTATATTTTGTCCACAATTTACCTGACCGGCAAGTAAGTAAACCAATGAACTACATGTATACGCGTGGAATGAAGATTATGTGACGTTTGAGTAGTAAAAGCGCCGTCATTATTAAGAGAAGGCACTACTGATCTGACGTTACAGATATATCCATATATCGTTACAAAATGGCCTTCTACAATATTTGAGCTCCTAGCTCATTGTAAATTTTTTTCATGTAATTTTTTTACACAGTTTTTTACAAAGAGGGATTTAGCAGATTAACAACGAAATTCGAAGAAATCAGCAGGTTCAATGAAAAGAGGAATGTTTCAAAGGTATCTATGATAGGCGATGAAAGCTAAAAGGCAAGTGAGATTAAAATGATAGTTTAGACCGAAAATCTGAATAGCGAACTCCACCGACCTATTTCAATTTAAAGCTATAACTAACTAGTTCATTGAGAGGAGAACATAACGAGGCACATGAGTGCTAGCTCATTATAACGAAATAAACATATCCGGATTGGGGTTTAATTCGGGTTAATACCTCCTTTAGAAAGTTTTTTTTTAATTTTGGTAAAAAACGTAATTGTAGTTAACTATCCTACTAAATAGTTCCGTACTTCCGGCATATGAGACGTCCATTTTTTCTCCCCTATTCTGTATTTATATCCATTCACCTATGCATGGATAGTTTGCTGTATAGTGTCCATTATTTTCAATAGAAATTTTTGAAAACAAATATCAAAAACTGACTTTTTCCTCAACCCTTGATAACTGGTTCCCTTACTGTGAAACAACAAACTAAAAGATCGAATTGAATGTGTGTTAACTTAAGTTTGGGCCGGTTGCGTTGCTTAAATTGGGAGAAATTGTGTTGTTTCTCTGAATGTACATGTTTCAATATGGCAGTTCCTCCAACTTGTTGATCACCCATCATCAATATATTTTGGTCACAGAGTTTGGAGATCTCCAACTATAAAGAATAACACTGTTTCAACTGTTTATAGCAGTTTAATATTATGAGGGGTGATTTCCCCCAACTCTGTTCTGCCCCTAAAACACACAAATAAAAGGCAGTGGTTATCAACTTATCAGTAGCCTAGGGGTACCAGTTATCGAGGGGTACCAGTTATCGAGGGTTAGGTACATTATTGATTGTAGACAGAAAAGTCCTCTAAGAAATAAAACAACATTTCACTCGTACTTACAATTCGTAGTTTCCTTCATTTTCAAAGTGCAGATTTTGTAATTTGGTCCGCGATTTAAATTGTTTGAGCAGACGATGTTGTCATCATTCAATCGGCAAAAAAATAGACAGTGCAACATAAGTTTTAAAAATCCATAAAGTATGAAAAAGTTGAACAAATATTAGCTCCTAAAACCACATAAATCACTGAACATTATGCTGCATGAAAAATAATTATTAAAATTTTGTGGAAAGTGAGTTTGAAGGGCGACTTTAGAATCTAGGTCAGTCGATCGAGCGGGGACCATTCATTGATTTGGATATCCAACTACCTTCATAGTATCGGTTATCATGGGCGAATGCATAAATGACCGCTCCCTAAAAGTGTTTGTTCTGTTCATGGGTTTCTTTTAGTCCGCAATATGTTGAGTGGATTGACGGATAAATTCTGATACGCCCGCACGGGCTTCTTCAATACCACGTCAACATAGGGTGCATTTGAAAAATCTAAGAGTTGCTCTCGGAATTTAAAAAAAATGATAACTCAGAATTTTGAAACATTACTCACCTAACATTTTGTCAGAAAGCTTCTTTGATAATCCCTTCGTAGAGCTAAACCATCATCCGTGATCATACACATCACCAAACAACAAAATTCGCTAAGTTTAAATTCCCTTTGCGTTGTCACCGACCTTCCCGGACAGCCGTTACCGGTTGTAGTGGCGAGCATGATTTGAAAGTTCGCGGTAGATGGCTGTGTGATTGCCCGAGAAAAATTTTAGTGAACACAGACGGAATTCAAACTTAGCGAACAGATTTTAACAGATTTTTAGGTCACATATGATGGTTTAGCTCTACGAAGGGATTCTCAAAGAAGCTTTCGGACAAAATTTTAGGTGAGTAATGTTTAAAAATTGCGAGTTATCATTTTTTTCCGAGAGCAACTCTTAGATTTTTCAAATGCACCCTATGTTGACGTGGTATTGAAGAAGCCCGTGCGGGCGTATCAGAATTTATCCTTCAATCCACTCAACATATTGCGGACTAGGTTTCTTTTAGTATTTTACCGGTGTGAGGTTTTGGCAATCGAAAGTGGCCTTTTTCAAACAAAAGAAAGTAAGAACTTGACTAGTTTACTGTATAATTTCCATTATATCCGATAAGCGTGCTTATGTGTGGAAAGGTTTGAAAAAAATATAAAAAACTGACTTTTTCCTCAACCCTCGACAACTGGTTCCCTCGCTGTTGTATTTCCAGTCGGACACCATGCTGACTTTTTCCCTCCGATAAAGAAAACACAGTCACCCAGCGATGTTAAATTATATTAAATAAGTAACAAACAGGTACATCTTGGCGATCCCAAAGTTATATTACTAATACTATGACCTAAGCCATTTTATTTGACGATCGATGAATGTCACATTTACCCTCGATAACTGGTCCCCTCAGGCTATCAGTGTCGCTCAGAATAACTTTAATCCACTCAACTGAACATATTGCGGACTAGTCCTTCAGCCAAAGGTGCTATTCCTCCAAGTACTGCGCCAAAAAGCCCAAATAATTGTTATTTTGTCGTCACTTTAACTTACCTGTCGTAAAAAGATCGTCTGCAGGATTTTGAGCTTTGCTCCAGTCGGAACTTTGAGCGTGACATTCGACATGCGCATCACTTTCTTCCGGTCGTTGAAGCAGACGACGAAAGTACGTGTTGGAGTAAGTAAAGTAAAATAGAGAAAATATATCGCTCTTATGGCACACTTGCTTGTGTAACATTATACTGAAGGCAATTAGAGGGCATAAGGCCAAAGTAATTTCTATACGTAACAGGAATCACGATATGTCTAACTGTTTGTGGTTTAGCAATTAGCTCCATCAAGGCATCATGGACATACTGCGGACCATGTGAGAGGTTGTCATTGTACAAGGAGAGTTTGACATCTGTCAGGCCTATTTTAAAGTTTTCTTAACATGAAGAGGTAGATTTACAATGAAATTCGAACAAATTAATGAGTAAAATCAAAAGAGGAATGCTTTAAATGTGTGTTGAAGGTAAAATCTAAAAGGCAGGTAGGATTAACAGATGTTTAAATCTGAAACTGAAAGCCGAAGTCCTTCCAAATAATTCATTTAAAAGCCGTAACTACATGATGATGGATTATCAAAGAATTTTACTGACACGTTACACTTACAGTTTTAAGCGGGTATGACTAATGTGAATAATTTGCGAGATACAATTTTTCGAAAATTCCGAGAGCAGCTTTTAGATTTTTCAAATACACCCTATGTTCAGGCATGGGATATTAGTTATGCAAAATAAATTTCGGGGAAACGGTGACCGTTCGCCTGACAAATGATTATTCATTCTCCATGGAAAAAAAAGATAACTAAGGAAATGAAGAATCAGACCTAGAAGTTAGTACTGTGAGATATTGCACTTTTTCAGCTTGTCATTCTTATTTATTTTTTTATGTTCGTTAGACTAAGTTTGATTGCATGTGAGATCAGCACGACAGCAGTGAGCAACGTAACTTCGTAAGGAGTCAGACTAATAGTACACTTCCCAGGTATGTTTCCATGCATTTTGGAAATGGGTCAGGGACCTTCAAAGCATCGTACGATGCTCTCTGCATTCTCCCTTTTAATTTGGAGGCTTTTTCGTTTTCAGCATTGTCAAACAGGCATTTGTCGTTTGAAAGTATTTTGTTCTAGCTTTTATTTTCGGGGACATTAAAACAAATGCTTCAACTTTAACTTAGTTGGGAGTAAAGGCAGAACTTAAACAACCTCAGTGTCACTGTGACTTATTTTGAGGAAAGTCAGTATACTTCCAAAATGACTACAACACATTTGCTTTCCAAATTATTATACTACCTGAAGGTTTCTCAGGCCATATAATTTCGGTGTCAGTCTGAAACATTGAATCGGTTCCGTATTTTTGAATGCTAGGAACCAAACGGTACCAATTTTAGTTTCGTTATTTATCATAACCATAAACTGGCTTTAGTGATGGGTAACAGATTTTCGTTTCCGTAGTTTTAGTACACCATTAACAGCAGGCTACCGGAACCAATCGTTACCGTGAAATCCTATGGCCTGGAATTTCTCTACTGCACCTGTATCCGAAATAACTCCATATTTATATTTATTTTAATAAGGAAATTTTTCCTGTGGCCAATTCCATGAATATTTTTTTCCTTCATCGTTGTATAATGCCTATATTTTTGAGTGAGGTTTCCACTTTATTTCCGTCTTGACCTGGTTTTCTTCATTTGCTGCCCGGTATGTAAACTCACTAGTTTTAAAAAATCAGCATTTTGTTGATTTATCACCAAATACTAAAATAGGTTACCATATTTCAAAATAGGCTACCATAAATTTTCTAGGGAAACCTTAAAATGGGTTACCATAGTGGATACACAATTTTGCAAAACCCTTAGCTGGTTACCTTAGAAAAAATGTATTCACACGCCTGTATGTTGACATGGTATTGAAGAAGCCCATATTTTTGGCGCATCCAAATAACTTCAATCCACTCAACATACAACGGACCGGAACTATGGCTAAGGGTGAAGTCGAAGAGAACGCTCTTGGAATTTTAAAAAAATTAAATGATAACTCAAAAGTTTGATAGACTTAATTCCCGCCGATTTTGTAACTTATCATCTCTATAAATCGTAATTACTGTTAAATCTAAATGAAAAATGAAACATTATTCGGTCACATATAACTGTGTCAGGAAAATTCTTTGTTAATCCCATTAATTGCTTGTTGGAGCTAAGCCATCATCTGTAAAGGCTGCTAGCAAAATTTTTTTGCTGTTTTACATCATGGGTATGTAGTCGTGTTTATAAATTTCGGGTTATCATTTTTTTAAAATTCTGGGAGCAACTCTCAGATTTTTCAACTGTACCCTATGTTGACGGGGTATAGACTCTTTGGGGGTAAGAATTGACGCTTGTGCAGTAGCCTTGTTGCATGGCAAAATGAGGCTACATTTAATTTTTGGATCTATTGGCGTCAGAATTGGGCATATTCTGTCTATGACGCAATGTGATACAGGCGTGTCTCAGCACCTACAAGTCAGTGAACGTCATTAAAAGTCACTCTAAGCCGAAAGGGTCTATTAAATGATCCTGTGTGGGCATATCAGAGTTACTTCAATCCACTCAAGTCTCAAAATGTTGTAGACTATATACATCTGAAAATTGAAATGGGATTCTGGAAAGTAAAAAAAAAATGTCTGGCAGAATCAGAATGAATTCATACGACCATCACTATACTTGAGTCACATATGTGTGGCTAATATAAAGCTGGAAGTTTAAATTTACACCTCTATACTACAGAAAGTGAAACAGTACAATTAAACTTGTTTTAATGTTTAAAAATATGACCAAAATCAACTTTTGCAACTAAAAATCTGAATATATCGCCAGACGCCTTATTTGTTATTGGTATAAATTGTAGAAAAAACAATGCTCATTCTAGCATGTAGCATTCAATTTGACTTTGAGACCCAAAGGGCCGAAGTTAGCCATTTAGAAACTTGATGAATCCCTGTAAGACAGGTGAGTCCAGTTAAAATGGCAGGAAAATGTTCCAGCCACTGCTAGGTGTTCATTAATTGCAGTAAGTCTGACCTATAATTTGACAAAAGGTGAATCGATTATTGGACAGAAAAGGTTGGACATTCATTTTAAGTCATTTATTGTATCGGTAAATGGAATTTTTCGGGGTTGCTCTACAATGCCTTGGCAGCTGGTCAGTGGTAAAAGGTTTGTTTGCTACCATTATGCACATACGAGCTGCTCTGCAACGAGCATTGTAGACAAGTTCCCATGCAAAACTTTACATGAGTTTGTTGTTAAATAAAATAATAGATTATATTGGCTTATACTATGAATGACATCGATTTCCACTTGAACCTTTAATTTCTTGAAATCCAATTATACTTTCGCGGATAAATGGCGGTAATTTAAATATTCCATCTTTTTCTAGCTGTCATCACTTTTCTTTGAAAATACAGACGACGCTAACATGGATCCTTCCATGTGCAGGTCATAAAAAAATGGAAAGTTTTCCGTAAGGATTCTCCTGTTGTGTGATCGGTGTGATGCGGCCCTAACATGAACACCACTTGCTGGAGTTCATATATCAGAAGCCTATAGTCCGCAATATGTTGAGTGAATTGAAATTATTCACCCACAATATGCGATTCTGCAATATTGAAATTAAGATCAATCAATTCAACATATCGCAGACTCCACATATTGTGTTCTTCATGTGTTCAAAATGGTTGTCACACAATTTAAGCAACTCAAAGAAATTTTCTTGGTCTAAAGGCTGTCTTCCTTGCACGTATATTTATTTCCATATATACCTGTTAACAACGCTGGTAACATACTTTTTGCGGTAATGATAAAACCAGTTTATAAAATGTGTTCTGTTATTACTTTCAGTTGGACTTGTTGTGTTGGTAAAATTGAGCATTTAATTAATTACACCGGAAAGGTACTAGAAGGAACTTGTATAGGAAGTTAGAAATTTGAATAATAATGGCCTATTTGTCCGACGTGAGAGGAGCCTCAGTTTTGGTGCAAGGTAAGCGGGAAAGCTTTTGCACAGGAAACTTTTGATAGTTATATGGGAAAAGATAATATATTTCAAACAGTTCAAGTCTTGAATGTTTGTAGGTTCAAACTATGAGAGAACATTTGAGAGTAAATTTGTCACTCTTAATCTTTTAATTGGTACCTCTTCAGAAAAAAAAATTGCCGAATTATGTTTTAACCGGAAAAATATCAGCTT
This sequence comes from Lepidochitona cinerea, assembly GCA_963971465.1. Taxonomy (NCBI): domain Eukaryota; kingdom Metazoa; phylum Mollusca; class Polyplacophora; order Chitonida; family Tonicellidae; genus Lepidochitona; species Lepidochitona cinerea. Next base: position 62,516,569 of record OZ020551.1, on the reverse strand, counting down.
TGGTAAAAATTGTGACTATTTTCATAAATTCTCATTGTCACAACAGTAAGAGGCTTTGAAGGCCATTAAAAAAAACCTAAATGATTGGCATTGAAATGAGGAAAGTCCATTCAATATGTGGCCTATACAAACCGAAACAGTGTTCGGAAAGTAAACAAAATTTAAATATCTGGGACAACCATTCATTCATTCTAAGCCTATGAAAGATTGTTCTAAACGAGTTTATCGTACATTTACAAGACTAGAAGTACTAAAAAGCTTCTGAATTGTACGTCTTGAGAAAAATAGCCGATTATATTAACATTCTGTTTTAATGGCAAAATATCTAAATGAAATGGAAATGGTGACAAGTCATTTTCCCACTTTATTTAGGTGCTGTAAAAGACCTGTGTAAAGAAGACCTAGCAGAAGATGCAGTTACAGCGAAGGTAGAAAAAAGCTTGCAGCTGGTTGCAGAGCTCCCAATGCTGGATTTAGGACGTCATGATCATAGAGCTGTGCATAGTATGGTAAAAAATAAATTCTTACAAATGAAATAGCTCATTATTGTGTGGATTATTCAAACTTAGATTCGATAAAAACTTTGAATATTAACAATACTCTCTTTTATCCGCTTTGATTAAACAGTGTGTTATTTTTATACCATATGTTTTGTAACCATACATGTAGTTTACAATAGAATGAAGTGTTTTGCCAAACTATTCCATATTTCTAATTTTTCACAAATGGCTACGCTTTATTCAAGATTATTTCATATATACTAGTATGGCTGCTTTGTTAGATTTATTTAGGGAGGAAAGCAGAGTCTTTCTCCGGAGGAAATATCCAACCTGTGGCCGGTATATGGCAACCAATCCACAGGCTTTTATATGAAAAACTCACTTGCAATTTTTTCTTTGGATTTTTTTGAATTAACAAATGGAATTGCAGTTTCTGTTTGTGTTTTCAGTTGGAGTCTTCAGCAGTTGGATTATGGAATCATGCTGTAGCATTGAAAACTAAAGGAGAACTCTCCCCAAACAGCAATGCCAATCGTAAGGAATCATATTCCTTTACTTTTCTCTATACAAAATTTTCCTTGTTGGCTTATTTCTGAATATGTAATGTGAAAGAAATATATTTAATTATTTTCTCTGAGGATCTAATGTGTATTGAATCTTGTTTTAGTGAGGCATGTATCCTGTTTGTTAGAACAAAAGTGTAATGGATCCAGTCAAACTGAACAAGCTCTAAAAAAGATAATCATGGTAAGACAGATTTTCATGACTTGTACTATATTTGGAAGCCTACACCCCCCTCCCTCCCCAACACACACACTCACTATTTCTTTTTTTTGCTCCTCAGTTTCTGTGATTAATAAACTCTAAACTGTGAACAATAAACTAATTAATTTCCCTCCAATATTAGATATATCTTTTTTTCTCTTTCAGATGACCTTGAAAACCGCCAGAATCTGGCTAGGTGAGTTGCACTCTCATAAATAATAATGTTGGTTGGTACATATGAACTGAAATGCAGGATAGCAAATGTGTGGCATTGTAACATACAATTATCAATCATTTATTGTAAACATGTCTGAACCAGATGTTCTCCATGCATGCTGGTCATAATATAGTTAATCAGCCAGTACAAATATATCTATAATTGTTGGATATTATTATTATTTCATCATTTGAATAAAAAGGACTGTTTGAACAAAAGACATCAATTTGTCACCATCATCAATTTGAATTTGCTTAGTGACACGCGTGTCATGTTTTTTTAAATTGTGATATTATCATTTTCAATCCTATTTGTCAAATTTGTCTTCTCGTTTATTTTATTGCTGTATAGCAGGGGAAACCACAGGTTTTTCCTACAGCCATGTTTGTTTATGATCTTCATAAGTCTTGTCAACTATAGAATGTGCAATAAGAAACATTTTTTGAGATAATAAAGATCAAGATATGGCACTTTTCAAATTTGTTTTAATACATGTAGTTTAAAGGCACACTTGCCGCCGTAGCCTGTTTATATTTGCTAAGAAAACCAATTTACATGAGCTTACTACGACTAATACCACTAAACTTAAACATACGACACATAAAACATGTCTAGTTAGCTTTAGACTGTAGAAATGGGGTGAAAAACAAACGAAGAATCGAAGCCTGATTACAACAACAACGATCAGTGTCGGTCAACTTTCGTGTTGGTTTACCCTCCTTTCAGGCCTTTGTATCTGTGGTTTACACTCAAACAATAATCAGCAGGCTTTTCCAGTCGCTGTTAACCGATCGTCAGTCTGTATTTCTCAGATAAATAGGCCTACGTAAAATTACACTGTGCCGTTAGTTCACTCACTCGACTGAAACATAAAATCGCCAATAGGGGGCAGTTCGGTTTGTTTACGTTCCGGGTACCTAACAATTCAAATTTTCAAATTCAAATTAAAAATACAAAGTGACGTCCAAACTTTTAAATTTTGGTAAAAATAGAAAGTTCCTATTAAACTTATATTGTCTGGGAAAAATACAGAAAACGGTCTTTCTTTTTTAATGTAAACAATATTCCTGATTTTCGCGGCAAGTGTGCCTTTAAAGGAGGGGAAATCTCTAGAAATACATAGGGATTATCGTCGATAACAGCCCTCAAAGTGCTTAAAACATTTCACGTCAATTACCTCCAGTGACCCTCAAGCTAATAAAAACAGACAGAAGTAAGTCCTTTCAGTGGCTTATCTGTGTAGCCATTTTTCCGTTTTAGGGTGACGTGATATTGGTGTAGCTATTTTTAGATCAATAATGACGTATTTTTACCGCTCTCTAATGTATAATGGTAGATTTAGGTCCAAAAAAACATGGCGACAAACTTGAAGTGGGAAGATTGTCTCCGAATATATAGGTCAGTATGCAACCGCACGCCATTGCTTAGCCAGCCATTGGCTAAATTGCATCACATGACTACTCTATAACGCACTTAAATTTGTATTCAACTATAATTGGATAAAACTAATGAAAAAATGGTGGCGGCCTTGTGAATGGCCTATGGAGCTTATTCTCTATTGTAACGCCACCTTCAAATTTCAATTATTTGCTTACGAGGGGATAAAACATACATTGGACAGTTGTTTTGGACTAAATGAACTCTACCCTTTCCATCTAAACTAGTCTAAAGCTTAGATTTTCTTTCCCTTTAAAGAAACTTGAAGTTTCAAAGAAGGGGCTTCAGGATTCTTCTATTATTTTAAGTTTTTCTCTTTTCAGAAGTTTAATCAAAAGTTGATTAATGATTAATTAATTAATATAATTTTGATTGCTCTACTTTAGACTGTGAAAATGCAGAAAAGGCCATTGTGATGTTGGATATAACTTTTCAGGTACTATGTCTTTGATTAATTATTTTTTTCTACTCTAAAAATCATGTATTGGGCTGGGTGGACGATGCCTGGTTAATTCTATGCTGTTTACTGGAATTTATAACGTTAATTCAACTAAATTTGTTTATGTCTTTGTCCAGTCTGTTCAGAGAATCCAGTGTCTTCTAAAGCAGAAAAGCAGTAATAAGGATGCAGCCATGGAGAAAGTTGAATTGGAGAAGGATCACCTCAAACTATTTTGCTACAAGGCTGAAGCTGTATGTTCACTTTCCGCTTATACATGATTATTAGGTTTTTTAGTATTTAAATAATTGAAATACTCCATTATGACTTTTCCCTATTAACTTTGACTTAGCTCTCTGTCCTTGGGTAATGAATGTTGTTACCCATTAAAAAGTGTATAGCTTTAGCCACCATAAGTCAGTTTTCGATGAAGCTGAAGGTACATGTACTAATCTACATGTATATTACCTTCTGCATGCCTCCGTTGTCTATCTATCCATTGTATCGTGCGAACACATTATCTCAAAAAGTCTTTCGCTCACAACTTTGAAACTTTATGCAGTTCTTCAATAGGGCAAGCACAGGAAGCCTATTGAAAATTGGCTTGATCGAATGGTTTTATTCAAGAGATATGCCCCTCAAATTTCAGGCAGCTAAAAATGCTGTCATATGCGCGTTATCTCAAAAAGTCTTTCACTAACAACTTTGAAACACAGTTACCGCTGCCATAAAAAGTCTCACTGCCCTGAAAGTTCATACAGTGTTTGATTTAGAAATTGCCTCAAGTGAAAGTAGAAAGAGAAATATGTACCCAAGTTGCTGTACGCCCAACCCGAGGAGTACTGATGGCGACAGCGACTTATTCTCAGTTTGGCAAATCCACTTTCAAAAAATTCTTTTCAGATATTGAGTTCAAATTTTATGTTTAAAAGTTTTGTGAGGAGTTAGATATGAAGCTTTGGTTTTCTCTGCTTCTGATGTAAATGACAGCCTCTGGAAATTTTCGTAGAAATTTAATTTTTTGTTCTTTTCTAAATGCTTCTGGATATTGAGCTATTTTATTTTTATTCTTGGTTACTCAAACATCATTTATCTTTCTGGTAGATAACTATGTATTTCTATGCAATACTCGCAGCATGTTTGTTTAATTTGTTCATAATCCTTGTAGCTGGGTATATATTTCCTTATTATTTTCTAGGCAGTCATGAAAAAGGACCATGTGGCTGCGATGGGATATGTGAAAACTGCAAAGGAAATCGTAATGATTGTTCAGAAAGAGGTACTCTTATTAATTAGATGTCTTTATTTTTTGTGATTTCTTACGCTGTTACAATCCTGTACGGCACCCTTAATACTTTGATTGATCAGGGCATAAAGCTGGTTTGTGTTTGAATATTAACAAAATGTGAAACAACCTTGGTAATTTAAAAATGGATGAATAGGAAATATGCATATTTTTCATTACTCCTATTACTTTGTAAAAGACGTCAGAAACAGTCTATGAGGCATGTCAACCTATTTTTCATGGAGCTCTGACATTTTGTTGCTCTTTTGGGCAAGAAATTTCCAATTGCCATCCAAAACATTATAATAACCCACACCTTCTCAGATCTAAACCATGTGTCCCGATTTTGGTGGGGTTGTTTGGTTTTTGTGGAAAAACTTTCTTTCTCAAAAACTGTGTTTGAAGATGCAAAAAAAAAACACGTGTAAAAAACATCATTTTTGTTTTTTCCAATTTAGTCCAAAATAAGAAGTGGTGATACACTACACGATGGTATGAGTGTAGCTTTTACATCATACATATATACCAATTCGCGCTCATACTCACGGTTCATGTATGGACACTTTTGAGTTTAGTGAAATTCCTTCAACTAAATTTGTTAAAAATGAAATTACAAAGTGCGAATTTTGTAACTCTCACAGAAACTGTAAATCAAATTGTGTATGACTGGCAGATAATCGTTGGTATACTCTCATTCACCTGTATACGCCTTCAGTTACAAAATAAGGATTACTGGTATGCCTTCCGTGTATTATGTCACCAGTCTGAGGGTACGTACACAACGGATTAAGCCGTGTTTGACGTCCTATGTCACTGAGCGAATTAACCTTCGTAGACTGAGCTGTAAAATATAACATTTGATTTTATATGTGCTGCTCTCGACATTGAATTTTGTTTTTATATCAGAAATTGGAAGATATTGTCATAATTGTTCAGCTTGTTCAGGAATTGATTAAGTATAACGAATACTTTAGCTCTTCCAATTCCTGGTAGTTCACACCTCTAATGTCCTGGGGCTCGTTTCACAAACAGTCGCATTGCAAATGACGCATAGTTGCCAGTGGATACCACAGTGGCGAGATATGACATCATGGCAACTATGAATGTCGCACTTTGCGACAGCTTTGTGAAGAGGCCCTTGTTATCTACGTGTAAGTTCATGTCAAAAAAAGAAGGTGGAATGGCTGGATTTTGAATTTACTAAGAGCAATGAAATTATTTAAGTGTGGTCTGGATTTGAAATTTACTAAGAGCAATTTAATTATGAAATTATTTAAAGTGGCGTGAGCTGCCGAAATTCACACTTTTTTCATAATTTCTAATCGTCACGACAGTAAAAGGCTTTGAAGGCCATCGAAAACTAAATGATTGGCGTTGGAATGAGGAAAATCCATACAGTATGTGCCCTGTACAAACCGAAAACGTGTTCGAAAAGTAGCAAATTTTAAATAACCGACACGACCATTCATTCATTCTAAGTCAAAGTTAGTTCAAAACTATACTTTATCGTACATTTTTGAGACTAGAAACACTAAAAAGCTTCTGAATTATACGTCTTGAGAAAAATAGCCGATAATTTCAACATTCTGTGTTTACGTCAAAATATCAACATTTTGGCAGCTCATGCCCCTTTAAGTGTGGTCTGGATTTTGAATTTACTAAGAGCAATTTAATCATGAAATTATTTAAGTGTGGTCAGGATTTGGAATTTACTAAGAGCAATTTAATCATTAAATTATTTAAGTGTGGTCTAGATTTTGAATTTACTAAGAGCAATTTAATCATTAAATTATTTAAGTGTGGTCTAGATTTTGAATTTACTAAGAGCAATTTAATCATTAAATTATTAAAGCGTGGTACTGAGTCTGAATTCACTAAGAGCAATTTAATCATTAAATTATTTAAGTGTGGTCTGGATTTTGAATAAATCACATTTTTTAAAGTTTTTTAACTTTAATGTATGATCCAATTTCCTATACTTGCAGGGATCATTTCTGTCTATGATGTGCTATAATTTTGGTGTGGAAGCTTACACAAAACATAATTATAAGGAATGTATCTCTTGGCTACGAGAATCCTATGAAATCGGCAAGGACAGAACCGAGATAACATCACAAAATCAGGTAAGCGGTTTTAAAAATACATATCTTTTCTCAGAATTTACCATATATCTAGAACAATAATTTAGCCCTTCCAGATTACGAAATAGATTCACCTCACATTCATTCTTTATAAAAACCTTGAATTTCCTATGCATTGTATTTATTATGAAGGAAGAGGCACTTTACTTATTGTACATTGTTTAATGTTAGGCTGTACTTTCTGCCTTCACTCTGACTTCAAAAGATTATTCTTTTTTCGATTTTGCTTTTTTCTTATAGTATCAACGTACATTATCGTTACAAACTTTTTACCCTTCGGGTTTGAACTTGGATCTGGGAAGGTGTCGAGAAAAGTATTATACCTTTAGTGTTTCAATATGATTAAACCAGCATGAATATGTCCCAGATTGTATTAGATTGATTGATGTTTACGCTGCACTCAAGATAATTTCACTTATATGTTGGCATTGCCAGGTTAAGTGGAAGAGGAAACCGAGCTCATTGCCCGGAGGAAACCCTGACCTTCGGCAAGTACCTGGCAACTCTTCCACATACGGCGACGGAGTGAAAAATCCACTCAGAAATTTTTCAATTTTTTTTGGTCTGACTGTGATTCAAACAGTTGGACTGAGGGACAATCACTCTGATTGTAATAGAAGAACATAAATTTCTTATGGTTGTAATAGAAGAACATACATTTCTTATGGTTGTAATAGAAGAACATACATTTCTTATGGTTGTAATAGAAGAACATACATTTCTTATGGTTGTAATAGAAGAACATACATTTCTTCAGAGTAAAATAGCCTGACCTATGAGCCAAAAGCCTGTCAAAAATTATTGAAAAATCTAATAGTCCGGGCTAACCTCCCTTGTCTGTCTTCTACGTAGAAACCAAATTACGCTTTTTCACTGTCTTTTCCATTATCATATTTTGTTAAATCTCAGCTAACCAGACTTATTGCCATAGCTGAAGATCCGTACAACTTTGTCAAACTTTATTTTGAAAAGTTGTCCAGAAAATTCTACTGACTAAAGCTAAGCTGCTGTCTGTCTTCAACCCAATGAAATATCCTGGGTATTATTACAACAACCTATGATTGGGTATAAAGGTCTGAATTATATACCCCCCTTTGATACTTATCTGCATGGTTATTTTAGTCAAGAAAAGTCTCCCTGTGCTTGTGTGTTTTAGTATTCTTAAATACTTGTAATTAAATTGGTTTAGCAGTTATTGTACTCCACATTCGTATAAAATATATGAACTTTCATGCAAATGAAAAACGTTTTTGTTTGTTAAAGAATTTTGGGCCATAAACTTTTGTTTTTCTGTGTTTTTCTATCAAGGGTCGTACATTAAGGTTACTTGCAAATGCCTACTTGGAATTAGATGAAGAGAGTCATATTCAAGATGCTTTGAATACAATCACACTGGCTAATTCTGTAAGTCTCCATTTAATAAATAACCCATTTTTCCATATTGAATTATAAAAAGATATATATGTCACAATAGACGGATTGCTTAGTGATGTAACAGGAGGATTAAAATGACGCAGGGAAATTAATCTACACAGAAACATATAGGTGTCATGTATGTGGCTACAGGGGACTTTAAGTAGCATGAGCTGCCAAAATGTTTGGCATTTTTCAGTTATTTATTCTTAGTTTATATGCTTTTTAGTAAAACTAGTTTGGAGAATTGTCAATCATTTAGTTTTCCCATGATCATCATCATAATTAGCTCTTTCATTGTTGTGACAATAAAAATTTAGAAAAAAAAAGTATGAATTTTGGCAATTCATGTCACTGTAACAAAGCGGTCACTTCAAAAAAGAGATCCCTCTTCAATCCCATAAGACAAATACATAGACTTACATTAGATACTTATCGTCTATTGGAAAACATTTGAGTTTTCAGAGAAATGTAGAATTTCAGATTCAATTTGAAATCAAATATATATATTGTTTTGCCTAGGTCCACCCTCATCCAGCTGGTTTACTTCTGAGTTTAAAAGTTCTCCTGTTATCTAAGGAGTCTGAAGAGAGGATTAAATCAGGTATGAAACTCACATATAACAATTTTTCACATGTTACTTTTGAGGTTTGAGTACATGTAGGTTTGCGCTGCAGTTGCGCTGCTATGCACTCCAGTTTGAAAGAACAATATACATGTAGTTATAAGTTATAATTCCCTTGGTATTTTACAATTTGAAAATCCCAATTTCTGCTGAACTTTAATGATATCTAACTTGAATCTAATTAGAGTTGAGTGTAAAAGATCATTTTAAGTCTGGTTTTGTTTATTTCAGCTGCCAAAGAGCTTCTATCTTTACCAGACCTCACCTTGGAGTTTGGACTTCACGCAGTCAGTTTACTGAGTACAGGAGATAGGTATGTGATTACCAACATATATCACTGTTACTCTCTCTGAAGACTGTAAAGTAGCATGAGCTGCCAAATTGTTAATATATTCTTGTTAAAAATGGCTATTTTTCTCAAGAAGTAAACATAAGTAGTGCTACAAGTCTCGATTATGTATGTTAAAGTAGTGTTTTTAACTAACGAAGGTCTAAAATGAATAAACAGTTGTCTCAGTTATTTTATTTTGTTCACTTTGTGTAAATTTGGATAGTTTATGTCCCTTTAAATGTATATGTCAACTATACGATGAATAGTATAGAGGTGGTGTAAATGAAAAGCCCTAGAAAGCGTGCCTCTCTTGCATGGATTGGTTGATTGGTTGAAGTTTTTACACGACCAAAGTGTGTTCTCTTATCTGGTAAGGTTTTTTTTACACGACCAAAGTGTGTTCTCTTATCTGGTAAGGTTTATCGAAATGAGAGTGATAGTTTCCTAGTCTGCCAGAGGCCTTACGTCAATGTCTCGTGGGTTCGAATCCCACTCAGACCAAATAAATTGGATTTTTCACTTGATTGTCGGATGTTGAATATTGGCCAGGGACGCGCCGGAGGTTTCCTTTGGGCAAAGAGACTGGTTTCCCGCCCCACTAAACCTGCCAACGCCTCTATGTTAGTGAAATAGTCATAAGTTGTGTGTAATATATCAATCAATGAAAGTAAATGTCATTATCTGAGTCAAACTCTTCACATATCGATGACAAGTTTACCCGACAAATGTCCATGCTCTTCTTATTCTATCCTGGAAAATATTATAGTTTTAATCGAGAGAGCAAGTCTTGCAAGAATTTCGCAAATTTTCCTGTCACCGGTGCTGTAATTGCGCACATGGCGCTTACATGTTACGCTGTGGAACATATGTCCAATGGAGTTGCAATGTCACCATAATATTAATAGCATCACCTGTCACAGAATATTCCGAAATACATTGTAATTTCTGGCATCAGTATGAAGTGTAAAGTTTTAATACTTGCCTGGTGATGCCTGAATTACTTCTCATTTGAATGGCTCCCACTCAAAACGACTCTCAGATATTTTAGTCCTTTACATATAGTGGAGTCCAGCTTGAATTCATGTTAATGTTTTTTGGTCGTTTTCTTCCTTTAATAAATAACTTTATCTGTGATAAACAACTGATTGTGTCTGTTTATGAATGTTTCCAGAAAGCAAATAGCAGTAGAAGTGGTGGAAGACTTGAAACAAAAGTTTGAGAAGAATGCCCAGTTAGGTAGTCTCCTTATCCTGCAATTACAACTTTTACTTCAAGGTGGAAGGGAGGAAGAGGCCAAGGTATACATGGAAGAGATTATTACTGGTAAGAGTGGGCTATCAAACATAAGGGAGACAACTGTGACTGTCCTCCAGGCATATACATTATTTCCATGGGCTTTCATTACTGGGTAGAGAGATAGCAGATAACCTGACACTAGTCTTCTATTAATGGGTTGCAGGTTTGAGTCACACTTTGTCCAGATGAAACAAAATTTGAATAAAATGTTTTCATTTTATTGCTCTAAATAATTATGTAATTTTCTAACAAGGATGGGGGACATTTTCTTCCAGACACGTTACGTGGTTTGCTCCCCCACAAAATATGCGGACGGCCCCATATAAATGCAGTAATCTTGAGTGTTGTGAAAGACATCAAACAATCAGCCAATGTCCAATAATCCTATTATTAATTATGCAAAGTGACAAGATTCCGAAACCATGTATTTTTTCTGCGTAGTTGTAGACAAGAGAATGCCATACCTCGGATTAAATACCAAATTAAAAAATGGAAAATTTTCTGACTGGGTTTTCACTCAAACGACCTATGTGGGATGGTTGCCAGTTACCAGCGGAAGGTCGTGGGTTTCCTCCGGGCATAGAGCCCGGTTTCCTCCCACAATAAAACTGGCAACACCGCCATATAAGTGAAATAATCTTGAGCGCGGCGTAAAACACCAAACCATCAATCAACCATATTAAATCAGCTTCAGCCAAAAAGATTGTAGATGAATGTAACTGGAAACTTCTACAAGAAAGACTTCATGCGGCTTATCAGACTCTTGATACCTTGCAACACCAAGAGGAGGAGATCCGAAACAACCTAAATTAGCAGAACATAAGTGTAAATGCACAAAACCTATTAAATGGGATGAGGTAAAAACTTTACCTTTAGATAAACATTGGAGGAAAAGAAAAATTAAAGAAGCTTTTTTCATAGAAAAACTCGACCCTTCATTAAATAGAGATTATGGTATACAATTAAGTAAAATATGGAATAAATTTGTAAAATACATGTAAGAATTTCTAATTTTACCTTTTAAATGTAATATTGATACTGTTTTTTTATTTAGCTTGTTTATTGTGATGCCATTGTGTTGTAACGTTAACTTATTACGTCATTTTGTATTATAACGTTAACTTATTACGTCAATTTGTATTATAACGTTAACAGTCATTCTTGATTGATGTCATTGTTTTCTAGAGTCCGACGTTAGAATATTATTAACATAGTTACTCTTGTAAACAATTTCACTGATTGGCCACTTTACACTTTTGTTCTTTTCTTTAGTATTTATGTCAATATTTTGAAACATTAAATTCAGTCACACTTGACGAAGACACCGGTATAGGTGTTGAAAGCTCGTGTTGTTCAAAAACAACTAACTACATGGTGATGTCTTTATTTTTTATCATTAATCCTATTAATATTGAAAAAATCATAGCCTAATATTTAACAAAGTAAACATTGATAAAATGATAACTTACTTATTGAGAATGTCCTGATAACTTTTCAAAAACCTGTTAAATTTGTTAATGAAATAAGGAACGTGTCTGGGATGTTATGATCGTTCATTTAGACGGTGTGTTCTCCATATGGCTGTATGGCTTTCAAATCATGCTTACTTGAAGTCAGCTACCAAAATTTGCAATAAGAGAAATCAAAATTTAAATAGCTGGTACAAAAGTTGATTCATTTTAGCTAAAGCTACATTAAAACAACATTTAGGCTTATATACATTCTCTAGATAAGTATAACTAAAAAGCTTCTAATTTGTACTTCTTGAGAAAAAATAGTTGATAATTTCATTTTGGTAGCTCATGCCAATTGAAAAAACAGTTTTTTGTTCTTATTCAAGCACACTTGAATGTTTCTTGTAGATAACTCTAGTGAAAAGCCTTTAGACCTGGAGACCAAAAAGCGATTCCAGATGATTATCTGGGAGCAAGCAGCCAGGACTTTTGAGGTATTTGTTTTGTCATGTAATTTGGATATTAGGGAGGGTTTTTAATAAGGATACAATTAACTCTCCTTTAGAAAAGTTTTTGATAATAAATATTAATGTCAACCTTTTTTTTATTATTCACTATTGTTATTTTTTTTGTTTTGTTATTTTTTTCTTAACTTCTTTTTAAAGGCCCAATTTATTCATTTTGAGAAAGTTCATCTTACCCTTTTGGTTAAAAGAAGAAAACAATATTTTTTAGGTATTAAAAGGCATTACATTATTAAATTTAGGGTGTTTCAGGTGTTAAGCTTGGTATATTTTAGGAGAACTGTTACTCTCATGCCTTGGACTGGTACAACTATTCCCTGAGTCTGTATAGTTCAGAACTACTCAGTGACCTGAACTTGGCCAAGCTTCATCGGAATAGAGCAACATGTCACCTTCACCTGAATCAGCCAGAAAAGGTAAATCAGAACTAATGATCAACCACCTTTGACAAAATTAAGTGCTTATGTATGGTTGCAATAATTAAAAAAAATATTCTCCAAATAAAAATGCAGATGAAAATAAAATTTTAAAAAATGACTACCCCCCCCCCCTCCCCCCCCCCCACCTTACTCATAATAAATAAAACAGGAAACCCAAAAAGGTGACTTTTGAATAAATAAAAAAAATAGTTAACAAAGATAAAGAAAAGAAATTCAGAAAGAAAAATATGTTTAGTGAGTATAAAAACATTAAGAGAGAAAAAAAAGTAGTTTAGAGAAAAAACATATATAGAAGGAAAAAATAGTTAAAGGGGCATGAGCTGCCAAAATGTTGATATTTTGACGTTAAAACAGAATATTGAAATTATGGACTATTTTTCTCAAGACGTATAATTCAGAAGCTTTTCGATGCTTCTAGTCTCGAAAATGTACGATAAAGTATTGTTTTGAACCAGCTTTGGCTTAGAATGAATGAATGGTCGTCCCGGTTATTTAAATTCTGTTTACTTTCTAACACGTTTTTGGTCCGTATAGGCCACATGGTGTATGGATTTTCCTCATTCCAACGCCAATCATTTAGTTTTTCGAGGGCCTTCAAAGCCTCTTACTGTCGCGACGATCAGAAATTATGAAAAAAGTGTGAATTCTGGCAGCTCATGCCTCTTTAAGTAAAAAAAAGTTGAAAAAAAAAAATTGTTTAGAAAAAGAATTTGCTGCAAAGAAAAAGGAGATTAAAAACGATTTGAAAGTAAAAATTTCCAGATGGCCTAGCATTGGCTAAACCTTGAGTTATCTCCCCTCTGTCCCTTTTATAGAAGGTTGGTTATGAAAGTGAAAGTGGAATGCATGCTGGAGGCCAGAGGATAAGGCTACATCCTGTCTTAAAGGGGATATTTACTTCCAGAGGGCATTGCCCTTTCATTGATGATCACCACTAACCTGAACTTTAATTCCCTTCAATAATACCTACTGTGTACAAACACATGCCTTATCGGTGCAAGAAGATAGAATCAACATGCTCTTTATACCAAAAAAAAATAACAATCTTGTCCCTAATGTCCTATGTAATGCCCTGTACCCGATGTTGGTTTTGTACCTACCCTTGACCTGAACTTCCTATTTCAACACATGCTGTAGAACAAACAAGCTGTGAAAAAACATTGAGTATAATTTATTGGTAAATTGATGATCATCCAATATCACCCGGGATCTAGTGACAAGCCAAAATGGGGGCCCACCTCAAATATTCATAAGGCAGTGGTGACCGAGCCGATCGCTCCGAATACTCAAGCGAATAGTAGACTACGGTCAAGCTATCCAGCTATGGGAACAGTCCTGCACCAGGAGGCAGCCCAGAGTTCTCGGAGAGACCCAAAATGAATACTATGATGGAAACCTGTTACATTAGTGGGTCGGCGGCGGATCGCCAAACCGGAGCTGCTCCACACCCTGTTTCCCTCCAGCTGCGACCAGCAAAACCAGAAAGATGCCCGGGCTCGCAAGCGGATACAGATGAGGCTGAGCTTAAATACAAAGCCTGCCTGGACACTGTGTACCGGGTAATCCCTAACTTAACGCCACCACCAAACCATATTTTCCGATAGGTTCCCGACCTCGTCGGGGATAAGTTTGTCCCCGGCTGACTTCAGTCACCAAAAATGTATCCTTTCGGTCTGAACTTGGACCCGGGAAGGTGTCGAGAAAAACGTATTATACCATTTGTGTTTCAGTATAACAAGGCTAGTATGAATATGGCCGAGATTATAACAGAATAATACAAACTTAGCTACTTCAAAGTAAAATGGCTTAACCTCTGAGCCAACAGCCAGTCATTGTTTATAAAAAATTCAAATCTACTGGTCAGGGCTAAACTCCCTTCAACCTAGGAACCCAATAATATATTTTCACTTTCTTTTTCCATCATCATATTTTGTTAAATTTCAGTTTACCAGACTTCTTGCCATAGCTGATGATCAGCACAGCTTTGTCAATATATTACAAAGTATTTCAGAAAATTTTACTGACTAAAGCCCTGCGATTGAGTCTTAAGACTGTTCATGTCGACTGAAACTGGTTTATCGTTCAGCCTAATGCTCAGGTCGATGCGATAATTTGATCGGAAGGAAACCATATTCGGCAGACTGGCACACCACTAGGAATGACGTAACAATACAACGTATTGGAAACGCCGAGAAAAAAATGATCATGTGATGAAGTATAGGTCGCTGATTGGCTGCGACCTTAAGACTGATCGGTAGAAAATAGAACATGTTTCTATCCTTACGATTGTAAGACTGATCAGTCTGACACTGATCTGAAGAGTCTTAAGGCCGATCATGTCGAAAAACGTTCTCCGATTGATTGATCGCAGATTCACCACAGACTGGAGCTTACGACGATCGGATCGGATCTTAACTCCACCTGAGCCGGGCTTTAAGCCAAACCTACTGAAATATCATGGGTTTTGTTTTATTACAACAACCTACATGTATGATTATGTATAAAGGTCTAAATGACATACCCCCCTTTATCTGTATGAACTAAAACAATATTATCTGTATGAACTAAAAGAATATTATCTGTATGAACTAAAATAATATTATCTGTATGAACTAAAACAATATTATCTGTGTGAACTAAAACAATATTATCTGTATGAACTAAAACAATATTGTCTGTATGAACTAAAACAATATTATCTGTATGAACTAAAACAATATTATCTGTATAAACTAAAACAATAGTATCTGTATGAACTAAAACAATATTATCTGTATGAACTAAAACAATATTGTCTGTATGAACTAAAACAATATTATCTGTATGAACTAAAACAATATTATCTGTATGAACTAAAACAATAGTATCTGTGTGAACTAAAACAATATTATCTGTATGAACTAAAACAATATTGTCTGTATGAACTAAAACAATATTATCTGTATGAACTAAAACAATATTATCTGTGTGAACTAAAACAATAGTATCTGTATGAACTAAAACAATATTATCTGTGTGAACTAAAACAATATTGTCTTTATGAACTAAAACAATAGTATCTGTATGAACTAAAACAATATTATCTGTATGAACTAAAACAATAGTATCTGTATGAACTAAAAGAATATTATCTGTATGAACTAAAACAATATTATCTGTATGAACTAAAACAATAGTATCTGTATGAACTAAAACAATCATATGTTTATTAAATGTCTGAAGCACCATAATTTTTCAGGCAAGAGGTGCTCTTAGTGAAGCAGAGAAGTTGGATGGTGATTCCCCTCAAACACAATTTGTTATTTTTAAACTGGCCCTTGCTACAACAGACACAGAAAAAGGTTTGTTACAATGTATGTTTGCACCCTTGTTGGGATAGGAGTAAAAATACAACTTGTAATACAGGTTCACTTCATGTGATACAGTGACCGTCTGATCATGGTGTCTTCATTGAATATGGATTGATGTTTTGCGCTGCACTTAGATTATTTCACTTTTATTATGGCAAAGCCAGGACCTTTTTAAATATGAAACTCCTTGGGAGTTAGATTTAAACCCTTAAAACATTTATAGAAGGCTGGTTGCACGGTTAGATTCTAGTGTATTGAAGGTATTCAGTATCCAAAACTAGATTTAATTTATCTACATAATGGATGTGCATCTCACAATTCTGTTTTGTTTTTTGGTTACAGCACAGGATTGCTTGAAGAAACTGTGTGCCAAAGCTAAGGAACATAAAACTGAATCAGTCCTATCTGGAAGTCATAGTGAACTAATCTGTCTGGCAGCTCACCTTGCCCTAGAGGTAACCAGAGTTTCATGCTGTTTCCACAACTAATGAGCTACCAAGTTGCGCGTTTCTCAGGGAATAGAGGCACATTTTTTGTGGCATGTACAACAAAATGTCTGGCATTAAGGGAAATAGTTATATACATGTAGCAAGAAGTGTCAATTGTTCAGTGCTGGGTTGGTTCCCAGTTGGGGGCCTCCCAAAGGCAATAGAAATTTTTCAAGAAAACTTTAAAGGCCCACTTGTTGCCAAGCCTGTTAAACATTTGTTAAGAAAACCAATTTACATGACCTTACTACGACTAAAACCACTAAAATTAAACATAGGACACATAAAACATGTCCAGTTAGGTTTAGAATGTAGGAATTGAGGTGAAAAACAAACGAATAATCAAAGCCTGATTACAACAACAACAATCAGTGTCGGTTAACTTAGTGGTTGGATTACCCTCATTTCAGGCCTTTTTATATGTGGTTTACACTCAAAAAATTAACGGCAGGCTTTTCGAGTCACTCTTACCCGATCCCCAGTCTGTATTTCTCAGATAAAGTACGTAAAATTATACTGTGCCGTTAGATATTTCACACGACTCAAACATTAGGGCGCTTGTGATCATGTTCAGGTTGGGGGTTTGTTTATATTGCGGGTACTTGATAAATCTATTCAATTTCAAATTAAAAATACTAAATGATGCCCAAACTTTCTATTTTTGGTATAAATAGAAAGTTCCCAACTTCTTCTGTCTGGGAAAAATACAGAAAACCGCCCACTGTTTTTTATGTATACAGTATTCTGGATTTTCGCGGCAAGTGTGCCTTTAATAAAACAGATAAGTAAAATACTGTTATATTTACTTTCTGATTAATACAAACAAAATAAAAAATCTGATTTAAACAATATTTTAGACCAAAATTACCTGAACATTCCTACGTGTAATTTTGTCTTTGTAGACCAAAAATGTAGAGATAGGAATAACTGCATTAGAATGTTTGATCCAGTCTGACTGTGTGACATCACTAACAGCTCACCGTTGTCTTGTCCGCCTGGAGATTGGCACCAGTAAGGAATCCTCCATGGATAGGTCAGTTTTAACAATCCATACTTTTTTAAAATCGTAACCATAATCCCATGAAGTATCCCCCCGGCATATAATGCAGGTGGGGGATATAGCGATCAGCTTGTCTGTCTGTTCATAGTCATTTCTTGTCATTGCATTTCCTCCCACGGTTTTTATCCATTTTTTTTTCGAAACTTGGTGGACACACTGGATATCATTCGAGGATGTGCACCTCCTATTCTGCTTGCGCTGGTTTCATTATTTTAAGAGTAACTGCCCCTTTTCGACAGTATAGGAAGACATAGACAATGGATGCTTGTCATCGCATCTCCTCTTATGGCTTTTATCCAATTTTTTCAAAACTTGGTGAACAAGATAGATATCATGCAAGGATGTGCACCTCCCATTTTTGTTGCGCTGGTTCAATTATTTTCCAAGTTACTGCCCTTTTTTTGACAGCATAAAAAGACATAGACAATTAGTGCTTGTCATCGCATCTCCTCCCACGATTTTTATCCAATTTTTTCGAAACTTGGTGGACTTATTGGATATCATGCGAGGATAAGCACCTCTTATCTTGGTTGCGCTGGTTTTATTATTTTTAGAGTTACTGCCCTTTTCCGACTGTATACATGTATGAAGGTATGGACAATTATTGCTTGTCATCTTCTCCTACAGTTTTTATCAGATTTTGTCAAAAACTTGGTGGACATGCTGGATATCAATCAAGGAAGTGCACCTCCTTTTTTGGCTGGGTTGTTTCATTATTTTCAGAGTTACTGCCCTTTTCCAACAGTACAGGAAGACATAGACAATGGATGCTTGTTATCACATCTCCTCCCATGGTTTTTATCGGGTATTTTCAAAACTTTGTAGACATGCTGGATGTCAATCGCGGAAGTGCGTCTACTATTTTGGTTGCGTTGATTTTATTATTTTCAGAGTAATTGTCCTTTTCCGCCAGCATTGGAAGACGTAGACAATGGGTGCTTGTTTCTGACAACGTAGAGTGTTTCAAGGGCACTGCATGCCCCTTATCATAGCCCTGCTTTACCACATGCTCCTGCTTGGACTAAATTGTTACCTTCTGAAATGTTGTGCCTGTTGTTATTTTCTGGGTGTTCCACCTGATATTTGTTTCTCAATGCATTTCCTCCTTACAGATGGCAATGAATATTGTTAAAACTTGGGATGATTGCTATCAAGTGAGGATGGGGATATCTTGTTCTTAGACTATTTCCATTTTACATAACATTGATAAATCTTATGCAGGGCCCGGGGGATATTTCATCTTCTGTTGACTTGTTTATATACATAAAGAAGATGCATCAATGTTTTGCAGTTTATAGCGAATGATGTATGCAAAAACAGAACTTTTGACTGATTAACACTCATTAGCTTGTTTCTTGTTGAAAAGGCTGTTGACATCTGCATTTGTTACTTTGCAGATCTGGTCGCTTGAGAATCAAGGGTCATCTTCAGTCAGGTAAGGTTTTACTGTTTGAAATATCACTGTTGAAATCAAAAGTATATCAAAGTATACATAAACTGAGGGACAGGGT
This sequence comes from Lepidochitona cinerea, assembly GCA_963971465.1. NCBI lineage: Eukaryota > Metazoa > Mollusca > Polyplacophora > Chitonida > Tonicellidae > Lepidochitona > Lepidochitona cinerea. The sequence goes on along the minus strand of OZ020551.1, from coordinate 62,497,293 downwards.
TTCTCCCAGACCATCAACCTTGTTGCTGTCCCCTATAATTACATGTGCATTACCATTTGAGTGAAACGATGTTGAGTGTGTTGAAAAGTCACAAAGTAAGGAATGCACACTCTTTTACATTTGAAAAGTCATTTTATTTGCTTTATTCTTGGATCATCTCTCTGAAAATGATGTTTGATTGCTTGCTTTACATTATCTACACAAAGTATTGATAAACCTCTATATGAAGACTTACACCTTATCATGTCACTTACACCCTATCAAGTCACTTACACCTTATCACGTCACTTACACCTTATCATGTCACTTACACCTTATCACTACTACACCGTATCAAGTCACTTACACCTTACCTTACTTCTAGGCAAATTATTGTATTTCAAAATATTAATATGACTTCTTTTGACGGCTTGATGAGTATTTCTGGTTCTGTTTGATTTTGAAACATGAGATTTTAGATCAGTGATCAGTAACAGTGAAATTTATGTCACTGTGCCATTTGAAATATGTTTCGCATTGTGTCTTGCAGTTTCAAAAGTTTCAATTTGTCGGTTACAAAGATCAGTGGTTGTTCAATTCCTCTAGTTCTAGATGTTGGTTTTCACATCCAATACGCCTGTGTGTGACAGGGTACAACAATGGATTTTATCCAATAAACCTAACAACGCCATCATGTAAAATAATCTTTGGAGAAGCAACTGAAAATTTGGTTATTTTGTCTTGTAATTTGTATCTTGTTTTTCCAGCCTTACAAATGTTAGAATCTTCCAAGATGAAAGTACTTGAAAGCGGCTACATAGAAAAAGAAGCTGCTTGGTTCATGAAAATAGGTGAGTATTCTGTCTCTTTGATCATGGTTCATGACAATAGGTGAGTATTCTGTCTCTTTGACCATGGTTCATGGCAATAGGTGAGTATTCTGTCTCTTTGATCATGGTTCATGAAAGTAGGTGAGTATTCTGTCTCTTTGATCATGGTTCATGACAATAGGTGAGTATTCTGTCTCTTTGATCATGGTTCATGACAATAGGTGAGTATTCTGTCTCTTTGAAGTAGCATATAAAATCAATGAAGCACTTCTGTAATAGAGCCATACCATGGCAGAGGTGATACTAGAAAAATAGTGTTGGAGAAACAAGGTCCTAGGAAAGTATTTTCTTTGGAAAACCAAGGTGTTTGTTGGTAGAACCAAAACGATTTCAGGCTTTATTTTTAACGATCCCGTGTTCTTGTGAAACTTAACTGGCCCAACCGACCATTCAGTTATATCAGTAAATTTATTGGAGTCTATCAAAACCAGTTGATGTTGAGAAAGACATCCTTTCCTTGAAAACCAGTCACTTATACGTAGCACTGAACATAGCCAGCTTGTAGACTGCTTTGTAAACTGCTTTGCTTAAATCTTCGTAACCTCTTCTAAAATAGTCCTAAACAGTTTATCAGCGAATTTGGTTGCTTTTCTCAGTAAAGTTTTAAATATTTCGAAGATATCTCAGTTAGCAATGGAACGACAGAGGCAAAGCTGAGGGAATTCAGACTACTGCTGATTCACATTCAATGTAGGCTATCATTTTCTCGACTGAGTATGTATGTTTACAATAAGGCGAAGAATTACTTATGGATAACAACTTCTTGGTTTATTGGGTGACGACGTTTCAATGTAGTTCTTACATCATTATTTTAACCTTTCAACTTCTAAATGCCATTGAAAGATATGCACCGGTATATTTAGCTTTCATTTTGAAAGCAAACTACTCAAAACGGCATTGTTTTGCGCCTGACTTCAGCTGCATGAACCCATGTGGTATAATCATTTATTAGAATCCTCCATTAGAATCCTCAACTGAACAATCGCATGAAAAAATAATGCCTGTATTTACTTAAAAACTAATGTCCTGTTAGAACAATAGAATGAGTCACAACTATGATTTACCACATTTCGGCTTATGAAACACTGCTACTAAAGTAAAGATAAAATAACGGATTATCAATCAACTCAGTTTACCGAGCTAGGCCCGTGCCAAACTTTGTTTTGTTCTTGGCATCCCTACCGGCTACCGCTGTAAACAATGATTTACTTTTTTTTTACCTACATTTGTGTAGGACACCCCCCCCCCCCCCCCCCCCTCCTCCTCACTGAACCTTCCTCCCTTAAAACTGCATTTGCCTGATTTGAAAAGAGTGAGTGAGTGATTGGGGTTTTACGTCCTGCTCAACAGTATTTCGGTTATATGAAGACGTTGTCTCCTTGTGACAGGGCGGATTTCCACCGCTCTTTTAGGTGCTGTCTCACCGAGACGACTTGCCGAAGACAACCAGCAAGCCCCCTCACCCAGTCACAGTATACTGACACCGGGCCAACCAGTCGCTGCTCTAACTCCTATTGCTGAGCGCCAAGCGAAGCAGTAACAGCTACCACTGTTAAAGTCTTTGGTCTGACTCGACCCAGGCTTGAACCCGGATCTCCCAGGCCTGTAGCGGACGCTCTACCGACTGAGCTATCGGGGCTGGTGATGATTTGAAAAGAGAAACGTATAACTGTTGCTGAAAGTGTCTATCGAGCCTAAATTTACATTTTATAAGAATGGGGTTGGTTTGTAAAGAGGTTAGATCTTTTGGTTATCTGGTTTACTTGGTTGCCATATAAACTAAAATCAATTAGCCAATCAATTAAAACATTTTACTATAAGTCAGTAACTATGTCATGAGTAAAATTTAGTACAAAGGCCAAAAATCTTTCTGCGTTGAATAATTTATGGCCTGTTTATGGGAAGAGTGACTTATACTATAGGCTGGTAAACTCTCAAAATTTAGTTGCCCAGCTCTCACAAGAAGAGAGAATTTTTCCCCGTGATGTAATTGAAACTGTTTGTACCTGATCAATAAATCAACTTGTTTGTAATCTCTTGCAGCCTGGAATTTAGCTTTGCAATGTGACGACCAAAACCCAGATGAAATGAGAGATTTCTTCAAACTTTGTCTGCAGGTAATTCAACACTGACTGACCAGGGCATAATCTAAGGCAAACGTTTGGGTACCCATACGGCCATTCCAGGGCCCATGAAGGCTGCATAGAGAGAACTTCTACTTTAAACCACCGTTTCTGTCATATATGTCCCTAATATTTATGTTTTAAATACTTTGCAGAGCAGTTTTTACTTGATTCAACATTTAAAGCAACAATCAAATTTTTTTCCTCATATCCTGGTTTGGGTGCCCAAACTGCAGACATTCAAACCCCATATATGGAGTCCAAAATCAGCCTAGATTAGGCCCTGCTGACCAAATCTTCCATTAGTGTCTCATACCAATATGCAGTCTACATTTGAAGGCAGCACAACTGTCATGGCATCACATACCCTCAACATTACTTTACAGCCAGTCTCACAGTTGATTGTAAGCAAGTTTAATATCATGCTGAGAATTTCATTCTTACTTGATGCACGCTTGCAAGAGAAGCATGCAAGACATATTTTTACCTTTACATATTTGAATGATCATGTAATTGTCATTTCAGTTTACAGCATTATGTCCAGAGGATGTTGCTTGTTTGAGTCGCCAGAAGATTTGTATACTGATGGTTGCTGCAGCTGGTTTACAACAAGGTAGACTGATTCAAGACATACAGGAGAAGGTAGGGAAAATTTTATCCATTGGTAGAAAAAGAACAAGGAATTGTAACAGAAACACTTTTGCATTGAAAAGCTACAAAAAATCTTAATTGCTAAGTGTGAAGTCCTAATCACTGAACCAACCATTCATAGATGTGTTTGTCGTTCAGACTTTGGGGGCTCAGGCAGCAGACCAATAGTCACTTTAATAGTCTGACACAAGCCTTTCATCAATGGGTCTCATCCAGCTCTATCATCTATGAAAAATGAATGTGGTTTTCAAACAATTACATTATGTTGCCAGGTATTAACTGAAGGCCAAAGGTTTCCTCAGCCTGAATTCCTCCCCTTCATATATTAAAGGATGGGAAATCTCTAGAAATACATAGGGATTATCGTCGATAACAACCTTCAAAGTACTTAAAACATGTCCCGTTAATTACCGCCATTGAACCTCAAGCTAAAACAGACAGAAATATGTCCTTTCAATGGCTTATCTGTGTCGGCATTTTTCTCCGTTTTAAGATCAGGTGATGTTGCAGTAGCTATTTTTAGATCAATAATGACATATTTTTACCGCTCTCTAATGTATGATGGTAGATTTACTTCCAAAAAACATGGGGACAAACTTGAAGTGGGAAGATGGTCTGGGAATATGTAGGTCAGTCCTGCAATCGCACATCTTTTCATAGCCAAGTCATTGGCTAAATAGCATCACATAACTACTCTGTAACGTACCGAAATTTTAATCACCAATAATTCGATAAAACTAATGAAAAAATAGTGTCGTCCTTGTGAATGGCCTATGGAGCTAATTCTCTATTGTAACCCCACATTAAAATTTCAATTATTTGCTTACGAGGGGACTAAACATACATTGGACAGTTGTTTTAGACTAAATGAACTCTTTCCATCTAAACTAGTCTAAAGCTTAAATTGTCTTTCCCTTTGGGTGTGTTGTAAAATATTGATCCATCCATCTTTCAGACTGGCTTGCTACAGGAAGTATTAATATATATAGCAGATTGTAAAAGGATTCAGGATAAATTAAAAGACAAACAGTCCTCAACTTCAAGTAAGCAATATTTTATTATGTTCACTTGCATCATGTGACCTTATAAGGGTTCGATGCAGCGGGAGTGTCCAGTGGGTTGGGTATATGAACTTTTCTTACACATATTAAGGAATTACAGACAATTTTTTTTTAACATCCCAGAATTCCTACCTCTTATCCTAAATTAGCTTTTCCATTATTATTTTTTTGTTGGGGGGAGGAGTGGGGGGGGGGGGGGGGGGGTCACTATTTTCGATAAGAATAAATTTAATTAGAGCTGTTGAAGACTGTTACTGAACTTTATAAATTGAACAGATACCCCAGAGTAAAGCTACATGTACCAGTAATAGGTCACCTGTTTTTTCAACTGTGACAAATCTCCCCCCATAAATCTCTTTGTTTTTAAAACTCACATTTCAAAAGCAATGTCTTGAATGTCTTTAAAGCTGATGTAAAGAAAGACACCAGTGAGATTTTACTTCTACTGTATGAATTTGAGGCCAAGACCAAGTTAGGAGACTCAGATGTAGAAGATGTGTTGGAGAAAGCTTTGGCCCTTCCCTTCTCAGAGCCCAAACTATATGAAACCATGGCAGGTACTCTATAAAATTTGTCAGTGTCTCCATGGCTTCATGCAAAGAGCTCACTGCAACTAAGTTTTCCACTAATGGGTCGCCAAACAGTCCTTACAAAATGTTCTGTGCTTTCGCCTTGCCCAAATCTGGATTTGTTTCTCCACCTTTAAACATCCAATGTCACCATATTATTTCAATTATCTTGTATGGTTTAAAACATCACACTAGCTTAAAAGATTTGAATCGTGATGGGTCTAGTTTGCGGGACACAAAAAGCCTGACGTTAAATTTGAGATTGTATAAAACTGCAGACAAAAAAGACTTGAAATGAACGCTAACTCTCAATTAACTGTTTTTTTATACGCCCGACTTAAAGGGGCATGAGCTGCCGAAATTCCCACTGTTTTCATACTTTCTGATCGTCACGACAGTAAGAGGCTTTGAAGGCCATCGAAAAACTAAATGATTGGCGTTGGAATGAGGAAAATCCATACTGTAGGTGCCCTGTACGAACCGAAAACGTGTTCGAAAAGTAGCAAAATTTAAATAACCGGGACGACCATTCATTCATTCTAAGCCAAAGTTAGTTTAAAACAATACTTTATCGTACATTTTCGAGACTAGAAGCACTAAAAAGCTTCTGAATTATACGTTTTGAGAAAAATAGCCGATAATTTCAACATTCTGTGTTTACGTCAAAATATCAACATTTTGGCAGCTCATGCCCCTTTAAATAAACGCTCGACTTAAAAAAAGTCGGTCGTATTATGGTATCACCAGCGCCGTCCGTTCCGGATTCCCTTCCGCTCCATAACTTGAAGAGTTTTGATCTAATCTTTACAATTCTTTCACAACATATACCTTATGGGTAGAAGGTGTGTCATGAACCATTTATGACATCCTCAATTGCATAATGTGGCTTCTGCATTGGATTATGTTATATTCTGTCTTAGTTTATATGTTCGTTCCCTTCCGCTCCATAACTTGAAGAGTTTTGATCCGATTTTTACAATTTTTTGTACAACATATACTTTAGGGGTAGAAGGTGTGTCATGAACCATTTAGGACATTGTCGATTGCATAATATGGCTTCTACATTGGATTATGTAATACTCTTTCTTAGTTTATATCTTTGTTCCCTTCTGCTCCATAACTTGGAGAGTTTTGATCCGATTTTTACAATTTTTTTTACAACACATGCTTTAGGGGTAGAAGGTGTGTCATGAACCATTTAGGACATTGTTGATTTCATAATATGGCTTCTACATTGGATTACTCTGTCTTAGTTTATATCTTCGTTCCCTTCCGCTCCATAACTTGAAGAGTTTTGATCTGATATTGACAATTTTTTCAGAGTATATACCTTATGGGCAGACGGTTGTCTTGTACCATTTCTGACTTCACCTGTTGCATAATATTGCAGCCATATTGGATTATGTAATATTCCCGTTCGGCTCCAGAACTTCTTTCGTTTTGATATAATCTCTCCAATTCTTTTAGAGTATATCTAGCTTATAGATAGATGATGTGTCGCATACCAAATATGATTTGGGTCCACATATTTTTGTGTGTGAGTTTTTTTTTATCAGAACTGTGTACCTTGTATATTTACACACCATTGTATCAGTGGTCAGCCTGAAGTTTGTTTGCTTTGTACTAAAACTATTCTAAGTCCAATAGAACAGTGTCCAAGTCAAAACTGTTAAAAGAATTTTAAGCTATTGCATTGATTGCTCCCAATTATGGAACATAATAGCAATGTCAAAACAGCCACAATATTTCAGTTTTTGCAATTAAAATGTGATTGAATTTACCTACAGATAGCATATGTGTACTATAAACAAACTGGTATTTAGTTGCAGCTTCATCAAATTCAGAAAAGAAAAACTTCTAATGTGAACAAGAAATTTCAATTGGTGAAATCGTACTGGTTCGACTTTGCCACGGCGGGCGTATGTTGAGTTTACTAAAACTCTTGTGATAGTAGCTGTTGTATTAGGGCTTCAATACTACGTATGCTTTTAAACCCCCATTTAAACGGTTTAAACAAAATTGGTTTCTTGTCAAATGTCAGAAAGGCTAAGGTGCTGAGTTCCTTTTAAAGTTGTATTTGTATGTTTCAGCCCTTGCTATGGAGCCCCCTGCTAAACATAGGAAGGTAAGCTTAAGAGCTCTCAAAGCTGCCATCAGAAAACATCTGCAGATGGAATCCATTGACATTAATAAACTCAGGTCAGTTCATCTAGAGATTATGGAAACTTTTTCTACTTTTATTTGAAGAAATAAACAAACTTTTTCAGCTTTGAGGGAACCAGGAATCACAGAATCTGGAAACTATGGAAGAAAAGCAAGCCTTTGCATGGCGAGTCAGAAGAATGCGCAGTAAAATCCAATTTCCATAGCAAACAAAATCTGAACTTTGTTTATTCTTAATATATAAAAATAATGAAAAGAATTTTGTGTTGTGAAAATTAAAAAAAACCTCAGCTAATCTGCAGCTATTATTTTGTTGTTGGTTGACATTACCATTTGAATATTGTGGTTACGGTTGCAAAACAGGATGCCGTAGATTATTGCCACAATTCCTCAGAGCCTTCTCTTTGTCAATTTTGACCTTATTTTAATTATATTTATGATCACTAAAACACACTTTTTCTATAAATGTTAAATCAAGTCCATGTATTCTAAATGATGAGAAATCATATAATTTGCAGCCAGTCTAAAGAATCTACATTTCTGTATTTAAACCATGCATTCATAACCACGAACTTGAAAACGAAAGCGACTTTTACATTAGTCAGTTAAAAAGTGATGATCGCATTTATTTTGTCTTTTATTGGTTATTGCAGTAAGGCTTTCCACAGCCTCATCGAACTGTCTCTGCAGCCAGGCCTTTTGACAGACAGCAATTCCAACGAGGAAGCCTTGAGTTACTACACTGAAGTTCTAGAAGTGTTGGAGAAGAAGTCTTTGGTATGCTTTTCATTCAATTGCTTTGTGTGTAAATATATAGCTGTGGGCATTGTCCAGAAAATGTATTTTACGAGTAGCTTCACCTGTTAAATTAAAACGTGAAAGTTTGAGTTAAAGGCACACTCGATGCCATGGCCTCTCTTATATTTGTGAAGAAAGGCAAATTTATATGAGCATACTATTAGTAAAATCCCTAAAATTAAACTTGGGACAAATGAAATACACCCAGTTATGTTTAAAATGTCTAAATGGTGGAATAAAAGCAATCGATCTCCTAATGAGGTACTAGGTACTAGCCGAAGGTCAGCAATTTCCTCCGGGCAAAGAGTCCGGTTTCTTCCCCCACTAAACCTGGTGACACTTTCATATAAGTGAATTAATCTTGAGTGCGGTGTAAAACATCAATCAATCAATCAAACTTGTGTCCCTTACAAAAACAACTGGTCTGTATTTCTCCCGTTATGCCATCAACTAGGTCATCTGCCAGTTGGTTTAAAATACATTATTATGGTTCTAGCCATTTGCCGCTATTATGCACATTTCCGGCCTCGTCTTTTGTTTACATTGCGGGCATCTCACAAATCAAATTTTCATTTTCAAATTAAAAATGCAAAATGTCAAAGCTTTTGAATTTTGTAAAAAACTTCTTCTTACTGGGAAAAATTCCTGACATTTCAGTACACAAGTGGCTTGGTTGTGTTAAAGTGCCACATTAGAGATTACGGACATGTTTTTAAGGTCTATCATATGTTTACAATAGAGCAGTTACCCGGAGATGGAAGCCCTCTGGCTAATGACAAAGGCTTGGAATCAGGGAATTTACATATACAGGTAAAGGTAATATACGGTAAGATCTCTGCTAATTCAAGTACTCTAAAAAATTCAAGGGCCAGAAAAACATTACCAAAAGTACACTTAAAATTCAACTTTTTTCGTTGAGAGTCTTACCTCCTGGAGTGAGCGATCAGATAATCCTATTGAACGATCGCTGTTGTTGTTTTTATAGACCAAATGTGGCAAATAGCAATGTAATAATTCGTTATTTTCACATCACTGGTCCTTGAATTAGCGGAGATCTTACCGTAGGCTACGAAGATACTGAGATTGAAAGTAAATGGGACATCATTTGGTACATGTTGCTAAAAAAATTGAATAGTTCATAGCAATTTAATAACATTGGGTAAAAATAAAAGTGATTGCGATTGTTTGTTGCATTTATCAACAGTATTAAGAACTAGATTAATATTGAAGTTACTGAGGCCATTTTTCACCCTTTTTGAACAAATTCTACTATAATGGTTGTAATGGTTTAGGTACAGAATTTGTTTGAGTGACTGATAATGAGTTCTCAATGTCTGATTTCAAATAAGAAAGACATCTGCATGCCCAGTCTGATGATTTTGAATGCCATAACAGACAATTCCATTTTTATCTCTCTTGCTTTTTTCAGTGCTGGGAGGTATGCAGAGGCAGAGAAATGGTGTGGAATGAGTTTGAAGTTTCTCCGACACCTTCAGTCCATGAAAAGCTGTTATGAGGAACAGGTGAGATGCTTAAGGCTTGTTAAAAAGCATCTAAATTAATTATGAATAATTTTAATACATGACCATTATGAGCTGCCAAATAAAATATTATTTTGTCTGAAGAAGAGCGAATTGGGAGTTTATAAGATATTACAATTGTGAAAATATTTTTTGGAAAGTAAAATCTTTTCACTTGGTTCATACAAAAATAACTTTAAATTTAAAATTTACTGGCTAAAATTAGATATTTCTTTCATCAAACCAAATCAGGATAGGATTGCTAAAAAGTGCAAATTAGAATCCTTTTAGTAATGTAATGCATGATAGCATTTAGTACTGTTTTTGATCAAGTTTAATGAATGGTTTCGGTTTCAACATCAAATTCTTTAGTTTAACATTCTCTTGGTAGTTGGGACTTCAATTTTGAGAGTAAATTTTAGCATGTATGGTTATATTTATTATAGTACGGATAGTGCAATAGAGAGTAAGGGCTGAAATGATTTTTTTTTTTCAACAAGAATAATTTTAATATAATTTTTTTCCCTTGACAATTCCAATGCTATCAGAAGCCTAACACTTTTAGACCTTTTATTTTTTTTTCGGTATTTTCAGATGACACGGGTATACATAATAATTTTATAATAGAATAATTTTGTTTCTCATTTTCTTATTGACCCCCTTTTCCCTTGACCATTCCAATGCTATCAGAAGCCTAACACTTTTAGACCTTTTATTTTTTTTTCTGTATTTTCAGATGACACGGGTATACAGTGAAATACTCCTGAAGATAGAACGTGAAGGAGACAGTAAAATGGAAGAGTGATACATGTTAAGTGTTTAAAAATATAACTTATCATACTATTTATGGACCAATTTTTTGTTAAAAATATATTTGTTCGTTATTTTTCAGAATATAATGTTGATTTTTTAAAAATTGTTTGTTTTGTTCTTTTTGAAATTATATCAATGTGCTCCATATGCTCGATTTAGTCATGAGAGAGAATGAGCTGACACAATTGGCCCAGTGTAGAGCGTGGAGCAAATAACCCCAGTCGGAACTCCCTTCGGCTATCTTTGCTCGCTACCGGTCGGCTTTGACACGCCTCGGACAGTCTGCGCTTTTTATACAGTAAATCACCGTATTTTTGGGCTGAATAAAAATGGCGTCGAAAGTATAAATATCAAAATGTTTTACTACAGACGAAAAAAGAAAATATAAAAAAAATTAAATTTATTAATTGCTAATATCATTTAGAAAGATATTTGTTTATATATTTTTTTAGCCCGGTAAACCACATGTTGTAGAGACGCAGTTTCAGTACATCTCAGGAATCCTCCAATGCTTCAATTATATAACTGATCGAGGCTGAAAGTTAACAAACCGAGTGTTTCGGTCCCTTACATTATCACGGGGACACTTTTGTGGGGCCCTCAAAAGGATTTGGGAATTGTACGCTTCACGGCTACCTATTTGGTCGCCATATTCAAAATGACCTGCAGTCTATCAGAGGGTATTTCACGCACGTAAATCCCTGAAGTTATCAGACTGTCAATAACCCAAGTCTACCATCATTAGGTCACTGAAATCCTGATGTTTGTGACTCTTGTTTTAAGCTGAATCAAAACTTGATTGGGTTGGTCTGCTTTTCCTTACTTTCTTATGTCACGTTTGAAAATAATAATAATAAAAAATAACAACAGACCAGCAGATTTTATGTACAAATTTTGATTTATATTAAAAAAAAAACAACAGAGTAGCTTATTTACAGGCAAATATTTTACAAACATTGCAAAGAAAACATATATCAAAATGACTTATTTATACAGTTTGGAGAAATTTGCAATTCAGTGGTAGTAGTTTAATATAAATCCACTGAATGAAATCTTGAAAACACACTGGTAGATCCACAGAATAGAATCTTGATATAATTCACAAATCAGATATCAGTATTATCACTGACAAATTAGCAGGCTGAATATCGAAGCATCGATATAACACAGAATTAATAGCATCAAAGAGTACAGTTTGAAACTGACTGACGAAACACCCCAAAACATCCTTAAATAGATTCTCAGAACTTCTAGAACACTCAGGCTAAAATACACTAGAATAAATTTGCATATCTATTGAAAGTTGCTTATATTCAAGCTTTGAGAAAGTTGCTTAGCTTCTGCATTACAAAGGGTTATTGCAAACAGCCATCATGGTGAGCTGGTAAACAAACAATAGGCGAACAGACAATAGATATCTAGAAAGCTCTTACTATACATATTACAGCAAGACACGGCTAAGATCTAGGTCAACCTGGCCAAATTGTAAACAGCCGGCGATCAGACAATATAGGTCGAGAAAGATCTACTATATGTAATACTTATGCTACTCATTTGTGTCAAGGCGACATAGAAATTGCACAAAAGATAGTCTTGTGGCTGATATTGCAGGTTATAGTGATACAAGATACGATAAGCTTGCAAGGGAAGTAACTCACTAATACTTCTTCCTGTCAATTTGTAATTGTAAATGGCACGTTCCACTGACTATCGAACAAGAGTTTGTTCGACAGATTCCTTTTCAATTTTAGTTCACATCTTAAATCATGTGTCACACATGAATATGATGCTCTAAAGGAGCCCGTTCTTTAAATTGCATGTTGTTTTTTCTCTTGATATCAACTGCCAAAATTCAAATCTTTGTCGTGAATTCCAAGACTTCATTTTACCTTCATTCAAAAACGTATGCCATGGTCACAACTGGGCTTGGGTGGCTCGGTCTTTTAAAGTGACAATCCCTTGGTCCGACAAAGGCCTTCCATCGATGCAGCCCATGTTCGAATCCCATACAGATCGAATAAAACTGAAAAATTTGAGTGGATTTTTCACTCAATCCTCACATGTGGAAGGTTGGCCAAGTATTTGCCGAAGGTCGGATGTTTTCTCCTGGCAAAGGGCTCGGTTTCCTCCCCCACTAAACCGGGTAACGCTGCCATATAAGTGAAATAATCTTGAATGCAGCGTGATTCGTGAAAGATCAATCAATTCAATCACAAGTCGTTCGTGATAAATGAAACATTCATAAAAATGAGCGGTATCTCAACGCAATACAAATAAACTTTTTAGCTGCAACTAGCAGCTCCGGTCACTGTTTGTCGGTTGGTCGCAAGTACTAAAAAGGTTCTGAATTATACCTCTTGAGAAAAATAGCCAATAATTTCAACATTCTGTTTCAACCTCAAAATATCAACATTTTGGCAGTTCATGCCACTTAAATATTAGTTTTCTTCTTCACTTTATATTCCCAGCCACCGCAATTGCCCAGAAGGGTGCGAGTCAAATGGCCCGCTGGGCGGGAAAATTTGTCTTCTTTGCCAAAATTTGCTCTAGTTTCAGACATTCTGATGTAGTCGAGACAATAGAAGGGTTTATATTTATCGTTTAACTCATTGCCTCCTTTTGGTATAGAAAATACATTCAGCCTGCAATGTGGTCTGTATAAACAAAGTTTGTAAATCCTATATGTCAGTTTAAAGGTGGCGACCAAAAAGGTAGCTGCGAAAGCAATCTCACTGGAGTCGAGATGTTCATCTATATATCTCTACCCAATAGAGGACTCTCATTTGTACCTTGCCCTAAATCATTATCTGATAGGGACTTTTCTATTAGTAAATTAGTGCATGTTATGGAGTTCTCCAGAAATCTTAGTCTGGCTGATATCTACCGAGATTCTAGTGGGGTACGCAATCCGTTTACATCTAAAAGCGGCTATACACCCCCTTCTCAAATGTATGATCCAGAAATAAACATTAGTCGTTACTCTGTATCAAGGAAGTTTGATGTTTTAATTAATCAGAGAAACCAACATTACTGTACTCATTCAGAATGTCTTGCCTTAAGTAAGCTAAGGAGAAATCTAAACATAGTTATTAAACCTGCTGATGAAGGTTCGGCAACAGTTATTATGTCAAAACAGGATTAAATTGAAGAGATAGAACGGCAGCTAAGTAACCCTCTTCATTACAAAAAACTTGATAAGGAAATTTGGCCTGAAAATGTTAGGAAGTTTAATAAAATTCTTGTTTCTCTTCAAGATAAAGGCTTACTTAATGCAAAACAGTATCGCTATTTGGAATCGGATCATAACTCTAAAAACAGGGTCTTCTATATTCTTCCGAAAATTCACAAACCCATTGAAAAATGGCTGAAGCCTACAATGCCCCCTGGGCGTCCTATTATCTCAGATTGTGGCAGTGAAAGTTATAGAATATCAGAGCTAATTGATTACTATCTAAAACCTATAGCGAATCGGCATCCTAGCTTTATAAAAAATATGAATGATTTATTGGCCAAATTGTCTGAGAAATCCATCCCACAAGATGTGATTTTGGTTACTCTGGATGTGGAGTCTATGTATACAAACATTGACATAGATTTGGGTCTTAAATCCATAAAATCAGCATCCCAAAGATATCCTGACCACCGGATAAAGACATTTTAGAATTGCTGGAACTCAGCTTAAAAGGTAACGATTTTGAATTCAATGGGAAGATCTTTCAGCAAATTAAAGGGTGTGCTATGGGGAAACGTTTTAGTCCTAACTTTGCCTCTATTTTTATGGCTGAGTGGGAGAGTGGTATTCTTCACAAATGTCACCAACAACCTTTTATTTACCTTCGGTATCTGGATGACATTTTTATCATTTGGCAACATACGTTGGAAGACCTTCATATTTTCATTGATACTCCTAATTCTCACGACTCAAGCATTAAATTACAGCCTACTATTGATCACACTTCTGTGGATTTTTTGGATGTAACTATTTACAAGGGTCATACATATCATACTACTGGGTATCTAGATTACAAAGTATTCTTCAAACCTACTGACACGCATCAGCTGCTACATGCTGGGTCATACCATCCTCCTCACACTTTCAAGGGAGTCATTAAATCTCAGATTTTTAAATTCTTTAGAAACTGTAGTTCTTTAGATTTTTTAACCAGGCTTGTTCTGTTCCTTTTAAAGCTCTCCTCCCTAGGAAGTATTCTATTAGATTACTCCGAAGGATCAAATCTAACACAGTCAGACAAATCATGTTTCCCCCTTCATCCCCCGATACGCTTACCTCCCCTTCACGAGTGTACCATTACCGTCCAACATTTCTCTCAGGTACATCAATGAAATGCATTAAGACGCGATATATACGTACCCGATCGGAACCTTTTTCGGAGTACAAACTCTCGACAAATATCAAATGGCAGAGAATCTTAATTGTGACTCCTCTAATATCGTGTATGTAATCACGTGCAAAAAATGTCGCAAACAGTACGTCGGAGAAACTCAACAAAGAGCAGCCAACCATTTATCTAGTATAAGACTTCAACATGATTTACCCGTGGCACAACATTTCAATACTCAAGGTCATTCGGTCAAGGACCATTTTGAAATCATGCCTATTGAGAAAATTCCTTTTCTCACTTCCGCTGCAGATACCAAGCACAAACGTTTGGAAAGGGAAAGTTTTTGGATTCAAACATTACAAACTATTTATCCTTTGGGTTTGAACTTTGACCCCGGAAGATGTCGTGAAAAAGCTATAATACCATTTTGTGTTTCAGTATAACAAAGCTAGCATCGCTATGGCCAAGATTATAGTAGAAGAATACAAACTACTTCAAAGTAAACTTGCTCGACCTTTGACCCAAAGGCCAGTCATGGCTTATAAAAAGAACAAGAGTTTGAAAGACATACTGGTCAGGGCTAAACTCCCCTGTCTGTCTTCTACCTAGGTTTTCTGGGTATGGGGGGGGGGGGGGGGGGGATTTTCACTGTCTTTTCCCATGACCCCATAATATAAAGTCTGACGATATTCTTACTATAGCTTAAGATGCGTAAGCATTATCAATGTAATACGAAGTGTTCCAGAAAATTCTACTGACTAAGGCCAAGCTCCTGTCAGTCGTCAACCTAATGAAATATCATAGGTTTACTTTATTACAACAATTTATGATGGGGTATAAAGGTCTAAATGATATACCTCTTTTTAACACAATTAGAAACTTGTCTCCGTGGTTATTTTAGACAAGATTTTCCCTGTGCCCGTGTGTTTTAGTGTTCATAAATATTCAATGAGCATCTCTATTTTCGTCAGATTGCTGCGAAAGAATCTTTCCAAATCCTCTTGTGAATCCCAACATTCGTGTCCCAGTGAAAATGTAAGTAACCGAAACACTCTATACACTTATAAACAAATATTGGTAGAGAAAGATCTTGTAGAAATGTAGTACACTCAAGTAAAGGTCTCCGTAATTAAATACTTTCTGATATTCTAGGTACCGACCGATAACTATCCAAACGTAAATCACCAGGTATCTGTAGACATTTAATACTATTGAATAACTAGAAATGCTTTCCACGTCATATAAAATGTATAGCAGTGTTTGAAATAGTCTCTCATAGGCTTATTTCTTATTATGATACACTCTTTCAGAGAATCGAACGCCTGGCTGAAATGTGAGCTCCGCTTTTTCTCCAGCCATTCTGCCTGGATTGTCAGTTTAGCGATTGTTTTCTATTTTTGTCTGTAGGAAAATAAAAATATTTTGATATGTACGTCCTGACGCCATTTATACTGTCTAAAAAAGAGTATAAAACTACATGAACTACTCTTTGTTGAGAGTTTGACTCTAAAAGACTTGCTCGCCATGTTGTCCGCGGTACTGTTTAAAATCTTCAGAACACTCGTGACTGAGGAACCGTGGACTGTGAGCTACGGTAACTTCACAGTCCAGTTTGATATTCAACAATATAGCGAATAAAAAGCCGTGGATCAGGAGCCAAGTTAGCTGGCAAATGCTGGATTTTGATCGGTCTTTTACCCGGGTCCAATCTAAAATATAGATTGATCCTACTGTCATTCGTTGAGATTGCGGGTGCATGACAGATCTGGATCGATATGGCATCATCACCTAGTAATGGTGGCATTCGATGCATATCAAATACCATGTGATCTCCATTCCACACATATAGTTCATTGGTTTAAACCAATGAACTATACAAGGAGGTATATGGAGGCCACGTAGTATTTGATTTGCATCGAATGAGGCCATTAGTAAGAGATGATCCAGTTTCGATCCAGATCTGTTATACACGCGCGCTTCAACTATCAATGGCGGCATATATTAAAAAGTCAGATCCGAACCAGCCAATTAGTTAACTAAAAAAAAATAACATTTTTTAGATCTCGATGGGGTATACGACCCGGGTCAATCGAGATCTCGTGCCATTCTATGAGATCTTCAACACGAGACATGGATATCTCAACGAATGACAGTAGGATCAATCTATATTTTGCATTTTTAGATTGGACCCGGGTAAAAGACCGATCAAATTCAGCATTTGTCAGCTAACTTGGCTCCTGATCCACGGCTTGCTATTCGCTATATTGTCTCTTACAGACACCTAAGCTTCATTAATTGTGCATAGTTTTTATTTCTAGCTATTTTGAACCTAATTCAAATCTACAAATGGAAAAACGAAACACAAAATTCTTCATACATCGATTAATAACGCCGTTAAGTATACAAGGGGCGTAACTCTATTTGTCGTCTGTCTTTGCTCGATCCGTTTGAAAGAGGTTCATAGATGTACAATAGATAGGCCTACGTATGTGTGAAATATCTTGAGATATTAGCTTTAGTTAAAATATATTTGTCACAGATAGAATTTGCGCCATAAAATAAATAATAAGACAAGCTGAAAAATTGCACAAGTCGTAACCCTGCATGATTAAATTAACACTAATAAAAGTAGGGTTTTCGGGTTCCGGGATAATAAATTCGTCATTGATATTTTACCCTGGGTGTATGAATCTGTTATGAACCTGATTTTCTTCATACACCCTTCGTCTCCGGCTGGGGGATATGATTATCAGAAGTGGCATGAGCTGCCGAAATGTTAAAACACAATGACGTAAAAACACAATGTTGAAATTACCGGCTATTTTTCACTGGACGTATAATTCAAAAGATTTTTAGTGCATCTAGTCTCCAGAATGTACGATAAAGTATTGTTTTGTACTATCTTTGGCTCAGAATGAATGAATGATCGTCCCGGTTATTTAAATTACTTTTCGAACACTATTCCGGCTCGTATAGGCTACATACTGTATGGATTTTCCTCAGTCCAACGCCAATCATTTAGTTTTCGATGGCCTTCAAAGCCTCTTACTGTCGTGACGATCAGAAATTATGAAAAAAGTGTGAATTTTGGCAGCTCATGCCACTTAAAGAATAAGCTATTGTACGAAAATTTAAAACAAATAATCAAGACCTATACTAAAATCAAAATATTACTTCTATATTATGTATTATATCTAAAGTGTTCACTGTTAGTTTTCCTTTATTGAAATATGTTGAAAAATTTATATCGATTTTTCAGGATGTGGAGACGTTATATAACTTTAAACATCACACACAGTTTCTCGAGTCCGGTAGGTCACAAACAGGTCGATGGCATCAGATAAGCATATAGGTGTCGTGAACAAAGTATTATACCATTTGTGTTTCAGTATGGCCAGCATGATTATGGTCCAGATTATAATGGAAGAATACAAATTACTTCATATGCAGTAAAATGGATCGACAGGGGGAGGGGCTCCATGGCTCCAGCCAATACAAACACTTCATTGATCATAGGTCGCGGGCTCGAAAATGACAACAACAACAAATCGATCAATTTATACTTTAACAACAAGGGCGATTCAGGTGCTTTGCTAATTTACCTTGAAAGATGTTTTATTTTCTGTCATTTAATCCAAAACTAAGGTTAAAGTTAATTCTAGGTATCCAGCTTTAGTTTTCGATTTTCTCAAATCATTTTCATAAGTAGTTTAATTTTAAAATGGTTGGGAACTGCCATCTTATCTCGTTGTTAACGGGCTAGCACTTAGTACATGGTGTGATATGTCGGTAAGGCTGTATGTCACATTATGAGTACCTCGCCGAACACTTAGCTGGCTCTTGGGTGTTGAATTCGGTATGTCAGTCAGTTATACCTGTTGTAATACAAACTCCACCGAGGTTGTTATTCTATACCCCAGTGTACACGAACTACGGTCGGATGTCATCGGGAAATATTATATCCTACTTGAAAGACCTTTTGGATATTTGCTTTTGCAGTGTTTTCGGGCCACGTCGTGTCTGATATCGATGTCGGAATGCAAGCTTATATAACGAATCCAGTCACTTTACGAAAAGGTTAACTATTTTTTTAATACAGATATGTTACATATATTGTTTTATATATATTATCAGAAGTCTATTAATAGACTTCTGATATTATAGAATATAGATATAAAATGTTCTTATTTATCTATTATTAGTTATTCTAAAGGAATCTTCGAGATAGACCTCCTTTGTATATCGGAATCAATGTCTTCCGCATATGCCTTCCAGATTCTCGTGCCTTTTCAATTAGAGGAAACTAGATTCTCGTGCCTTTTGAAGTAGAGGAAACTAGATTCTCGCGAGATAGATATTTGCATTGCGGACTGTAGTTTACAATAATATGTGGGAATAAATGTTAGAAAGAATCATATGCCATAAACTACTTCAACTGGTTTCCGTCCCCCTACTAAACCTGGCTATGTATAGCCATGTAATGACTAAGAGAGATGATTTTCAAGCGAGGCGATAAACACCAATCAATGAACTTGTAACAACTGTTGCAACTAAGAAGATTTATTAAAAAAAAAATGTTAAGATTCTAAACAAGGTGGCGATCCCCTGTTGCGATCAAGGTGAGCAAGTCTTTTGGAGTCAAAGTCTCAACAAAGTATGATGAATGTGGTTTGTCAGGTCAGGGAGGCTCAAGCACCATGAAGTTAGCACCTGATTTAATACTCGGCAGCTACTGTATTCATTATCATTATAGAGGTTTTTTTAAAATACTATGCATGGGGATACAGGCTTCCAAAAGTTTCATATATTACAGAATCTGTTGCTGAGCGGTATGTAGATTTGGCATTCGATTTCCCTACAGAATTGCCTATATATAACGTGTTTCAAACTTCAAATACATGTATTAAGTACGGTATCTTCGAAATACTGATATAGTTCCAAATACGGGATTTGAAGCTCGAGTCACACGCTTAAAGGCACACTTGCCGCCGTAGCCTGTTTAAATTTGCTAAGAAAACCAATTTACATGAGCTTACTACGACTAATACCACTAAACTTAAACATAGGACACATAAAACATGTCTAGTTAGCTTTAGACTGTAAACATGGGGTGAAAAACAAACGAAGAATCGAAGCCTGATTACAACAACAGCGATCAGTGTCGGTCAACTTTCGTGTTGGTTTACCCTCCTTTCAGGCCTTTGTATCTGTGGTTTACATTCAAACAATTATCAGCAGGCTTTTCCAGTCGCTGTTAACCGATCGTCAGTCTGTATTTCTCAGATAAATAGGCCTACGTAAAATTACACTGTGCCGTTAGTTCACGCACTCGACTGAAACATAAAATCGCCAATAGGGGGCAGATCGGTTTGTTTACGTTCCGGGTAGGTAACAATTCAAATTTTCAAATTGAAATTAAAAATACAAAGTGACGTCCAAACTTTTAAATTTTGGTAAAAATAGAAAGTTCCTAACTTATATTGTGTGGGAAAAATACAGAATACGGTCTTTCTTTTTTAATGTAAACAATATTCCTGATTTTCGCGGCAAGTGTGCCTTTAACATTGTTTTGAATTGACATACGACATTCGCGAGTTAGGCAGGCCTATGGGACACTTAGGCCTATGCTAAAACCCACATTCCCGGTTCCATGCAAAGGCACAAGACTTGAGTGAATCTAAAATTAGAAGATACCCTAGTCCAGATTTAACCTCTAAAGCCAATGGTCGATATTTTTATCGGAAAAGTCCATTGGAATGGGGTTGGAGAGTTCATCTATAGGTGGTCAATTGATCATGTGACTTTTAAGTATTCGACAAAACAACAACATCATGGAATTTTACCTGGCGTTTGCTCGCATCTTCCTGTTTGTCTGTTACTCTCTTGCACTCGGCTAGTTACATTAAACATTTCAAAGGTGAATCGGATCGCCATCTTGCCTGTTTTCGTCAAAATGGGACTATATTTCCTGAAATTGACCCTACATTTTCGTTACTAGTTTAGCGTTTTCTTAAACTCAAAGTATATATTCACGTACAGCGTCATGTCAGGATTTTGATATTTATCTGATAGATTGCACGCGAAAATCTCTGCGCTATGTCCGGAAAAGGCGTAGGCCTACGTACGAGGCCTATCTTAGCCACGCCTAAAAGAGATTTCGCGAGAATACGATTGGACTGGAACCTCGGTGTTATAGGTTTAAATCGAATCCCGAATTTCTCGCCGATATACTTCCGGGGTTCAACCAAGATTCTGCAACCAGGAAACAGCATCAAAAGATCCAATAGCCTATACCATCCATGAATTGGAAGAACAGTCCCTTAGCGTACTTATACCGTTGGAATTCTATAACAAATTAATCAAACTGGGTCTAAATATTTGACCCGACACTTATCCAGCTAGATTATATTATAGCCGCTTTCCCAAATCACGCTTACCAGCCTTCGAATCTGTGACAGCACGTCCCTGTTTTCATTATAAGCCGAAGTTTGTGAATGACTTCTGTTATAAGTTATATTTTAATTTTCTCCAACTCTGAAAGATTTCCGGTTTATTGAAAAACAAAGTATTTGACATGTTGGTTACTGTTTTACTACCAAATTCGACAATTTTATCTAAGTAACTGTATACAATATGCACTCAAGGTTGGCTCGGTGATGTACACATTAAGTGATCAAATTAACAATGTGTTATATATGGATAGAGTTAATTTGACTGTTATCGGCTCTTTGCCATCCATTACCCCATATAAATGACGCTATATGACACCGTGTTCTAATTCATACACAGTTAACCAGGGCAACCTTATTTTTTCTAAATATTTATTTCAGAAAAGCAAAAACAATAAGTGAACAATATATATATTCATTTAGATTCTTCTATAGATTATCTCTAGTAAGTTATAAAAAAAATTGTCATTAAAAAGTAAAGTCAGGTCTAATATTAATATAGCGTCATTATGGCTTGACCCACAGAACAGGTCATGGATATAAGCAAGGCGTCAATGGGGTAAAGAGCTTATATAACGGTATAGATTGATCGAAGTTTTCGTTATTATAGGGAAGCAACCTTCGTGGCTGAAAATCTGTTACTTTTCAAGTAAGTTTGCTAAGCAAAATTTTTTTGGTAACCACACATAAGGGAAAACTAGGGATTTCCTTCACTCAGAAGTTTCATACTTCACTGCAGTGCAATAAGACATTTTTATATTTAACTGCAGGCGACGAAGTCGATGAGTCGTCGGACCTACTTCTCCCTTCAATCTAAAATAGGGATTGATCCTACTGCCATTCGTTGAGATGTCAACTATAAAGCCAATGAGTGCCATGTTACTTGAACATAAAGTAGGCCACTGCTACTTTCGGCAAATTGTAAACAACGACATCAATCGTATTCTCGCGAGATCTCCTTTAGACATGGCTAAGATACCGGACATAGCGCAGGGATTTTCGCGTGCGATCTAGGATAACGTTTTTAAAAGCTATCAGATAAATATAAAAATCCTGACATCACGCTACACGTGAATATATATTTTGAATTTAAGAAAACGATAGTAACCAAATAGTCCCATTTTGACGAAAACTGGCAAAATGGCGACGTTCCCTGTCGATCCGATTCACTTTGAACTGGCCACTGTGATAGGTTCCACGGGGCGCTTCTAAAAGCTGCTAGTGTTTAAATGTGCGATGTAACTAACAATAGCTCTAGCTAAGTGTAAGAGAGAAATAGAAAAGTACGTAGAGTCACAGATCAACTGACCTCCTATGTGAACTCTCCAACCCCATTCCAATGGATATTTCTGATAAAAAATTCAACCAGTGGCCTTAGAGGTTAAATCTAGACTTTAGGACTAAGGTAACTTCTAATTTTACATTGCAACGGCATGTGACATTGACAGTTGCACCATGAAACGGGCTCGGTTGTGTAGAGCCGCCGATAATCTGTTTTGTTATATTGATTGCTACTCTCGTACTACATATAAAATACCTTGAAACTTATACCCTCATCCATATCATATTTTGCCTTGACATCCATGGGCGCTGCCATCTTGTTTTAGAATGTATTTTTGAGCTGATGTAGCGTCGATTACATTTATGATTTTTAACAACTATTTGTGCCCAAAGGTCTTACGATACATGTTATTATTGTAGGGTTACATGTTTGGGAACAGTATAGAACAGAGAAATAAATATCATACACATAATAAATTCTCGGTTTTCGGTTTCTTACAGTTTACTATGCACGAAAATGAAGGACGACGGCTTTTGAGCCATGTCTCGTGTTGAAGATCTCGTAGAATGGCGCGAGATCTCGATTTTTCTCCTTTTTGTACTGGACGTCTACTTATAAAAACTACAACAATGCATAGAATTCTGGTGGGAATATGAAGCCTTTTCAGTCATATTCAGCATTAAGAAAATTAATTTAAAACTGCAAACAGATTGTTTCAAAATAGGATCGGCTTACCATTGTAAATCTTAGCGCTAAAACAAGTTACCATTATCGATCGTCGGTTGACAGTGTTGTGTGAACCGCTGGCTTCGGAGAATCGGACCACTGCGTGTAACTAATAAGTTTCATGAACCGGTAAAACAGTGAAAAATGATTTCTTACATAATTCTGTATCCTGGTGACTGGTGCCCTACACAGTTAAAATCCACGGAGATCGATTTAATTTCTTTTTGCATGAAATAAAGCGAAAACTTCTAGGAGGACACAAATCTGACAGTTAACAGTCCCGTGAGAAGATAGATAAACAGCGATAGACTACAGTCATATAACTCCGAAGAAAGAAAGCATAATTAATGATCAATATTTCGGTTTATCAAACCATCATCAGGAATGAAGAGGCAATATTTACACAGGCGTATATATAGCTAGAATGAAATAGTTGGAGAACATACAAATTAAATGGATAATAAAAACAGTTTGTTTGTCTAGTTACATAGGTAGAATTAACATTTTGTTTGTGAACATGCAATAGCAAAAGCCATGACATTTGTGCATTGGAAGACTTAAACATTAGAGTAAAAGTTGTGTAATTTGCATAGATAATACTTTGTGATAACAACGATTGTCTGGTTTGTCGGCGGTAGAAAAACATAATAATAATAATCAAACAGTTTGGGAAATTGCATGTGGAATGAAATATTAAAACAAACTAAGCTCTTTACTGGCCTTCAGCCCATGGTTCAGTTCTGGTTTATACTGTTTGATAGCCAGAACCTCTCTCAGTGGTGGGATTTGTCAATTGTTGTGGTATTAGAAATAATTACCTGTTGTAGATTTAGAGAATATTCAGAATTGATCAGTGTATTAGGCAGATTAAGTCGGTTACAGATATAATCGAATTGTTCACAGGTTTAAATATGATTAAATATTTCACTGTTGTTATTGTTAGTGTGTTCTGTTTTGCCAATGTACCTCTTTCCACACCCTGGACATTCTAACTTATAAACAACGAAACAACGTTGCTTTTTAGTTCATGTGGGATTCTGGTTTTCTCGCTTGAAAAGAATGATACCAAAGTATCATCGGAGTTGTGACTGTGGTCTATTATGTACAATTATTCAGTGGGAATCATAGAATAAGAACAGTGATGCTGTTGTTTCATTGCATGGTCAGTGATATACATTCCTGCGCCTGATAAAAACCTAACCCATCATCAGTTTGTGGATAGAGTCTTTTTGTAATTTTTGTAATTTATAGATTGGAAACAATTTCCAGCCTACAACATGATATTATAAATAATAAACATAATATTGTACAGCTGTGTTTGAATAGCATTTATATTTTTTCTCATGAAAGGCGAAAGGATAAACCATTCGGTTTCGAGTCTCGTCTTTCACTCGAAAATCCAAAAGTCGTGTAACTTTAACAACAATGCTCATTTTATTGCAAAAGCTATTTATACAGGTTTCTATATACTAATGTCTTGATTGATCTCAATAATTTGAATTCAACCTGATGATTCATGTCGAATGGAGAGAGATTAAGGGCACGTGGCCCTGACGGAGGTTGACTGATTGATTGAGGTTAACGTCACACTTGGTCATAGGAGGAAATTATACCAACTACCATAACACTCAATCAAGATTCTTTCATTAATATTGTGGCATGGGTTCAGGGCATTAGGTCTTCATGTGTATAGGGGGAAATTTGCCTTTTCATTAACTCTTACTTCAAAGACATCATCAATACATATGCAAACATTGCTTGTAGTGTGCTCCCATTATATATATTCTTCTAATTATTATAATGGAATCTTTGCTAAAGAGTGCATGCCAGACAGAAGCTGTTTACGGGTCTTTTAACTATATAAGCCAAAGGTTCCAGTTTCACTTTTTGCAGCCAATGAAAATTGATCTCTGTTATCTAGCTAGAGCTAGGAAGGGGCTTATTTAGCCAAAGTTTTGTATCTGGGTTATTTGAACATTGGAATGAAACTAATACAGATGTACTGCACCTACTTTAGGCTTTCAATCAATGTCTGATTTAAGATTGTTGTGCGTTTTTTTTTAAATTTTTTAAGCAAATATGAAAATACCAGTTTGGCCAAGAATGTGTAAGCTTCAAATTGAAAAAGATGGCGGTACCCATGTTGAATTGTATGTAGCGAGAAAAAGGCATGTACTGTGTCAACTTTGTTTTGCTTGATCTATTTGAAAATGGAAAGGAAAACCCTTTAAGTAGATTTAGGTAATTAACCACAAATTAAAACGCTAACATTATCGCAAATGGGAAACGACCCTCTAACGCTAGGGTTCTACGGACCTAGCAAGAAAAAATAACCATCAGGGACAATTTCATGATTACTGACGCAACATAAATGATAAGAGTAACATCACTATGCTTAAAGGACCAAATTTCTGTTGGAATTATGCATACAGCAAAGTATAGTACCCAATTCCATAGTGGTGGTTCAGTTTTACAAATAAATATTTCGCATTGACACAAAAATAAAATCCCTCCATTTCAATCCATCTATTAACAATGTTCCATGCGCCCGTCTTTTTAGACAAGAAGATTTTTCCTGTGACGATGTGTTTTAGCGTTCATAAATATTAACTATTGAGATAGCTCTGAATAAATTTACAGAAGACAAAAGCCGTTTATGTGTTTATTTCGTAGAATGTTATACTATTATAAAGATAACAACACTGACAATTTCTATTCGCTTGAACTAAATTTAAAATTGGGTATTGTCTGAAATACTGACGCCACATTTTGGGTATTTGTAAGTATTGTCTGGTTCACTTGGCAAATAAAAAAAAATCGAAATAGCTGCAATTTAACTGAAAACACTTCTGCGTCAATTCTTTTATATTACATGATAAGTTGAACAATTTTGAATAAAATCCAAACTTTAAAAAATCATACTTTTGAAAAATAAAAATAAAACTACGCCAAGGTAACAGTTTCTGTGGAATTGCCCTACATTTTATGGATTTTGTCAGATATGTTTGTAAAATCATGTCATCTCTGAATATCCTAATTGATAAGCGAATAAATCACTCAATCAACTGATTAAAACTCGGGACCTCCTAATTGATAAGTGAACAAATCACCCGAATCAACTGATTAAAACTCGGGACCTCCTAATTGATAAGCGAGCAAATCACCCTATCAACTGATTAAAACTCGGGACCTTCTTATTGATAAACTAACAAATCACCCAATCAACTGATTAAAACTCGGGACCTCCTAATTGATAAGCGAGCAAATCACCCAATCAACTGTTTAAAACTCGGGACCTCCTAATTGATAAGCGAACAAATCAACTGATTAAAACTCGGGACCTCCTAATTGATAAACTAACAAATCACTCAATCAACTGGTTAAAACTCGGGACCTCCTAATTGATAAACTAACAAATCACCCAATCAACTGATTAAAACTCGGGACCTCCTAATTGATAAACTAACAAATCAACTGATTAAAACTCGGGACCTCCTAATTGATAAACTAACAAATCACCCAATCAACTGATTAAAACTCGGGACCTCCTAATTGATAAGCGAGCAAATCACCCAATCAACTGTTTAAAACTCGGGACCTCCTAATTGATAAGCGAACAAATCAACTGATTAAAACTCGGGACCTCCTAATTGATAAACTAACAAATCACCCAACCAACTGATTAAAACTCGGGACCTCCTAATTGATAAGCGAACAAATCACCCAATCAACTGTTTAAAACTCGGGACCTCCTAATTGATAAGCTAACAAATCACCCAATCAACTGATTAAAACTCGGGACCTCCTAATTGATAAACGAACAAATCACAGAGTCAACTGATTAAGACTCGGGACCTCCTAATTGATAAACAAGCCAATCACCCAATCAACTCATTAAAACTCGGGACCTCCTAATTGATTAGCTAACAAATCACCCAATCAACTGATTAAAACTCTGGACCTCCTAATTGATAAACAAGCCAATCACTCAATCAAATGATTAAGAACTGATGATGTGACAGCGTGACAAAATGACTTCTTGATGTATTACGGTGTTTAACTGGTGATGAATTGTAGAAATCATTCATCCCATAGGATAAGTTTTCTATTCACATATAAGCTGAGAGATCTGGAGGGAAATTGCAGCAGGGATGTAGGTTAGTTGGCTTGTATGAGTGGTAAGATGATCCTACACCAGGAACGTTGGAAAAGCGAAAAGAGCTGCTGTTCTACATTCAAACGGTTTTTAGGCTATAGTCTTCATTTCAGCCTCCTCAGACGCAATTTTTGATCCCAGCGTGACGAACGGTTTTCTGACATATCGAATTGCGACATTTAATATGTGTAATCCGCTACCACAAAGCGGCTCTTTCAGACGAGCGTGCCCTGTATGTAATTAGTATCAGTGTTAGGGATCGGATGGCTATAGGATCCGGTTACCAGTCAATAATTCAACCTTCTACCGCCATATCATATACACAAGTCTGTTATCTGGCAGTCCAGTTTCAACATGGAAGCGGACACATCGCCAGACAGAGAGCAGCCAGCTTCAAGTCAGAAACCTAAAGAGAAAAACAGAGATGATATTAAGGTAATAACGCATACTTCATTGGTTCGGGTACTAGTAGATATATGTATGCTGACAATACATCTGTATTCAGCCGCACCACTCCCAGATTCCTTTTCCGTGGACTGCGCTAGGCTTGGAGTTCTCCAAAGGTTTTAAACACTGCCGGGCTATGTCTGAGTCCTGATTTTTTTCATATTCCTCTTTGAAAGGATCGATCTTAAAAGAGGATTTATGAATATCGATCCGCTGAGGAGGATCTCAGTATTATAGATATAATGGTCTTTTAAGGATTGGTCTACTCTATGTGATATCGCTTAACGTCTTGTATCTGCTTTCAATGGACCATCTGAACCATAGACCTGTGCATCGTCTTAAAGATGTACTAGATGACCAAAGAACAATTGCTGTTAGTGTCCGTTATATTTTATGGGTATGCTATTCCAAATATCTCTTTTCAAGTTATATATGTTGATATGATCTCTTAAAAGGCAAAACCGATGTTATAAGCAGTTTACAACGCATTGTAGTTTTCCCCAGAATCTAACTTGGAAATAGTCGGAATGTTCTTAATTTCTTTTCTAAGTCTTCAAGAAACAATTCCGTGGGAGTCATGATCACATTTATTGACATGCGCCATCCATCAATGGGTTCCGATAAGCAACTACTAAACATATGATGAGAATAAGCGTGCGTATTGCGCCGCCATCTTTTTGTTTGCCTCTTCAGTTGCATGGAAATGAGTTATGTCACATATATTTTTTCTGGACACATTCTTGTGTTTAGACCTATCCCTTTGCTTGTCTGTTTTAAGCATGTTAACTGCAGTAGAACCACTCTTTTCCAGTACGTCGCCATGTCGATTTATATTAATGGGTCAGAGTGATGTCCGAGAAAGTGCTTTTCATCTGCAGCTAGAGGACAGTGCTCGTCTTATCAAGTATAAAGTGTCTGTCGTCATGTGACGAATTATGGACAGTAATGTATTCTGTTGATGTTTTCAATGGTTAATAATTGCTGATTACATAGCGCAGTTGCCGTGATGCTTCGCCGGGATATTCGTCACGTAATTGTATACCTATTTGACACTGCGTATCGGATTCGAAACCACGGACATAATTGAATCTACAAGAGGAATGGAAACTTAGTCCGTTGCTGGATTTCTCTATATTTAAGTCTGCTTGAGAAATCCCATATCTTCATCTATATACAGTGACAGGGAAATGTGATATCGGGCTTAGTGTGTATGACGGATAACAAATAAAACTGGATAGGCCCTAAGTTATACCAT
The DNA here is from genome assembly GCA_963971465.1 of Lepidochitona cinerea. Lineage (NCBI taxonomy): Eukaryota > Metazoa > Mollusca > Polyplacophora > Chitonida > Tonicellidae > Lepidochitona > Lepidochitona cinerea. The sequence goes on along the minus strand of OZ020551.1, from coordinate 62,468,068 downwards.
AGCCTACAGTAGTCAATGATGAAAGTCTACATAATATAACTACCGTACTCAGTTGAGGTATAGAATTTCTCAAATACAGCAGTAGACATTCAGCCTGTCATTGGAAGCTATAGGAAGCTTGGTCTAGTCGGAACAGCAGATGTTAGGGTTTCGGTTTACACAAGGCCCACCTCATCAAACAAGTTATTAAGATGGTAACAAGACACTGCTAAGACTTACGTATATCATATATCCAAATCATGACTAATGTATCCTGGAATCTACCCGGTATCCATGTCAACCAATACACTGTTTTTAACAACATAAATCATGTTTGAAAAAAATACACACATATATATATATATATATATATGCATATATAATTATATAATATACACATGAGCATATCCTAAGAACCATGCGTGATTCTCGCGTCTTTGGAATTCACGGAAGGCACATGTAGAATATACGTCTCCAAATCAGCACAAAGATCCTTTGGAACAAGAATCTCGATACTACAATATTTGAATTTTGGTATTTTATTTCAGAATAGGATAACCCTGATAAGCCGTCTTACTGTTACCATCAGTAGGCCTAAGTTAACTCACGGACATATTTAACACGTTGTCGATCGCAAGGGCGAGGCTGGCATCATTGGAATAGGCAGATCACCGTCATACAAGGTCCTGTCGATCGTCTTTCAAAACTGACGTGCGTCGGACGTGTATCTGATTTAAATGTATAAGAACTATTGGCATCCGTGATAGCATGTACTGCCTACCAAATTGGATAACCCTGTTCAAAAGCTTCAACAAATTTGTGAAACTAAGCGCATCGCGTCTGGAATTAACCGAGAAAGCGTTTGACTTCAACCAACCCTCATGAGGCATCTACCAATGCATCGCCAGTTCGATTTGCATATACCAATGTAAGCCTAATAAAAGTGTGTGTCGGGGAAGGGGGCGAGGCATCCTGCGTGGAAACAGTAAACAATTGAGGGTTACCAAAATTGTAATCCCCTCCGCACCCCCTTGGAATCACCTGGCTATACCTTGGTACTTTAGTGAAATAATGTTTCTTGTAACATTTAGCACATAGCAAACCAGACAAGGAAGCCCTAATGCTCTAATCACTGCCAGTGAGAAATATTTTGATCATTGTCAGGTGACTATTATTCTACGCTTTGAAAACTTAAATATCTATTTTAAATGCACCATTCTACCTGTTATGATCGTTTTGGATTATTTAAAAGAATCGTCTGTTGATTTTCCCAGGACTATGCGGAGACGACGATGAATGAACTTCTCGGGCTGTACGGTTATGAGAAAGTCAGTATAAAAGATACGGATCATCTGAACTTTGGCCCCTACACCAGTGACAGGCAATCCCCATGCTCAAGTACTGATGACACGCCTAACGTAGCCTTGTCGGAGAAGGAAAACGACACCGATGAAATCAACTCGATATGTAAGTTAATCAATGGTATTTACATAATGTTATTTCTTGGTCTGAGATTATTGATAGGGTACACAATTACACACATCCAATCCCGAAGATACGAGAATCTCGTGGATAAAGGTTTAGAATGAATAATCAGAGAGCTAAACTTCTGTAAAAGTGGCACACTTTCCGAGTAGTACCGTTGGTGGAATTCTCTTATTTATACCACTCTAATCAAGTTTATGGGATTGATAGTCTGAAATCGTAAACCATTTAATGCAATATAAAATAGATTTCTTTAATCAGACATGATTAAGTGGCATGATTGAGCTGCCAAAATTCGAACTGTTTTCATGAATTCTGATTGTCACGACAGTGAACGCATCAAAAAACTAAACGAAGGGCGTTTTAACGAAGAAAATCCATACAAGATGTGTGCTGTACGAACCCAAATAGTATCCTGAAAGTAAACAAAATTTAGATAACCAAGAAGAACGTTCATTCCTTTTAAGCGAAAACACTAATTTAACGGACTAATAGCTCTAAAAAGTTCATATTGCATGGAAATACATATAATACTCTCCGTATACTTAAGCAATCAAACGTCAATAAAATGGTCGTATAGAGGCTGGAATCGAGGTGGTAAAAACTCTTGTCAATATTTTGCAAATTTGACAAAAATTGCTCTAAGCATTGAAATTCGACATGAAAATTGAATATGATTTTCGTATCAAACACTGACCTTTCCATTGACCAGTTAATACCGGTTGTATTAGATTTGAAGTAATGCTGAGGTTCTTGTATTCTCGCAGGTTCCAATCCGAATGAATCCACGTTAGCAGCCCAACATCAAAACTTAGTCTATGCCCTCAACACGTGCTGCGAGACTCCAACTGAATCAGGTATGCAGTCACCCAATTTCCATTACAATTCCTGGAATGGTCGCAAAGCGGGTTAGAGTGATCGTCCGTCAGTCCCACACAGACCTTCCATCAATGCGGCGCGGGCTCGAACCATACTCAGACCAAATGCAATTTTAAAGAAATATTCTACATAGTCTTTGGTATTTTATTTTACTTCATACGAAAATAGTGTTGAAATGGCATTCAGTAAAAGAAAACTTCAATATTTTGCCCTATTGTCAAAACAGAATACAATATCTGAACCGATGCGTCTGGCCTTCTGCCGACGGCTAGGTTCATTACTTAAGTTCGGTTAGAGGGTATCAATACATTGTCTAGAAAACCCATATAAGACCTAAATACAAATACTTTTACTTTCCAAATATATATTTACATTTTCATCTCGTTTTTATTCTCAACTTTCCATTGTTTTTGCTTTTAGATGGGAAAACAGAATCAGCCACATGCTCTTGGTGTCTCAAACCCGGATCTAAATTACTCACATTAAAGACAAGTAACGGTGCAAGGACATTTTGCAGCGAAGGCTGTTTCACGAACAGTCGCCGAGCGGCTTTCAAAAAGAACAAAATCTGTGACTGGTGTAAACACATTAGGCATACAGTGAACTATGTGGACTTTCAAGATGGCGAAATACAGTTACAGTTTTGCAACGAAAAGTGTTTGAACCAGTACAAAATGAATATATTCTGTAAAGAGACAAAGGAGCATTTAAAACAGATTCAGTCCCAGATAAGGAGTTTTTCGTCTGTTTCTGATGACGAAGATCAGGTGCGGTCTGAAGATGATTCTACCGATCCCATGAAACTCATAACACCAGATTTGTGGTTACGGAAACAACGCGCCAAAAGACCAGAGGAGTCAAAAGATACGGAGTCATGTTTGAAGAAACAAGCAGAAGACCACCTTGATTCTGATTCCAGTGAAAATATGTCTACCAAGTTGTTAGACATAAAACCAGAGGTTCGAGAAAATGTGCAGGAGGCCAATGTGAATTATTGTTGTAGGGTTAAAGAAAAACATTCTAAAGATACAACTGGAGTTCATTCCCATCTCCACAGACCCGTAGCCAAAGAACCCCCAGCGGCACACAATAACAGGAAGCCACCTGTACGATTAAGGCAATCTGATCTTTCTCCACCTCCATCGGCCTTACCCAGGGTATTTCCCAGGAGACCTACTCACAGTCCTAGATTTGGTCAACACCCAGGATTTCCTTCTGAAATGAATGAAAGACATTTCCGGCCTTTACCAGGCCAGCGTAACCCTGTTCTAGATGGTAGGATGGGTGACATCAATCCAGGCAACTCACCGTTTCCGCCGTTAACCGTGATGATTCCCTTCCCCGTGGTTATCCCCGTCCCTATACCCATTCCTCTCCCAATACCATGCACCAAAGAACAAATCAAAGACTTTTTCAAAAGCAAGGGCTCTGTTAGCCCAGATGGTCCTCAACCATCAGACGAGTTCGCGAATTTCAAACGAGAGAAAAGGGACAGCGTAGAACGTTGCGGCAATGGTGGCATTGGGACTTGGTCCAAGCCAGTGCCCAGTTCAGAAAATATGAATATTCCAAGTAGTGCACCAAACAGCACTGAAATAATCCATTCTCCGAGGATTATTCGTCATGATAGAAATAAGTTAACTGTTACGTCAGTACCCGAGAAGAAATCTAGCAAAGTACCATTAGTCAGTTCCTTTGTGAATCATGATGAAGCCATAGATCTCTCTACGGATAAAAGTGGATCAGGCGCCCCTCATAAACCCTCGCCTGAACACCAGACAAGTGCTACTGATAATATTATGCCAAAAATACACATTATCGACGTGAAAAATGAACCTCCTTTGTCCCAAAAACTTCCCCTGCCTAAAACTAATCTCCATTATAATAAGAGAAGGGGTCTTATCTTAGATGCACCGAGTCTCCCCAAAAGACCTTGTAGTCCGGTTTTGAAAACCAGGCCCTATGTTGCAACAATCAACAGAGATGTCTCAGGACTTCATAGTCAAAAACGTAGCACTAGAGCTAAACTCAAAAGTAAATAACTTCTAAATTTACTTGTTACTTATTGGGTGAATTGCTTCAGTCAAAAAAATCTTGTTTTCACAGGCTGTGTTAGTAAATAAGTTACTGTTTAAAAGTGCTATATATTAGAAAATTAACTGTCTCTGAGACAGAAACCTTGTGCTCTATGCCACTAGACTCACAACAAAGACACGTTTCTAAGCGTGGCGCCATTCCTTCTTAACTTTAGAGTGCTATATAGATACATTTGTAAGCATAACTGTGCATATGTCTTCCGTGAACACATACGTGTCCGTATGTACCCGTTTATTAAATATTTACAAATAACCCGTCATTGATTGGATAGATTTTTTTTATTTGAAATTGTTCCAAATAAAACATTTTAATTCTTGTTTCAGAATACTCTTTTTTAGAAGTTCTTACCAGATAAGTCCGACAAACGGTCGCCAAGATCCAAATATTCCTCTTCTATATATATATTCTGTTTTCAACAAATATTTTTTTTTAGTGTACTATTAGTTACAGGGTTTGTTCGAGGGGGGATACGGAAATATATGGGGTCAGTAAACGAATATTGTCTACTGACCCCATATATTTCCGTATCCCCCCTCGAACAAACCCTGTAACGAATTTATCCCACCGAAGACCTAACTTGTACGATATTCAAGCCTTCTTTCTGAAAATTGGCTTTCATAAAAGGCAGAAAGTGAACTCCGAAAGCTATTTTCTAATGATGGCACGTGCAGACTCGACTGGCAAGCGTCTAGACATGACGTCACAAACCATATATGGTAGTCGCCCTGTATGGATCAGCACGGCGACGTAATATGGAAATATACAGCGTCTCCACGTGACAGGTTTGAACCAATGAACAGGAAGTATTCAGTCTGAGGTGGGTTAAATTCTGCTCTTGTTAACAATTAACATATTTGCCGCTTTAAAGAAGTTAAAGGCACACTTGCCGCGAAAATCAGGAATATTGTTTACATTAAAAAAGAAAGACCGTATTCTGTATTTTTCCCAGACAATATAAGTTAGGAACTTTCTATTTTTACCAAAATTTAAAAGTTTGGACGTCACTTTGTATTTTTAATTTGAATTTGAAAATTTGAATTGTTACGTACCCGGAACGTAAACAAACCGATCTGCCCCCTATTGGCGATTTTATGTTTCAGTCGAGTGAGTGAACTAACGGCACAGTGTAATTTTACGTAGGCCTATTTATCTGAGAAATACAGACTGACGATCGGTTAACAGCGACTGGAAAAGCCTGCTGCTAATTGTTTGAGTGTAAACCACAGATACAAAGGCCTGAAAGGAGGGTAATCCAACACGAAAGTTGACCGACACTGATCGTTGTTGTTGTAATCAGGCTTCGATTCTTCGTTTGTTTTTCACCCCATTTTTACAGTCTAAAGCTAACTAGACATGTTTTATGTGTTCTATGTTTAAGTTTAGTGGTATTAGTCGTAGTAAGCTCATGTAAATTGGTTTTCTTAGCAAATTTAAACAGGCTACGGCGGCAAGTGTGCCTTTAAGCGTTTGAAGTAGGCCTACTTTGAAAAGCTAAATGATGTCATTTAAATAAACAATATCGGTAAATGAGTTTAATTAGTTAGCGAGTGAGTATAACAGTATTCTCGTTAATTTTTGGGATCACACTTTCTTCAAAAATGGCAGAAAAGCTTGTACCGTTTTGGGATGACGCCTGATACGGGTCTTTAACCCGGGTCCCAGAAAATGACACAACATTAAATGCTGGCTGTCTTATCCAATCAGGAATAGATTCGACAAGAAAGTGCAATACCCTAAAATAACGAGAATACTGACTTTCTAAAAGAGACTAACTAATGAAACCCATGTATTCAACAATGGGAGCTGTGTCGATTACGTTACCAGAGGGGTACTAAATGTCCGCTACAGTATCTACCAACAGAGACTTGTTGGCTGAATGGATAAGTGCTATACTCTGGTGTCATCACAAATCGATAGAAGTATTTCTGCCGTTTTTCAAGAAAATGCAACCTCTCACACGGGCAAAGAGCCTCTTGCATAAAATGACCATGGAGACAATTTTTTAATGGCGTTACCAGAGGGGTACTGAATGTCCGCTGTAGTGGTCAACTACCTGCTTTTTCTAGAGAGGACCGGTTGGTTGAATGGATAAGACAGCCGGCACTTAGTTCTGGCGATAGATGTTATACTCTGGGACCCGGGTTCGACCCCCGTTTCGGGCGTCATCCCAAGTCGATAGAACAATAATTTCTGCCATTTTTAAAAAAAGTGTAATCCCAAAATATAACGAGAATGCCGCTTTAAAATATAGTTAGTCGTTCTTCGTAGAACAAGTCGCAAGGGGAGGTCACTCTCACTCCTTTAGGCCAAAGAGCTTACTAAATACGCGGATACATAAATCTTGCCCAATGAAAATAACGTAAGACATGAATTATTTTTCTAGTATGTGATACCTATGGAAACGTCTCTGTCGTCACAGTGGGCAAACGTTATTGGACGTTTGTTATTGTACTCTGACATAATTAAAAATAGCATGCATTCGTTCCCTTTCCGAGAACAAAACCAGAGTCGTTCGAATAAAATGTAACGTTGACACAGAGTTTGTATTTGATGTTAAATGAAGACAAAGACAACACTCCGGAAATTGTATCTATATTAATCTGATTATTATACAGGATAGCGTCCAGGGCCCTGTTTTACAAAGAGGGTGTAAAGATACGCATAGGCCTACAACATGAGCCAGTTGCGACCAGAGTGTAAGTTCCTATAGCTTTAACACTGATTTACGTCAGACGTAACTTACACCAGCTTTGTAAAACGGGCCCCAGTAGTGGAGTTAATGAACCAATGTATAACAAGAGTTTCGGGAAACCCAAAATACGCCCGGAAAGGCACAGTAACTGCAGCCATACCAAAACAAATCCTTCCATATTTATTTGAATTTAATTTTCAAAATTCAGAGGGAAGAGGTTGAAGCTTGGTAAATGATTGATTGATTAATTGTTTGGTGTTTTACGCTGCGCTCAAGATTATTTCACTTACATGTATATGGCGGCGTTGCCAGTTTTATTATGTGAAGCTTGGTAAAACGTGATGTTATGTCAACAAAATGACATTTTACCACTAAAACCTTTAAAATCCATCTGTATCAAATTTAAAATGGGCTATTTGGATCAACAATTATTAACAAGATTTGTACACGGTACAAGTCATCAATTCTCGCTGCTGTTAAAACACGATGTTAAACATTGTTTGTTGTCAATAAAGGTTGCACTAAAATGTTTCAATTTTTTAGAAAAGCAGTTTATAATTTACTAATCATACTTAAACAAATGTAATTAATTGGTAATTTCGCAGCTCACACCAATTCAAGTAGATTTGACAATTTTTTCTCATAATATTTTTTATCTACATTATTTGGCCATAGACATCTTGACAATATTCTAAATCTCCCCATATACCTACAGGTTATTACTTCTAATTTTATCATAGACCAAATGTTTACAATAGATTTGGCTATGGGTACATTGCTAATGTCACCCACTGTTTTATGGGGCCATGTGGTACACAAAGCCTGGTTTAGCCATATGTCTCTCAAGAGAGACTGAGAGCTGACTGTAAGTTGACAAGGTAAATAGACCAAAGCTGGGATACTTATCTCTGGGTCTGTAGATAAAACTTTAATCCTTATATGTATTTTTCACTTGATTAAAACGTTATATATTGATTTAAGAATAGTCTTAATCAATTTAGAAACATTATTGCAATTTGAAAAAATCCTTTTTTGATGAGAATCGGAAAAGTAGAAGCCATTTTATAATTTAAAGGTTATTTTCATGAAAATGAAAGTAAGAATAAAAGGGAATGTACATAATCCAATAATTTGCAATAGTTGATATCATAAACAATTTTTTTACACACTGTCTGTTAATATGGTATGTAACATGAAAGAATTGAAAACATCGGATCATATTTGTTAAAGTTATGGAGAGAAAAAGTAAATATTACATAACCCAATATGGCTGCCATATTACGCAATGTATGATGTCAAAAATAGTTCGTGACACACCTTCCACCCATAAGGTATATACTCAGAAAAAATTGTGCAGATGGAATCAAAACATTGGAAGTTTTGATTATGTAATATTCCCTTCCGCTCCATAACTCCCATATTATGTAACCAGTGATGTTAAAAATAGTTTGCGACACACCTTCTACCCATAAGGTATATACTTAGAAAAAATTGTGCAGATGGAATCAAAACTTTAGAAGTTATGGAGCGGAAGGGAAAGCGGACGCCCGGACTGCCGGACTGCCGGACTGCCGTCCTGCCGGACGGACGGAGATGATACCATAATACAGCCCGCTTTTCAAGCCGGGCGTATAAAAACCTAATAGTAGGCCTATCAAGGAAACATAAACCACAGTCAATAATTAAACACATTCACATTACAACAATAGCCAATCAAAACCAAAGTGGTGAAAAACTAGTCGAATAGGGAAACTCGTTAAATAATCTGAGAGCACTGTCCTGCTATGAAATTCGATGTCGATATGGTCAAGAATAGGTATATTTATGAACACTAAAACACACGGGCATAAAGAAAATCCTCTTGCCTAAAATAACCATGGTGACAAGTTTCTAATTGTGTTAAAAATAGATATAGTTAGTAAGTTAGTTAGAACAGCTTGCCCAGGCTTAGCTATGAAGATATTCGGATTTTGTTCAGTCACAGTTTTAGAGCCCATGTAACTCTAGTCCGAAATATCTGCGAAGATGATGTAAGACATTTTCTGATGATGGCCTATCTGTCAGAAAATGTCTTACATCATCATCGCAGATAGGCCTATTCCGGACTAATGTAACTCTTAAACTGCATATTCAACTAGTGAGAGCTATTGACTTTTCATCGTGGTAGCCGATAGACAGCACTGTCACAACCAATGTTTTGGATGGTTTTTTTTTTACCTTCCCACGGCCCAGGGATTGATTTTTATACCCAGCCATGCCATATCGGCTTGGTAGATTTACATTAATATTTTAGTCGGGCTTGTTATGTATTGGTATGTTATTAAAGTTTGTTTGAATGGCATATAGAAGTTGAAGAATTAATAGGAAATAACATCTTTAATAGATAACTTCTGGTAGACGTTGTTGTGTTATTATTATACCAGAAGTTGTTCTCTATAATGTTGTTTCAGATCTTATAAAAGGTGAGAAAGTTTGGAAAATGAACATGGATTATATATTGTGCTTATATTCTTACATTTTGTCACTTTATACGATTCCAGGCATTTTAATTGACGTATTTCTGATGTACACACCAAACCAGTAGTGTGTGTATTAATCTGAAAGTTGTGGAGTTCGTCAATATATCGACTTCTTTATTTCATAATTGAAGACGCACGGCCTTTTAAATATCGGTATCTCCTTGTTTGCCTCGAGTTTTTATATTTATTATGACGCAAGACAGCTCAATCAGTTGTCCTTATCTTAAAAGCTGTTGTTATGGCTTCCAATATACCCTTTCGGCTTAAGCAGTTAAGGATTAACGTTTGTGCAGTATTCTACCCCTCATGTATGTGCGTGCCGTGTGCAAATATGCATGTTAAATAGAGATGACTTTTCAAATAACATCGAGTGTGTAGTGCAACATACCGGCCGGTAGGTTTACCTCCCCCGGAAGAAGTGATCTTTTGCTTGCCATACAAAATAAAGGATTTAACCTGATAATGTTGCGAGTGTGGTTATGTTCTGTCCTTTTGTATTGAAAACTGGGCTGTCATGAACGTATACAGTCATCAAAGGGTTGATTTCACAACATTTCCCACGATAGCGTCACCAGCAACCCAGCCTGTCAAGGCCGTAGCCATAGTGACATTATGTCATTCTGCTTCAAAATATCTGGGTCAACCGTCGCACGTGACCAAAGCTTATCGTTGATTGGTTAAAAGTTCCCACTCTGTCCCGGGGGAGAGAAAAGGAACGGCAGGCCTCAATAGGTCACTTTTTCCTCATTTTTCTCAATTATCGGGGTAGAATCGACTTTAATACCTTCGTCTTGGTGTTTATTGCGTAACCCGATACCGCTGAACGTTGGTTCACACCTCGTCATACCCCTCGAATGCTGCGCATTCTCGTGGTTTGACTCGGTACGAACCAACGTTCAGCGGTATCGGGTTACGCAACAAACACCGCTACGGCGGTATTAAACCCTTAATTCTACCCCTCCTGCATGTGCGTGCCGTGTGCAAATATACATGTTAAGTAGAGATGACTTTTCAAACAACATCGGGTCTGTAGTGCTACATGGGCTGGTAGGTTTACCTCCCCCGAAAGAAGTGATATTTTGCTTGTTATCATACAAAATGAAGGATTTAACCTGATAATGTTGTGAGTGTGGTTATATTCTGTCCTTTTATATTGAAAACTGGGCTGTCATGAACGTATACAGTCATCAAAGGGTTGATTTCACAACATTTCCCCCGATAGCGTCGTCAGCAACCCAGCCTGTCAAAGCGGTAGCCATAGTGACATTATGTCATTCTGCTTCAAAATATCTGGGTCAACCGTTGCACGTGACCAAAGCTTATCGTTGATTGGTTAAAAGTTCCCAGTCTGTCCCGAGGGAGGGAAAAGGAACGGCAATCAACAACAGGTCACTTTTTCCTCATTTTTCTCAATTATCGGGGTAGAATCGACTTTAATACCTTCGTCTTGGTGTTTATTGCATAACCCAATACCGCTGAACGTTGGTTCGCACCTCGTCAAACCCCTCGAATGCTGCGCATTCTCGTGGTTTGACTCGGTACGAACCAACGTTCAGCGGTATCGGGTTACGCAACAAACACCGCTACGGCGGTATTAAACCCTTAAACCTCTCTGTATGACAAAATGACGCTACATTGAGTTAAAGATGAATCTGACGTCGGAATCGTTCTTATTTTGTCAATGACGCAATGTGATAAAGGCGTATCAACGCGCCTGCAACAGAGAAATGGCGTCAATGCCATGCAATTGGAACAGCGTCATAAAAACGTCATTCTAAGCCGAAAGGGTCTATTGTGACGTCGACGTCTGTGTGATACTCCGTTGTTTCATTGGCTCTCCTGACAAGTTCAAATCATGTGACTATTATTGTGACGTTTCATCAAAGACAACGTTCCTATCGAGATCATCTGGAAGACGACGCGTAGACCAGCCAGTGTGCTTTGTACAAGATTTAACTAATCTTATAAAGTCGTTAGTGACAGAGAATAAAGATTCATAGAAATCAAAAGCATGGAACAGGAGGAACAGCTCCCAAGAGTTTTATCAAGGGTATGTAAAAACAAATTCTTTTTCTTAAGCTCCTTTTTACATAACAAATTCCCATGTACAAACATATGTCTAGTTGATTTATCTTTGGAGTTTTTACTCGTACGATTTTTAAGTCAATCTTGATCCCGATTTTGTATTATTTCACAGGTCAGTTTCAAACATGGATACACACTGACCCACGGAAATGAGACACGAAGACAGCCCAATTATCTACGTCCCCATGACACCAGTTTTGCTAAATACGGATTGGATTTGTACGGCAGACAAGGAACCTGTACAGCATTGCCTTGGGAGATCCTGGCCCAAACAGGAATTCCCAGTATCCCTGATCTCCTCAAGAAAAAGAAAAGTACTTCAACTATAAGTACTGCAACCGATCGACCTAATGTGTCATCTGCAGGAACACAAGCTCAACGACCGTCCGCCGGGCACGACACACAAGTTGGATTTCAATCTTTGCCAAACTATTCACGTTCAACACATTCGTCAACCCAGTCATTCACCACCAACAGTTCAACTGACATTGATAACTTGGAAACTCTTTCTGCATATAACACCGATCATCCCTGTAATACATCTTCAGACGTACAATACAGAAGGGACTTTGTAGCTCAAATGAAACCACACACGGTGTCTTGCGGAACGATGTGTAGCACAATTCGTCCGCATCTTGATGCAGTTATACAAGCCAATGTAGATACCAGGCCAATGTCAGTACAGACAAACAACGAGATGAAGACAGTAGCCACCCAATGGGAAGAACCTGCTGCTAAACATGAACATCAAACAACATCTTATCGGAAGGAAACCTCCCAGAATGAGGACAGCTGTCCCAACGACATTGTTATGAAAGTAAGAGAAAGGGAAACAAGTAGCCCGGTGTCATCATGCTCGAATATCGAATTAGACGAAATCAAAACAGAGATAGCCCGTCTTGTGGACAAGTACACCACCCATTGTGGGATGTCACCCCATCTGAAAGAACTAGTAGACTTCAAGGCGAGAGATTTGCTAGTATCTCTCGATGGCGCGACAATGAAGGGAAACCTCACCAAGGAAGAGAACAATGGAAGGGGCAGCCAGGTAGATGGTCAACAAACAAATTCTGGTACCAATTGCGACGGAGAAACAAGCACCGCTGTCTCACTTCCCCTTCCTTTGAATGAAATTGTCCTCCCTACAAAGAACCAGATAACGGAAACATGTAACCAAGCTCTCCTGTACTGCGACCAGTATGGATACTCTGTGCCAGATCTCCTTGTGCCAGTGTATTCAGAAAGCAAAATAAAGTGGAACTATGATGTTATTGGTGCCGGTGAATCCGGATCCGTGGAGACGGCCTGGATGACACTTGAGGCGGGCAGATCAGGTAAGTCAATCCAAGTCGTTGTGAAGAGGTATTTTTACGAAAGCTTCAAGGAAGCCTTCATTCTAGAGGGGAAGCTTCAGCAATATTTAAAAGAATCAGAAGTTCTGCCGAAGTTTTATGGATTCCTCGAACTGAATGAAGACGAAGAAATAGGTTTAATCTCAGACTATTTTGCGAACGGCACCACATTATCTGATGTTCTCCAACAGGGTTTGTTTGATGGTGAGTGTCGAAACAGTTGGATGGAGATCTGTAAACAGCTCGTGAAAAACATAGCAGTTATTCACGAGAACAATGTCCTATTAAACGACATCAAAAGCACCAATGTTCTGGTTAACGAATTAGAGCCTTTGAAACCCATCATAAAACTGGTCGACGTGGGCCTCAGCACCTACGATAGAGGTAGGGTATTTAACTTCTCTTCGAGAGAACTAAAGCTGGTAAGACACGTAGCCCCAGAAGTAAGAGATAAACAGCCAACTTCTGTATACTCTGAGATCTGGAGCCTTGGCTACATCCTGAGCAGCATTGCAAATGCTTCTGAAATTCCTGGACTAAAAGAGATCTCTGATGCCTGTATGAAAGACAATCCCGAAGACCGGCTCTCGCTAGAAGGCATCATGGAAAAACTAGAGCTCCTATCTGAATCTGGACACACAAGTTAATATTGTCAGTTATAGTTTTATTATGCATTTTACAGTCAGCATAGTTGTTTTTAAGCTTTGAATTATTTCTTTCTTTGTTTTTATTTTATTTTTAAATAAACAAAGTCGCTTTATTTAACGATTTACATAGTTTCGATTTTGAACACCTATTTTCTCCGCGCACCATTATGTACGGTAATGTACAAGATTGTGCCGTCAGCATTTCAGAAATGACTTTGTTTGGCAATGACCATTATAAATATAAAGTTGTTCCGTAATGGGCCTTTTTGGAGAACTGTGGTGGCTCAGTTGGCAGAATCCCTTAGTCCGACAAGGGCCTTCCATCGATGTGTGGCGGGTTCGAATCCCACCCAAACCAAATAAAATTGAACAAATTATGATTGCGTTTTTCACCTCCCCCCCCCCCCCCCTATGTGGCCAGGTGCTCGTCAAATTTACCTCCAGCGGCAAAGTGTGATCACTTTTCCATAGAACGCTATACCTTGGGTGGATGGCTGTTGAACTGAATACTATTGAGTGTTTAACCTCACTGTTGCAAGGTTTAGTGGGGAGGAAACACGGAGGAAATCCCCGACCTTCGGCGCGCACTTTTCAACTATTTGATATACAGCGAACGAAGAACTAAATACCGGTCGATCGGGCCATTGTTTGGCTTCATTTATAAGAGGGCGTTGGCTGTTTTCATAAGGGGGGCGAGGACGCCCATGAAAGTGGCGCGACGCCCAGAGAAAATCACAAACCTATTGGTACCTGTCAACCTTCCGTTACTACCTCACAGTCTTCCCTTATTAAGTGGCTGATAACCTTCTGTTGGAAGCTGAACGTCCCTTGATAGCTCCAACCCGTGATTAAGATTGGAGGGATAAGAAACGCCTGTGTATTACAACCAGTCTATGGGCAGCCGTTTACCTGGCTATTAATTGCCTCAGACCCCTGGTGGACCAATCCAATAGCCCCTGCGAATAGCCAACGCAACCATATAAGTGAAATAATTTAGTGGGATGAGTCTGTGCAGTGCACATATTCGCAATACTGATAAGATTTGGAGTGAATCGGAATATACAACACAGGGTTCGGCCAATTACTGGGGTAATCGGATTAGCCCTACCGTGAGTCTAAGACAAACAATAGCCGATACCATCAAAATGGCTGTTTATCAAAGGCGTTTCTTATCGCGCCAATCTTAGTCCCAGATTTAACCGTATGTTGGTAGCTGATGTTACCTGTGACATAAAGCAAAAATATGATAATATCGTATCTTAAAAATTCTTAATTTTTCTTGAACGTTGAGATTTGCACTTACAACATAGTGTTGCAAGGATGTTTGAATTTAAAGATATAAAAGATGAAATTCAAACGTTGTGGTACAAACGGTCGTTGTTCAAGCGCGTCTTACTTGTTTTGACACCCGATCCTCGCGTTTTAGCAGCTATTAGCTCAGTTCTGTTATCGCTTTTAAGCAGGTAAAACGGACAGGCCGTAGGCCGTGTGGCCCACCAAAGTATAACAAATCCAGCTTCAAGCTTTAACTTTCCTCGGTAGTCAACGATTGGCTGGTCCCCAGTCAGCTCTCCTGTTGCATCATGGGTACAGTACCCAGAAGCGGCGACAGATAAGATGGTGAGCAGCAAACGCAATCTCATTCTCGCGAGATCCCCTGCTACTACGTGAACGCGATGGATCTCTCAGGCCGTCTCAAGCCATTTGCCTTAGTCTGCTAAGGGGAATCCCCTTTTGCCAGTGCTGCGGAGGAATACTCTCACTACAATCACATGATGTAGACATACAAAATTGCATGTTATACGCTGGCCTGTTCACAATCGCGGAGGTTAGAAATATAGTCCCTGTATTTCCTCAACGATAATTCAAGACTTAAGGGCGTGTACCAAAAACGAAATACAAGCCAACATATAGAATCAGGTAAAGATCACGTACAAATCAATTTTGGAAGTAAGTTTGATTACCCAAATTTTGGGTAAAATGGCTTGGGACGGCCTGAGAGGTCCGTCGCATTCACTTAGTAGCAGGGGATCTCGCGAGAATGAGATTGCAGCAAAAGAGGCATTGTGGCTGGACACATTTTATTCCCTCCAGCAATAAAAGATTCCCACGAAAAACTATCATAGGCTGTGGTAGGACGGTACGCTTTACCTCGCTTGAAGCGTATGATCTGATCTCATATGAGATGGTAATATATCAGATCACCCCTCGAAGGGCAAATTGTTTAATGATCTGGTTCTTCTTGAAGGCAGTGATCTGAGTTGTATCGGGTGGGTGTGTTGACCTTCGTGCGAAATAGAACAAGAGTCATCAGAGAATGACGTATCCCCCGGCCCCACATAAGATTGTTTTTCTGACTGGGTTTTCACTATCCAACATGTCCATCAAGATTCTACAAAATATGATGAAAACTGTGGGAGGAGATGCGATGACAAGCAATAATTGTCTAGGTCTGCGTATACTGTGAGAAAAGGGCAGTAACTTTAAATTAATGAAAGCAGCTTAATCAAAATAGGAGGTGCACATCCTCGCATAATATCCAACATTTCCACCAAGTTTCGAAGAAATTTGATGAAAACTGTGGGAGGAGATGCGATGACAAGCACTAATTGTCTATGTCTTCGTATACTGTCGGAAAAGCGCAATAAATGTAACTCTAAAAATAATGAAACCAGCGCAACCAGAATAGGAGGTGCAATCCTCGCATGATATCCAACCTGTCCAGCAAGTTTCTAAAAAAATTGATGAAAACTGTTGGAGGAGATGTGATGACAAGCACTATAATTGTCTATGTCTTCGTATACTGTCGGAAAAGGGAAATAACTCTGAAAATAATGAAACCAGCGTAACCAGAATAGGAGGTGCACATCCTCGCATGATATCCAACATGTCCACCAAGTTTCGAAAAAAAAATGATTAAAACTGTGGGAGGAGATGCGATGACAAGCACTAATTGTCTATGTCTTCGTATACTGTCGGAAAAGGGCAATAACTCTAAAAATAATGAAATCGGCGCAACCAGAGTAGGAGGTGCACATCCTCGCATGAAATCCAACATGTCCACCAATTCTCGAAAAAAAATGATAAAAAACTGTTGGAGGAGATGATATGACAAGCATTAATTGTCCATGTCTTCGGATATTGTCGGAAAAAGTGCAATAACTCTGAAAATCATGAAACCAGCGCAACTAGAATAGGAGGTGCACAACCTCGCATGATATCCAACATATCCACCAAGTTTCGAAAATAATTGACGAAAACCCTAGGAGGAGATGCGATAACAAGCACTAATTGTCTACGTCTTCGTATACTGTCGGAAAAGGGAAATAACTCTGAAAATAATGAAACCAGCGCAACCAGAATAGGAGGTGCACATCCTTGCATAATATCCAACATGTCCACCAAGTTTCGAAAAAAATTGATGAAAACCCTGGGAGGAGATGCGATGACAAGAAATGATTACGGACAGACAGACATACAGACAGGCGGACAGACATGCTGATCGCTATATCCCCCCGCATTATATGCCGGGGGGATAAAAAGCAACAACAACTGAAGCACACAAAACAACACGACAGGTTCCACAGGATTGACTGATTGATTGTTTGTTGTTTTACGCCGCGATCAAGATTATTTCACTTATATAGCGGCGTTGCCAGTTTTATTGTGGGAGGAAACCGGGCTCTATGCCCGGAGGAAACACACGACCTTCCGCTTGTCACCGGCAACCATCCCACATAGGTCGTTCGAGTGAAAACCCAGTCAGAAAATTTTCCAATTTTTTTGACTGAGTGGGATTCGAACCCGCGACCCATGGTTCCACAGGAAAACAAAACGGTGAACTTCATTAAGAGTCAAATTCTAAATGCAGAATGACCCATACGAGATTCTAGCACCTTCGGAATTGAGATTTGCCGAAGGCTCGAGTACAATGCATCTCCACATTTATCAACTTCACAACCCCCCCCCCCCCCGAAATCAATATAAAGTTGATTGATTGATGTTTTACGCCGCGACTATTTCACTTATATGGTGGCGTTGCCAGGTTTAGTGGGGGGGGGGGGGAACCAGGCTCTTTGCCCGGAGTACATTCTGGTTGGCTAGAAATTCAACAGTAGCACGAGCTGTGTGCGACCGAGCGTTGTCGTGCTGAAAAATTTTCCTACGGAGGTCCATCACGGGCAGCATATGTGGTGTCAAAGCCTCATCTGTGTATCGAACGGCGTTAAGGTTGCCGGGAATGTGCACCAGTTGAGTTTTTCGGGCACAGGATATGGCACCTCACACCATCACACTTCCTCCGCCAAAATGGTCGACCTCAAGGACGCAGTTCCTTGCGAACCTCTCATTCCGGCGTCTGTAAACTCGTGTACGACCATCTCTTCTCTTCTCTGCAGCTGGAATCTTGATTCATCGCTGAACCAGACTCGCCTTCAGTTTCGCAGATTCCAGTCCCTTAACCTGTTGCACCATCGGACCCTTCCTGGCGTCTCAGTACTACGCCGAAGTAAGGACGTCTGGCGCGTAAGCCGTTTTGACGGAGACGGTTTCTGACTGTCTGTGCCGATATTCGATGGAGACCTGGGATATTTGATGCTGTTTCTGTTGCTGTTTTGGTCCGGTTTCGCAGGTGAAGTAACCGGATGTAGCGATTTTGGGCTGCTGTTGTGATCCTAGGTCGGCCAGAACGTTGACGATCAGCTGTTGAACCGGATTGCTGGTGCTGTTGCAACAGTCTGGAAATCGTGCTCCAGTGAACATTATAACGTCTAGTGACTGCATTCTGTGATTCGCCGGCCAGGAGACGACCAATGACGACGTTCCGGGTAGCTGCGTCTAGTCTTGGCATATTGTAGCAACTTCGTGAAACAATTTAACGACTGAATTCAATTGAACGGTTGTGTTGTCTGCCCTACGTTTTTCCCTACGCCTTCCTCGTGTAGCCGAAAGTCACGTGTGATCAACAGCCACTATCAGGGGCTTAAATTCAATTATCGGACATTTACATTATAACATGATCCTGTTGTCACGTGTCAATCACGCACATTTTTGGAAAAATTCATGTTTGAAAAAAAAATTGGATGTTGCGTTTTGTTTTTTTGGGAGAGTATATTTCATTTTTCCTTAGGAACGCTACAGCGTTAAATTCACATGACATGACACGACATTAAATTTAAGTCCTTTTCATGTCAGGTAAAGCAGTACATTGGGTGGTGGTTGTGTGTAGTTTTTCTGTGAAAACGTCAATGGATGTGTACCATATTTGGTCTTTGAAGGTTATAACCACATGTTTCTCTAATATGGTTCTAAACATTATTTTTCAATATTTTGTGATCAGACTTGTAATGCGTTTAATTTAGAACATGCCTCGGTAACTTGCAAATTATATTTGATCAGTTAATTTCCAGTATAATGTATAATTGCATTGAATTAATGTCCAGCGCCACATTTTTGTAATAAACCCCCTACCAAAGAACTGTTCTAGAGAGTGATGGTATATAAATAAATCCCATTCTAAGTGGTTATGTAGAAAAACACACAATGTCAGACAACGAGGTACATGTGTAGGCCTATATTGGATGGGTTAGTGAGAGAATGTCGGTAGTGTAAGAATGTCCGACAATGGGGCGTATTAGATGGGTTAGTGTAAAAATGTCACGGTTATGAGAATCTCAGGTAACGGGGTATAATGGATGGATTAGCGAGAGAATGTCAGACAACGGGGTATATTGCACGGGTTAGTGGGAGAATGTCGGTAATGTAAGAAGGTCAGACAACACGGTATATTGCATGGGTTAGTGCGAGTATGTCAGACAGTAGGGTATATTGATCGAACTAGTGGGAGAATGTCAAGGGTATGATAATGTCAGACAATGGGGTGTATTGGATGGGTTAGTGTGAGAATGTAAGACAATGGGTTAGTGTGAGAATGTCAGAAAACAGGGTGTATTGGATGGGTTGGTGTGAGAATGTAATACAATGGGTTAGTGTGAGAATGTCGGTAGTGTGAAAATGTACAGACACTAGGGTATATTGCATGGGTTAGTGTGAGAATGTAAAACAATGGGTTAGTGTGAGAATCTCAGACACTCGGGTATATTGGATGGGTTAGTGTGAGAATGTTGATGTGAGAATGTCAGACCATGGGGTATATTGGATGGGTTAGTGTGAGAATGTCGGTAGTGTGAGAATGTCAGACAACAGGGTATATTTGATGGGTTCGTGTGAGAATGTTGATAATGTGAGAATGTCAGACCATGGGGTATATTGGATGGGTTAGTGTGAGAATGTAAGACAATGAGTTTGTGTAAGAATGTCGGTAGTGTGAGAATGTCAGACGTTGGGGAAGAAAATGCCAGCGTAAGATAATGTCGGATGGTGTGATTGGGCGGGATGTATTAGATGGGTTAGTGTAAGAATGTCACGGTTATGAGAATCTCAGGTAACGGGGGTATAATGGATGGATTAGCGTGACACTGTCAGACAGCGGGGTATATTGAACGGGTTAGTGTGGGAATGTCGATAGTGTAAGAATGTCAGACAACGGGGTAAATTGGACGGAGGCCTGTGTGAAAGAGTCGTAGTGTGAGCATGTATGCAGGTGAGAAGATCAGACAACAGGTTTATTGGACGGGTTAGTATGTGAATGTCGATAGTGTGAGACTGTCAGACAATGGGGTATATTGGATCGGCTAGAGTGAGAATGTCAAGCGTAGGAGAATGTCAGTCAACAGGGTATATTGGATGGGTTAGTATGAGACTGTCAGACAACGGGGTATATTTGATGGGTTCGTGTGAGAATGTTGATAATGTGAGAATGTCAGACCATGGGGTATATTGGATGGGTTAGTGTGAGAATGTAAGACAACGGGGTATATTGGATGGGTTAGTATGAGACTGTCAGACAACGGGGTATATTTGATGGGTTAGCAGGAGAATGTTGGTAGTGTGAGAATGTCAGACATTGGGGGAGATAATGCCAGATGGTGTGATTGGGCGGGTATGTATGAGAATATCAGAGAACAGAGTATATTGAATTGGTTAGTTCTCAAATACATTCTCACACTAACATATGCAATATGCCCTGTTGTCTGACATTCTCATACCCTTGGCATTCTCTCACTAGCCCATCCAATATACCCCATTGTCTGACATTCTCACACTAAACCATTTAATATACCCCACTGTCTGACATTCTCATACTACATTGTAGCCTTTCCAATATACCGCATCCTCTGACATTCTCACACTACTGACATTCTCACACTAACCTATGCAATATGCCCTGTTGTCTGACATTCTCACACTACTGACATTCTAACACTAACCCATTCAATATAGCCGGCTGTATGACATTATCAAATTACCTGACATTCTCACACTAGCCTTTCCAATATACCGCATTCCTCTGACATTCTCACACTACTGACATTCTAACACTAGCCCATCCAATATATCCCACTGTCTGACATTCTCACACTTACCCATTCAATATAGCCGGTTGTATGACATTCTCAAATTACCTGACATTCTCACACTAACCTTTCCAATATACCGCATCCTCTGACATTCTCACACAATTAACATTCTCACACTAGCCCATTCAATATGCCCTGGTGTCTGACATTCTCTTACACAAATCCCTGTCCAACTTGCCTCGATGTGTGTCATTCTCACTTTCCATACACCTGCGTACGCTCAACATTCTCACACAGACCCATCCAATGTGCCCTGTTGTCTGACATTCTCACACTAACCATCCAATACACCCCCTTGTCTGACATTCTCATACTCTTGACATTCTCGAACTAAGCCTTCCAATATACCCCGTTATCTGACATTCTTACACTACCGACATTCTCACGCTAAACCATCCAATATGCCCTATCGTCTAACATTCTCGATTTGCATACATCGTCATTATTCCAACATCCTCACAGAAACTCACCCATTATACCCAATTTTCCGTACACTAACCCCATTCAATGTTTTGACATTCACATGTTGCTTACACCGTCATAACCCAGACATCCTCACGTAAGCCCACCAAATATACCCCATTTTCCAAATTTCAGACTCTGCATACCTCTTCACCCTATCGACATTCTCACAGAACCCCCGCCCAATCACACCATCGGACATTATCTTAAGCTGGACATCGGCGTTCCAACTCTCTCAATGTACAAGCACTGTCGTTTCAAACGATTGAAAGTCATTGTGCTGTTTTTCTACATAACAACTAAGAGTGGGATTTGTTTATATACCATCACTCGCTAGAACAGTTCTTAGGTGAGAGGTTTATTACAAAAATGTGGCGCCAGACACTAGTTCAATGCAATTATACATTATACTGGAAATTGAATTATCACATATAATTTGCAAGTTAGCAAGGCATGTTCTAAATTAAACGCTGATCACAAAATATTAAAAAATAATGCTCAGAACCATATTAGAGAAACATGTGGTTATATTCAATATGCAAAATGAGAATGTCAGAAAACTGGGCATATTGGGTGGGGTTAGTGTACGGATGTCAGAAAACTGGGCATATTAGGTGGGTTTAGTGTACGGATGTCAGAAAACTGGGCATATTGGGTGGGTTTAGTTTACGGATATCAGAAAACTGCGCATATTGGATAGATTTAGTGTACGGATGTTAGAAAACTGGGCATATTGGGTTGGTTTAGTGTACGGATGTTAGAAAACTGGGCATGTTGGGTAGGTTTAGTGTACGTTTTTTTGGAAAACTGGGCATATTGGATGGGGTTAGTGTACGGATGTCAGAGAACTGGGCATATTGGATAGGTTTAGTGTACGGATGTTAGAAAACTTGGCATATTGGATGGGGTTAGAGTACGGATGTCAGAAAACTGGGCATATTGGATGGGGTTAGTGTACGTGGGTTGGTTTGAGAATGTCATGTAATGTGAGAATGTCAGACAACATGGTATATTGGACGGGTTAGTGCGAGAATATTGATAGTGTGAGAATGTCAGGCAACAGGGTATATTGGACGGGTTAGAGTGCGAATATTAATAGTGTGAGAATGTCAGACAATGGGGTATATTGGACAGGTTAGTGTGAGAATATTGATAGTGTAAGGATGTCAGACAATGTCAAAACATACATTTAGGAATTTATGAGCTCTCTCAAGAAAAATGAAATATTTAATTGAACGATTTTATACACACCCACATACCCCCCAATAGCAGGGTTAGCAGACTGATAAAGGGAGTGACATTAAGTTTCCCAAGGAATTAAGTATAATTAAGTACAACATATACTCTCCCAAAAAAAGAAATGCAACATCCAATTTTTGTTCTTCAAAATATGAATTTCTAACATCATTTTTAATACAGAAATAAGCATCTCATTAAACTGAAATTTGGCAGACTGGTTTTTCAGATTTTAAGTTCATTCACATGTAAAAATTTATCACATTAAAGTTCATAGCGCTCAGATGACGTCACTGCACCGTCAATATCTGTTGTGCCCACCATTAACCTGTAACACAGCACGGACCCGTCTCGGCGTAGACACAATCAATCGACGAATCAACGTTTGCGGCGCTGGAATAACGACTGTGAACGCGTCTACCCAAATCATCCCACAAATCTGGTGATTTGGACCGCCAGGGGAGCACTGTTACATTCTGGTTGGCTAGAAATTCAACAGTAGCACGAGCTGTGTGCGACCGAGCGTTGTCGTGCTGAAAAATTTCCCTACGGAGGTCCATCACGGGCAGCATATGTGGTGTCAAAGCCTCATCTGTGTATCGAACGGCGTTAAGGTTGCCGGGAATGTGCACCAGTTGAGTTTTTCGGGCACAGGATATGGCACCTCACACCATCACACTTCCTCCGCCAAAATGGTCGACCTCAAGGAACCTCTCATTCCGGCGTCTGTAAACTCGTGTACGACCATCTCTTCTCTGCAGCTGGAATCTTGATTCATTGCTGAACCAGACTCGCCTTCAGTTTCGCAGATTCCAGTCCCTTAACCTGTTGCACCATCGGACCCTTGCTGACGTCTCAGTACTACGCCGAAGTAAGGACGTCTGGCGCGTAAGCCATTTTGACGGAGACGGTTTCTGACTGTCTGTGCCGATATTCGATGGAGACCTGGGATATTTGATGCTGTTTCTGTTGCTGTTTTGGTCCGGTTTCGCAGGTGAAGTAACCGGATGTAGCGATTTTGGGCTGCTGTTGTGATCCTAGGTCGGCCAGAACGTTGACGATCAGCTGTTGAACCGGATTGCTGGTGCTGTTGCAACAGTCTGGAAATCGTGCTCCAGTGAACATTATAACGTCTAGTGACTGCATTCTGTGATTCGCCGGCCAGGAGACGACCAATGACGACGTTCCGGGTAGCTGCGTCTAGTCTTGGCATATTGTAGCAACTTCGTGAAACAATTTAACGACTGAATTCAATTGAACGGTTGTGTTGTCTGCCCTACGTTTTTCCCTACGCCTTCCTCGTGTAGCCGAAAGTCACGTGTGATCAACAGCCACTATCAGGGGCTTAAATTCAATTATCGGACATTTACATTATAACATGATCCTGTTGTCACGTGTCAATCACGCACATTTTTGGAAAAATTCATGTTTGAAAAAAAAATTGGATGTTGCGTTTTGTTTTTTTGGGAGAGTATATTTCATTTTTCCTTAGGAACGCTACAGCGTTAAATTCACATGACATGACACGACATTAAATTTAAGTCCTTTTCATGTCAGGTAAAGCAGTACATTGGGTGGTGGTTGTGTGTAGTTTTTCTGTGAAAACGTCAATGGATGTGTACCATATTTGGTCTTTGAAGGTTATAACCACATGTTTCTCTAATATGGTTCTAAACATTATTTTTCAATATTTTGTGATCAGACTTGTAATGCGTTTAATTTAGAACATGCCTCGGTAACTTGCAAATTATATTTGATCAGTTAATTTCCAGTATAATGTATAATTGCATTGAATTAATGTCCAGCGCCACATTTTTGTAATAAACCCCCTACCAAAGAACTGTTCTAGAGAGTGATGGTATATAAATAAATCCCATTCTAAGTGGTTATGTAGAAAAACACACAATGTCAGACAACGAGGTACATGTGTAGGCCTATATTGGATGGGTTAGTGAGAGAATGTCGGTAGTGTAAGAATGTCCGACAATGGGGCGTATTAGATGGGTTAGTGTAAAAATGTCACGGTTATGAGAATCTCAGGTAACGGGGTATAATGGATGGATTAGCGAGAGAATGTCAGACAACGGGGTATATTGCACGGGTTAGTGGGAGAATGTCGGTAATGTAAGAAGGTCAGACAACACGGTATATTGCATGGGTTAGTGCGAGTATGTCAGACAGTAGGGTATATTGATCGAACTAGTGGGAGAATGTCAAGGGTATGATAATGTCAGACAATGGGGTGTATTGGATGGGTTAGTGTGAGAATGTAAGACAATGGGTTAGTGTGAGAATGTCAGAAAACAGGGTGTATTGGATGGGTTGGTGTGAGAATGTAATACAATGGGTTAGTGTGAGAATGTCGGTAGTGTGAAAATGTACAGACACTAGGGTATATTGCATGGGTTAGTGTGAGAATGTAAAACAATGGGTTAGTGTGAGAATCTCAGACACTCGGGTATATTGGATGGGTTAGTGTGAGAATGTTGATGTGAGAATGTCAGACCATGGGGTATATTGGATGGGTTAGTGTGAGAATGTCGGTAGTGTGAGAATGTCAGACAACAGGGTATATTTGATGGGTTCGTGTGAGAATGTTGATAATGTGAGAATGTCAGACCATGGGGTATATTGGATGGGTTAGTGTGAGAATGTAAGACAATGAGTTTGTGTAAGAATGTCGGTAGTGTGAGAATGTCAGACGTTGGGGAAGAAAATGCCAGCGTAAGATAATGTCGGATGGTGTGATTGGGCGGGATGTATTAGATGGGTTAGTGTAAGAATGTCACGGTTATGAGAATCTCAGGTAACGGGGGTATAATGGATAAATTAGCGTGACACTGTCAGACAGCGGGGTATATTGAACGGGTTAGTGTGGGAATGTCGATAGTGTAAGAATGTCAGACAACGGGGTAAATTGGACGGAGGCCTGTGTGAAAGAGTCGTAGTGTGAGCATGTATGCAGGTGAGAAGATCAGACAACAGGTTTATTGGACGGGTTAGTATGTGAATGTCGATAGTGTGAGACTGTCAGACAATGGGGTATATTGGATCGGCTAGAGTGAGAATGTCAAGCGTAGGAGAATGTCAGTCAACAGGGTATATTGGATGGGTTAGTATGAGACTGTCAGACAACGGGGTATATTTGATGGGTTCGTGTGAGAATGTTGATAATGTGAGAATGTCAGACCATGGGGTATATTGGATGGGTTAGTGTGAGAATGTAAGACAACGGGGTATATTGGATGGGTTAGTATGAGACTGTCAGACAACGGGGTATATTTGATGGGTTAGCAGGAGAATGTTGGTAGTGTGAGAATGTCAGACATTGGGGGAGATAATGCCAGATGGTGTGATTGGGCGGGTATGTATGAGAATATCAGAGAACAGAGTATATTGAATTGGTTAGTTCTCAAATACATTCTCACACTAACATATGCAATATGCCCTGTTGTCTGACATTCTCATACCCTTGGCATTCTCTCACTAGCCCATCCAATATACCCCATTGTCTGACATTCTCACACTAAACCATTTAATATACCCCACTGTCTGACATTCTCATACTACATTGTAGCCTTTCCAATATACCGCATCCTCTGACATTCTCACACTACTGACATTCTCACACTAACCTATGCAATATGCCCTGTTGTCTGACATTCTCACACTACTGACATTCTAACACTAACCCATTCAATATAGCCGGCTGTATGACATTATCAAATTACCTGACATTCTCACACTAGCCTTTCCAATATACCGCATTCCTCTGACATTCTCACACTACTGACATTCTAACACTAGCCCATCCAATATATCCCACTGTCTGACATTCTCACACTTACCCATTCAATATAGCCGGTTGTATGACATTCTCAAATTACCTGACATTCTCACACTAACCTTTCCAATATACCGCATCCTCTGACATTCTCACACAATTAACATTCTCACACTAGCCCATTCAATATGCCCTGGTGTCTGACATTCTCTTACACAAATCCCTGTCCAACTTGCCTCGATGTGTGTCATTCTCACTTTCCATACACCTGCGTACGCTCAACATTCTCACACAGACCCATCCAATGTGCCCTGTTGTCTGACATTCTCACACTAACCATCCAATACACCCCCTTGTCTGACATTCTCATACTCTTGACATTCTCGAACTAAGCCTTCCAATATACCCCGTTATCTGACATTCTTACACTACCGACATTCTCACGCTAAACCATCCAATATGCCCTATCGTCTAACATTCTCGATTTGCATACATCGTCATTATTCCAACATCCTCACAGAAACTCACCCATTATACCCAATTTTCCGTACACTAACCCCATTCAATGTTTTGACATTCACATGTTGCTTACACCGTCATAACCCAGACATCCTCACGTAAGCCCACCAAATATACCCCATTTTCCAAATTTCAGACTCTGCATACCTCTTCACCCTATCGACATTCTCACAGAACCCCCGCCCAATCACACCATCGGACATTATCTTAAGCTGGACATCGGCGTTCCAACTCTCTCAATGTACAAGCACTGTCGTTTCAAACGATTGAAAGTCATTGTGCTGTTTTTCTACATAACAACTAAGAGTGGGATTTGTTTATATACCATCACTCGCTAGAACAGTTCTTAGGTGAGAGGTTTATTACAAAAATGTGGCGCCAGACACTAGTTCAATGCAATTATACATTATACTGGAAATTGAATTATCACATATAATTTGCAAGTTAGCAAGGCATGTTCTAAATTAAACGCTGATCACAAAATATTAAAAAATAATGCTCAGAACCATATTAGAGAAACATGTGGTTATATTCAATATGCAAAATGAGAATGTCAGAAAACTGGGCATATTGGGTGGGGTTAGTGTACGGATGTCAGAAAACTGGGCATATTAGGTGGGTTTAGTGTACGGATGTCAGAAAACTGGGCATATTGGGTGGGTTTAGTTTACGGATATCAGAAAACTGCGCATATTGGATAGATTTAGTGTACGGATGTTAGAAAACTGGGCATATTGGGTTGGTTTAGTGTACGGATGTTAGAAAACTGGGCATGTTGGGTAGGTTTAGTGTACGTTTTTTTGGAAAACTGGGCATATTGGATGGGGTTAGTGTACGGATGTCAGAGAACTGGGCATATTGGATAGGTTTAGTGTACGGATGTTAGAAAACTTGGCATATTGGATGGGGTTAGAGTACGGATGTCAGAAAACTGGGCATATTGGATGGGGTTAGTGTACGTGGGTTGGTTTGAGAATGTCATGTAATGTGAGAATGTCAGACAACATGGTATATTGGACGGGTTAGTGCGAGAATATTGATAGTGTGAGAATGTCAGGCAACAGGGTATATTGGACGGGTTAGAGTGCGAATATTAATAGTGTGAGAATGTCAGACAATGGGGTATATTGGACAGGTTAGTGTGAGAATATTGATAGTGTAAGGATGTCAGACAATGTCAAAACATACATTTAGGAATTTATGAGCTCTCTCAAGAAAAATGAAATATTTAATTGAACGATTTTATACACACCCACATACCCCCCAATAGCAGGGTTAGCAGACTGATAAAGGGAGTGACATTAAGTTTCCCAAGGAATTAAGTATAATTAAGTACAACATATACTCTCCCAAAAAAAGAAATGCAACATCCAATTTTTGTTCTTCAAAATATGAATTTCTAACATCATTTTTAATACAGAAATAAGCATCTCATTAAACTGAAATTTGGCAGACTGGTTTTTCAGATTTTAAGTTCATTCACATGTAAAAATTTATCACATTAAAGTTCATAGCGCTCAGATGACGTCACTGCACCGTCAATATCTGTTGTGCCCACCATTAACCTGTAACACAGCACGGACCCGTCTCGGCGTAGACACAATCAATCGACGAATCAACGTTTGCGGCGCTGGAATAACGACTGTGAACGCGTCTACCCAAATCATCCCACAAATCTGGTGATTTGGACCGCCAGGGGAGCACTGTTACATTCTGGTTGGCTAGAAATTCAACAGTAGCACGAGCTGTGTGCGACCGAGCGTTGTCGTGCTGAAAAATTTCCCTACGGAGGTCCATCACGGGCAGCATATGTGGTGTCAAAGCCTCATCTGTGTATCGAACGGCGTTAAGGTTGCCGGGAATGTGCACCAGTTGAGTTTTTCGGGCACAGGATATGGCACCTCACACCATCACACTTCCTCCGCCAAAATGGTCGACCTCAAGGAACCTCTCATTCCGGCGTCTGTAAACTCGTGTACGACCATCTCTTCTCTGCAGCTGGAATCTTGATTCATTGCTGAACCAGACTCGCCTTCAGTTTCGCAGATTCCAGTCCCTTAACCTGTTGCACCATCGGACCCTTGCTGACGTCTCAGTACTACGCCGAAGTAAGGACGTCTGGCGCGTAAGCCATTTTGACGGAGACGGTTTCTGACTGTCTGTGCCGATATTCGATGGAGACCTGGGATATTTGATGCTGTTTCTGTTGCTGTTTTGGTCCGGTTTCGCAGGTGAAGTAACCGGATGTAGCGATTTTGGGCTGCTGTTGTGATCCTAGGTCGGCCAGAACGTTGACGATCAGCTGTTGAACCGGATTGCTGGTGCCGTTGCAACAGTCTGGAAATCGTGCTCCAGTGAACATTATAACGTCTAGTGACTGCATTCTGTGATTCGCCGGCCAGGAGACGACCAATGACGACGTTCCGGGTAGCTGCGTCTAGTCTTGGCATATTGTAGCAACTTCGTGAAACAATTTAACGACTGAATTCAATTGAACGGTTGTGTTGTCTGCCCTACGTTTTTCCCTACGCCTTCCTCGTGTAGCCGAAAGTCACGTGTGATCAACAGCCACTATCAGGGGCTTAAATTCAATTATCGGACATTTACATTATAACATGATCCTGTTGTCATGTGTCAATCACGCACATTTTTGGAAAAATTCATGTTTGAAAAAAAAATTGGATGTTGCGTTTTGTTTTTTTGGGAGAGTATATTTCATTTTTCCTTAGGAACGCTACAGCGTTAAATTCACATGACATGACACGACATTAAATTTAATTCTTTTTCATGTCAGGTAAAGCAGTACATTGGGTGGTGGTTGTGTGTAGTTTTTCTGTGAAAACGTCAATGGATGTGTACCATATTTGGTCTTTGAAGGTTATAACCACATGTTTCTCTAATATGGTTCTAAACATTATTTTTCAATATTTTGTGATCAGACTTGTAATGCGTTTAATTTAGAACATGCCTCGGTAACTTGCAAATTATATTTGATCAGTTAATTTCCAGTATAATGTATAATTGCATTGAATTAATGTCCAGCGCCACATTTTTGTAATAAACCTCCTACCAAAGAACTGTTCTAGAGAGTGATGGTATATAAATAAATCCCATTCTAAGTGGTTATGTAGAAAAACACACAATGTCAGACAACGAGGTACATGTGTAGGCCTATATTGGATGGGTTAGTGAGAGAATGTCGGTAGTGTAAGAATGTCCGACAATGGGGCGTATTAGATGGGTATATTGATCGAACTAGTGGGAGAATGTCAAGGGTATGATAATGTCAGACAATGGGGTGTATTGGATGGGTTAGTGTGAGAATGTAAGACAATGGGTTAGTGTGAGAATGTCAGAAAACAGGGTATATTGTATGGGTTGGTGTGAGAATGTAATACAATGGGTTAGTGTGAGAATGTCGGTAGTGTGAAAATGTACAGACACTAGGGTATATTGCATGGGTTAGTATGAGAATGTAAAACAATGGGTTAGTGTGAGAATCTCAGACACTCGGGTATATTGGATGGGTTAGTGTGAGAATGTAAGGCAATGGGTTAGTGTGAGAATGTCGGTAGTGTGAGAATGTCAGACAACAGGGTATATTGTATGGGTTCGTGTGAGAATGTTGATAATGTGAGAATGTCAGACCATGGGGTATATTGGATGGGTTAGTGTGAGAATGTAAGACAATGAGTTTGTGTAAGAATGTGGGTAGTGTGAGAATGTCAGACGTTGGGGAAGAAAATGCCAGCGTAAGATAATGTCGGATGGTGTGATTGGGTGGGGCGTATTAGATGGGTTAGTGTAAGAATGTCACGGTTATGAGAATCTCAGGTAACGGGGGTATAATGGATGCAATAGCGTGAGAATGTAAGACAATGGGTGAGTGAGAGAATGTCGGTAGTGTGAGAATGTCAGAAGACAGGGTATATTGGATGGGTTCGTGTGACATTGTCAGACAATAGGATATATTGGATGGGTTGGTGTGAGAATGTAAGACAATGTTTTGGTGTGAGAATGTCGGTAGTGTGAGAATGCCAGACAACAGGGTATATTGGATGGGTTCGTGTGAGAATTTTGATAATGTGAGAATGTCAGACCATGGCGTATATTAGATGGGTTAGTGTGAGAATGTAAGACAATGAGTTTGTGTAAGAATGTCGGTAGTGTAAGAATGTCAGACGTTGGGGAAGAAAATACCAGCGTAAGATAATGTCGGATGGTGTGATTGGGCGGGTATGTATTAGATGGGTTAGTGTAAGAATGTCACGGTTATGAGAATCTCAGGTAACGGGGGTATAATGGATGGATTAGCGTGACACTGTCAGACAGCGGGGTATATTGAACGGGTTAGTGTGGGAATGTCGATAGTGTAAGAATGTCAGACAACGGGGTAAATTGGACGGAGGCCTGTGTGAAAGAGTCGTAGTGTGAGCATGTATGCAGGTGAGAAGATCAGACAACAGGTTTAATGGACGGGTTAGTATGTGAATGTCGATAGTGTGAGACTGTCAGACAATGGGGTATATTGGATCGGCTAGAGTGAGAATGTCAAGCGTAGGAGAATGTCAGTCAACAGGGTATATTGGATGGGTTAGTATGAGACTGTCAGACAACGGGGTATATTTGATGGGTTCGTGTGAGAATGTTGATAATGTGAGAATGTCAGACCATGGGGTATATTGGATGGGTTAGTGTGAGAATGTAAGACAACGGGGTATATTGGATGGGTTAGTATGAGACTGTCAGACAACGGGGTATATTTGATGGGTTAGCAGGAGAATGTTGGTAGTGTGAGAATGTCAGACATTGGGGGAGATAATGCCAGATGGTGTGATTGGGCGGGTATGTATGAGAATATCAGAGAACAGAGTATATTGAATTGGTTAGTTCTCAAATACATTCTCACACTAACATATGCAATATGCCCTGTTGTCTGACATTCTCATACCCTTGGCATTCTCTCACTAGCCCATCCAATATACCCCATTGTCTGACATTCTCACACTAAACCATTTAATATACCCCACTGTCTGACATTCTCATACTACATTGTAGCCTTTCCAATATACCGCATCCTCTGACATTCTCACACTACTGACATTCTCACACTAACCTATGCAATATGCCCTGTTGTCTGACATTCTCACACTACTGACATTCTAACACTAACCCATTCAATATCGCCGGCTGTATGACATTATCAAATTACCTGACATTCTCACACTAGCCTTTCCAATATACCGCATTCCTCTGACATTCTCACACTACTGACATTCTAACACTAGCCCATCCAATATATCCCACTGTCTGACATTCTCACACTTACCCATTCAATATAGCCGGTTGTATGACATTCTCAAATTACCTGACATTCTCACACTAACCTTTCCAATATACCGCATCCTCTGACATTCTCACACAATTAACATTCTCACACTAGCCCATTCAATATGCCCTGGTGTCTGACATTCTCTTACACAAATCCCTGTCCAACTTGCCTCGATGTGTGTCATTCTCACTTTCCATACACCTGCGTACGCTCAACATTCTCACACAGACCCATCCAATGTGCCCTGTTGTCTGACATTCTCACACTAACCATCCAATACACCCCCTTGTCTGACATTCTCATACTCTTGACATTCTCGAACTAAGCCTTCCAATATACCCCGTTATCTGACATTCTTACACTACCGACATTCTCACGCTAAACCATCCAATATGCCCTATCGTCTAACATTCTCGATTTGCATACATCGTCATTATTCCAACATCCTCACAGAAACTCACCCATTATACCCAATTTTCCGTACACTAACCCCATTCAATGTTTTGACATTCACATGTTGCTTACACCGTCATAACCCAGACATCCTCACGTAAGCCCACCAAATATACCCCATTTTCCAAATTTCAGACTCTGCATACCTCTTCACCCTATCGACATTCTCACAGAACCCCCGCCCAATCACACCATCGGACATTATCTTAAGCTGGACATCGTCGTTCCAACTCTCTCAATGTACAAGCACTGTCGTTTCAAACGATTGAAAGTCATTGTGCTGTTTTTCTACATAACAACTAAGAGTGGGATTTGTTTATATACCATCACTCGCTAGAACAGTTCTTAGGTGAGAGGTTTATTACAAAAATGTGGCGCCAGACACTAGTTCAATGCAATTATACATTATACTGGAAATTGAATTATCACATATAATTTGCAAGTTAGCAAGGCATGTTCTAAATTAAACGCTGATCACAAAATATTAAAAAATAATGCTCAGAACCATATTAGAGAAACATGTGGTTATATTCAATATGCAAAATGAGAATGTCAGAAAACTGGGCATATTGGGTGGGGTTAGTGTACGGATGTCAGAAAACTGGGCATATTAGGTGGGTTTAGTGTACGGATGTCAGAAAACTGGGCATATTGGGTGGGTTTAGTTTACGGATATCAGAAAACTGCGCATATTGGATAGATTTAGTGTACGGATGTTAGAAAACTGGGCATATTGGGTTGGTTTAGTGTACGGATGTTAGAAAACTGGGCATGTTGGGTAGGTTTAGTGTACGTTTTTTTGGAAAACTGGGCATATTGGATGGGGTTAGTGTACGGATGTCAGAGAACTGGGCATATTGGATAGGTTTAGTGTACGGATGTTAGAAAACTTGGCATATTGGATGGGGTTAGAGTACGGATGTCAGAAAACTGGGCATATTGGATGGGGTTAGTGTACGTGGGTTGGTTTGAGAATGTCATGTAATGTGAGAATGTCAGACAACATGGTATATTGGACGGGTTAGTGCGAGAATATTGATAGTGTGAGAATGTCAGGCAACAGGGTATATTGGACGGGTTAGAGTGCGAATATTAATAGTGTGAGAATGTCAGACAATGGGGTATATTGGACAGGTTAGTGTGAGAATATTGATAGTGTAAGGATGTCAGACAATGTCAAAACATACATTTAGGAATTTATGAGCTCTCTCAAGAAAAATGAAATATTTAATTGAACGATTTTATACACACCCACATACCCCCCAATAGCAGGGTTAGCAGACTGATAAATGGAGTGACATTAAGTTTCCCAAGGAATTAAGTATAATTAAGTACAACATATACTCTCCCAAAAAAAGAAATGCAACATCCAATTTTTGTTCTTCAAAATATGAATTTCTAACATCATTTTTAATACAGAAATAAGCATCTCATTAAACTGAAATTTGGCAGACTGGTTTTTCAGATTTTAAGTTCATTCACATGTAAAAATTTATCACATTAAAGTTCATAGCGCTCAGATGACGTCACTGCACCGTCAATATCTGTTGTGCCCACCATTAACCTGTAACACAGCACGGACCCGTCTCGGCGTAGACACAATCAATCGACGAATCAACGTTTGCGGCGCTGTAAAAACGACTGTGAACGCGTCTACCCAAATCATCCCACAAATCTGGTGATTTGGACCGCCAGGGGAGCACTGTTACATTCTGGTTGGCTAGAAATTCAACAGTAGCACGAGCTGTGTGCGACCGAGCGTTGTCGTGCTGAAAAATTTCCCTACGGAGGTCCATCACGGGCAGCATATGTGGTGTCAAAGCCTCATCTGTGTATCGAACGGCGTTAAGGTTGCCGGGAATGTGCACCAGTTGAGTTTTTCGGGCACAGGATATGGCACCTCACACCATCACACTTCCTCCGCCAAAATGGTCGACCTCAAGGAACCTCTCATTCCGGCGTCTGTAAACTCGTGTACGACCATCTCTTCTCTGCAGCTGGAATCTTGATTCATTGCTGAACCAGACTCGCCTTCAGTTTCGCAGATTCCAGTCCCTTAACCTGTTGCACCATCGGACCCTTCCTGGCGTCTCAGTACTACGCCGAAGTAAGGACGTCTGGCGCGTAAGCCGTTTTGACGGAGACGATTTCTGACTGTCTGTGCCGATATTCGATGGAGACCTGGGATATTTGATGCTGTTTCTGTTGCTGTTTTGGTCCGGTTTCGCAGGTGAAGTAACCGGATGTAGCGATTTTGGGCTGCTGTTGTGATCCTAGGTCGGCCAGAACGTTGACGATCAGCTGTTGAGCGGGATTGCTGGTGCTGTTGCAACAGTCTGGAAATCGTGCTCCAGTGAACATTATAACGTCTAGTGACTGCATTCTGTGATTCGCCGGCCAGGAGACGACCAATGACGACGTTCCGGGTAGCTGCGTCTAGTCTTGGCATATTGTAGCAACTTCGTGAAACAATTTAACGACTGAATTCAATTGAACGGTTGTGTTGTCTGCCCTACGTTTTTCCCTACGCCTTCCTCGTGTAGCCGAAAGTCACGTGTGATCAACAGCCACTATCAGGGGCTTAAATTCAATTATCTGACATTTACATTATAACATGATCCTGTTGTCATGTGTCAATCACGCACATTTTTGGAAAAATTCATGTTTGAAAAAAAAATTGGATGTTGCGTTTTGTTTTTTTGGGAGAGTATATTTCATTTTTCCTTAGGAACGCTACAGCGTTAAATTCACATGACATGACACGACATTAAATTTAAGTCCTTTTCATGTCAGGTAAAGCAGTACATTGGGTGGTGGTTGTGTGTAGTTTTTCTGTGAAAACGTCAATGGATGTGTACCATATTTGGTCTTTGAAGGTTATAACCACATGTTTCTCTAATATGGTTCTAAACATTATTTTTCAATATTTTGTGATCAGACTTGTAATGCGTTTAATTTAGAACATGCCTCGGTAACTTGCAAATTATATTTGATCAGTTAATTTCCAGTATAATGTATAATTGCATTGAATTAATGTCCAGCGCCACATTTTTGTAATAAACCTCCTACCAAAGAACTGTTCTAGAGAGTGATGGTATATAAATAAATCCCATTCTAAGTGGTTATGTAGAAAAACACACAATGTCAGACAACGAGGTACATGTGTAGGCCTATATTGGATGGGTTAGTGAGAGAATGTCGGTAGTGTAAGAATGTCCGACAATGGGGCGTATTAGATGGGTTAGTGTAAAAATGTCACGGTTATGAGAATCTCAGGTAACGGGGGTATAATGGATGGATTAGCGAGAGAATGTCAGACAACGGGGTATATTGCACGGGTTAGTGGGAGAATGTCGGTAATGTAAGAAGGTCAGACAACACGGTATATTGCATGGGTTAGTGCGAGTATGTCAGACAGTAGGGTATATTGATCGAACTAGTGGGAGAATGTCAAGGGTATGATAATGTCAGACAATGGGGTGTATTACCACCAAGCCTGATGACGTCACATAGATTTACGCAAAGCTTTCTGGGTAAAATATACCTCAGTTCGCCATTTTGTTTATTGGTATTTAGCAAGATGTCACTGTTTAGGAAAACATTGATGACATAACCTATTTTTATCCACATATTTTTCTGGTAACTTTACGTCATTTACGTCTTTTTCTCGATACAGTATAATTTCTTCCGCCATATCTTAAAATTATGTTAACATCCCTCCAACCCCCGAAATGCTTTGTGCGTAAATTCCAAGTGACGTCATCAAGCAATCGGTCAATTGGATGGGTTAGTGTGAGAATGTAAGACAATGGGTTAGTGTGAGAATGTCAGAAAACAGGGTGTATTGGATGGGTTGGTGTGAGAATGTAATACAATGGGTTAGTGTGAGAATGTCGGTAGTGTGAAAATGTACAGACACTAGGGTATATTGCATGGGTTAGTGTGAGAATGTAAAACAATGGGTTAGTGTGAGAATCTCAGACACTCGGGTATATTGGATGGGTTAGTGTGAGAATGTAAGGCAATGGGTTAGTGTGAGAATGTCGGTAGTGTGAGAATGTCAGACAACAGGGTATATTTGATGGGTTCGTGTGAGAATGTTGATAATGTGAGAATGTCAGACCATGGGGTATATTGGATGGGTTAGTGTGAGAATGTAAGACAATGAGTTTGTGTAAGAATGTCGGTAGTGTGAGAATGTCAGACGTTGGGGAAGAAAATGCCAGCGTAAGATAATGTCGGATGGTGTGATTGGGCGGGGTGTATTAGATGGGTTAGTGTAAGAATGTCACGGTTATGAGAATCTCAGGTAACGGGGGTATAATGGATGGATTAGCGTGAGACTGTCAGACAGCGGGGTATATTGCACGGGTTAGTGTGGGAATGTCGATAGTGTAAGAATGTCAGACAACGGGGTAAATTGGACGGAGGCCTGTGTGAAAGAGTCGTAGTGTGAGGATGTATGCAGGTGAGAAGATCAGACAACAGGTTTATTGGACGGGTTAGTATGTGAATGTCGATAGTGTGAGACTGTCAGACAATGGGGTATATTGGATCGGCTAGAGTGAGAATGTCAAGCGTAGGAGAATGTCAGTCAACAGGGTATATTGGATGGGTTAGTATGAGACTGTCAGACAACGGGGTATATTGGAAGGGTTAGTGTGGGAATGTCGATAGTGTGAGAATGTCAGACAACGGGGTAAATTGGATGGGTTAGCAGGAGAATGTTGGTAGTGTGAGAATGTCAGACATTGGGAGAGATAATGCCAGATGGTGTGATTGGGCAGGTATGTATGAGAATATCAGAGAACAGAGTATATTGAATTGGTTAGTTCTCAAATACATTCTCACACTAACATATGCAATATGCCCTGTTGTCTGACATTCTCATACCCTTGGCATTCTCTCACTAGCCCATCCAATATACCCCATTGTCTGACATTCTCACACTAAACCATTTAATATACCCCACTGTCTGACATTCTCATACTACATTGTAGCCTTTCCAATATACCGCATCCTCTGACATTCTCACACTACTGACATTCTCACACTAACCTATGCAATATGCCCTGTTGTCTGACATTCTCACACTACTGACATTCTAACACTAACCCATTCAATATAGCCGGCTGTATGACATTATCAAATTACCTGACATTCTCACACTAGCCTTTCCAATATACCGCATTCCTCTGACATTCTCACACTACTGACATTCTAACACTAGCCCATCCAATATATCCCACTGTCTGACATTCTCACACTTACCCATTCAATATAGCCGGTTGTATGACATTCTCAAATTACCTGACATTCTCACACTAACCTTTCCAATATACCGCATCCTCTGACATTCTCACACAATTAACATTCTCACACTAGCCCATTCAATATGCCCTGGTGTCTGACATTCTCTTACACAAATCCCTGTCCAACTTGCCTCGATGTGTGTCATTCTCACTTTCCATACACCTGCGTACGCTCAACATTCTCACACAGACCCATCCAATGTGCCCTGTTGTCTGACATTCTCACACTAACCATCCAATACACCCCCTTGTCTGACATTCTCATACTCTTGACATTCTCGAACTAAGCCTTCCAATATACCCCGTTATCTGACATTCTTACACTACCGACATTCTCACGCTAAACCATCCAATATGCCCTATCGTCTAACATTCTCGATTTGCATACATCGTCATTATTCCAACATCCTCACAGAAACTCACCCATTATACCCAATTTTCCGTACACTAACCCCATTCAATGTTTTGACATTCACATGTTGCTTACACCGTCATAACCCAGACATCCTCACGTAAGCCCACCAAATATACCCCATTTTCCAAATTTCAGACTCTGCATACCTCTTCACCCTATCGACATTCTCACAGAACCCCCGCCCAATCACACCATCGGACATTATCTTAAGCTGGACATCGTCGTTCCAACTCTCTCAATGTACAAGCACTGTCGTTTCAAACGATTGAAAGTCATTGTGCTGTTTTTCTACATAACAACTAAGAGTGGGATTTGTTTATCACTCGCTAGAACAGTTCTTAGGTGAGAGGTTTATTACAAAAATGTGGCGCCAGACACTAGTTCAATGCAATTATACATTATACTGGAAATTGAATTATCACATATAATTTGCAAGTTAGCAAGGCATGTTCTAAATTAAACGCTGATCACAAAATATTAAAAAATAATGCTCAGAACCATATTAGAGAAACATGTGGTTATATTCAATATGCAAAATGAGAATGTCAGAAAACTGGGCATATTGGGTGGGGTTAGTGTACGGATGTCAGAAAACTGGGCATATTAGGTGGGTTTAGTGTACGGATGTCAGAAAACTGGGCATATTGGGTGGGTTTAGTTTACGGATATCAGAAAACTGCGCATATTGGATAGATTTAGTGTACGGATGTTAGAAAACTGGGCATATTGGGTTGGTTTAGTGTACGGATGTTAGAAAACTGGGCATGTTGGGTAGGTTTAGTGTACGTTTTTTTGGAAAACTGGGCATATTGGATGGGGTTAGTGTACGGATGTCAGAGAACTGGGCATATTGGATAGGTTTAGTGTACGGATGTTAGAAAACTTGGCATATTGGATGGGGTTAGAGTACACATGTCAGTAAACTGGGCATATTGGATGGGGTTAGTGTACGTGGGTTGGTTTGAGAATGTCATGTAATGTGAGAATGTCAGACAACATGGTATATTGGACGGGTTAGTGCGAGAATATTGATAGTGTGAGAATGTCAGGCAACAGGGTATATTGGACGGGTTAGAGTGCGAATATTAATAGTGTGAGAATGTCAGACAATGGGGTATATTGGACAGGTTAGTGTGAGAATATTGATAGTGTAAGGATGTCAGACAATGTCAAAACATACATTTAGGAATTTATGAGCTCTCTCAAGAAAAATGAAATATTTAATTGAACGATTTTATACACACCCACATACCCCCCAATAGCAGGGTTAGCAGACTGATAAAGGGAGTGACATTAAGTTTCCCAAGGAATTAAGTATAATTAAGTACAACATATACTCTCCCAAAAAAAGAAATGCAACATCCAATTTTTGTTCTTCAAAATATGAATTTCTAACA
Organism: Lepidochitona cinerea; assembly: GCA_963971465.1. Taxonomy (NCBI): domain Eukaryota; kingdom Metazoa; phylum Mollusca; class Polyplacophora; order Chitonida; family Tonicellidae; genus Lepidochitona; species Lepidochitona cinerea. The sequence goes on along the minus strand of OZ020551.1, from coordinate 62,427,945 downwards.
TCATTTTTAATACAGAAATAAGCATCTCATTAAACTGAAATTTGGCAGACTGGTTTTTCAGATTTTAAGTTCATTCACATGTAAAAATTTATCACATTAAAGTTCATAGCGCTCAGATGACGTCACTGCACCGTCAATATCTGTTGTGCCCACCATTAACCTGTAACACAGCACGGACCCGTCTCGGCGTAGACACAATCAATCGACGAATCAACGTTTGCGGCGCTGTAAAAACGACTGTGAACGCGTCTACCCAAATCATCCCACAAATCTGGTGATTTGGACCGCCAGGGGAGCACTGTTACATTCTGGTTGGCTAGAAATTCAACAGTAGCACGAGCTGTGTGCGACCGAGCGTTGTCGTGCTGAAAAATTTCCCTACGGAGGTCCATCACGGGCAGCATATGTGGTGTCAAAGCCTCATCTGTGTATCGAACGGCGTTAAGGTTGCCGGGAATGTGCACCAGTTGAGTTTTTCGGGCACAGGATATGGCACCTCACACCATCACACTTCCTCCGCCAAAATGGTCGACCTCAAGGAACCTCTCATTCCGGCGTCTGTAAACTCGTGTACGACCATCTCTTCTCTGCAGCTGGAATCTTGATTCATTGCTGAACCAGACTCGCCTTCAGTTTCGCAGATTCCAGTCCCTTAACCTGTTGCACCATCGGACCCTTGCTGACGTCTCAGTACTACGCCGAAGTAAGGACGTCTGGCGCGTAAGCCATTTTGACGGAGACGGTTTCTGACTGTCTGTGCCGATATTCGATGGAGACCTGGGATATTTGATGCTGTTTCTGTTGCTGTTTTGGTCCGGTTTCGCAGGGGCTTAAATTCAATTATCTGACATTTACATTATAACATGATCCTGTTGTCATGTGTCAATCACGCACATTTTTGGAAAAATTCATGTTTGAAAAAAAAATTGGATGTTGCGTTTTGTTTTTTTGGGAGAGTATATTTCATTTTTCCTTAGGAACGCTACAGCGTTAAATTTACATGACATGACACAACATTAAATTTAAGTCCTTTTCATGTCAGGTAAAGCAGTACATTGGGTGGTGGTTGTGTGTAGTTTTTCTGTGAAAATGTCAATGGATGTGTACCATATTTGGTCTTTGAAGGTTATAACCACATGTTTCTCTAATATGGTTCTAAACATTATTTTTCAATATTTTGTGATCAGACTTGTAATGCGTTTAATTTAGAACATGCCTCGGTAACTTGCAAATTATATTTGATCAGTTAATTTCCAGTATAATGTATAATTGCATTGAATTAATGTCCAGCGCCACATTTTTGTAATAAACCTCCTACCAAAGAACTGTTCTAGAGAGTGATGGTATATAAATAAATCCCATTCTAAGTGGTTATGTAGAAAAACACACAATGTCAGACAACGAGGTACATGTGTAGGCCTATATTGGATGGGTTAGTGAGAGAATGTCGGTAGTGTAAGAATGTCCGACAATGGGGCGTATTAGATGGGTATATTGATCGAACTAGTGGGAGAATGTCAAGGGTATGATAATGTCAGACAATGGGGTGTATTGGATGGGTTAGTGTGAGAATGTAAGACAATGGGTTAGTGTGAGAATGTCAGAAAACAGGGTATATTGTATGGGTTGGTGTGAGAATGTAATACAATGGGTTAGTGTGAGAATGTCGGTAGTGTGAAAATGTACAGACACTAGGGTATATTGCATGGGTTAGTATGAGAATGTAAAACAATGGGTTAGTGTGAGAATCTCAGACACTCGGGTATATTGGATGGGTTAGTGTGAGAATGTAAGGCAATGGGTTAGTGTGAGAATGTCGGTAGTGTGAGAATGTCAGACAACAGGGTATATTGGATGGGTTAGTGTGAGAATGTAAGACAATGAGTTTGTGTAAGAATGTGGGTAGTGTGAGAATGTCAGACGTTGGGGAAGAAAATGCCAGCGTAAGAGAATGTTGGATGGTGTGATTGGGCGGTGTATTAGATGGGTTAGTGTAAGAATGTCACGGTTATGAGAATCTCAGGTAACGGGGGTATAATGGATGCATTAGCGTGAGAATGTAAGACAATGGGTGAGTGAGAGAATGTCGGTAGTGTGAGAATGTCAGAAGACAGAGTATATTGGATGGGTTCGTGTGACATTGTCAGAGTGTGAGAATGTAAGACAATGTTTTGGTGTGAGAATGTCGGTAGTGTGAGAATGCCAGACAACAGGGTATATTGGATGGGTTCGTGTGAGAATTTTGATAAGGTGAGAATGTCAGACCATGGGGTATATTAGATGGGTTCGTGTGAGAATGTAAGACAATGAGTTTGTGTAAGAATGTCGGTAGTGTAAGAATGTCAGACGTTGGGGAAGAAAATGCCAGCGTAAGATAATGTCGGATGGTGTGATTGGGCGGTGTATTAGATGGGTTAGTGTAAGAATGTCACGGTTATGAGAATCTCAGGTAACGGGGGTATAATGGATGGATTAGCGTGAGACTGTCAGACAGCGGGGTATATTGCACGGGTTAGTGTGGGAATGTCGATAGTGTAAGAATGTCAGACAACGGGGTAAATTTGACGGAGGCCTGTGTGAAAGAGTCGTAGTGTGAGGATGTATGCAGGTGAGAAGATCAGACAACAGGTTTATTGGACGGGTTAGTATGTGAATGTCGATAGTGTGAGACTGTCAGACAATGGGGTATATTGGATCGGCTAGAGTGAGAATGTCAAGCGTAGGAGACTGTCAGACAACGGGGTATATTGGAAGGGTTAGTGTAGGAATGTCGATAGTGTGAGAATGTCAGACAACGGGGTAAATTGGATGGGTTAGCAGGAGAATGTTGGTAGTGTGAGAATGTCAGACATTGGGGGAGATAATGCCAGATGGTGTGATTGGGCGGGTATGTATGAGAATATCAGAGAACAGAGTATATTGAATTGGTTAGTTCTCAAATACATTCTCACACTAACATATGCAATATACCCCATTGTCTGACATTCTCACTCTAACTCTCATTCTAACACTAACCCATTCAATATACCCCACTGTCTGACATTCTCACACTAGCCAATCCAATATGCCCTGTTGTCTGACATTCTCATACCCTTGGCATTCTCTCACTAGCCCATCCAATATACCCCACTGTCTGACATTCTCACACTAAACCATTTAATATACACCCCACTGTCTGACATTCTCACACTAACCTTTCCAATATACTGCATCCTATGACATTCTCACACTACTGACATTCTAACACTAGCCCATCCAATATATCCCACTGTCTGACATTCTCACACTAACCCATTGAATATAGCTGGCTGTATGACATTCTCAAATTACCTGACATTCTGACACTAACCTTTCCAATATACCGCATCCTCTGACATTCTCACACAATTAACATTCTCACGCTAACCTATGCAATATGCCCTGGTGTCTGACATTCTCTTACACAAATCCCTGTCCAACTTGCCCCGATGTGTGTCATTCTCACTTTCCATACACCTGCGTACGCTCAACATTCATACACAGACCCATCCAATGTGCCCTGTTGTCTGACATTCTCACACTAACCATCCAATACACCCGCTTGTCTGACATTCTCATACCCTTGACATTCTCGAACTAAGCCTTCCAATATACCCCGTTATCTGACATTCTTACACTACCGACATTCTCACGCTAAACCATCCAATATGCCATATCGTCTAACATTCTCGATTTGCATACATCGTCATTATTCCAACATCCTCACAGAAACTCACCCAATATACCCAATTTTCCGTACACTAACCCCATTCAATGTTTTGACATTCACATGTTGCTTACACCGTCATAACCCCGACATCCTCACGTAAGCCCACCAAATATACCCCGTTTTCCAAATTTCAGACTCTGCATACCTCTTCACCCTATCGACATTCTCACAGAACCCCCGCCCAATCACACCATCGGACATTATCTTAAGCTGGACATCGTCGTTCCAACTCTCTCAATGTACAAGCACTGTCGTTTCAAACGATTGAAAGTCATTGTGCTGTTTTTCTACATAACAACTAAGAGTGGGATTTGTTTATAAAGCATCACTCGCTAGAACAGTTCTTAGGTGAGAGGTTTATTACAAAAATGTGGCGCCAGACACTAGTTCAATGCAATTATACATTATACTGGAAATTGAATTATCACATATAATTTGCAAGTTAGCAAGGCATGTTCTAAATTAAACGCTGATCACAAAATATTAAAAAATAATGCCCAGAACCATATTAGAGAAACATGTGGTTATATTCAATATGCAAAATGAGAATGTCAGAAAACTGGGCATATTGGGTGGGGATAGTGTACGGATGTCAGAAAACTTGGCATATTAGGTGGGTTTAGTGTACGGATGTCAGAAAACTGGGCATATTGGGTGGGTTTAGTTTACGGATATCAGAAAACTGCGCATATTGGATAGATTTAGTGTACGGATGTTAGAAAACTGGGCATATTGGGTTGGTTTAGTGTACGGATGTTAGAAAACTGGGCATGTTGGGTAGGTTTAGTGTACGTTTTTTTGGAAAACTGGGCATATTGGATGGGGTTAGTGTACGGATGTCAGAGAACTGGGCATATTGGATAGGTTTAGTGTACAGATGTTAGAAAACTTGGCATATTGGATGGGGTTAGAGTACGGATGTCAGAAAACTGGGCATATTGGATGGGGTTAGTGTACGTGGGTTGGTTTGAGAATGTCATGTAATGTGAGAATGTCAGACAACATGGTATATTGGACGGGTTAGTGCGAGAATATTGATAGTGTGAGAATGTCAGGCAACAGGGTATATTGGACGGGTTAGAGTGCGAATATTAATAGTGTGAGAATGTCAGACAATGGGGTATATTGGACAGGTTAGTGTGAGAATATTGATAGTGTAAGGATGTCAGACAATGTCAAAACATACATTTAGGAATTTATGAGCTCTCTCAAGAAAATGAAATATTTAATTGAACGATTTTATACACACCCACATACCCCCCAATAGCAGGGTTAGCAGACTGATAAAGGGAGTGACATTAAGTTTCCCAAGGAATTAAGTATAATTAAGTACAACATATACTCTCCCAAAAAAAGAAATGCAACATCCAATTTTTGTTCTTCAAAATATGAATTTCTAACATCATTTTTAATACAGAAATAAGCATCTCATTAAACTGAAATTTGGCAGACTGGTTTTTCAGATTTTAAGTTAATTCACATGTAAAAATCTATCACATTAAAGTTCATAGCGCTCAGATGACGTCACTGCACCGTCAATATCTGTTGTGCCCACCATTAACCTGTAACACAGCACGGACCCGTCTCGGCGTAGACACAATCAATCGACGAATCAACGTTTGCGGCGCTGGAATAACGACTGCGCACGCGTCTACCCAAATCATCCCACAAATCTGGTGATTTGGACCGCCAGGGGAGCACTGTTACATTCTGGTTGGCTAGAAATTCAACAGTAGCACGAGCTGTGTGCGACCGAGCGTTGTCGTGCTGAAAAATTTCCCTACGGAGGTCCATCACGGGCAGCATATGTGGTGTCAAAGCCTCATCTGTGTATCGAACGGCGTTAAGGTTGCCGGGAATGTGCACCAGTTGAGTTTTTCGGGCACAGGATATGGCACCTCACACCATCACACTTCCTCCGCCAAAATGGTTGACCTCAAGGAACCTCTCATTCCGGCGTCTGTAAACTCGTGTACGACCATCTCTTCTCTGCAGCTGGAATCTTGATTCATTGCTGAACCAGACTCGCCTTCAGTTTCGCAGATTCCAGTCCCTTAACCTGTTGCACCATCGGACCCTTGCTGACGTCTCAGTACTACGCCGAAGTAAGGACGTCTGGCGCGTAAGCCATTTTGACGGAGACGGTTTCTGACTGTCTGTGCCGATATTCGATGGAGACCTGGGATATTTGATGCTGTTTCTGTTGCTGTTTTGGTCCGGTTTCGCAGGGACTTAAATTCAGTTATCTGACATTTACATTATAACATGATCCTGTTGTCATGTGTCAATCATGCACATTTTTGGAAAAATTCATGTTTGAAAAAAAAATTGGATGTTGCGTTTTGTTTTTTTGGGAGAGTATATTTCATTTTTCCTTAGGAACGCTACAGCGTTAAATTCACATGACATGACACAACATTAAATTTAAGTCCTTTTCATGTCAGGTAAAGCAGTACATTGGGTGGTGGTTGTGTGTAGTTTTTCTGTGAAAACGTCAATGGATGTGTACCATATTTGGTCTTTGAAGGTTATAACCACATGTTTCTCTAATATGGTTCTAAACATTATTTTTCAATATTTTGTGATCAGACTTGTAATGCGTTTAATTTAGAACATGCCTCGGTAACTTGCAAATTATATTTGATCAGTTAATTTCCAGTATAATGTATAATTGCATTGAATTAATGTCCAGCGCCACATTTTTGTAATAAACCTCCTACCAAAGAACTGTTCTAGAGTATGATGGTATATAAATAAATCCCATTCTAAGTGGTTATGTAGAAAAACACACAATGTCAGACAACGAGGTACATGTGTAGGCCTATATTGGATGGGTTAGTGAGAGAATGTCGGTAGTGTAAGAATGTCCGACAATGGGGCGTATTAGATGGGTATATTGATCGAACTAGTGGGAGAATGTCAAGGGTATGATAATGTCAGACAATGGGGTGTATTGGATGGGTTAGTGTGAGAATGTAAGACAATGGGTTAGTGTGAGAATGTCAGAAAACAGGGTATATTGTATGGGTTGGTGTGAGAATGTAATACAATGGGTTAGTGTGAGAATGTCGGTAGTGTGAAAATGTACAGACACTAGGGTATATTGCATGGGTTAGTATGAAAATGTAAAACAATGGGTTAGTGTGAGAATCTCAGACACTCGGGTATATTGGATGGGTTAGTGTGAGAATGTAAGGCAATAGGTTAGTGTGAGAATGTCGGTAGTGTGAGAATGTCAGACAACAGGGTATATTGGATGGGTTCGTGTGAGAATGTTGATAATGTGAGAATGTCAGACCATGGGGTATATTGGATGGGTTAGTGTGAGAATGTAAGACAATGAGTTTGTGTAAGAATGTGGGTAGTGTGAGAATGTCAGACGTTGGGGAAGAAAATGCCAGCGTAAGATAATGTCTGATGGTGTGATTGGGTGGGGCGTATTAGATGGGTTAGTGTAAGAATGTCACGGTTATGAGAATCTCAGGTAACGGGGGTATAATGGATGCATTAGCGTGAGAATGTAAGACAATGGGTGAGTGAGAGAATGTCGGTAGTGTGAGAATGTCAGAAGACAGGGTATATTGGATGGGTTCGTGTGACATTGTCAGACACTAGGGTATATTGGATGGGTTGGTGTGAGAATGTAAGACAATGTTTTGGTGTGAGAATGTCGGTAGTGTGAGAATGCCAGACAACAGGGTATATTGGATGGGTTCGTGTGAGAATTTTGATAATGTGAGAATGTCAGACCATGGGGTATATTAGATGGGTTCGTGTAAGAATGTCGGTAGTGTAAGAATGTCAGACGTTGGGGAAGAAAATGCCAGCGTAAGATAATGTCGGATGGTGTGATTGGGCGGGGTGTATTAGATGGGTTAGTGTAAGAATGTCACAGTTATGAGAATCTCAGGTAACGGGGGTATAATGGATGGATTAGCGTGAGACTGTCAGACAGCGGGGTATATTGCACGGGTTAGTGTGGGAATGTCGATAGTGTAAGAATGTCAGACAACGGGGTAAATTTGACGGAGGCCTGTGTGAAAGAGTCGTAGTGTGAGGATGTATGCAGGTGAGAAGATCAGACAACAGGTTTATTGGACGGGTTAGTATGTGAATGTCGATAGTGTGAGACTGTCAGACAATGGGGTATATTGGATCGGCTAGAGTGAGAATGTCAAGCGTAGGAGAATGTCAGTCAACAGGGTATATTGGATGGGTTAGTATGAGACTGTCAGACAACGGGGTATATTGGAAGGGTTAGTGTGGGAATGTCGATAGTGTGAGAATGTCAGACAACGGGGTAAATTGGATGGGTTAGCAGGAGAATGTTGGTAGTGTGAGAATGTCAGACATTGGGGGAGATAATGCCAGATAGTGTGATTGGGCGGGTATGTATGAGAATATCAGAGAACAGAGTATATTGAATTGGTTAGTTCTCAAATACATTCTCACACTAACATATGCAATATACCCCACTGTCTGACATTCTCACACTATCCAATCCAATATGCCCTGTTGTCTGACATTCTCATACCCTTGGCATTCTCTCACTAGCCCATCCAATATACCCCATTGTCTGACATTCTCACACTAAACCATTTAATATACCCCACTGTCTGACATTCTCACACTAACCTTTCCAATATACCGCATCCTCTGACATTCTCACACAATTAACATTCTCACACTAACCTATGCAATATGCCCTGTTGTCTAACATTCTTACACTAACCCATTCAATATATCCGGTTGTATGCCATTCTCAAATTACCTGACATTCTCACACTAACCTTTCCAATATACCGCATCCTCTGACATTCTCACACAATTAACATTCTCACACTAACCTATGCAATATGCCCTGGTGTCTGACATTCTCTTACACAAATCCCTGTCCAACTTGCCCCGATGTGTGTCATTCTCACTTTCCATACACCTGTGTACGCTCAACATTCTGACACAGACCCATCCAATGTGCCCTGTTGTCTGACATTCTCACACTAACCATCCAATACACCCCGTTATCTGACATTCTTACACTACCGACATTCTCACGCTAAACCATCCAATATGCCCTATCGTCTAGCATTCTCGATTTGCATACATCGTCATTATTCCAACATCCTCACAGAAACTCATCCAATATACCCAATTTTCCGTACACTAACCCCATTCAATGTGCCCAATGTTTTGACATTTACATGTTGCTTACACCGTCATAACCCCGACATCCTCACGTAAGCCCACCAAATATACCCCGTTTTCCAAATTTCAGACTCAGCATACCTCTTCACCCTATCGACATTCTCACAGAACCCCCGCCCATTCACACCATCGGACATTATCTTAAGCTGGACATCGTCGTTCCAACTCTCTCAATGTACAAGCACTGACGTTTCAAACAATTGAAAGTCATTGTGCTGTTTTTCTACATAACAACTAAGAGTGGGATTTGTTTATATACCATCACTCGCTAGAACAGTTCTTAGGTGAGAGGTTTATTACAAAAATGTGGCGCCAGACAATAGTTCAATGCAATTATACATTATACTGGAAATTGATCGAATTATCACATATAATTTGCAAGTTAGCAAGGCATGTTCTAAATTAAACGCTGATCACAAAATATTAAAAAATAATGCTCAGAACCATATTAGAGAAACATGTGGTTATATTCAATATACAAAATGAGAATGTCAGAAAACTGGGCATATTGGGTGGGGTTAGTGTACGGATGTCAGAAAACTGGGCATATTAGGTGGGTTTAGTGTACGGATGTCAGAAAACTGGGCATATTGGGTGGGTTTCGTTTACGGATATCAGAAAACTGGGCATATTGGATAGATTTAGTGTACCGATGTTAGAAAACTGGGCATATTGGGTTGGTTTAGTATACGGATGTAAGAAAACTGGGCATGTTGGGTAGGTTTAGTGTACGTTTTTTTTGGAAAACTGGGTATATTGGATGGGGTTAGTGTACGGATGTCAGAGAACTGGGCATATTGAATAGGTTTAGTGTACGGATGTTAGAAATCTTGGCATATTGGATGGGGTTAGAGTACGGATGTCAGAAAACTGGGCATATTGGATGGGGTTAGTGTACGTGGGTTGGTTTGAGAATGTCATGTAATGTGAGAATGTCAGACAACATGGTATATTGGACGGGTTAGTGCGAGAATATTGATAGTGTGAGAATGTCAGGCAACAGGGTATATTGGACGGGTTAGAGTGCGAATATTAATAGTGTGAGAATGTCAGACAATGGGGTATATTGGACAGGTTAGTGTGAGAATATTGATAGTGTAAGGGTGTCAGACAATGTCAAAACATACATTTAGGAATTTATGAGCTCTCTCAAGAAAAATGAAATATTTAATTGAACGATTTTATACACACCCACGTACCCCCCGATAGCAGGGTTAGCAGACTGATAAAGGGAGTGACATTAAGTTTCCCAAGGAATTAAGTATAATTAAGTACAACATATACTCTCCCAAAAAAAGAAATGCAACATCCAATTTTTGTTCTTCAAAATATGAATTTTCAACATCATTTTTAATACAGAAATAAGCATCTCATTACACTGAAATTTGGCAGACTGGTTTTTCAGATTTTAAGTTCATTCACATGTAAAAATTTATCACATTAAAGTTCATAGCGCTCAGATGACGTCACTGCACCGTCAATATCTGTTGTGCCCACCATTAACCTGTAACACAGCACGGACCCGTCTCGGCGTAGACACAATCAATCGACGAATCAACGTTTGCGGCGCTGGAATAACGACTGCGCACGCGTCTACCCAAATCATCCCACAAATCTGGTGATTTGGACCGCCAGGGAAGCACTGTTACATTCTGGTTGGCTAGAAATTCAACAGTAGCTGTGCGACCGAGCGTTGTCGAGCGTTGTCGAGCTGAAAAATTTCCCTACGGAGGTCCATCACGGGCAGCATATGTGGGGTCAAAGCCTCATCTGTGTATCGAACGGCGTTAAGGTTGCCGGGAATGTGCACCAGTTGAGCTTTTCGGGCACAGGATATGGCACCTCACACCATCACACTTCCTCCGCCAAAATGGTCGACCTCAAGCACGCAGTTCCTTGCGAACCTCTCATTCCGGCGTCTGTTAACTCGTGTACGACCATCTCTTCTCTGCAGCTGGAATCTTGATTCATCGCTGAACCAGACTCGCCTTCAGTTTCGCAGATTCCAGTCCCTTAACCTGTTGCACCATCGGACCCTTGCTGGCGTCTCAGTACTACGCCGAAGTAAGGACGTCTGGTCTGGCGCGTAAGCAGTTTTGACGGAGACGGTTTCTGACTGTCTGTGCCGATATTCGATGGAGACCTGGGATATTTGATGCTGTTTCTGTTGCTGTTTTGGTCCGGTTTCGCAGGTGAAGTAACCGGATGTAGCGATTTTGGGCTGCTGTTGTGATCCTAGGTCGGCCAGAACGTTGACGATCAGCTGTTGAACCGGATTGCTGGTGCCGTTGCAACAGTCTGGAAATCGTGCTCCAGTGAACATTATAACGTCTAGTGACTGCATTCTGTGATTCGCCGGCCAGGAGACGACCAATGACGACGTTCCGGGTAGCTGCGTCTAGTCTTGGCATATTGTAGCAACTTCGTGAAACAATTTAACGACTGAATTCAATTGAACGGTTGTGTTGTCTGCCCTACGTTTTTCCCTACGCCTTCCTCGTGCAGCCGAAAGTCACGTGTGATCAACAGCCACTATCAGGGGCTTAAATTCAATTATCGGACATTTACATTATAACATGACCCTGTTGTCATGTGTCAATCACGCACATTTTTGGAAAAATTCATGTTTGAAAAAAAAAATTGGATGTTGGGTTTTTTTTTTTTTGGGAGAGTATATTTCATTTTTCCTTAGGAACGCTACAGCGTTAAATTCACATGACATAACACGACATTAAATTTAAGTTGTTTTCATGTCAGGTAAAGCAGTACATTGGGTGGTGGTTGTGTGTAGTTTTTCTGTGAAAACGTCAATGGATGTGTACCATATTTGGTCTTTGAAGGTTATAACCACATGTTTCTCTAATATGGTTCTAAACATTATTTTTCAATATTTTGTGATCAGACTTGTAATGCGTTTAATTTAGAACATGCCTCGGTAACTTGCAAATTATATTTAATCAGTCAATTTCCAGCATAATGTATAATTGCATTGAATTAATGTCCAGCGCCACATTTTTGTAATAAACCTCTCACCTAAGAACTGTTCTAGCGAGTGATGGTATATAAGCAAATCCCATTCTAAGTGGTTATGTAGAAAAACACACAATGTCAGGCGAGGTACATGTGTAGGCCTATATTGGATGGGTTAGTGAGAGAATGTCGGTAGTGTAAGAATGTCCGACAATGGGGCGTATTAGATGGGTTAGTGTAAGAATGTCACGGTTATGAGAATCTCAGGTAACGGGGGTATAATGAATGGATTAGCGTGAGAATGTCAGACAGCGGGGTATATTGCACGGGTTAGTGGGAGAATGTCGGTAATGTAAGAAGGTCAGACAACACGGTATATTGCATGGGTTAGAGTGAGTATGTCAGACAGTAGGGTATATTGATCGAACTAGTGGGAAAATGTCAAGGGTATGATAATGTCAGACAATGGGGTGTATTGGATGGGTTAGTGTGAGAATGTAAGACAATGGGTGAGTGTGAGAATGTCAGAAGACAGGGTATATTGGATGGGTTGGTGTGAGAATGTTGATAATGTGAAAATGTCAGACCATGGGGTATATTGGATGGATTAGTGTGAGAATGTTGGTAGTGTGAAAATGTCAGACGTTGGGAAAGAAAATGCCAGCGTAAGATAATGTCGGATGTTGTGATTGGGCGGGTATGTATGAGAATATCAGACAACAGAGTATATTGAATTGGTTAGTTCTCAAACACATTATCACACTATCCTAGTGTGAGAATGTCAAACACCGGGGTATATTGGATGGGTTAGTGTGAGAATGTCGATAGTGTGAGACTGTCAGACAACAGGGTATATTGGAAGGGTTAGTGTGAGAATGTCGGTACTGTGAGAATGTCAGACTACAGGGTATATTGGATGGGTCAGTGTGGGAATGTCGATAGTGTGAGACTGTCAGACAACGGGGTATATTGGACGGGTTAGTGTGGGAATGTCGATAGTGTAAGAATGTCAGACAACGGGGTAAATTGGACGGAGGCCTGTGTGAAAGAGTCGTAGTGTGAGGACGTATGCAGGTGAGAAGATCAGACAACAGGTTTATTGGACGGGTTAGTATGTGAATGTCGATAGTGTGAGACTGTCAGACAATGGGGTATATTGGATCGGCTAGAGTGAGAATGTCAAGCGTAGGAGAATGTCAGTCAACAGGGTATATTGGATGGGTTAGTATGAGACTGTCAGACAACGGGGTATATTGGAAGGGTTAGTGTGGGAATGTCGATAGTGTGAGAATGTCAGACAACGGGGTAAATTGGATGGGTTAGTGTGAGAATGTAAGGCAATAGGTTAGTGTGAGAATGTCGGTAGTGTGAGAATGTCAGACAACAGGGTATATTGGATGGGTTCGTGTGAGAATGTTGATAATGTGAGAATGTCAGACCATGGGGTATATTGGATGGGTTAGTGTGAGAATGTAAGACAATGAGTTTGTGTAAGAATGTCGGTAGTGTAAGAATGTCAGACGTTGGGGAAGAAAATGCCAGCGTAAGATAATGTCGGATGGTGTGATTGGGCGGTGTATTAGATGGGTTAGTGTAAGAATGTCACGGTTATGAGAATCTCAGGTAACGGGGGTATAATGGATGGATTAGCGTGAGACTGTCAGACAGCGGGGTATATTGCACGGGTTAGTGTGGGAATGTCGATAGTGTAAGAATGTCAGACAACGGGGTAAATTTGACGGAGGCCTGTGTGAAAGAGTCGTAGTGTGAGGATGTATGCAGGTGAGAAGATCAGACAACAGGTTTATTGGACGGGTTAGTATGTGAATGTCGATAGTGTGAGACTGTCAGACAATGGGGTATATTGGATCGGCTAGAGTGAGAATGTCAAGCGTAGGAGACTGTCAGACAACGGGGTATATTGGAAGGGTTAGTGTAGGAATGTCGATAGTGTGAGAATGTCAGACAACGGGGTAAATTGGATGGGTTAGCAGGAGAATGTTGGTAGTGTGAGAATGTCAGACATTGGGGGAGATAATGCCAGATGGTGTGATTGGGCGGGTATGTATGAGAATATCAGAGAACAGAGTATATTGAATTGGTTAGTTCTCAAATACATTCTCACACTAACATATGCAATATACCCCATTGTCTGACATTCTCACTCTAACTCTCATTCTAACACTAACCCATTCAATATACCCCACTGTCTGACATTCTCACACTAGCCAATCCAATATGCCCTGTTGTCTGACATTCTCATACCCTTGGCATTCTCTCACTAGCCCATCCAATATACCCCACTGTCTGACATTCTCACACTAAACCATTTAATATACACCCCACTGTCTGACATTCTCACACTAACCTTTCCAATATACTGCATCCTATGACATTCTCACACTACTGACATTCTAACACTAGCCCATCCAATATATCCCACTGTCTGACATTCTCACACTAACCCATTGAATATAGCTGGCTGTATGACATTCTCAAATTACCTGACATTCTGACACTAACCTTTCCAATATACCGCATCCTCTGACATTCTCACACAATTAACATTCTCACGCTAACCTATGCAATATGCCCTGGTGTCTGACATTCTCTTACACAAATCCCTGTCCAACTTGCCCCGATGTGTGTCATTCTCACTTTCCATACACCTGCGTACGCTCAACATTCATACACAGACCCATCCAATGTGCCCTGTTGTCTGACATTCTCACACTAACCATCCAATACACCCGCTTGTCTGACATTCTCATACCCTTGACATTCTCGAACTAAGCCTTCCAATATACCCCGTTATCTGACATTCTTACACTACCGACATTCTCACGCTAAACCATCCAATATGCCATATCGTCTAACATTCTCGATTTGCATACATCGTCATTATTCCAACATCCTCACAGAAACTCACCCAATATACCCAATTTTCCGTACACTAACCCCATTCAATGTTTTGACATTCACATGTTGCTTACACCGTCATAACCCCGACATCCTCACGTAAGCCCACCAAATATACCCCGTTTTCCAAATTTCAGACTCTGCATACCTCTTCACCCTATCGACATTCTCACAGAACCCCCGCCCAATCACACCATCGGACATTATCTTAAGCTGGACATCGTCGTTCCAACTCTCTCAATGTACAAGCACTGTCGTTTCAAACGATTGAAAGTCATTGTGCTGTTTTTCTACATAACAACTAAGAGTGGGATTTGTTTATAAAGCATCACTCGCTAGAACAGTTCTTAGGTGAGAGGTTTATTACAAAAATGTGGCGCCAGACACTAGTTCAATGCAATTATACATTATACTGGAAATTGAATTATCACATATAATTTGCAAGTTAGCAAGGCATGTTCTAAATTAAACGCTGATCACAAAATATTAAAAAATAATGCCCAGAACCATATTAGAGAAACATGTGGTTATATTCAATATGCAAAATGAGAATGTCAGAAAACTGGGCATATTGGGTGGGGATAGTGTACGGATGTCAGAAAACTTGGCATATTAGGTGGGTTTAGTGTACGGATGTCAGAAAACTGGGCATATTGGGTGGGTTTAGTTTACGGATATCAGAAAACTGCGCATATTGGATAGATTTAGTGTACGGATGTTAGAAAACTGGGCATATTGGGTTGGTTTAGTGTACGGATGTTAGAAAACTGGGCATGTTGGGTAGGTTTAGTGTACGTTTTTTTGGAAAACTGGGCATATTGGATGGGGTTAGTGTACGGATGTCAGAGAACTGGGCATATTGGATAGGTTTAGTGTACAGATGTTAGAAAACTTGGCATATTGGATGGGGTTAGAGTACGGATGTCAGAAAACTGGGCATATTGGATGGGGTTAGTGTACGTGGGTTGGTTTGAGAATGTCATGTAATGTGAGAATGTCAGACAACATGGTATATTGGACGGGTTAGTGCGAGAATATTGATAGTGTGAGAATGTCAGGCAACAGGGTATATTGGACGGGTTAGAGTGCGAATATTAATAGTGTGAGAATGTCAGACAATGGGGTATATTGGACAGGTTAGTGTGAGAATATTGATAGTGTAAGGATGTCAGACAATGTCAAAACATACATTTAGGAATTTATGAGCTCTCTCAAGAAAATGAAATATTTAATTGAACGATTTTATACACACCCACATACCCCCCAATAGCAGGGTTAGCAGACTGATAAAGGGAGTGACATTAAGTTTCCCAAGGAATTAAGTATAATTAAGTACAACATATACTCTCCCAAAAAAAGAAATGCAACATCCAATTTTTGTTCTTCAAAATATGAATTTCTAACATCATTTTTAATACAGAAATAAGCATCTCATTAAACTGAAATTTGGCAGACTGGTTTTTCAGATTTTAAGTTAATTCACATGTAAAAATCTATCACATTAAAGTTCATAGCGCTCAGATGACGTCACTGCACCGTCAATATCTGTTGTGCCCACCATTAACCTGTAACACAGCACGGACCCGTCTCGGCGTAGACACAATCAATCGACGAATCAACGTTTGCGGCGCTGGAATAACGACTGCGCACGCGTCTACCCAAATCATCCCACAAATCTGGTGATTTGGACCGCCAGGGGAGCACTGTTACATTCTGGTTGGCTAGAAATTCAACAGTAGCACGAGCTGTGTGCGACCGAGCGTTGTCGTGCTGAAAAATTTCCCTACGGAGGTCCATCACGGGCAGCATATGTGG
Source organism: Lepidochitona cinerea (assembly GCA_963971465.1). Classification (NCBI taxonomy): domain Eukaryota; kingdom Metazoa; phylum Mollusca; class Polyplacophora; order Chitonida; family Tonicellidae; genus Lepidochitona; species Lepidochitona cinerea. The sequence goes on along the minus strand of OZ020551.1, from coordinate 62,411,288 downwards.
TGTCAAAGCCTCATCTGTGTATCGAACGGCGTTAAGGTTGCCGGGAATGTGCACCAGTTGAGTTTTTCGGGCACAGGATATGGCACCTCACACCATCACACTTCCTCCGCCAAAATGGTTGACCTCAAGGAACCTCTCATTCCGGCGTCTGTAAACTCGTGTACGACCATGTCTTCTCTGCAGCTGGAATCTTGATTCATTGCTGAACCAGACTCGCCTTCAGTTTCGCAGATTCCAGTCCCTTAACCTGTTGCACCATCGGACCCTTGCTGACGTCTCAGTACTACGCCGAAGTAAGGACGTCTGGCGCGTAAGCCATTTTGACGGAGACGGTTTCTGACTGTCTGTGCCGATATTCGATGGAGACCTGGGATATTTGATGCTGTTTCTGTTGCTGTTTTGGTCCGGTTTCGCAGGGACTTAAATTCAGTTATCTGACATTTACATTATAACATGATCCTGTTGTCATGTGTCAATCATGCACATTTTTGGAAAAATTCATGTTTGAAAAAAAAATTGGATGTTGCGTTTTGTTTTTTTGGGAGAGTATATTTCATTTTTCCTTAGGAACGCTACAGCGTTAAATTCACATGACATGACACAACATTAAATTTAAGTCCTTTTCATGTCAGGTAAAGCAGTACATTGGGTGGTGGTTGTGTGTAGTTTTTCTGTGAAAACGTCAATGGATGTGTACCATATTTGGTCTTTGAAGGTTATAACCACATGTTTCTCTAATATGGTTCTAAACATTATTTTTCAATATTTTGTGATCAGACTTGTAATGCGTTTAATTTAGAACATGCCTCGGTAACTTGCAAATTATATTTGATCAGTTAATTTCCAGTATAATGTATAATTGCATTGAATTAATGTCCAGCGCCACATTTTTGTAATAAACCTCCTACCAAAGAACTGTTCTAGAGTATGATGGTATATAAATAAATCCCATTCTAAGTGGTTATGTAGAAAAACACACAATGTCAGACAACGAGGTACATGTGTAGGCCTATATTGGATGGGTTAGTGAGAGAATGTCGGTAGTGTAAGAATGTCCGACAATGGGGCGTATTAGATGGGTATATTGATCGAACTAGTGGGAGAATGTCAAGGGTATGATAATGTCAGACAATGGGGTGTATTGGATGGGTTAGTGTGAGAATGTAAGACAATGGGTTAGTGTGAGAATGTCAGAAAACAGGGTATATTGTATGGGTTGGTGTGAGAATGTAATACAATGGGTTAGTGTGAGAATGTCGGTAGTGTGAAAATGTACAGACACTAGGGTATATTGCATGGGTTAGTATGAAAATGTAAAACAATGGGTTAGTGTGAGAATCTCAGACACTCGGGTATATTGGATGGGTTAGTGTGAGAATGTAAGGCAATAGGTTAGTGTGAGAATGTCGGTAGTGTGAGAATGTCAGACAACAGGGTATATTGGATGGGTTCGTGTGAGAATGTTGATAATGTGAGAATGTCAGACCATGGGGTATATTGGATGGGTTAGTGTGAGAATGTAAGACAATGAGTTTGTGTAAGAATGTGGGTAGTGTGAGAATGTCAGACGTTGGGGAAGAAAATGCCAGCGTAAGATAATGTCTGATGGTGTGATTGGGTGGGGCGTATTAGATGGGTTAGTGTAAGAATGTCACGGTTATGAGAATCTCAGGTAACGGGGGTATAATGGATGCATTAGCGTGAGAATGTAAGACAATGGGTGAGTGAGAGAATGTCGGTAGTGTGAGAATGTCAGAAGACAGGGTATATTGGATGGGTTCGTGTGACATTGTCAGACACTAGGGTATATTGGATGGGTTGGTGTGAGAATGTAAGACAATGTTTTGGTGTGAGAATGTCGGTAGTGTGAGAATGCCAGACAACAGGGTATATTGGATGGGTTCGTGTGAGAATTTTGATAATGTGAGAATGTCAGACCATGGGGTATATTAGATGGGTTCGTGTAAGAATGTCGGTAGTGTAAGAATGTCAGACGTTGGGGAAGAAAATGCCAGCGTAAGATAATGTCGGATGGTGTGATTGGGCGGGGTGTATTAGATGGGTTAGTGTAAGAATGTCACAGTTATGAGAATCTCAGGTAACGGGGGTATAATGGATGGATTAGCGTGAGACTGTCAGACAGCGGGGTATATTGCACGGGTTAGTGTGGGAATGTCGATAGTGTAAGAATGTCAGACAACGGGGTAAATTTGACGGAGGCCTGTGTGAAAGAGTCGTAGTGTGAGGATGTATGCAGGTGAGAAGATCAGACAACAGGTTTATTGGACGGGTTAGTATGTGAATGTCGATAGTGTGAGACTGTCAGACAATGGGGTATATTGGATCGGCTAGAGTGAGAATGTCAAGCGTAGGAGAATGTCAGTCAACAGGGTATATTGGATGGGTTAGTATGAGACTGTCAGACAACGGGGTATATTGGAAGGGTTAGTGTGGGAATGTCGATAGTGTGAGAATGTCAGACAACGGGGTAAATTGGATGGGTTAGCAGGAGAATGTTGGTAGTGTGAGAATGTCAGACATTGGGGGAGATAATGCCAGATAGTGTGATTGGGCGGGTATGTATGAGAATATCAGAGAACAGAGTATATTGAATTGGTTAGTTCTCAAATACATTCTCACACTAACATATGCAATATACCCCACTGTCTGACATTCTCACACTATCCAATCCAATATGCCCTGTTGTCTGACATTCTCATACCCTTGGCATTCTCTCACTAGCCCATCCGATATACCCCATTGTCTGACATTCTCACACTAAACCATTTAATATACCCCACTGTCTGACATTCTCACACTAACCTTTCCAATATACCGCATCCTCTGACATTCTCACACAATTAACATTCTCACACTAACCTATGCAATATGCCCTGTTGTCTAACATTCTTACACTAACCCATTCAATATATCCGGTTGTATGCCATTCTCAAATTACCTGACATTCTCACACTAACCTTTCCAATATACCGCATCCTCTGACATTCTCACACAATTAACATTCTCACACTAACCTATGCAATATGCCCTGGTGTCTGACATTCTCTTACACAAATCCCTGTCCAACTTGCCCCGATGTGTGTCATTCTCACTTTCCATACACCTGTGTACGCTCAACATTCTGACACAGACCCATCCAATGTGCCCTGTTGTCTGACATTCTCACACTAACCATCCAATACACCCCGTTATCTGACATTCTTACACTACCGACATTCTCACGCTAAACCATCCAATATGCCCTATCGTCTAGCATTCTCGATTTGCATACATCGTCATTATTCCAACATCCTCACAGAAACTCATCCAATATACCCAATTTTCCGTACACTAACCCCATTCAATGTGCCCAATGTTTTGACATTTACATGTTGCTTACACCGTCATAACCCCGACATCCTCACGTAAGCCCACCAAATATACCCCGTTTTCCAAATTTCAGACTCAGCATACCTCTTCACCCTATCGACATTCTCACAGAACCCCCGCCCATTCACACCATCGGACATTATCTTAAGCTGGACATCGTCGTTCCAACTCTCTCAATGTACAAGCACTGACGTTTCAAACAATTGAAAGTCATTGTGCTGTTTTTCTACATAACAACTAAGAGTGGGATTTGTTTATATACCATCACTCGCTAGAACAGTTCTTAGGTGAGAGGTTTATTACAAAAATGTGGCGCCAGACAATAGTTCAATGCAATTATACATTATACTGGAAATTGATCGAATTATCACATATAATTTGCAAGTTAGCAAGGCATGTTCTAAATTAAACGCTGATCACAAAATATTAAAAAATAATGCTCAGAACCATATTAGAGAAACATGTGGTTATATTCAATATACAAAATGAGAATGTCAGAAAACTGGGCATATTGGGTGGGGTTAGTGTACGGATGTCAGAAAACTGGGCATATTAGGTGGGTTTAGTGTACGGATGTCAGAAAACTGGGCATATTGGGTGGGTTTCGTTTACGGATATCAGAAAACTGGGCATATTGGATAGATTTAGTGTACCGATGTTAGAAAACTGGGCATATTGGGTTGGTTTAGTATACGGATGTAAGAAAACTGGGCATGTTGGGTAGGTTTAGTGTACGTTTTTTTTGGAAAACTGGGTATATTGGATGGGGTTAGTGTACGGATGTCAGAGAACTGGGCATATTGAATAGGTTTAGTGTACGGATGTTAGAAATCTTGGCATATTGGATGGGGTTAGAGTACGGATGTCAGAAAACTGGGCATATTGGATGGGGTTAGTGTACGTGGGTTGGTTTGAGAATGTCATGTAATGTGAGAATGTCAGACAACATGGTATATTGGACGGGTTAGTGCGAGAATATTGATAGTGTGAGAATGTCAGGCAACAGGGTATATTGGACGGGTTAGAGTGCGAATATTAATAGTGTGAGAATGTCAGACAATGGGGTATATTGGACAGGTTAGTGTGAGAATATTGATAGTGTAAGGGTGTCAGACAATGTCAAAACATACATTTAGGAATTTATGAGCTCTCTCAAGAAAAATGAAATATTTAATTGAACGATTTTATACACACCCACGTACCCCCCGATAGCAGGGTTAGCAGACTGATAAAGGGAGTGACATTAAGTTTCCCAAGGAATTAAGTATAATTAAGTACAACATATACTCTCCCAAAAAAAGAAATGCAACATCCAATTTTTGTTCTTCAAAATATGAATTTTCAACATCATTTTTAATACAGAAATAAGCATCTCATTACACTGAAATTTGGCAGACTGGTTTTTCAGATTTTAAGTTCATTCACATGTAAAAATTTATCACATTAAAGTTCATAGCGCTCAGATGACGTCACTGCACCGTCAATATCTGTTGTGCCCACCATTAACCTGTAACACAGCACGGACCCGTCTCGGCGTAGACACAATCAATCGACGAATCAACGTTTGCGGCGCTGGAATAACGACTGCGCACGCGTCTACCCAAATCATCCCACAAATCTGGTGATTTGGACCGCCAGGGAAGCACTGTTACATTCTGGTTGGCTAGAAATTCAACAGTAGCTGTGCGACCGAGCGTTGTCGAGCGTTGTCGAGCTGAAAAATTTCCCTACGGAGGTCCATCACGGGCAGCATATGTGGGGTCAAAGCCTCATCTGTGTATCGAACGGCGTTAAGGTTGCCGGGAATGTGCACCAGTTGAGCTTTTCGGGCACAGGATATGGCACCTCACACCATCACACTTCCTCCGCCAAAATGGTCGACCTCAAGCACGCAGTTCCTTGCGAACCTCTCATTCCGGCGTCTGTTAACTCGTGTACGACCATCTCTTCTCTGCAGCTGGAATCTTGATTCATCGCTGAACCAGACTCGCCTTCAGTTTCGCAGATTCCAGTCCCTTAACCTGTTGCACCATCGGACCCTTGCTGGCGTCTCAGTACTACGCCGAAGTAAGGACGTCTGGTCTGGCGCGTAAGCAGTTTTGACGGAGACGGTTTCTGACTGTCTGTGCCGATATTCGATGGAGACCTGGGATATTTGATGCTGTTTCTGTTGCTGTTTTGGTCCGGTTTCGCAGGTGAAGTAACCGGATGTAGCGATTTTGGGCTGCTGTTGTGATCCTAGGTCGGCCAGAACGTTGACGATCAGCTGTTGAACCGGATTGCTGGTGCCGTTGCAACAGTCTGGAAATCGTGCTCCAGTGAACATTATAACGTCTAGTGACTGCATTCTGTGATTCGCCGGCCAGGAGACGACCAATGACGACGTTCCGGGTAGCTGCGTCTAGTCTTGGCATATTGTAGCAACTTCGTGAAACAATTTAACGACTGAATTCAATTGAACGGTTGTGTTGTCTGCCCTACGTTTTTCCCTACGCCTTCCTCGTGCAGCCGAAAGTCACGTGTGATCAACAGCCACTATCAGGGGCTTAAATTCAATTATCGGACATTTACATTATAACATGACCCTGTTGTCATGTGTCAATCACGCACATTTTTGGAAAAATTCATGTTTGAAAAAAAAAATTGGATGTTGGGTTTTTTTTTTTTTGGGAGAGTATATTTCATTTTTCCTTAGGAACGCTACAGCGTTAAATTCACATGACATAACACGACATTAAATTTAAGTTGTTTTCATGTCAGGTAAAGCAGTACATTGGGTGGTGGTTGTGTGTAGTTTTTCTGTGAAAACGTCAATGGATGTGTACCATATTTGGTCTTTGAAGGTTATAACCACATGTTTCTCTAATATGGTTCTAAACATTATTTTTCAATATTTTGTGATCAGACTTGTAATGCGTTTAATTTAGAACATGCCTCGGTAACTTGCAAATTATATTTAATCAGTCAATTTCCAGCATAATGTATAATTGCATTGAATTAATGTCCAGCGCCACATTTTTGTAATAAACCTCTCACCTAAGAACTGTTCTAGCGAGTGATGGTATATAAGCAAATCCCATTCTAAGTGGTTATGTAGAAAAACACACAATGTCAGGCGAGGTACATGTGTAGGCCTATATTGGATGGGTTAGTGAGAGAATGTCGGTAGTGTAAGAATGTCCGACAATGGGGCGTATTAGATGGGTTAGTGTAAGAATGTCACGGTTATGAGAATCTCAGGTAACGGGGGTATAATGAATGGATTAGCGTGAGAATGTCAGACAGCGGGGTATATTGCACGGGTTAGTGGGAGAATGTCGGTAATGTAAGAAGGTCAGACAACACGGTATATTGCATGGGTTAGAGTGAGTATGTCAGACAGTAGGGTATATTGATCGAACTAGTGGGAAAATGTCAAGGGTATGATAATGTCAGACAATGGGGTGTATTGGATGGGTTAGTGTGAGAATGTAAGACAATGGGTGAGTGTGAGAATGTCAGAAGACAGGGTATATTGGATGGGTTGGTGTGAGAATGTTGATAATGTGAAAATGTCAGACCATGGGGTATATTGGATGGATTAGTGTGAGAATGTTGGTAGTGTGAAAATGTCAGACGTTGGGAAAGAAAATGCCAGCGTAAGATAATGTCGGATGTTGTGATTGGGCGGGTATGTATGAGAATATCAGACAACAGAGTATATTGAATTGGTTAGTTCTCAAACACATTATCACACTATCCTAGTGTGAGAATGTCAAACACCGGGGTATATTGGATGGGTTAGTGTGAGAATGTCGATAGTGTGAGACTGTCAGACAACAGGGTATATTGGAAGGGTTAGTGTGAGAATGTCGGTACTGTGAGAATGTCAGACTACAGGGTATATTGGATGGGTCAGTGTGGGAATGTCGATAGTGTGAGACTGTCAGACAACGGGGTATATTGGACGGGTTAGTGTGGGAATGTCGATAGTGTAAGAATGTCAGACAACGGGGTAAATTGGACGGAGGCCTGTGTGAAAGAGTCGTAGTGTGAGGACGTATGCAGGTGAGAAGATCAGACAACAGGTTTATTGGACGGGTTAGTATGTGAATGTCGATAGTGTGAGACTGTCAGACAATGGGGTATATTGGATCGGCTAGAGTGAGAATGTCAAGCGTAGGAGAATGTCAGTCAACAGGGTATATTGGATGGGTTAGTATGAGACTGTCAGACAACGGGGTATATTGGAAGGGTTAGCAGGAGAATGTTGGTCTAACATTCTCGATTTGCATACATCGTCATTATTCCAACATCCTCACAGAAACTTACCCAATTTTCTGACATCCGTCCCAGCCAACACTCAAACATGGGACCTATATGGGTCATAGGTGGGCTGCCAAGTTGGGCCCAAGTGGGCTACCCAGCTGGGGCCCATGTCGTTTTGGCCACTAGAAAAAACTGGGTCCCACATGGGCTGCCCAGTGGGTAAAAAGTGGGGGTTAAGTGGGCTAATATTAGGGACAGCCTGGGGTATAAATGGGCCCCAGCCAGTTTTAATTCAGTTAATTTCTAACCCATCTGCATAGCTCAAATACATGGGAGATATTAATGATGAAAAAGAGTGTCCCCCCCCATAATTATCGCATTTCTTTGCCATTCTAATGGCCGTTAGTATATCGAAGAAACTACTCATTAAATAGTTATGATACACCTTAATACATATATTGTCCTTCTTCAGTCATGTGCTCCGAATAGTTCATTACATAGAAAACACAAAATCTTCCAATAAATTTGAAATAACAGAATGATTTATTTCCACAGCAACAAAAATTAAAGCTATAGTATAGTTTTTAGCGTTAAAAATTAAAGATCCTGGTAAGGCGGTTATCTAAAATTTTTGTTAATAATAAATTAAAATATCCTGAAAACATAAATATGGTTTTAAATACACAACCTATTTTGTTGTATACAATTTATTTGTAACTTTGATAATAAAAAGGGATGTGCAATACATCACTGGGAGAAATCTTAAAACATAATTATTTTGCTTAAAGTTGCATTATTGTGAAACATTAAATCGAAGAAAAACATATGAATCTATTTGTAAATATTTATACACAAAAGTCATAAACATAGTATTTTTATAACTGTATAATCGGCCAATTTGAGCAATACGTCTGTTTAATAAAATCAAAATAAAATGAAACATGGAATGAGACAAAAAGAAAGAAATAATATAGGTTCTGGGTTTTAAGTATTAGCTCAGCATTATTGCCCCCTGTTCGAGATACACCCCCCACTGGCCCTCCTTCTCTCTCGATCTCGTGAGCCATGAAAACACTTTGAGACAGCCTGCTCAAATTGCTTCATGGAACATGAGCTTGTATCAGAATTCCTCCTTATGGATCCTGCAATATAAACAAAATCTGTAGTTAGTAACATAGTATTTGAATATCCACGATACAACAGCCAGCAACATATCTTCACAAATGGTGGGTTTTGGAGCTATCAAAGAAACTGAATCGGAGTATGAATATGGGATGCCAATTTAATTCTATCTTGTCTGTGTAAAAACAATCTACTACTGTGTTTTAAATTAGAAAATATGGATATACACATGTACTTACTGAAAATGATGTCAAAGAGATGTGTGCCTTTAAAAGGTTTCTTTACATTTCTGCCTTGTAGATTATATTGTAATGCAACATCATTTGTCATCACATACAACATTGTTCGCCAACAGCATTCTTCAACATTGCGAACCCCCAGATTTCCAATAACTGCTATCTGAAATATTAAAATGAAATTTTTATTCCTATTGTTACAAAGAAATGATTTTTGAAACCTTAAATAAGAGTGACAAAGTTCTTAACATTCCAGTTATTTGTGATACAAAAACATGTATGATTGATTGATAAGAAATTTCTAACTATCGGCTATCCTATTGATACTCTCAGTCAATTGAATGAAAACTTGTCCTTATGATAGAGTATAACCAAGTTAAACCAGAATGGGGAGTTTGGAAACTTCTAACACTATAATTCCCAAATTTATCATAATCCATTGTGTAATTCTAAGTCGGAGTTATAATTACCAAACACACTTTCAATACTTACACAGAATAGAATTATCAGTAGGGATTAAACTATCGCACCACAGAAATGTGTATATCTGAAAAAAAAAAAAAACCTAATATTTGAATTCATTCGATTAGAATTTATAATAATTTATTAATCACTGTAATGAATGTTACTTGTTAGTATTTGCTGCTTTATTTATATTATCAATATTCTCATATGTTATTACTGCCACGCAGTTTGAATAATTCAAATAGTAAGAATGTTTAAATTTTTAACAGGATATTTTAGTAATATACCGCGAGGCGAAAGAACAACAACAACGCCACGTATACAGCTAGCCTGTCAATGTCATTACAGTTACAAACTTCCAATCCTCACTCTGATCGCACTGAAAATATTTACATTAAGTATTATCTTAATAAAAGCACATACTTACAATCAAACTAAAAAGTTTAGCAGCACAAAAGGAATCGCCAAGGCTTAACAAAAAATACGTGGCACTGTATACTACTTCGTATATCAACAAAGGGTCATAAAAGTTCCCATTTGGCGCGACTGGAAATGAAACGAAAACGAGGCTTGTGTTACAGCCACTTGAGACGGGGAAGTAAAACTGAGTTTACATTAGATTTATAAGGGATTATAATGTATGTATAGATGAAAATATACATGCATAATGGAGACAGCTATGAAATACTCAGTACCCACACGACACTGAATAATATAACCTCCATGTCGCATTGAGTTCGATCCGTGCACCGAACAACGTGTTTTTTTAGTCGTGTTGTAAATAGTATGTAAATAAAACATCTTTGTAAAAAAAAATATCTTTGAAAAATTGGGATAGGGATATTTTTCTTTCAACAAAGATTGTTTGAACCAACTCGAACATGCTCAGCTGGAATCTTTATTGTTTTCCGAATCAAAATTTTCCGCCATTCTCGTTTTTTTCTTTCCATAAATTGGCCATAAATACAGAAAAATAACTCATTTTGATTGTGTGTTTGTGAGATCTTTTAATTTAAATAATATCCATAGGTCGTTTAGAAATTTTCCCTTTTTTGACAAATTTATCATTTTTAGCTAAGTGAAGGAATGATTGTGTACGATTAGAGGGAAATCAAGAAATATCTTAATGCGCCACAGGATTAATACATATATTGTACACATTTATGACAAGTATATAAATGACACTTATATATGACTGTTAAACGAAATATGTTTCTTTCTATGGGAGGGAGGGGTGTGTGACAATGATTATACTCATATATTTACAACTTACATACACTCTATACAAAGTGAGATTATTTCTTCTCAAACTTTCAAAGTTTTAGAGCCATGCAGCTGGTACCAGCATGGGGCCCAGATGGCTATGCCCATCAGAAGTTTTATGGGCAAGGCAACTGGGACCCACTTGTTACCCACTTTCGTGCCCACCTCTAACCCATGCCCAGCTATTTTTTTCTTTTCTTTTTTTTTCTTTTCTTTATTCACCAGATCAAGTACATACAATAGTATACAGCAAAATTCAAATAATAAATGAAGGTAATGAAGTCGATATAAATAATCAGTTGTCTGGCGGGAATAAAACCCCATGGGGCTTGTTCTATCCCGATTAAAGTGATGTATGAAAACAAATAATATTAAAGGGGCGGAGAATGATAATTGGATATTTTACAATAACAGAGAGACATAGAAAATCGTAGCTACATTTTATACAACAACAACAAAAATGGTGAAGAGAGAAAGAAAATCATAATTATGCATTACACAACAAAAAAAAAAACATTGAAGCTGATTTTTTAATTTATTTTATAGAATGTGATTTATTTATTTTTTTTTTATTTTTTCTTATTTTTTTATTCCTGTACTCTGTGATTAATCAATTTGTTCATGAAGTAGAAAGTCCTTAAGTTTATTTTTAAAAAGTGAAATACTGGTGATGTTTTTGATTTGGTTTGGCAAATTGTTCCACTCTCGTGGTCCAAACACTTTGATTGAATGGAAAGATAAGTTTGTCAGGTAGATTGGTCTGTATAGGTTATTATTACTGTTTCTAGTTTGGTAGATATTAACACTACTTTGGGTTGTAAAAAAAGATCTGATAGAAATGGGTAATAGGTGTTTGTGATGAATAAATTTATGAATAACTAGGAGAGATGAATATATACTGAGTTGGTTGATTTTTAAAATTTGGAGTTTGTTAAAAAGCGGATCAGTGTGATCATATTTCTTTGAAGAGGTTATAATTCGGATAGCTTTTTTTTGTAGTAAGACAAGCTTCGCCCACACATTTCCCACCTGGGACCCAGTTGTGTGTGTTGGCTGGGGTACACTTAACCCCATTCAATGTGCCCAATGTTTTGACATTCACATGTTGCTTACACCGTCATAACCCCGACATCCTCATGTAAGCCCACCAAATATACCCCCGTTTTCCAAATTTCAGACTCTGCATACCTCTTCACCCTACCGACATTCTCACAGAACCCCCGCCCAATCACACCATCGGACATTATCTTAAGCTGGACATCGTCGTTCCAACTCTCTCAATGTACAAGCACTGTCGTTTCAAACCATTGAAAGTCATTCTGCTGTTTTTCTACATAACAACTAAGAGAAACTACACACAACCACCACCCAATGTACTGCTTTACCTGACATGAAAAGAACTTAAATTTAATGTTGTGTCATGTCATGTGAATTTAACGCTGTAGCGTTTCTAAGGTTAAAATAAAATATTTTGTACTTAATTATACTGAATTCCTTAGGAAACTTAAAGTGGCATGAGGTGTCAAAATTCACACTTTTTTCATAATTTCTGATCGTCACAACAGTAAGAAGCTTTGAAGGCCATAAAAAAACTAAATGATTGGCGTTGGAATGAGGAAAATAGGTACAGTATGTGGCCTGTACGAACCGAAAACGTATTAGAAAAGTAAACAAAATTTAAATAACCAGGACGACCATTCATTCATTGTAAACAAAAGTTAGTTCAAAACAATACTTTCTCGTACATTTTCGAGACTACAAGCACTAAAAAGCTTCTAAATTATACGTCATGAGAAAAATAGTCAATAATTTCAACGTTCTGTTTTAACGTAAAAAATCAGCATTTTGGCAGCTCATGCCACTTTAATGTCACTCCCTTTATCAGTCTGCTACCCCTGCTGGTACGTGGGTGTGTATAAAATCGTTCAATTAAATAAATTCCTAAATGTATGTTTTGACATTGTCTGACATTCTCACACTATCAATATTCTCACTCTAACCAATCCAATATATCCCGTTGTCTGACCTTCTGATCTGCATACATCCTCACACTATTGACACTCTCACACTACGAGTCTTTCACACATGCCTCTTTCCAATATACCCTGGTGTCTGACATGCTGGCTTTGCACATATCCATGCCGACATTCTCACACTTACCCATCCAATATGCCTTGTCATTCTCACACTACAGACATTCCCACACTAACCCATCAAATATGCCATATTGTCTGACATTCTCACACTACAGACATTCCCACACTAACCCATCCAATATGCCATATTGTCTGACATTCTCACACTACAGACATTCCCACACTAACCCATCCAATATGCCATATTGTCTGACATTCTCACACTACAGACATTCCCACACTAACCCATCCAATATGCCATATTGTCTGACATTCTCATACCCTTGACAATCTTAAACTATCTTATCCCATATACCCCATTACCTGACATTCTCACACTACTGACATTCTCAAACAAAACCATGCAATATACCCCATTGTCTGACATTCTCATACCCTTGACATTCTCTAACTATCTTATCCCATATACCCCATTACCTGGCATTCTCACACTACCTACATTCTCACAATAACCCCGTCAAATATACCACGTTGCCTGACATTCTCACACTAACCTGATCCATTATCATTATTTGATTTGATTTTGTTTATTCACCATAAAAGATATACCGTAAATCACGTAGAATTTCAACGATTTTATTTCCAACTAAGGTCATGCGATAAGGGCGGCTGATGTTATTTCCCAGGGATTGGTGAACAAAGAATCGATTAGTGACACTAACGAGCTCACTGCAGGGTATTCATGCCTGTCGCTGGGTTGTGTTGATAGTCGCTCACCGACCGTCTGAATGCACTCTTTTGTGTATTGTGAGTTAATTACAGATAAACATAAATCAAATCAAATCAAAATCCGAACCTTGCTACATTTGGTTGATTTTCTAAAATTGAATCCCGTTATTAAACTTAAAGAAAAAGAAAAAAAGTGGCTAAAAACTGACTGTACAAACGCGTCAAACTCAACTGTGTGTATTATTGAATATTGGTATCGGTCAAACCGTCCTTTTCTCAGTGTTTTTATTCAGTTGGCCTCAGAAATGGTTACACTGTTGTTGATATCATTTTTACCTTATATTACCCTATATTCTATTATCCTTCAAAAGGGGGGAGAAAGTCCAAAGTTCAGGCGATTAGTATTTTTTTTTCTTCACCAGGCTTTGTTTGAATGTCACTTGGTAGGAATTTTGCTATCGCCGCAGCGAAATTAAAGTGACTTTGATAATACGGTATCTTTCGATTTAAATCATAAAACATTAAAAAATGTATATTTAATCATGGAGCTGTATCTTCTCTGATTTCGAAACTCAGTCGCATGGTTTCATCATACAAGTTACAACTATAACACATTACGGTCGTAGTGCTATGGTTTCATCGGATGAAGGTTGCCAGTTACCAACGGAAGGTCGTGGATTTCCTCCGGGCATAGAGCCCGGTTTCCTCCCACAATAAAACTGGCAACGCAAAAAAATCTTGAGTGCGGCGTAAAACACCAAACAATCAATCAATCATCGGATGCAGACTTTTAGCCTACAGTATTTTTTCAGAGCAACGACTTTGTCGAAATATGGCTTGTAATCTCCGTAGACGACGGGGAAGTGAAACAAGAAACATTAACAGGAACCAAAACCATGATCAAGAATAAGAACTATTTGAGCAAAAGTAAAGAATTTTACAGATCAAATTCTTCGAAAACCGTTTTAGTTATTATTTGTAAGATCTAATATGTGATCTATTTAGTGACTCAACGTACCCATATGAACAAATGTATCGAGTCTCCGCCTTCGAACCGTAGGCTACGTGGCGCCAGTCAGTTGTGTGGATTTTGATTACAGCAAAACACTATCGATTGGTTGAAGGTCAGCTATTTGCTGAATCTTATTGGCTGTTTCACTGAATGAAAATTCTCTGACAGTGAGTGACATTTACCACCCCGCCCATACTGGCAATAACCCTTTGTTGTATTAAACTGTTTCAATGATATGCTAGTGTCGGCAAGCGCTTTCTAAATAAATAAAAATCTGCCGTAAATTCCCATTATTCATGGATCGTAATTCATGGACCAGTTACATGAATAACTAAATAAGGACCAGTTGTGACTAAATAAATACAAAAATAACGATGGTTGAAACACTTCACGGGAAACTGAACTGATAGATGTACGTGCCTACAGTAAAGAATTGAACAGGGAATGGCGCTGACGAAACTGCTGTACAAAATATAGACCGCGGAGATACACACATTTTTTATATGTGCACCTTGCTTTAATGATATAAAACGAAATAATTTAGCTTAACATTTGGTGAGAAGTGAACACTTAGTTTTGGGATGACATAAAAAAATTACGACATGAACCAGCGAAATGTAAACGAATAAGACCGCATAGAAGAAAACCATAGCATAAGTTTACCATTGACAACAACAACAACAACACATTCACTTCCGTAATGATTTATTTCCTGATTCCAAAAGCGAATTTCGGGAATCTTCGAATAGTTATTAGATAAAATCTGGTCTTCAGTCCGCAGACAGCCCTTTGTTAGTACATCTATGGCGCACGCTGAGCCAAACAACATGCCTACTTCCGCAAGTGATTAAGCTCTCAGCTGGCGCCCTGCTTTGAAGTAAGTCAGCCTTCTCGAAGTGTCGGATTTTAAGTTAAGAATTAGGTGTCGATGTTCTAAGAGATTTACGGTATATATACAAATGAAGTAGTATTTATGAAGCTATACAATGGATGGAATAAAGCTCTGAAGAGCTTGTTATATCCCATTTGAGACAGATATAACAAGAACAAAGACGGTGATTAAACATTAACATAAGTCCAGAGATAAACATTTTCTGAAAAATATATGTACATAATATAACTCTGATTTTTACTACAGACAATTGAGTTTTGAATTGGGTTTTAAGTTTACTGATTTTGTAATGGCAACAATAGGTATGCAGACAATTTGGATTTGATAAGAGATATTGATGGTATACATTTCAATTCGGTACATACATTGTAGTTTATTCCATTCTCTAGGAGCAATTGAGTACAGATAGTAAAAAGAGATATTTTAATAATACAGAGGTGTGCGTAAGTTTAATGCGTCGTTTCATAATTGGTATTGTTGTGTAATACTTTTATGTTGAGGTATTGTTGAAAATTGACTGGACACTTGTTAGCGTGGTAAAAAAGCTTATGATTAAGACGGAGAGTACTAATGAGAGAAGATAATGGCAGTATTTTTAGAGATAGGAATAATGGAGAAGTATGCTCCAAGCGATGAGCTAGTGATATGGTTCTAATGGCACGTTTCTGTAAATTAAAAAGTGGCAGTAAGTGAGCTTGATAGGTATTATCCAAAAGGGAAATACCGTATGTTAGATATGGATATATTATGGAGTAATAAAAAATATAGAGCGCTTTTTTATTTAATGAGTTACGTAAGTGTCCTAAGATTCCAGTATTCCTTGACAGTTTGTCACACAGTGAACTAATATGGGGTATCCAATTGAGTTTACGATTAATTACTATACCAAGAAAAGTGTATTGTTGAACATTCTCTATAACGGTGTTTGCAATCATAACATTTGGGCAGTTTTGTATTTTACTTTTGTTTGGTAAGATTATCATGGATTTAGATTTGGTAATATTTAGGGATAAGTGATTAGCAGATAGCCAGTTATGCACTTTACTTAGTTTAGTATTTACGGTTTTAACAGCATGATATTGATTTGGGGAAGAAAATAAACAGCTAGTATCATCAGCAAAAAGAATAAGTTTAAGCAGATTTGATTTACGAGAAATGTCATTTATGTATGACAGAAATAGGCCCAAGAACTGACAACGCCATACATAGGGTAAGCCAGACACCCGTCCACCCGTCCAAGCGGACGGGCAATTGGCCGACAGGGGCTATTTTAGACGAGCAAAAAAAAGTCAATTTTTTTTTTAACACCCTAAAAATTATGTAAAATGCGTAAAAAATGACACAACAGACTTCATGTCGCCTGTATCAACTGTTATGTCGGTAAATTAGAAAATAGGACTCAATTATTTCGTTTATCAAAGTACTTGTCGATGTTATACTGCCGTCGGAAGGACCGCCTGGAGCTCAAATAGCAACAAGAGATCAGCGAGCTGATCTAGGCGACCACCATATAACATTAACAGACAGTTTGACTGCTTGTTAAGGCCCGTTCTCACTGTGCGATTTGTCGTACCGACTTGTAGGATGCGATTTAACTTGGATGCTTTTAATTGGTCAATATGATTTATCAACCAATCAAATGCATCCATTCATATCGCATCTTACAAGTCGGTACGACAAATCGCACAGTGAGAACGGGCCTTAAACGGATCACAAACTTGATTTGTGAAAGTGATTTCTTCTGTTGGTGGCTGGCTGGACAAGAACAAAGTTTCTTCGGTAGAAAGTGGCTGTACTCGGAAAACTCCAAGCCAACTTTCCGTAATGATTGGTCAAGAGTCTGAAAACGACGACATCACTGAATTCCAATATATATTTGAGAAAGTAAGATCCTATAACGACAAATAGTATAACTGAAGAGGATGTTTGATTTCAATTTGAGATTGAACTGAAGGAAGCTTCGATTTAACTCCTGATAGTGTACATCTTCCTTCGAAATACATTTGTCCAACATTAAAATCGATACAACCTTGACCGCATCTATGTACATGTAGCCTCTTTCATAAAGCGATGAACAGTTGTATTATATAATACCATACGTCAAAACGATGTATAAATTGTACACAATTGCAAGAAGCATGGTCACGAGGATTAGATAGCTTGCAAACATTAAGCAGACAACCGAAGTGTGGAAATTTATTTGCTGTTTATTACATTATATACAAAGCGACGACTGGAGCTCCAGATGAACGGGAACATTCCATATAGGCCGGCCAATAGCTCCGTTATGTAGCCTTATTGTGAGGTCCGAATGGGAGCTTCCAGCTTGTTAGACTTTTGTTTTCTACAATTAGCAGGCTAAGAGAAATAGAAATCATACGCATCAGATTTTTATTTGCTTTATAAAACAAGAACAATTATTAATGGTCGATTAATCGTTTGATTATATGGTATTTTATTTGAGTACTATGAATTGATAGATCTGAGATGTAAATATGCCTATTATCAAATTAATCCGCTCATTTAGAGATTCAGTCCAAGGCTTTTTTACTTTATAAATTGCCGAAACTATATATTTATGAACACTAAAACACACGGGCACAGGGAAAATCTTCTTGTCTAACATATATGTGAGTCTAGATAAAAGGCCCAACCTTCACCTGATTATGAATAAACGCCTCAATGAACGGCTAATTGTTAAATAACTTGAATTTCGACGCGATTCAGCGAATCGATTCGTTAAGCACCACATGTTTGGAATCAAATTTAATTCGCGTAAAAATTCATCTCTTCATAGTAATACGCAAGGTAAATTCAAAGTATAAGCGCTGTTGTGTGCCGAAATGTGTGTAACGGCAGTATATATAAAGAAGATAGTAAATTTAAATAAGTAGATTTAAGTCGATCAACTTTTATCGGCGAATATTCCTCAATAATCGCTGAAAAA
Source organism: Lepidochitona cinerea (assembly GCA_963971465.1). Taxonomy (NCBI): domain Eukaryota; kingdom Metazoa; phylum Mollusca; class Polyplacophora; order Chitonida; family Tonicellidae; genus Lepidochitona; species Lepidochitona cinerea. The sequence continues at coordinate 62,392,888 of OZ020551.1, read as the reverse complement.
AACGTCTACAGATGTGTATAAGACGCGTAAGCAAGAGAAGATTATGCAACGGCTCACTGAGATCCCAGCTATCAGTCGGTCATCTAGATGAACAAATCACGCTGAGTTGAGTTAATTGTCTGATGACTGATCATTTCTTATAACCGTTGTATATGCAGTGGTTGTTTAATATTATTCTTTGGAAAGGCTTGTATTGCTAATTATCCAAATGTATAACATCTATGTTCGGGACTCAATGTGTTTTCTTTCGTAATTCCTGTTATGATATCAGCCAGTGAAATATTAAAAAATAAAGCCCTTTTACAGTCGGGGAATACATTTACAAAGGCTAAATTCCATAATAGGGCCTACTATTATTATACGTTTTGAATTCAGCAATCACGGTCTAACATACGCTACAATGTCACGACAACACATTTACAGCTAAAGAAAATTTCAAAAACTACCTGGCCGGCAAAGTATAGAGGGATAGAGACACACGAGTGCGGCTAAAGAAAAACTAGAGGTTGTGGCAATGGAGCTGCAGGTCGTCAAAACACCACTTCAGAATTTATTTCTGGTATTATGTATTAGGCGGAGTGTCAAACATTATTCACCATAATTGAGCAGTCCTTACACCAAACAGCGAATCAGATATGCTGCCCTGTACAATAATCATTGCAATGTTTATTAAGTGGCTGGCCTTAAACCAATCTACAGCCGTTCTGCTAACTGTCAATGAAATGTACTCAGCCGACTGGCGCCATGTACGCCCCATACTGTTCGCAATAAGAATACGACTTTTCGATTTTACGAGCATGTCTGGTGATAGTTGAAGTTCTTCAAACTTTCAAGCCAAAATATATTGATGATGGGTGGCAAACAGAGTTGAAGGACCGGCCATATTGGAAAACATATAAACGTGAGAATCAACTCTTTGTGCTCAGATTTCCCCTAATTTAAGCAACGCAACCGGCCAAATCTTAATACACATTCAGTTCGATCGTTTAGTTTGCCGTTCCACCAAAAAAGCGTTCAAACACTCACATTTGTGTTGCACCCTCGTCGTTTTTCGAAGGACAGTCCGAATCTCCCGCTGGCCTCCTCGATTCCGTCAAAATGAACTTGGGAAATGTACGCAACAGAAATGTGAGCTAGTCTTTGAACGCTCTTTTTAGGGGTGGAACGGCGAACTAAAGGATCGAACAGAATGAGTGTGAAGTT